>CM046955.1:21689289-22314289 GCA_025698515.1 Gossypium sturtianum | reverse complement strand
CTCGCCCCGGTGGCCGTACCACGTGGGTTGGCCCCACGATAATACAACGGGATTGACGCCAAAGTGATTTGGTATCACACGATGGGTTGGCCCCATCACTATTATTTGTGACTTCGAGTCACCGGTGGTTTGGCACCACAATATTGATGAATATCGTGTCCTTGGACACCGGTGGTTTGGCACCACCAGTGGGTTTGGTACCACACGGGGTAGAAAAAGGAGTTGCGGATGGCTAGGTTTGGGTGCATGATATGCATATTTTCATATGAAATTGTGTAAGGGCCTGTTGGATGGGGATTTACACACTCCAGTCTCGATGACTCACCCCTTAGTTAAATTTTGCGGGTAATCATTAGATCGCGGATTTGGGAGCCGAGGTGGACTCGTGGAGGCCATACATATGTTCACTCGTAGATTCGTTTCTTTTATTTGAACTTATTTTTATTTGAGTTTTGTTATGTAATAAGGCCTTGGGTATTTTATTTGGTTTCAGCTTTCAATTTGTTTATTGCTTATTCTTAAATGATCAATATGGGATTTTCCTAAAATGATAATAAACCATTTCTTATTCAAAATTACTTAAACTCGATTTCTCACCACAACTATAAAGAATATGAGCTTTTTAACGAATGCACAGTTTTTAGACATTCCTTTCATGTGACATGCCAGATTCGGTCGTAACGTTTAGGCCGGGTTTGGGGTGTTACAATTCGTGTTCGGTAAGATATGTTTAAATTTGTACAAGCTTACTAAGCATTGGTTTCTTACTTTAGTTTTTTTATTTCCTTGTAGACCATCGGAAAGCTCGACCGGTTGAAATCAAGTCGGAGCACATATACACTATCCATCCTTGATTATGGTAGAAAATGTGGTCATTTTGATATTGGTTATAAATGGCATGTACTAGGAGCCTATTTGGTCATTTTGTTTATGTTGATGAATTATGTCTTTTGGTTTAGAAAGTCTTGTGGCTATGTACATATGTTTGGTATCTTTGACTCAAGGTTGTGATTATAAATGCTTTTGGTCATTTGGTTTGTGTCTTATGGAAGTAACTTGGATATGGTAAATGGATGAGATGAAATGAATGATTTGGTATGCTAAGTACCTCTTTAAGGTATTACTTTGTGGTTGTTGAGTGTGTGATTGTTGAATGTTTAAATTGTGATACCAATGAGGGTACATTGGTTAGCCACTTAGGTTAGTTGTTTTGGTATGTTTTAGGCTTGTTAGAATGTGTTTTGAAGGTATGTGAAAGGTTGAAATTCTTTTAGCTTGGCACCTAAGGTTTTGGCATTGTTTTGGCTTGATGTGGAAGTCATTTTAGGTTTTATTGATTTTTAGGTGCAGGGTAATCTATACGGTCACAAAGAGTTACGTGGCCTAGCAAAACATTCGTGTGACCCTAAACTACACGGTCACAGAGAGTTACACGATCGTGTGACCCAAAGTTACATGGGCACAGTTTGTTACATGATTTGGCCACACGACCATGTCCCTAAGCCACACAGCCTGGGCTCTGCCACACGGCCTGGCCACACGACTATGTGACCCCTGTTTTAAAAATTTTCAAATTTTCCCATGTTTTCTGTTTTGATTCGGATTTGTCCCTAGTTGTTTCCAAAGTCATTTTTAGGTCTCGTATACTCGATATAAGGCCCGTAAATGTTATTATGAATGATGTTAGATTTAGATTTTTGATTTGTAATTCAATAAATCAATGGTTTAAAGATGTTAATTGTTTTGATATGTGCCATATTACTCCGTCACCCTAATCTGATAATGGAGATGAGTTAGGGGTGTTACAATTCTCGTGTATCCAATGTTATTTCATTATGGTTCATCGGGTGGAAAATGAATATATAAAATGTTTATATGATTCAGCTATATGAAAAATGATTATATGAATCGATTATATGGAAAATGAATATAAAAAATTATTATATGAATCGATTATATGGAAATAGATATACGGAATGATTATATGAATTGGTTAGATGAATTGTGTATACGAAATGTTTATATGGATAGATATGTAAAAAAAATGGACATTTGAAATGAATACTTGAAATGAAAATGTGAAATGTTAAGAGAATATGATATGGTTGAATCGAGCTTTGAATGTGTTTACTTGTATATGTTTTATGACATGAAGAAGTTACACGTTTTTGTATATATGAATTTACTAACCTTGTGAGACTTGTGATGTGTATAGGCAATTAAATGAATTCATGACTTTGATTATGATTTTTATTGTGAAAGGTTTAGGTTAAGTTCTTTACGGTAAGTTAAAGTTTACTTTCAATACGAACTTACTAAGCTTTACATAAGGTTACTCTATTTGGTTTTGTAACACCCCTTACCCGTATTCAACTCCGGAACCGGGTACGAGGCATTACCGAACTTGACTTGCTTGAGCATTCGACTTTGGGCTATAAAATTCGTTCCAATTTAAAACTTTTTCATTTACAATCATAACGTCCCCATTATGGGTCTACGAGACCCTTTACATAAACCCGAGATGCTTTGGGACCAAACCGAAACTTTTAAAAACTTAGAAAATTTTGGCATAAAAATTGGGCCACACGCCCGTGTGTAGAGTGGGGCACGCCCGTGTGACATATCACACACCCGTGCTCCATACCCGTGTAGAATTATTTTCTTTTCGAACCTACAGGGGTTTTCACACGGCCGGACACACGCCCGTGTTCTTGGCCCGTGTGCTCCACATGGCCTAGACACGCCTGTGTCCTTGGAAACACGAAAATTTATACACTTTTTCATGCCCTTTTTAACTCAAATTTATGCAGTTTTGATTAAATTCTTGTCGGAAAATAATTAATTTTTATAAAATAACTAAATTGTGTTAAAAATATGAACATGATGAATTTTAATTAATTTTATAGTAAATTTTGATTAATTTTGACTATTTTCGACAAATTCGCACAAAGAGCAAAAATTAACTCGGCAGACACTGCTCGAAGAATAAACCCGAGAAGAAATTTGAAGTATCGAGGCACATTTATTTCCAGCCCAAGACGGTCCAATTATGAATATTAAATCATAAATTAATTAATTTTAATTTATTCCCAATTCAATTTGGGCTAAATAAATTATTATTAATTAATTATGAAAAAAGGGCCCAGTTGAACTGCACTGGTTGAACCAAATTCAGTGAACCAAACCAGCCACCAATTGGGCAGCCCAAACCGTCCATATGCTGACCCAAATCAGCCTATTAGCTGATTAATTAAGCTTACAAAGAAGCCCTTGAAGACTTGTCAAAGTTGCATTCAACCCCCTCCACAATTAGTGGCTTTGTAGACTTGCCCCAAGCCATATTTAGCAAAGTTGAAGCCATCAACTTTGCCACATAGGTGGCCGGCCAAGGTGTGGCTCTTTGGCTGCTATTTTTAGCAAATTTTAGCTGCCACATTCAGCTATAAATACACCCCTTGGCTGATCATTCAAAGCACCCCTCAATTCTCATTCACATCTCATTCTATCTTCTCCTCTCTCACTTTCTCTCAACTTTTCATTTTCCATATTTCCTTGCTCTTGTGCCGATTTCTCCCCTTGGGAAAGGGGTCTTCTTCGGCCATCATTGAGCAGCAATTAGAGTGTTCATAAGCCACCTTGATAGCTGAGGACAACGGAGGACGAAGAACGGAGCAATCAGTCAAGCCACGGAGAAACACCGGATTTGCTTCTTGTTCCCTATCTCTTTAAATTCCGTTGTTGTTTTGACAAAAATGTTTATGAATATTTATGCTATTGGAATGGTTAATTTAATCAGCTTAGCTTGAATTTAATTCGTGTTGGGTTGATTGCATTTCGTCCTCTTAAATTATTAAAATTGTGTTTATACTGTTATAGGCCTCAGTAAAAGGCTTGATTAAGTAAAATCATGCTTAAGTTATTCTGGCATTTTAATTGTTTAGATAACTAAAGAATTAATTATTTAAACACATTGAAATTGTAATTAATGGACACAATACTTAATCTATGCATCTTTAATTCTTCTAAGGTAGCTGAAGATTAAATTAGCATTGTATTTGGCGATACATATGCCTTGCATAACTTGCAGGATTATTATGATTAAACTGTTTCAAGGTAAGGATACTTTGTTACCTCACATAGTCTTTTATATGCTTATTAGGTTGAATTAATCGGTTGAATCGACATAGGAATATGCGAGAGATTGTTTAATTTAATAAGTATGTATGTGCAATAACATGTTTACTTTTATAAATCTGTTTAATCGGTTGAATTGACATAGGGATATGTACAAGAGATAAATGGATTTTTGATTTGTAAATATGTTTATAAGTTAGCAAATTACCGAGTTACCGTGATTTATTCGTAACAAGTATAAGCATGAATTTAATGATTCTAAGTTAAGAAATGTAATTAATCCAACACAATTATATCATCTTGATTAAAATCAGCTTTTGAAATCGTGCATAAGAATTTCTTTATTTTATTTATTTTTCTTTGTTTTTTTCTAGTTTTTAATCATTTCTCAAAACCAAATATTTTTCCTCACCAAAGTGTTTAAAAACCATTTTCATAAATAAGTCTTTTACAAATCCCCAGTGGGTACGATAACTCGACATTTACTTGTCACTTTATTACTTGTTGCGATTGTGTACACTTGCACATTTTCACCGTTCCAAGTTTTTGGCGCCATTGTTTGGACCGCTTTTAAAAGACATTATTTGTGAAATTGTTAATATTGCATTTTGGTTTTTTTTTTCTCATTAAATTTTAATTCCATTTTTTTGTGTTTGTTTCAAATTGCTTATGAGTATTGATCAAATTATTGACTTACTTCCCGTAAACCCTGAAATTGAAAGGACTTTCTGACAAAGGAGAAGACAAGCGAACCAAAGAAGGATCGAAGATATGAATTTCGAAAATCCAAACAAAAATCTAGGAGGAACATTCGCTTATAATACTCACAATCCGATCATTGTTGCCGATGATAGAAACTGTGCTATTCAACAATATGCCATTCCTCTATTCAACGAGCTCAATCTGAGTATTAAGAGACCCGAAATTGAGGCACAATAATTCGAGCTGAAGCCGGTCATGTTCCAAATGTTGCAAAATATGGGTCAATTTAGTGGGATTCCTAATGAAGATCCACATCTTCATCTTCGGCTATTCATGGAAGTGAGTGACTCATTTAAACTAGTCAGAGTGACTGAAGACGCCTTGAGACTGAGATTATTTCCATACTCCTTAAGAGATAGAGCACGAGCATGGTTGAACTCCCTACCATCTGGTTCCATAACTACATGGCAAGAGTTAGTTGAACGTTTCTTAATGAAATATTTCCCTCCATCTTTAACCGCCAAGATCCGAAATGAAATCACTTCATTTCAACAACTTGATGAAGAATCTTTATATGAGGCATGGGAGCGGTTTAAGGAGTTATTACGAAAGTGCCCTCATCACGGCATTCCTTCATCGTTGGCTCAAATGGAGACTTTCTATATTGGTCTCAATATTCATACTAGAATGATGGTGGATGCTTCGGAAAATGGAGCCCTTCTTTCTAAGTCTTATAACGATGCTTACGAGATTATTGAAAGAATTGCCAACAATAACTATCAGTGGCCAACCAACCGAGTAGCCTTAGAAAGACGAAAGCAAAGCAGAGTACATAAAGCGCATACACTTGCTTCTTTGGCACCCTGTATCCTCTATGTCTTCTATGCTTAAGAATATAATTGTTAATGGTTTCAATGGTAATCTGTCAGTCAAGAATGAACCAGCTTCGAGAATATTTCTTGTGAATATCGTGGAGATGGCCATTTCTTTGAAAATTGCCCATCGAATCAAGAGTCAAATTATTACATAGGAAATCAGAATTGGAATGGTCCGCAATCAAATTTTTTACAACTCTTCATGGAAGAATCATCCAATTTCTCCATGGAGTAATCAATGGGCGGACCATAGCGACTCTGTTATGCTGATAAACCGTAAAAGTAACATATTCTAAACCCACATTTAGTATGCTTTTGGATGATTTAAGCCCCAATTTATGTAAAAAGGTGCTCTTAATCCTTTCTTTTCATGTCTTATACTCAGGAAAGCACCCGATGACGAAAAGAACGAGAAACGGGCTTAAAACGGACCAAATTGGGCCAAGCCACGAAATTAGCACGGCCTGGACTTCAAGCCACACGGCCGTGCCACCATTCCTACTAGAACACGGCCTTACCACGACTTACACGACCGTGCCTCATTCAACAGTGTCGAACACGGCCGGCCACGATTTACACGCGCGTGCCATGGTCGTGCCTCTCCGCCGTGGAGAAGAGCAATTTCATTCGGAAAGGATACTTAGGAGAAAGAAACGTGTTTCAAAAGCCTATAAATACACCCTAGGTACCAAATGAAAGGGGCGCGAGAGCTAGCCAAGAAGCCAAGCCGAAAAGGGTCGATTTGTGGGAATCACTCAAGATAGCCAGTTGATCCATCTCAAGAAGCCGGAATTCTACTCAAGACAGAGGATCTCCTATTCAATTCCTTCAGGGGGTTTTAGGGATTTCTAATGTTTTGTTTTATCTTTTTTTCTTGAGATGTTGTCTTTTATTATTATGAACTAAACCTTCGGATACCCGAAGGGGATGAAACCTATGAGGAATCTTGTTATTTGATTTTTTTGAATTATATGATAATAACTTAGTTTGTTCTTAATTGTGTGAACTTAATCCAAATCTAATATGCTTAGGTGGAGGAGCAATAGACCCTGCCTGAGAGTAGATCCAACATAATTAAGCGGAGTTGATCGAACGCCTAGAGATAGGGTGACGAGATTTTGCCGGATTAGGGTGAAACCTAATATGGGAGTCCACAGATCGATTTACTGCTATTCTAGGGGTTATTATAAGCGAACGAGAGTTCCACTAATTAACCTAGGGTTAGACGTTATTCGCCTCGAGAGAGGGTTTAATATACGTTAGGGAGTCTCACGGATCAAACTAAGTAAATAAATCATATGGTTCAAGGTTAGATAACAAGTGAAGTCTAGGTGGATTTTTCCTAAGGGTATCGTTTGAGTCAACTGAGTTTTCCCAAAAGTTATTTCCCGAATTCATTCTTTTTGTCTTTGCGTCTTAGCTTAGTAAGTAGATTAGTTTTAGTTTAAAAAATCATCACTTTATATTAAAGCTAAATAATAAAAAGACGGTGAGTATTAGTACTTTTAGTTCCTTTGGGTTCGACAATCCGGTCTTGCCTAAACTATACTACTGCTCGATAGGTGCACTTGCCTTTAATCGTTGTCGAGTTGGTTTCGTGTTCGATCATTCTTTTATAAATTTTAAAACTCGATTTACAAATGATCAAGTTTTTGGCGCGCTGTCTTGGGAACTAAAATATTAAGAAAACTCTATTTTTATTACTTTAGCCATTATTTTTATTTTTCACAATTTATTTTTATTTTTAAATTTGCTAAACTTTCTTTCTTTCTTTTCCTAGCAGTACCTCTAGTTTATGACTAGAAGGAACCCGAGAGGACCTTTAGAATACGACAGTGATATTGAAGCTACCGCTCAAGAAATCGCAGAGAAATTAGGCAAGCCCTAAATTACCAAGGAGAGCGAGAAGACAGATCCAATCCTACCAAGGGATGGACGAAAATAATCTTCCACCACAAGATGTGGGAGAAAATAATGCTCCTCGTACTATGTTTGATTATGCTAAACCTCATTTAACAGAGCGAATCTAGTATTATTAGGCCTACTATAGCTGCTAATAATTTTGAATTAAAGCCTAACACTATACAAATGATTCACCAGCTTTGTTCAATTTGATGGTTTACAGATTTAAGATCCAAACGCTCATATAACTAATTTTTAGAGTTCTCGTGATACCTTCAAAATAAATGGCGTTTCTGATGATGCCATACGTCTTCGGTTATTTCCATTTTCATTAAAGAATAAAGTTAAACAGTGGTTAAACTCGTTACCACGAGGGTCAATCACTACATGGGAACAAATGACCGAAAAATTTTTATTAAAATATTTCCCACCGGCCAAAATAACCAAATTACGTAATGATATCTCTTCTTTTGTGCAGATGGATTTAGAGACATTATACGATGCATGAGAGAGATATAAGGATCTCTTGAGAAGGTGTCTGCACCATGTTTTACCTTTATGACTCCAAGTCCAGACTTTTTATAACAGTGTGAATCCTTCAACAAGGCAATTAATTGATTCAGCCGCCGGTGGAACCCTGAATAATAGAACTCCTAAGGTAGCCTACGAGTTTATTGAAGAGATGTCGCTGAATAACTATCAGTGGCAAGTTACAAGAACAAGGCCAACAAAACAAACCAAGTTTACAACCTCGACGCAGTAACCATGCTATCAAATCAGGTAGAATTAATGAATAAGAAGATTGATAGTTTGTGTTCTTCACAGGTACATCCAGTCATGCAGTGCGACGCAAGTGGAACTATGGCGAATTCTAAGTACCCACCCAACCAACCAGGCACAAAGAGCGAACAGATGAACTATATAGGTAACAATTTCAGATCTAATAATAACCCATATAGTAATAACTACAATCCAGGTTGGAGGAACCACCCAAATTTTTCGTGGGGAGGACAAGGAAATCAAGGAAATCAAAGACAACAACCTCCTCAAAATTTTGAAAATCAGCCCTATCCACAAGAAAAGAAGCCGAGTCTTGAAGAGACGTTGAACAAATTCATAGCATCCACAGAAGCCCGTCTCTAAAAAAATGAGGTAACACTCGACACCCAACAAACATCGATCAAAAAGATCGAGAACCAAGTTGGAGGACTTACAAAGGCAATCGAGGAAATTACCCAGTCAGTCGGAGAAATTGCAAAGCTATTATCCAAACGACCGCAAGGGCGTCTACCGAGTAATACTGAAATTAATCCAAAGGAGCAAATCCAAGCCATAACAGCTCAAGAAAACGAAGAAGTAGACGAACCCAGTCCAACACAAGAAACGAGGTAGAAAAAGGTAAAGTTGAGGTAACACAAGACAAGCCAAAACCGGTAATCAAGGATTACCAACCTCGCGTACCTTACCCTGAGGCATTAAGAAGATACAACACAGAAGAACAGTTCGGTAAGTTTCTTAAACTCTTAAAGAAATTACATATTAACTTACCATTACTTGAAGCTCACTGTAGATGATGCGATTCTAGGAAATTTTTAAAAGAGCTTTTGACAAACAAACGGAAGTTAGACGAGTCGTCACATGTGGAACTTAACGCAAAGTGCTCAAAGAATTCTCCAAAATAGGCTACCACAAAAGCTAAAAGATCCAGGAGTTTTACAATTCCATGTTTAATTGGTAGACTAACTGTTGATAATGCGTTAGCTGATTTAGGGGCAAGCATAAATGTCATGCCTTATAAATTGTTTAAACAATTAGGTCTAGGGAAACCCAAACAAACTAGGATGAGCATTCAATTAGTGATAAAATCTGTTAGAATTCCTAGGGGTATTATCGAAGATGTTCTTGTGAAAATTGATAGATTCGTTTTCCCAGAGACTTTGTTGTCTTAGACATGGATGAGGATAATTCGATCCCCTAATCTTAGGAAGACCCTTTTTAGCATCGCCAGACTAAAATTGATGTTGATACAGAGAACTCATACTTTGTGTAGGTAATGAGACAAACCATCAAGGCTCTCGACTCGGCTAGAACATCGAGTAATCAAGGTGAGAACGTAAAATCTACTAATAACCATTCTTTAACCCTTATTTTTAGGAAGCACCACCAAAGAATACAACTGAACCCGATCCTAAACCCCATGCCAACAAAGAAATAACTCATGAAGATCAGGGGATTCGTTCGATGATCTAGACGAGTGGAAGACACACTTCAAGGAGAAATTAGGGATACACGACGAAGAACTGGGACCACACGAGATAAAACCGAATGAGCCCCCAAAAGAGCTAATAGGAACAACAAATCACTTCAAAATAGGGGACTAAATACTGTTAGATCAGGTAAATCCTCGAATATCTCATCCGGACCCTGGCATAAACAAAGAAATATCTTTTAGGGTAACCAAAGTGTTTTCCCACACTAATAATCGAGGTAAGTAATCCTACTTTTGGTACTTTTACTATAAACGCATCTTGACTTAAATTTTTTCACGAGGATACAGATAATAACATGAGGAAGGACTTCCAACTCCTCAAACCACCCTGAAGATGCAAACGAGAAGAGAGTCTAGCTTAAGACTATAAACGAGCGCTTCTCGGGAGGCAACCCAAGCACTAATACTAGTATTTTTTTTATATTCAGTTTATCTTAATTTTCCTTTTTATCTTCCTTTTTAGCAACTAACAACCAACTAACCAAGTGCAGAATTCTAGGCCACACGGCCTCACACACGGCCGTGGCCGTGGCCGTGGGGGTACTCCGACGCTTTGAACTAACAGAGCAGAGAAGGTACATGTCAGGGAAAAATAGATTTTCAGAATCACGGACCCAACTACTACCCCACGGGCACCGACAAAGTGGCACGACCATGCTTTATGGTCGGTCGTCGCCATCGACTTGCCAACCACGGCCGAACACGCCAGATTCCGGATAACCGTGCAATATACCGACTTGTCGAACACAAAGCTAGACACGAGCGCGGGGAACCAACACGCCTAGAGCACGGCCATATGCGAGCGGCCGTGTGAATCGACACACACTCAACCCACGGGCGTGGAAACCGCGATCTCGAAAGTTTATTTAAACATCATACCCTTCTCCTTTCTCTTCTTAACCCACTTTCTTTCTTTCTTCTCCTTTCTTTTTCTTTCTTCTCCCTTCTTTTTCTTTCTTTCTTTCTTTCTTTTCTCCCTCTTTCTTTTTCCTTTTTCCTAATAAATCCTTAGACTCTTGAGCCACAACAATATCATATCCATGGTAAGGAAGCGTAAAAGGCCAATCACAGTCTCCTCAAAGGAGACCGATTCACATGAGTTCATGCCGACAGCTTCATCCAAACAACAAGCCAAGGGTCTTTGAGACCAATTATCTGTTCTTTTATTTTTATCTTCTCCTTTATTTTCCTTATCTTTACTTATCTTCTACTTAATTTAGCTTATTTTATCTTAATTTCTTAATTTTAGGTTCTAAAGGCTACTTGGGAATCACGCCACCACCACCACCATAACCTCAGCCTTAGAAATCACACCCAACAATAAGGACCTCCTAGTCCATTCATCTTTTCTTTTAATTTTAGTTTTCTTCTTAGTCTCCTTCTCTTTATCTTCCTTGTCCTTAATTTTATATTTAGTTTACTTTAATTATGTCTTAATGATCCCTGGCTAATTCTCCACGAGCCTCCCAATTTCTTCATCTATCTAGCGCAGTTTCGTCATCCGCACGACCCATCACCACCACCAAAGGCACAATCTCCTCTCAAGGAATCATCCAAAATTCAGAAGTTTTCACTTATCCCCATATCCGATGATTTTATTACAAGGTTATTATATATTTTTGTACATTGAGGGCAATGTACATCTCAAGTGTGGGGGTGAACAACCTAAAAGATACCTAACTTAAATCCTCGAATTTAGTCTTGTTTGAAAGTAAATTACTCATATTACTAATTAGGATGAAATTTCTGATGATTTATGATTTTTATTGATATGTTTTAGATTAAGTCATTGATAATTGTGCATTGATAATTAAATTCTAAGAATACTAGAGAATCAGGCATGATAAGTCTATTTTTCAAGAATTAAAATTTTTTAGGATGTCTACCTGAATTTAAATATTACTTTGAAGTTTGAAATTTACGAGGTTGACATCAAAATACCCATAATTTTTGGGAGATTTTGAGCCTTATAGAGCATACATTCTTTTTCTTGCTCACTTTATTGATTATGAGTATGTCAACACTGATTTGTTATTCTAGAACTTGCATCGATTATACATGTCGAGACCACATTTTTTTGATTTGATACACAGAGATGATAAAGGCACCTAGGATCTAACCCACTTACTCCATTTAAAAAGCCTACCTTCATAATTAACCCCTAGTGAACCCCGTTTAATCCTAACAACCCATTTATTGACTTACCCGCTAATATTAACCCAAAACCCTTTTTATTCGTTTTCACCATCCTCTTTAACTACCCTTATATCGAGAGTTGATTTTGATTAGTTGCCTAACTATGATTTCTACTTCAGTAATTTATCCTTTATTATGTATTTAGTTTGTTCTTAAAAAAAAAGAGACGAAGTATATTCATTATTAGTTAAACGAGCTTATACATTTAAAATCCAAATATCGAAAAAAGAAGCTCGTATTATTAGTATTATTAGTTTTCAATTGATGTAATTATTATTATTAGTTCATTAATTCTTAGTTAGGTAATTTGTCAATTCAATCTCGATTCTAACCCTCTAATTTAGCCTTATTCCACACCTTAACCCTAGCCCCGTTACAACCCTAACAAAGACCTTTTGATTTGTGTTTCATCTCATATTTCAGTGGTGGAGATTTGATTTTCATGCAAGCCTATGGAATTAACTCTTCATGTTTGACTTTTGAGTGCCTAAATTTTGAACCTTAAACACTTTGAGTGATTTGAGTGAATCTTTTGTAAGGATGTCAATCCTTGTCGATTTCAAATTAAAGGTAATTATTTAGATAAGGGGAGACGCCTATGCTTTCGAGCTACAAAATCTATGACTTATACTGTTTGAATTTTTAGGACACTTTGAGTTGAATTATCCATGTATAAATTATCCCTGAATTATGATGAGACACTATCAATGACTATTGTGAATTGAGGGAATTTTGTTTTAATTATGAGTTGAGAATTTTGCTTGAGGACAAGCAAAAGCTTAAGTGTGGGGGTATTTGATAAACCATAAAAGTAACATATTCTAAGCCCACATTTAGTATGCTTTTGGATGATTTAAGCCCCAATTTATGTAAAAGGTGCTCTTAATCCTTTCTTTTCATGTCTTATACTCGTGAAAGCACCCGATGACAAAAGAACGAAACGGGCTTAAACGGACCAAATTGGGCCAAGCCACGAAATCAAAGACACCGGACGCTGCTTCACACACGGCCGCGCCACTATTCCTACTAGAACACGGCCTTACCACGACTTACACTGGCCGTGCCTCATTCAACGAGTGTCGAACACGGCACGGCCACGATTTACACTTGGCATGTGCCATGGCCGTGCCTCTACCGTGGAGAAGAGCAATTTCATTCGGAAAGGTTACTTAGGGAGAAAGAAACGTGTTTCAAAAGCCTATAAATACACCCTAGGTACCAAATGAAAGGGGCGGAGAGCTAGGCCAAGAAGCCAAGCCGAAAAGGTCGATTTGTGGGAATCACTCAAGATAGCCAGTTGATCCATCTCAAGAAGTCGAATTCTACTCAATACGGAGGATCTCCTCTTCAATTCCTTCAGGGGTTTTAGGGATTTCTTATGTTTTGTTTTATCTTTTCTCTTGAGATGTTGTCTTTTATTATTATGAACTAAACCTTCTGGATACCCGAAGGGATGAAACCTATGAGGAATCTTGTTATTTGATTTTTTTGAATTATATGATAATAACTTAGTTTGTTCTTAATTGTGTGAACTTAATCCAAATCTAATGTGCTTAGGTGGAGGTGGAATAGACCCCTGCTCGAGAGTAGATCCAACATAATTAACAAGTTGATCGCACGCCTAGAGATAGGGTGACGAGATTTTGCCTGGATTAGGGTGAAACCTAATATGGGAGTCCACGGATCGATTTCTCGTTATTCTAGGGGTTATTATAAGCGAGCGAGTTCCACTAATTAAACTAGGGTTAGACGTTATTCGCCTCGAGAGAGGGTTTAATATACGTTAGGGAGTCTCACGGATCAAACTAAGTAAATAAATCATATGGTTTAAGGTTAGATAACAAGTGAAGTCTAGGTGGATTTTTCCTAAGGGTATCGTTTGAGTCAACTGAGTTTTCCTAAAAGTTATTTCCCGAATTCATTCTTTTTGTCTTTGCGTCTTAGCTTAGTAAGTAGATTAGTTTTAGTTTAAACAATCATCACTTTATATTAAGGCTAAATAATAAAAAGACGGTGAGTATTAGTACTTTTAGTTCCTTTGGGTTTGACAATCCGGTCTTGCCTAAACTATACTATTGTTCGATAGGTGCACTTGCCTTTAATCATTGTCAGAGTTGGTTTCTAGGTTCGATCATTCTTTTATAAATTTTAAAACTCTGATTTACAGTGATCATATGCCATTTCGACCAAATTATCCATCAGAATATTCTCAACAAGTGCAACAACCCACACCAACTGAATCTTCAAGTAATCTTGAGAATTTGCTGAAGGCGTACATAGCGAAGAATGATGAACTAATCCAAAGCCAAGCAGCAACATTGAAGAATTTAGGAAACCAAGTGGGACAGCTATCCAATGAGCTCAAAAGCAGACCCCAAGGTATTTGGCCGAGTGATATAGTGTAACACCCCAAACCCGGTCAATATGCCACGACCGAATCTGGTATGTCACTAAGGAAAATATTTTTGAAAGAATCGAATTAACAATTAAATTTTGTGAAAAACTCTTTGAAATTCTTTATTTGTCGAAAATAAGTTAAAACTGAGATTTACTTTGAATTACATAAAACTTTAAAACTTAGTTGATAAATCATAGGATAGAAAACATTTATATCTTTTTAAGAAAATTTGAAATATCACTTTGAAAATCCGTTTGCAATTGAGTACAGAAACTTGAATTTTGGAAATCACTTAACTTGTAATTTTTTTCTATCGAACTATTCATATTACCCGATGGTAAGATTTTTAAAACCATTGCGAGTTTTTAGTTTAGAAAACTTTGAGCTCAATTATTAGATTAACCAAGTAATTTATAAGCCATATTTTAAATATATTCAAAACATAAAAATAATCCAAAACATAATTAAACAGCCTTATTACAAATCCATAAAATATGAAAACCAAATTAAAATAAAGTACCCAAATGGAAGTTCATGTAAAACCAAACTTTATTGCATGGCCTCCTCGAGTCCATCCGGCTCCATATCCGCGATCTCACGAATCACCTGAAAATATAAGGGAGAAGGTGAGTCACCAAGACTTAATGCATATTCCCTCTCCTGGTAAATACCACATACTTACACAAATTATAACAAAGCAACATATATGTATAATGCACCCAACCTAGCCATCCATAACTCCTTTTCTACCCCGTGTGGTACCAAACCACCGGTGGTGCCAAACCACCGGTGACCGAAGTCACGATATAAATGTGATACCAAATCACTTTGGTGACCAAAGTCACAAATAATCCATCTGTGGGGCCAACCCACGCGTGTGATACCAAATCACCGCGCATTTATCCCATATCTCAAAAGTGGGGCCAACCCATGGTGGTATTAACACCCCAAACCCGGCCCATACGCCACGGCCGAATTTAGAATGCCACTGCGGAAAACGTTTGAAAAATATTTTGACTTAGAGAGAAAACATAAAAAAAATTTATTATCTTTAATAAAACATTGTATATTTATAAATCCAAATAAAATCAAGTTGTTACAAATTCTTCGATTTGTAATTTTAACATATATCTTTAAGATATGAGTTGCTAAAAATATAACATATCCGAATAATAAAAATTGTCAATCCACTTTAAAACATAATAATAAACTTCAAAACCTTTTAAGTGGCCCTTATTACAATAACCAAATATTCGCAAATTCTGAAAATATGTATAATATATATATAAAATAAGGAAAATAACTTCTGCATGGGCCACCTCGTATCCACTCCAACTCGGTCCAAGCTTTATGCATCACCAGAGGTTTGAGAAAAATTGGGTGAGTCACACAAACTCGAGTGCATAGTTATTACACATGTCCCCACATATGGGCTTGGCCCATATCCACACAGTCCACATACAAAATTATGCAATTATGAAGCCCAACCCAACCTAATTCCATCCATTACACCTACCTCGGCACACGTGCTGCCCAAGGCCGTGGCTAATCCACCGATCACCTAAGTGATCCCACATAACTTACCTCGCAGACTTGTTGCTCAAGGCCGTGGCTAAGCCACCGATCACATAATGATCCACATATCTCAGTATCCACCAGTGACTCGAGGTCATCCTCAATCTACGGTGATGCACACGGCTATCATTCGCCGAGATGGGCACCTAGCCAACACCTCCCTTCCCAAGCACATAGCCACCATCAAGCGCCAATGTAGCACAAGGCTAACATCGACTCCACGTACATAATGTACACCCTTTCCTTCGATAGTCACATCCCAAGTCCCATGTATCATGCCACAATATCATTAAAATAAGCATATATCACATGCCATCACATTTTCATACATAGATCATATGTAAATTAAAATCATAAAATAATTGACCTTGTCAATTGATTACCCAACATAGGCATCCACCCTTTTTAGCCATTAATTCGGCTACCATGCACATCATATACATATTTATATATTAAAACACATACACACAACAAAAGAACAATCACGATAACTACGCACCTTTTTTTACAAAATCGGCTAAAACCCGAGATCACACGCTTGCACTAAAAGTCTCACAAATCCCTAAATGGAACCATATTAGTTTCGGCCTCTACACCAAAAAGCATTAGAAAGTGGCCTTTGCCCTCAAGAAAACGACATAGAAAAGAGAAAGGAAATACGGCCATGTACACTTACCTATCTTCCAAAACCGATTGAAGAAAACCAAATGAAGATCTACCCTTATTGATATTCTGGCTAAGACAATACAAAAGAGTATGGGAAGTTTCTGCAATATGGTTGATTTGTAACAATAAAAAGGATTCGGCTAGAGTGGAGAAAGAGAAAGGAAAAAGGAAGAGAAAGAAAGAAATTGAAATGAGAGAGAGATGTTTTGGGTTTGAGCAAAAGTGGAAGAAAGAAAAGAGAAATGGGGAGAAGGAAGTTTCGGCCCAGAGAAAATAAAAGAAAAGTGGGTTTTGAACAAGTATGACAAGAATAGAAAAGAAGTTGTGAACAAAAGAGATTCGGCCAAGCACTATGATGATTTCGGTTTTTGTTACACTTTGATGCACTAGGGATAAATTTGCAAAAACTAAAAAGGATTTTCTGGTTATGACACCGTAACAAATATCGAAGGCCAAAACTAATACCAAAAATTCACCTTATGTCCAAGACACATTCGGCTATAGGGAGTGTTTGTGGAGAGAAAAGAAATTGGTGTTCAAATGCTTAGGAAAATGGCCAACTAGCTACTAACCTACCAAAGCCTCCATCAAAAATCGGTCAAGCCCTCCCCTAGACCAAAATGCCGTCCACATACATGAACTAAAGGCCATAATAGAGTTTCCAAAACACTCTCCAACATTCAAGCCTTTTGTCCCCCATCCTTCCTTAATTCTTAAGATTCTTATCCCCAATTTCATGCTTTCCTTAAACCAATATTCAACTTTCCAAAGTTGAGAGTTCAACCTATCATAAATAAAGGTTGACCGTCCATAAATACTAGGATGAAAATAATGTCTCCCAAAAAGTTAATCATGCTACTCGAACTTCTAACCTCAAGCAACCCTTCAAGCATCCTAACCATCTTGCCACTAACTCCTCTTGTGTTTAATTCAACACTTAACTTAACTTAAGTACTAAGTTCACTTAATCCACTTCATTAAATAAACCATACTAAAAATTATTCTATCTTCCTAAATAGAATCAAGCCTTCACAAGACTATGCTAACACACAAAAATTCATACGTGAATTAACACAAGCAACAAGATGATACTCAAATTTTTCCTAAAGCCCAAGGCCCAATCTTACTAGGCCCAATTTCGGGATGTTACAATTCTACCCTCCTAAAAAATAATTTCGTCCTCGAAATTACTTACTAACGAACAATCGTACATCCTATCTCACCACACTATAATCTTGCTGCGCACTCTGATCTTAATAAAACCAATATACTTTCTAAGTACAGTCTCTAAGTTCACACTCAAGGTTCTAGATACTTCACTAGCGATGGTTCCGACACAGCCATTTTGCTTCTACCGCGTCCACTACAACCACGTCCCCTAGAACTCATATCTAACATCGCGATTTAATCTGATTAAGAAGTTTTATGCATTAATACTTTTGTTCCACTTGTTTATGCGCGAACTATTTTATGAAACAAAGTTTTGAAGTTGTTCTTTCGATCAATCAAAATTTCTAGTTCAAGTTCACTATTCTAATTCAGAGAATCACACTCACATTCATCCACAACATTCAACACATCATTATAGGTATTTCTGACCATTCCCGACCCAGGGGTAATTTCGTCATTTTACCACACAAGGGTATTTTAGTAATTTTGCAAATCGAGTGTATTTCGGAAAATTCTCAAGTCTAAAAGGATTTTATAAATCAGAGGATAATTTGGTAAATTTAAAACTAAGATCTTTATAAAACAAGATGGCTAGTCCCTTTCGGGTTTTAGTTATCGAGTTTAGCCCGTGAATAGGTCCTCTTGGTTAGGGTGAACCGTAGCTACGCACGCACTGTAGGATTCGAGTAAAGAGGAGGTGAGTCACTCGGATCGCTTAAATACCAAGCTCTTCATCGAATCCACTCCTAGACATGCGCACAATGGTTGCCACACCCTAGCTCTTCGGCGACTTAGTCACGGTGTTTGTTCAATTGTTCTTTAAGTCTTATGCATGTGTTTGAGTGCACTAGCCCTACAATCCAATAGTCCTAATATTCTAATTTACGAGCCCAAGTAAGCCCATAACATTCACATATATAAATCACTTCAATAGTCGAGGTACTTACACGATGGACTTCGGTTGGAGATATAGGTGCCATGCCGTAATAAACTCAAAAATTTATGAAAGCCCAAATCTTTGAAAAGCCCATCTAAAAAAATATTTTGGCCCAAAACCCTCAAAGCCGAGTTTTGAACCGAACTACGATACTAAATCAGAACACCCCAAACCCGGCCCATACGCCACGACCGAATTTAGAATGCCATCATGGAAAACGCTTTGAAAAATATTTTGACTTAGAGAGAAAATATAAAAAAATTATTGTCTTTAATAAAACATTTTATATTTATAAATCCAAATAAAATCAAGTTGTTACAAATTCTTCGATTTGTAATTTTAACATATATCTTTAAGATATGAGTTGCTAAAAATATAACATATCCGAATAATAAAAATTGTCAATCCACTTTAAAACATAATAATAAACTTCAAAACCTTTTAAGTGGCCCTTATTACAATAACCAAATATTCGCAAATTCTGAAAATATGTATAATATATATATATATAAAATAAGGAAAATAACTTCTGCATGGGCCACCTCGTATCCACTCCAACTCGGTCCAAGCTTTATGCATCACCTGTAAGGTTTGAGAAAAATTGGGTGAGTCACACAGACTCAGTGCATAGTTATTACACATGCCCCCACATATGGGCTTGGCCCATATCCACACAGTCCACATACAAAATTATGCAATTATGAAGCCCAACCCAACCTAATTCCATCCATTACACCTACCTCGGCACACCTGCTGCCCAAGGCCGTGGCTAATCCACCGATCACCTAAGTGATCCCACATAACTTACCTCGGCAGACTTGCTGCTCAAGGCCGTGGCTAAGCCACCGATCACATAATGATCCACATATCTGTATCCACAAGGTGACTCGAGGTCATCCTCAATCTACGGTGATGCACACAGCTATCATCCGCCGAGATGGGCACCTAGCCAACACCTCCCTTGATGAAGCACATAGCCACCATCAAGCGCCAATGTAGCACAAGGCTAACATCGACCACGTGCATAATGTACACCCTTTCCTTCGATAGTCACATCCCAAGTCCCATGTATCATGCCACAATATCATTAAAATAAGCATATATCACATGCCATCACATTTTTATACACAGATCATATGTAAATTAAAATCATAAAATACTGACCTTGTCAATTGATTACCCAACATAGGCATCCACCCTTTTTAGCCATTAATTCGGCTACCATGCACATCATATACATATTTATATATTAAAAGACATACACACAACAAAAGAACAGTGCGATAACTACGCACCTTTTTGGCACAGTCGGCTAAAACCCGAGATCACACGTTTGCACCTAAAAGTCTGCCGAAATCCCTAAATTGAACCATATTAGTTTCGCCTCTACACCAAAAAAAGCATTAGAAAGTGGCCTTTGCCTCAAGAAAACGACATAGAAAAGAGAAAGGAAATACGGCCATGTACACTTACCTATCTTCCAAAACCGGTTGAAGAAAACCAAATGAAGATATACCCTTATTGATATTCGGCTAAGACAATACAAAAAGAGTATGGGAAATTTCGGCAATATGGTTGATTTGTAACAACAAAAAGGATTCGACTAGAGTGGAGAAAGAGAAAGGAAAAAGGAAGAGAAAGAAAGAAATTGAAATGAGAGAGAGATGTTTTCGGTTTTGAGCAAAAGTGGAAGAAAGAAAAAGAGAAATGGGGAGAAGGAAGTTTCGGCCCAGAGAAAATAAAAGAAAAGTGGGTTTTGAACAAGTATGACAAGAATAGAAAATAAGTTGTGAACAAAAGAGATTCGGCCAAGCCCTATGATGATTTCGGTTTTGTTACACTTTGATGCACTAGGAGAAATTTGCAAAAACTAAAAGGATTTTCGGTTATGACACCGAACAAATATCGAAGGCCAAAACTAATACCAAAAATTCACCTTATGTCCAAGACACATTCGGCTATAGGGAGTGTTTGTGGAGAGAAAAGAAATTGGTGTTCAAATGCTTAGGAAAATGGCCAACTAGCTACTAACCTACCAAAGCCTCCATCAAAAATCGGTCAAGCCCTCCCCTAGATCAAAATGCCGTCCAAATACATGAACTAAAGGCCATAATAGAGTTTCCAAAACACTCTCTAACATTCAAGCCTTTTGTCCCCCCATCCTTCCTTAATTCTTAAGATTCTTATCCCCAATTTCATGCTTTCCTTAAACCAATATTCAACTTTCCAAAAGTTGAGAGTTCAACCTATCATAAATAAAGGTTGACCGTCCATAAATACTAGGATGAAAATAATGTCTCCCAAAAAGTTAATCATGCTACTCGAACTTCTAACCTCAAGCAACCCTTCAAGCATCCTAACCATCTTGCCACTAACTCCTCTTGTGTTTAATTCAACACTTAACTTAACTTAAGTACTAAGTTCACTTAATCCACTTCATTAAATAAACCATACTAAAAAGTATTCTATCTTTCTAAATAGAATCAAGCCTTCACAAGACTATGCTAACACACAAAAATTCATACCTGAATTAACACAAGCAACAAGATGATACTCAAATTTTTCCTAAAGCCCAAGGCCCAATCTTACTAGGCCCAATTTCGGGATGTTACAATTCTACCCTCCTAAAAAATAATTTCGTCCTCGAAATTACTTACTAACGAACAATCGTACATCCTATCTCACCACACTATGCTCTTTGCTCAGCACTCTGATCTTAATAAAACCAATATACTTTCTAAGTGCAGCCTCTAAGTTCACACTCAAGGTTCTAGATACTTCACTAGCGATGGTTCCGACACAGCCATTTTGCTTCTACCGCGTCCACTACTACCACGTCCCCTAGAACTCATATCTAACATCGCGATTTAATCTGATTAAGAAGTTTTATGCATTAATACTTTTGTTCCACTTGTTTATGCGCGAACTATTTTATGAAACAAAGTTTTCAGAAGTTGTTCTTTCGATCAATCAAAATTTCTAGTTCAAGTTCACTATTCTAATTCAGAGAATCACACTCACATTCATCCACAACATTCAACACATCATTATAGGTATTTCTGACCATTCCCGACCCAGGGGTAATTTCGTCATTTTACCACACAAGGGTATTTTAGTAATTTTGCAAATCGAGTGTATTTCGGAAAATTCTCAAGTCTAAAAGGATTTTATAAATCAGAGGGATAATTTGGTAAATTTAAAACTAAGATCTTTATAAAACAGTATGGCTAGTCCCTTTCGGGTTTTAGTTATCGAGTTTAGCCCGTGAATAGGTCCTCTTGGTTAGGGTGAACCGTAGCTACGCACCAGGTAGGATTCGAGTAAAGAGGAGGTGAGTCACTCGGATCGCTTAAATACCAAGCTCTTCACTGAATCCACTCCTGACACATGCGCACAATGGTTGCCACACCCTAGCTCTCGCGACTTAGTCACAGGTTTGTTCAATTGTTCTTTAAGTCTTATGCATGTGTTTGAGTGCACTAGCCCTACGGTCCAATAGTCCTAATATTCTAATTTACGAGCCCAAATAAGCCCATAACATTCACATATATAAATCACTTCAATAGTCAGAGGTACTTACCGATGGACTTGGGTTGGAGATATAGGTGCCATGCCGAATAAACTGAAAAATTTATGAAAGCCCAAATCTTTGAAAAGCCCATCTAAAAAAATATTTTGGGCCCAAAACCATCAAAGCCGAGTTTTGAACCGGCTCGATACCAAATCAGAAACACCCCAAACTCGGCCCATACGCCACGGCCCAATTTAGAATGCCACTGCGGAAAACGTTTGAAAAATATTTTGACTTAGAGAGAAAACATAAAAAAATTATTGTCTTTAATAAAACATTGTATATTTATAAATCCAAATAAAATCAAGTTGTTACAAATTCTTGATTTGTAATTTTAACATATATCTTTAAGATATGAGTTGCTAAAAATATAACATATCCGAATAATAAAAATTGTCAATCCACTTTAAAACATAATAATAAACTTCAAAACCTTTTAAGTGGCCCTTATTACAATAACCAAATATTCGCAAATTCTGAAAATATATATAATATATATATATAAAATAAGGAAAATAACTTCTGCATGGGCCACCTCGTATCCACTCCAACTCGGTCCAAGCTTTATGCATCACCCGTAAGGTTTGAGAAAAATGGGTGAGTCACACAGACTCGATGCATAGTTATTACACATGTCCCCACATATGGGCTTGGCCCATATCCACACAAATCCACATACAAAATTATGCAATTATGAAGCCCAACCCAACCTAATTCCATCCATTACACCCACCTCGGCACACCTGCTGCCCAAGGCCGTGGCTAATCCACCGATCACCTAAGTGATCCCACATAACTTACCTCGGCAGACTTGCTGCTCAAGGTCGTGGCTAAGCCACCGATCACATAATGATCCACATATCTGTATCCACAAGGTGACTCGAGGTCATCCTCAATCTACGGTGATGCACACAGCTATCATCCGCCGAGATAGGCACCTAGCCAACACCTCCCTTGATGAAGCACATAGCCACCATCAAGCGCCAATGTAGCACAAGGCTAACATCAGACCACGTACATAATGTACACCCTTTCCTTCGATAGTCACATCCCAAGTCCCATGTATCATGCCACAATATCATTAAAATAAGCATATATCACATGCCATCACATTTTAATACATAGATCATATGTAAATTAAAATCATAAAATACTGACCTTGTCAATTGATTACCCAACATAGGCATCCACCCTTTTTAGCCATTAATTCGGCTACCATGCACATCATATACATATTTATATATTAAAACACATACACACAACAAAAGAACGGTCACGATAACTACGCACTTTTTGCACAATCGGCTAAAACCCGAGATCACACGTTTGCACCTAAAAAGTCTGCACCAAATCCCTAAATGGAACCATATTAGTTTCGGCCTCTACACCAAAAAAGCATTAGAAAGTGGCCTTTGCCCTCAAGAAAACGACATAGAAAAGAGAAAGGAAATACGGCCATGTACACTTACCTATCTTCCAAAACCGATTGAAGAAAACCAAATGAAGATCTACCCTTATTGATATTCGGCTAAGACAATACAAAAAGAGTATGGGAAATTTCGGCAATATGGTTGATTTGTAACAACAAAAAGGATTCGACTAGAGTGGGGAAAGAGAAAGGAAAAAGGAAGAGAAAGAAAGAAATTGAAATGAGAGAGAGATGTTTTCGGTTTTGAGCAAAAGTGGAAGAAAGAAAAAGAGAAATGGGGAGAAGGAAGTTTCGGCCCAGAGAAAATAAAAGAAAAGTGGGTTTTGAACAAGTATGACAAGAATAGAAAAGAAGTTGTGAACAAAAGAGATTCGGCCAAGCCCTATGATGATTTCGGTTTTTGTTACACTTTGATGCACTAGGGAGAAATTTGCAAAAACTAAAAAAGATTTTTGGTTATGACACCAGAACAAAAATCGAAGGCCAAAACTAATACCAAAAATTCACCTTATGTCCAAGACACATTCGGCTATAGGGAGTGTTTGTGGAGAGAAAAGAAATTGGTGTTCAAATGCTTAGGAAAATGGCCAACTAGCTACTAACCTACCAAAGCCTCCATCAAAAATCGGTCAAGCCCTCCCCTAGACCAAAATGCCGTCCACATACATGAACTAAAGGCCATAATAGAGTTTCCAAAACACTCTCCAACATTCAAGCGTATGTAGCGAAGATAGTGAGGTTGCACGGTGTGCCAGTGTCGATCATCTCAGATAGAGATCCTAGATTTACATTGAGGTTTTGGAGAGCGTTACATCAGGCTTTGGGTACGCGGTTGGATTTCAGTACCGCATTTCATCCACAGTCTGACGGGCAGTCGGAAAGGGTTATTCAGATTTTAGAAGATATGTTGAGAGGATGTGTTTTGGACTTCAGAGGCAGCTGGGAAGAGTTTTTACCATTAGCTGAGTTCGCATACAACAATAGTTACCAAGCAAGCATTAAGATGGTACCATATGAGGCATTGTATGGTAGGAGGTGTCGCACGCCTACATGTTGGACCGAGTTGGGTGAGCGTCAGATGTTAGGACCGAGTTGGTTGCGGAGGATCGAGGATAAGGTTAAGGCGATTCAGGCTCGTGCAAGGAAGCTTGAATAGGCGTAAGTCATATGCAGATCTCAAGCGGAGGGATATAGAGTTTGCCGTGGGTGACAAAGTTTTTCTGAAGGTCTCGCCATGGAAGAAAGTGTTAAGATTTGGGAGAAAAGGCAAGTTAAGTCCAAGGTTCATTGGACCGTATAAGGTGTTGAGACGAGTGGGACCAGTAGCCTATCAGCTCGAGTTGCCATCAGAGCTGAGTCAGATTCACGATGTGTTCCATGTCTCCATGCTTAGACGCTATCGCTCGATCCATCGCATGTTGTGGCAGTAGAGGAAATAGAGGTGAGTCCAGATCTGACGATAGAAGAAGAACCTGTGCAGATCCTAGATCGAGATGTGAAAGTTTTGCGTAGGAAGACAGTTCCTTTAGTGAAGGTTTTATGGCGGAATCATGGCGTGGAGGAAGCTACGTGGGAACCGGAGGATGTAATGAGGCAGCGAGATCCTCAACTCTTTTGATCGGGTAATTTCGAGGACTAAATTTTCTTAAGGGGTAGAATTGTAACATCCCAAAATTTGAGTATTATTTGTGTTGGCTCGGGTATGAATTTTGTGTGTTAGCATAGTCTTGTGAAGGCTTGATTTTATTAAGGAAGCTAGAATAATTTTTAGTATGGTTTATTTAATGAAGTGGATTAAGTGAGCTTAGCACTTAAGTTAATTTAAGTGTTAATTAAAGCACAAGAGGAGTAAGTGGCAAGATGGTTAAGGAGCTTGAAAGGTTGCTTGAGGTTAGAGGTTCGAGTAGCATGTTTAGCATTTTGAAGGCTTACTTTTGAATCCTAGCATTTATGGACTGGTCAACCATTGTTTATGATAGGTTGGACTTTCATCTTTTGGCAAGTTGAATTTTTGTTTAAGGAAAGCTTGAAATTGGGGATAAGAATCTTAAGGTTATGGAAGGTTGGGGAGACATAAGGCTTGGTTTTAGGATGATGTTTTGGAAGGTATTCCTAAGCCTTTAGTGGATGTATGTGGACGGCATGGGTGTCTAAGGGGTGGCCGAATGTGATAGGTAGCTTGGGGGGATAGTTGGCCAATTTTTGTCATTTGAACATCTTTTTGCAATTGTTTTTTTTTCCTCTCCAAAAACTTTCCTCCTTGGCCGAATGTGTCTTGTGCATTTTGGTGCATTTTGCTTTTGATTTTAGCCTCATTTTGTTGAATCAAATCATACCATTTTCCTTTCTTTCATTTGCTCTTTTGAAACCGAAACTACAATCTATCTTTGTGCATTTTTGTGCACTTTCTTTTTAGCAAAGAAGTGTTTGGCGAATCTCTCCCATCTCTCTCTTTTTCTTTCTTTCAATATTATTCAAATCACATTTTCCTTTACACTCTCTTGGCCGAATCATTCTTCATCTCAAATCCCATTTCTTTTTCATTTACTCAAAGTTAAAACACCCATTTACATTTTATTTCTTCTTCTCTTTTTATATCCGAAACTCTCATATTCTTTTGATTTATTTTTGGCCGAATATTCAAGGGTAGGACTTCATTTGATTTCTTCAACCGGTTTTGGTAATAGGTAAGTGTTCATGGTCGATTTTATTATTATTTCTTTTCTCTTTTCTAAGTCATTTTCTTGTGGACAAAAGCCGAATCTTTGGGCATTGTTAGCAAGGTTCTAACCATTATAGGAATCGATTATTCATTTAGGCTTTTTGGGACTTCGGAAGCAATCGATCTAAGTTTTCTCTAGCGATCAAAGGTTGGTAAGTCAAGTGGTAAGAAATCTTGTCGATTCATTATTCTTTAATGGATGTAAAGCCAAAGGCTATGGTGGATAAGGATTGTGGTTGGCGAATGGTCTATAGTAATGATTTAAGTATTGGCCGATGTAGGGGCAAGGTGATCTAGTGCGGTAGAGCGGATCTTTGGATTTTAGTATTGCGTTGGTGAAAGGTGTGTATCTTACACACTTTATAACTTAGTTTATATATGTATATTTGTGTGTTATAACTAATCATATTATGAAAGTGGGTAAATCGATGAGATCTGGATATGATACCATGATGGTATGAATGAGGATTCGGGTAAGTCCGTTTCAATATGTTGTTAATACATGTGGATTGAAATTGTGATCTACGATTTATGATATATTCGTTATGAGATACATATCAAAGTTTATTGACGTGATTTGTCTATCTATTGCATTGGTATGGGCAATATGAGTGGAGGAGGAAGATTGATGATTCGTGTCTTCGGACACCAGTGGTTTGGCACCACCAGTGGTTTGGCACCACCAGTGGTTTGGCACCACCAGTGATTTGGTATCACATTCGTGTCTTCGGACACCAGAGGTTTGGCACCTCATAGCGACTTGTCCCTGTGGTTAATTCCACCGTGGGTTGGCCCCACTTTTGAGATATGGGATCGTCTCGCGGTGATTTGGTATCACACGTGGGTTGGCCCCACAACTTGATGATTCGTGTCTTCTGACACGGTGGTTTGGCACCACCAGGTGATTTGGTATCACATTCGTGTCTTCTGACACCGTGAGGTTTGGCACCTCATAGCGACTTGTCCTCGTGGTTAATTCCACCGTGGGTTGGCCCCACTTTTGAGATATGGGATCGTCTGCGCGGTGATTTGGTATCACACGTGGGTTGGCCCCACAGATGGATTACTTGTGACTACGGTCACCAAGTGATTTGGTATCACATTTGTGTCTTTGGACACCGGTGATTTGGCACCACCAAAGTGGTTTGGTACCACACGGGGTAGAAAAGGAGTTATGGATGGCTAGGTTGGGTGCATTATACATATATGTTGCTTTGTTATAATTTGTGTAAGTATGTGGTATTTACCCTGAGAGGGAATATGCACTGAGTCTTGGTGACTCACCTTCTCCCTTATCTTTTCAGTGATTCGTGAGATCATGATATATGGAGCCTGGATGAACTCGAGGAGGCCATGCAATAAAGTTTGGTTTTACACGAACTTCCATTTGGGTACCATATTTTAATTTTGGGTTTTCATATTTTATGGATTTGTAATAAGGCCTCTTTAATTATGGTTTTGGATTATTTATATGCTTTGAGATTTATTCTAAACATGTTTAAGCATGTCACTTGGTTAATCTAATAATTGAGCTCAAAGTTTTCTAAACTAAAAACTCGCAATGGTTTTAAAAATCTTACCATCGGGTAATATGAATAGTTCGATAGAAAAAAAAATAAAAAAAAATTACAAGTTAAGTGTTTTCAACAAATTAAGTGATTTCCAAAATTCAAGTTTCTATACTCAATTGCAAATGGATTTTCAAAGTGATATTTCAAATTTTCTTAAAAAGATATAAATGTTTTCTTATCTATGATTTATTCACTTATTTTAAAGTTTTATGTAATTCAAAGTAAATCTCAGTTTTAACTTATTTTCGACAAATAAAGAATTTCAAAGAGTTTTTCACAAAATTTAATTGTTAATTCGATTCTTTCAAAAATATTTTCCTTAGTGACATACCAGATTCGGTCGTGGCGTATTGACCGGGTTTTGGGGTGTTACAGGAATCATTCTCATAACATTTCTGCATTCATATATCATAGCACGTCTAATTAGGAGCATTTGATTCATTTTGATTAGGGCATCTTAATCATTCGACATAAGCATATACCCATTCTACAGGTTATGTCCTCTGTAGGACAATGTAGTAGGGTAGATTGAAGCTTTTTTCCTGCCTCCCTGAAGTTGTAGCGGAGCAGACTGAAGACAACAAATCTTATCTTCCTGAAGTTGCAGGAAGCAGATCGAAGATGTCAGCCTTGCCTCCCTGAAGTTGCATCGAAGCAGACTGAAGACAGCAGATCTTATCTTCCTAAAGTTGCAGGAAGCAGATCGAAGATATCAGCTTTGGCTCCCTGAAGTTGCAGCGGAGCAGACTAAAGACAGCAGATCTTATCTTCCTAAAGTTGCAGGAAGCAGATCGAAGATATTAGCCTATCTCCCTGAAGTTACAGCGAAGCAGATTAAAGACAGCAAATCTTGTTTCCCTGACGATATAGTGGAACAGATTAAAGCTACAAATTATGGCAAGTCTTATCTCCCTGAAGTTGCAGTGGAGTAGACTAAAGATTACAAACCTTATCTCCTTTAAGTTGCAGTGGACCAGGTTGAGGATAGCATATCTTATTTCCTTGAAGTTGCATTGGAAAGGATTAAAGCTATAAGTCACAAATCCTATACCTCTAAATTTGTAATAGGTCAGATTAAATCTATCATGGAAAATCTTATTTTCCTGAAGTTGCAGTGGAACATATTAAAGCCATTAATCTTATCTCCCTGAAGTTGCAGTGGAGCATATTAAAGATAGCAAATCTTATCTCTCTAAAGTTATAGTAGAGCAGATTAAAGCTATAATTCTTTTCTCCTTGAAATTGCAGTGGAGTGAATCAAAGCAACAATTCCTATGCCCCTGAAGATGTAGTGGATTGGAATGGAGCTACTCGGCGAGACCGGGCAAAATTGGTCCTTTTATAGTCTTTGCTCTATTCTCGTTACACGACAATGAGCAAAGAGGGGCAGCTGTAATAGCCCATTTGTGCCCGGGCCCATACAAAACCAAATATAAAAACCCAATTAATAAAATTCCAATGTCCAGATTACAAAACAGGCACAATTACACCTAGACCCAAATCACTAACACCCAAATAACCCAGACAATTAAACCTTTTAACCCTAACCCAATTAACAAGCCTGACAGGCCCATTTCTTTTCAACATTTTCAGCTTCTGGAAAACCCTAGCAAGGACCTTACGCCGCCGCCTCCATACCAACCCTCCTCGTCGGACATCACGCCGCCATTAGCGCGTGAATCGTGCCCCCATCTTCGTCATTCACCTGCAAAAAAGAAAGAAAACGCAGCAAAGGCAGCAAATATAGCAATATAGAATTTATGTACTTATGGTATTTTCGATTTATTTTGGGGCCATAAAAACCCTAATGTAATCTGTAAAAGGACACGATCTTCGAATATAGAAATTAGAACACAAAATCTTCAAAAGTCAGAGGTGATTTTTGACAGTCTTATTTTGCTTAGTTTTTTCTATTTCATTTTCGATACATGCAAAGACATACAAATCATTTTTTCCTCTAATACTACTAGAAATAAGTAAAAAAAGAGTTACCTCTCGATTTACGTTGAAAAATGGAAGTCTCTGGCCTCCGGCCGCCGTATATGGCGGCGTTTACGGTGGCGCGTGTGGCGCGTGTACTGATAGTCCGTAGGTCCGATGATCAGAATCCATACGGAGGAAGGGAGGAATTGAGAGGATTTTCGAATTTTTTTTTTAAAAAAATAGATTCAAATGAAATTTTTTGTATAAAAATGATTTATATAGCAACATAGAAACGACATTGTTTTTGCTTAAGTTAATAAGCACTAAAACGACGTCGTTTAAGGACCAAGATCCGCGTGTTGACCCGATACCCAGGGAGGATCCGTGAAACACCCCAAACCCGGCCCACGAGCCCCGACTGGATCTGGCATGTTCCTCGAGTAAAACATTTCAAATCTTGTTTGTCAATTTGGAAAATGTGGTCATTTTGAAGAGGAATCATTAGGTGTTGGGTTCAAGTTGAAAATGGTGTCTTCTTTTTTTTAAAGTCCATATTAAAACAATATTTTTGTATTTGAAAACTATAAGTTAGAAGAAACTGCCGAATTTTAGGGTTTAACATTAAGTTGAAAATCGTTGGTATTTAGGTGTCAAAACATTGAACATTTATTTTAAAGATGAGTTATTTAACCTTCGAGTTAATAAGAATCGTATCGTAAAAAAATTTAGAGAGCAAGCATAAAACAGTTGTAATAATAGTGGCCTTATTACATCAATAGTAAAACCCAAATAAATCCAAAACTTAATAGGAAAATCCAAATTGGAAGAAAACACCGAAATGAGCATGGCCACCACCTAGTCCTCGCCGACCCGGTCCAAATCACCGAGTATCACCAAAAAGATATCCCACGAAGGGTGAGTCAACACTCTCAATGTGTAACAACTACCACGAACTCCCAAACAATTTAGGCATATCAATCACATATAACAGATATAAGTAATGATGCAATCCCAAACCCAAACCTAAATAACCATCCTCTACACATCACCCGTACCAGCCAATCGCACCATGGGGATTACTAAATCGACCCTCCATCCGCTACACATCATCGAAGGCAGTCGCTGCAGACGACATGCACATCGCCCTTATAAATTGCGGCATAGCCACCAGATAATGTGACAAAGTCACCAAATATTAATATGTGACAGAAGTCACCACATTAAGATTATGTGACATGAGTCACTAGATATTGTGGTAAAAACCACCAGATCACTTCCCCTTTTCAATATCACCCATATGCCCATGCATAATACAAAACAAACAGAGATCATGCCATGTACTTTATTCCATATTCATAACAAATTCACATGTGTGTCATATTCAGTGTTCATAAACATTATTAACATAGTAGTAGTAGTATGTTAACGTACCTGAATACTCTATACCATTGAATGATACCTTTAGCCATATTTTCATATTTCCATTAACACATACATAATAATAATACCATAGATCTATTAGGAATTAGTGTAGGGCTACACACATGGTTACTATTGTATTCACTGAATCCCGAAAGTTTGCCGAAACAGCTTATACTCCTCCCTAAAGATCATAGTTAGAATCGGCTAGACACTAACACTTGATATGACCTTGGCCGAATATTCATATTCACTTACCTTATGGATCTAAATCTCGAAATTGTCACTTGTTTGAGGTATCCGTCGAAATTCCTATAAGCATATGTTAGATCCAATTCTAACATTTAAACACAATAAATGGCCTTCGACCATGATCATGCTCGCTACCTTGGACCTAGAAATCCCAAGATCTCCTCTCTTGAAGTCGGCCACAAGAGAAATCCCAAACCTCCTTCATAGTTTCGGCCAAAGAATAGTAAAGGAAATTAGATTCCACTTTCGGCTAAAAAAGAAAAAGGAAGGAAATCGAATATCATTTGATCTTACCCCTACTACGTAAATCGATCGCACCCTTTGCCCGCCACCACGAGATATTCGGCTATGTAGGCTAGATAGTGATCGATGAGGTTTTGGCTTTTGGGGTTTAATGGACCAATCGGCTAGGAATCACTTGTGCATTCACCTTTGATTGAGTTCGTAAAAAAGAAGAAGAGAAAAGGGTCGAACTTGCCGTGATTTAGTCTAGATGACAAGAAAAAGGTTCGCCAACTTAAAAGAGAAAGAAGAGATGCTCGGAAGAATTCGGCAATGGTGATCTTTTGATTGAAGAGGTTGCGGCAATGGTGATCTTTGGGGAGGGATTTCACTAGCACAAAGTTAAAAGAAAAGAAGAGAAAGTGATAGGTGTTGGAGAGAAAGGAGTAAACGAAAGAGAGGCTAAATGTTTTTATGAAATTCGGCTACTCCTCCCTACTACCTTAGCCGAAAATCACCTCAAGAGAGTCCCTAGGCCGCCAACACTCTTCCCCTTATCAGCTCCTTATTATTCTCCTACTTTCTCTCTTTACCCTACTCAAAATATTTCAAATAAACCAATAATTATCTCCCTACCTTAGCCGAATTTTGAATGCATTTGACTTGATCAAATGCTCACCCATCAAGTGTCCCATTGCCGTCCACCACTGCTCATCCTTGCAGCAAAATAAAACTCCTATTTGCATCCCTTGCTGCTCGAACCTAGGCCCTTTTACACTGCTTGTGGCGTCACTTACTAAGGCTTTAAGTGGCGCCTCCTTGCCACTTTAACAAGCCCATTTTTTATGTCTAATTTCCCCCACAATTTCTCTTAAGGCCTATCAAGCTTAGCTCCACTTCAAGACTTAAAATCTGATAATTTCTAAGACATTCACCTACACTCTAAAGTTCTCAAAATTCATAAAAACACATTCAAAACACTCATAGGCATACTAGCACATGCAAAAATGCACAAGCCCTAAATCCCGGATATTACAGTTCTACCCCCCTTAAAATAATTTCGACCTCGAAATTACCTGGCTAAAATAAGTGAGGGTATTGCTGTCGCATTGCTTCTTCCGGCTCCCACGAAGCTTCTTCCGTTCCATGGTTACGCCATAACACTTTGACTAGAGGAACTGATTTCCTCCGCAACACCTTCACATCTCGCTCCAAGATCTGAATCGGCTCTTCCTCATAGGACAAATCTGGTCTCAGTTCCACCTCCTCAACCGGTACTACATGAGACGGATCCGATCGGTAACGACGTAGCATAGAAAAATGGAATACATCGTGCATCTGCCTCAACTCCGGAGGCAACTCTAATTGGTATGCCACTTGTCCAACTCGCTTCAATACCCGATAAGGTCCTATAAATCTGGGACTTAATTTCCCTTTGCGACCAAATCTCATCACCTTCTTCCATGGCGAAACTTTAAGAAACACCTGATCTCCCACAAAGAAACTCTATTTCCTTCCGCTTAAGATCTGCAAATGCACGACTTTTGCCTATCGGATGCTTCCTTCAATCGTGTCCGAATTACCCTAACCTTCTCTTGATTCTCGCCACAATTTCCGACCCAAAACTTGTCGTTCCCAATTCGTCCAACACGTAGGAGTGCGACACTTCTCGTCCATACAAGGCTTCATACGGTGCCATCCGAATCGGCTTGATAGTCATTATTATATGCAAACTCCGCTAAAGGCAAATATTCTTCCCAACTTCCTCTCAAGTCTATCACACGACCCCTCAACATATCTTCCAACACTTGGATCACTCGCCCGATTGACCGTCTGATCGTGGATGAAATGCCGTAGTAAAATCCAATCTGGTGCCTAAAGCTTGATGTAGCGCTTTCCAAAATCGAGACGTAAATCTTGGATCCCTATCTGAAATAATCGAAACCGGTACTCCATGCAACCTCACAATTTCAGCCACATACAACTTCGCCAACTTCTGCAAAGAATAATCAACCCGCACTGGTATGAAATGCGCGGACTTTGTCAATCGATCCACTATCACCCATACCGAGTCCTTCTTAGTAGGCGTAAGGGGAAGCCCACTAACGAAGTCCATGGTGATTCTCTCTCACTTCCACTGCGGAATCTTTATCGGCTGAAGCAACCCTGATAGAACTTGATGTTCATCCTTGACTTGCTGACACGTTAAGCATTTCCCTACAAATTCTGTAACTTCCCGCTTAAGACCAGGCCACCAAAACTGTTCCCTTAGATCTCTATACAACTTACTACCTCCAGGATGTATAGCATAAGGGCTACTATGCGATTCCTGAAGAATTCTCCGTCTTAACTCCTCGTTCTTGGCATACGCACCTTACCCCTCAAAACACAATACTCCATTGTTTGTTAACACCATAATCCTCTAGCCGCCCATTCTCGCACTTGCCGCAACTTAGCACTTAAATCATCATCCGCCAACCGCCCTTCCTTTACCTCATCCAACCATGACGGCTACCGACTGTAATTCGCTAACAAACTTCCGTCGCCATATAAGCTAAGATGTGCAAATATCGCCCTCGGATCGACACTACTTTCCGACTTAGGGCATCCGCTACCACATTTACCTTGCCCGGGTGATACTCTATGGAACAATCATAGTCCTTTAATAACTCCACCCACCTTCATTGCCTCGTGTTTAGCTCTTTCTCGAGTCGAGAGATACTTAAGGCTCTTGTGGTCCAGTGTAAATCGCTGACTTTTCTCCATATAGATAGTGCCTTCATACCTAAAGAGCAAAGACCACCGCCGCCAATTCCAAGTCATGCATCGGATAGTTAACCTCATGTGGCCTTAATTATCGAGACGCATAAGCGACTACCTTCCCGTCTTGCATCAAAACACATCCTAATCCTGGTATGAAAAGCGTTACAATACACCACGAAATCCTTCCCGGCCTCGATGTTGAATCAAAACTGAGCTTCATCAAAACCCTCTTAAGCTTCTCAAAGCTCTCCTGTTGCCTATCTGTCCATACGAAAAGGTACCTCCTTTCTCAACAACTTCACAAAGGAGCAACTATTGATGAGAACCCTTCCACGAACCTTCTCAGTAGTAGCCTCGCCAATCCCAAGAAACTACGTTACCTCACCCACGCACTTTAGGTGGTTTCCGAGCTATGCTTTGCCTCAATCTTCCTAGGATCCACCCTTATCCCTTCTCGCACACTACATGCCCTAAGAACGCAACTTTCTTAAGCCAAAATTCACACTTGCTGAATTTGGCATATAGCTTCTTTTCCCTTAACACTTGCAACACTATCCGGAGATGCTCGTCATGTTCCTCCTCCGACTTGGAATACACTAGGATGTCGTCTATGAACACAACGATGAACCGATTCAAGTAAGGTTGAAAAACCCGGTTCATCATATCCATGAACACAGCTGGGGCGTTCGTCAACCCGAACGGCATTACCACGAACTCATAATGCCCGTATCTTGTCCGGAAAGCTGTCTTATGGATATCCACCTCCTTCACCTTAAGCTGATGATATCTCGACCGTAAATCTATCTTTGAAAATACCGCGGCCCCCTTAAGCTGATCGAACAAGTCGTCTATCCTTGGCAACGGGTACTTGTTCTTGATGGTCAACTTATTCAACTGACGATAGTCTATGCACATACGTATAGTTTCGTCCTTCTTCTTCACAAACAGAACCGGTGCTCCCCACGGAGACACACTGGGTCGAATAAACCCACGATCAAGCAATTCCTGAATTTGAGCCTTGAGCTCAACCAACTCCTTCGGTGCCATTCTATACGGAGCGATAGATACTGGCGCCGTTTCAGGCAACAAGTCAATTCCGAACTCCACCTCCCTGTCAGGGGGTATTCCAGGTAACTCCTCTGGGAAAACATCCACAAATTCCCTTACTGTCCTAACTCCACTAACTCCCTCTTCGTTTGCATCCAACGCACTAACGAAGGTCAAAAATGCCTTGCACCCTTTCCGCACCATCTTATCAACCTTTAATGCAGAAACTACGTTGGACAAATAGTTTCTTCTTTCTCCTATCATAATTATCTCCTCATCCTCCGGGGTCCTTAACTCCATTCGCTTAGCCGCGCAATCCAACTTAGCCCGATGTTCCACTAGCCAATCCATGCCAAGAATGAGATCAAATTCTCCGAAGGGTAGTTCCATCAAATCGACAGGGAATACCACTCCCTGAATCTCTAGAGGTACATTGCGAAATATCCTATTCACCACTACAGTTTGACCTAACGGGCTTACTACAGTCATCTCCCTACTAGATAGTTCAGATGCTATGCCTAGCGTTTCGACTACTCTACATGCAACATACGAGTGGGTCGAGCCAACATCAATTAAAGCAAAGTAAGGCTTATCAGCTATAAGGAACATACCGGTTATGACATCCGGTGCGTCTCCATCCTCCCTCCGGTGAACTGCATACACCGCACTGATCGTCTTGCCTCAGATACCAACATCTCTGCCCGGTGTTCCCCGTCCTCTTCCTGAACCATTACCTCTGCCAATCAGACCACGACCCCGCGGTGGCTGCGGTCCACCTCTCCCCGCCTGATTAGCACCCTGACCTATTAGTCAGCTCCCATCTGTTTTCATAGGACAGTCCCTAATCATGTGTTCCTTGGACCCACACTTGAAACATCCCCCTATCTTCTTCCAACACTCTCCTAGGTGCATCTTCCCATACTGAGTACAAGTACGCAGTCTTGTCCTCTGTAGCAACTCTGCGACCTCGCGACCCATCAACTCTCTGTCTCTTTTGGACATTCTCGGATGACCCGATGCTCCAAAACCTCTCCTTTGCCTATTCCTATCCGTATTCTGTCTCCTCAGATTCCTTAACTCCTTCGGCTACCTTAGCCTTTTCTACCAACACTCAGCAAACTCCCGCCTCGCTGTGGAGCTATCAACAACCTCGTGTCATCCTCGGTCCCGTCCTCAAATTGGACACATCGTTCATGCTCCGTAGCCACGATCCTCGAGTGTACCGCTCAACGTTAAGAATTCCACCTCAGACTCGCTACGGACTTATTCCTTGAACCAACCTCGTAAATGCCTTCCTCTGCGCATCAATATAGCTAGTCCCAACATACTTCTTCTGATACGCCGCCTTAAAATTCTCCCAAGTAAGATCCTCAGTTATAGCACCATCCCGAACTGTAAGCCACCATTGATATGACTCATCGCGAAGTAGCGACACCACTCCCTTCAGTTTCTCCTCAGCAGTCAGATCCAACTCGTCCATAATTCGCTCCGTCGCCTCCAACCAATACTCAGCCGTATTGGGCGCCACACTGGATACACCACGGAACACCTCAGCTCTATTGGCTCGGAGCCGCTCGGGTTCAGATTTACGAGCTCCCCCACCTCCACCTACTCCAGCCACCATCTCAAGAACCCACAAAGACGCTCGCGAGCATCGCATCATCCCCGTCGATCCTCGATGCTCAACGCCAAGCACCGGTGGTGGTGGTGGTACCTCATTCTCGGACCCTTGACCAGACCTAACGGGTTCCGATACGACCATTCTGCCTCTACCACGCCCTCACACATTACGACCACGTCCCCTAGAACTCATGTCTACGATCGTGATTCAATCTGTTTAAAAAAAGTTTTATGCATTAGTCTTTGTTCCACTGATTACCCACGAAGAAATTTTATGTAAAGGAGTTTAGTAGTAGTTCTTTCGATCATTACAGGGTTTTCATTTCAAGTCTTCTACCCTAATTCAGAGAAGCACATGCATTCGATATTATCTACTACACACATTCACCACTCGAACATTTTCGTCTGATCCAATCCCAGGGTATTTTCGTAATTTGTCCTATAGGGGTATTTTTGGTAATTTTCCAAATCAGGGTATCTTAATATTTCGCAAAATAGGGGTTTTGGTGTTTTTGTAAAGTAGAAGAATGTTTTAGTAAAAATCGAGGGTAGTATGGTAATTTTATAAACCAAGGGTATTTTAGTAATTTTAATTTTTTTAAAAAAAATAGTATGGCTAGTCCCTTTCGGGTTTTAATTATTGGGTTTAGCCCGTGAATAAGTCCTCTTGGTTAAGGTGAACCATCACTACGCACCAGGTAGGATTCGAGCGAAGAGGAGGTGAGTCACTAGGACTGCTTAAATACCAAGCTCTTCCTGAATCCAATCCTAGACATGCGCACAATGGTTGCCACACCCTAACTCGGTGACTTACTCACAGCTTTGTTTAATTAGGCCTTAAAGTTTTATGTAATTCTGTGTTGAAGTAAGCTAATCCTAGGGTTCAATAACTTAATATACTAATCTACGTTCCCGTGATACCCACATACAAATCATACAACAGTTAGGGGTACTTACCTGGTGGACTTCGGGTCGGAGACTTAGGTGCCATGCCAGAAAACCTGCTCAATTTCAAAAATTTTCACAAAAACTTGTTTGGTCTGAATTTTGAAAACGTTATGGGCTTTAAACCCAAGGCCAAGAGTTTAAAACTGGGCTCTGATACCAAATTGAAACACCCCAAACCCGGCCCACGAGCCTCGACCAGATCTGGCATGTTCCTCGAGTAAAACATTTCAAATCTTGTTTGTCAATTTGGAAAATGTGGTCATTTTGAAGAGGAATCGTTAGGTGTTGGGTTCAAGTTGAAAATGGTGTCATTTTTTTTAAGTCTATATTAAAACAATATTTTCGTATTTGAAAACTATAAGTTAGAAGAAACTGCCGAATTTTAGGGTTTAACATTAAGTTGAAAATCGTTGGTATTTAGGTGTCAAAACATTGAACATTTATTTTAAAGATGAGTTATTTAACCTTCGAGTTAATAAGAATCGTATCGTAATAAAAATTTAGAGAGCAAGCATAAAATGATTGTAATAATAGTGGCCTTATTACATCAATAGCAAAACCCAAAATAAATCCAAAACTTAATAGGAAAATCCAAATTGGAAGAAAACACGAAATGAGCATGGCCACCACCTAGTCCTCGCCGACCCGGTCCAAATCACTTTGAGTATCACCTGAAAAGATATCCCACGAAGGGTGAGTCAACAGACTCAATGTGTAACAACTACCACGAACTCCCAAACGATTTAGGCATATCAATCACATATAATGATATAAGTAATGATGCAATCCCGAACCCAAACCTAAATAACCATCCTCTACACATCACCCGTACATCCCAATCGCACCGTGGGGATTACTAAATCGACCCTCCATCCGCTACACACATCGGCGAAGCGATCAGCTGCGGCGACATGCACATCGCCTCTTATAAATTATGGCATAGCCACTGGATAATGTGACAAAGTCACGGATATTAATATGTGACAGAAGTCACCACATTCGATTATGTGACATGAGTCACGGATATTGTGGTAAAACCACCGATCACTTCCTTTTCAATATCACCCATATGCCCATGCATAATACAAAACAAACAGAGATCATGCCATGTACTTTATTCCATATTCATAACAAATTCACATGTGTGTCATATTCAAGTGTTCATAAACATTATTAACATAGTAGTAGTAGTATGTTAACGCACTCGAATACTGTACCATTGAATGATACCTTTAGCCATATTTTCATATTTCCATTAACACATACATAATAATAATACCATAGATCTATTAGGAATTAGTGTAGGGCTACACACACAGTTTACTATTGTATTCATTTGAATCCCAAAGTTTGCCAAAACGACTTACTCCTCCCCTAAAGATCATAGTTAGAATCGGCTAGACACTAACACTTGATATGACCTTGGCCGAATATTCATATTCACTTACCTTACGGATCTAAATCTCGAAATTGTCACTTGTTTGAGGTATCCATGTCGAAATTCCTATAAGCATATGTTAGATCCAATTCTAACATTTAAACACAATAAATGGCCTTCGGCCTATGATCATACTCGCTTACCTTGGACCTAGAAATCCCGAAGATCTCCTCTCTTGAAGTCACTCTGATTAGAAATCCCAAAACCTCCTTCATAGTTTCGGCCAAAGAACAATAAAGGAAATTAGATTCCACTTTCTACTAAAAGAAAAAGGAAGGAAATCGAATATCATTTGATCTTACCCCTACTACGTAAATTGATCGCACCCTTGCCCCGCCACCACAGAGATATTCGGCTATGTAGGCTAGATAGTGATCGATGAGGTTTCGCTTTTGGGGTTTAATGGACCAATCGGCTAGGAATCACTTGTGCATTCAGCCTTTGATTGAGTTCGTAAAAAGAAGAAGAGAAAAGGGTTGAACTTGCCGCGATTTAGTCTAGATGACAAGAAAAAGGTTCGGCCAACTTAAAAGAGAAAAGAAGAGATGCTCGGAAGAATTCGGCAATGGTGATCTTTTGATTGAAGAGGTTGCGCAATGGTGATCTTTGGGGAGGGATTTCATTAGCACAAAGTTAAAAGAAAAAGAAGAGAAAGTGATAGGTTTTAGAGAGAAAGGAGTAAACGAAAGAGAGGCTAAATGTTTTTTATGAAATTCTGCTACTCCTCCCTACTACCTTAGCCGAAAATCACCTCAAGAGAGTCCCTAGGCCGGCCAACACTCTTCCCCTTATCAACTCCCTTATTATTCTCCTACTTTCTCTCTTCTTTACCTACTCAAAATAATTCAAATAAACCAATAATTATCTCCCTACCTTAGCCAAATTTTGAATGCATTTGACTTGATCAAATGCTCACCCATCAAGTGTCCCATTGCCGTCCACCACCGCTCATCCTTGCAAAGAAAATAAAACTCCTATTTGCATCCCTTGCTGCTCGAACCTAGGCCCTTTTACACTGCTTGTGGCGTCACTTACTAAGGCTTTAAGTGGCGCCTCCTTGCCACTTTAACAAGCCCATTTTTTATGTCTAATTTCCCCCACAATTTCTCTTAAGGCCTATCAAGCTTAGCTCCACTTCAAGACTTAAAATCTGATAATTCCTAAGACATTCACCTACACTCTAAAGTTCTCAAAATTCATAAAAACACATTCAAAACACTCATAGGCATACTAGCACATGCAAAAATGCACAAGCCCTAAATCCCGGATATTACAATCCGCGTGTTTTTGTTAGAGGGTCTAATTGCTCTATAGGCCCTTCCGCATTATTGCAATTTTGTAATTATGTCCAATTTGCATCTTTCTTTATTTTCAATTTGGCCCTAAATTATGGCCTTTGTATCAATTTGGTCCTTAAGGCCATTTTAAGGCAGATGCTGGAACGGTGCCGTTTTGGGGATAAGGCATAATTACCCAATAGATCCCTGTAATATGGCGCGCGCTCCAAACTAGTCCTTTTTATTTTTACTTTAGGTTTTATTTTTACTTTAATTTAATCCATGTTTCTTTTATGTTTAATCCTCTTTATATTTTTATTATTTTAGTGTTATATAATTATTTCATTTTCTTATATTTTATTAAATTCTATATTATTTACATATTACATATTATTTTAAGATTTGTATATTGTATAATATTAAATTGTTTAATCATTAATCTAAAATTTTCTATATATTATTTATTTTAAATATGTACATTTTTATGCCTATATATATATATTAGATAATTATATTATATGTGTTATCCTCTATATATCTCTATATTTAAAGTTTTTTTTATATTATTTATTTGTTTAAAAATATATTATTATTATCCGGCTTAGATTTTGGCCATATCATTTTTATATTTCTTTTTTTTTTTGTTTTTCTCAAAATTGTTATAACATTCATTTATTATATACCATTTACCCCTTTTATATATATATATATATATTTATTTATTTAATCTTGTATGTAAAGTTTCATATTTATTATTTAAGTTTTTATAAATTTTTGAATTGTTATTATCTACTCCATATCTTTTATTTGATTATTCATTTTTTTTAAAAAAATTAAAATCTGCTATCTTTATTTACCTTAGTATTGTTATTACACTACTTGTATTCTTCGCTATGTTATGTTGTTCTTTTACTTAATTGTTTATATTAGTGCTAACTGTTAATATGCTTTGTATTTTTAATGAATTGTTCTTTGGTATTTATGTTTTGTAAATGTTACATGTTATTCAAGTCATTGTTTCTAAAAAATATATCTCATTTTTAAATTGCCACGTTTTATCCAAGAAAAATTTAAATAAGGCAAATACTTGGCATTTGGAAGTCTCGAGGGAAATTGTGCCCTAACTCACCGGGTTTCAATTTTCTTCGTTGAATTTACATAGCCAAGTATCCTTTTTGAAATAAAAAAATGAATAAAAAACCTATTCTCGGGAAGTTAAGAGGTTGTGGCCTAACTCATTGGATGCAACGTTTTGTTCATCTCGGGAAAGGATTTCCAAGACGAAAAGGATATTTGTTGTTTGGAAATTTGAAAGATCGTACTCTAACTTACTGAGTTTCGATGTTTCTTTTAAAATTCAAAGAATCAAATGTCCTTTAAAAGGTTTTAATTTGTAAAAAGGATTTTGTGTTTTTTTTAAATCTTTTCGAAGTATTCGACATTAGGACATTAATCAATAAATTAGGTACCAATTTTTGGGTGTTACGAGGGTGCTAATCCTTCCTCGTACGTAACTGACTCCCGAACCCATTTTCTCAAATTTCGCTGGCCAAAATTGATATTTTAATAAAAACAAAATGTTTTATAAGGTGATCCTATCACACCTAAGCAAGGATGATTGGTGGCGACTCCATTCTTCGTTTTTAAGTCGACTCCCGTTTTTCAAAATTAAAAATGGTTTCGACACACGCAATGCATTAATAAATATAACATATGCAATCAGGATGCATCATTTACACATAACTCACCATGGGTTCATCATATACCAAATTCACCTCAATTGAGTTCTGGCACATACCTGTACCTCTCATGGTATAACCACATACTTTCTCATTTTCAACATACCTGTTGAATTATTCAAAATGCTAAAGAACACTTTTAAATCTCATACATATAGTATCAAATCAACATCATACCCCCAATAGGGTCTTACATGAAATATCATATCGATGCTATGTCCCTGACATGGTCTTATACGAAATCTCACACCGAGGCCATAATCCAATTATGGTCTTACACGGGACCTTAATTATCATAGTATCATAATATTTGCATTCCCTAGATTCTTAGATTCAATTGATGACTTTCAATTCTTGACATCTCGTCAAAACGTATTTAATATATATTCGTAGAGTCAATATACATTTCATACAATATCTAAATATTAAATACTTCACTTACAGTTGCATTATTAGCACACGAACTTACCTCGATATCGAAAAGGGCAAAAAGGGACCTAATTGTCCATATTTTTCTTTTCTCCCGTTCTAGGTCCGAATCTCGTTTTCTTTGATCTAGAACAATAAAATTTACTCATTTAATAATTTTATGATCATATTACATCATAATCTCTACTTAGGAAAAAATGACCATTTTGCCCTTGTACTATGGCAAAATTACGATTTTGCCCCTAGGCTCGTAAATCATTTTTCATCACATTTTCTTATTAAACAAGCCTAGATGAACATTTATTTCTCTTACAACTACTCACAAATCCAACTATTTCATGCATTTATTACCAAATTACAACATTTACAACTTAATCCCATTTAGGTGTTTTCATTATAACACCTTTCACAAAAGTTGTTTCTCATCTCCCTAACATTCATTTTCTTCCATAAAAACTCAGCAAACAACACAAAATCTCTCATGGAAAGTCCCTAGACTTTCAACCATTTAGCAATTTAGTCCCCTCATTAGCTAGCTTAAGCTTTGGGGTTCCAAAAGTACAAAAATTATCAACTAAAACCATCAAAATCACTTACTTGTAAGGAAGAAAGCTTGGCTGAAATTTTGAGCTCTCAACCCCCATTTTTGCTGCTCAATTTCGGTGGAGAGAAGATGGAGAGGAAAGGTGATGTTTTCCTTTCTTTATTTTATGATAAAAATAAATTTTTATCACCAAATTTCCACCTAACCATTGACAAAGACCTTTCTTTGTCCCCCCTATGGCCGGCCATCACTCCTCCCATGGCCTATTTGCTCTTTAAGGACCTCCAATTAACATTCTATGGCTATTTGGCACCTCTAGCAAATAAAATAGAACTTTCGCACTTTATGCGATTTAGTCCTTTTTCGCAATTATGCGTTCAATCGTTAAAATTAAGGTACCAAAATTCTCATGCATCCTTACAAACATGTTACAACACAAAAAATAATATCAAAATAATTATCCTCCACCTCGGATTAGTGGTCTCGAAACCACTATCTCGACTAGCCCTTAATTCGGGCTGTTACAGGTTTTCTTCTTTGTAGATTGTCGGACTCTTGCTGTCGATTGGAACTTCGTCGAAGATCACACTATCCTACAACTCTTTCGGTAACTAAATGTTTATTTCAGTTTGGTTATAAGTGGCATGTAAATAGGGTCTTTTTTATATATGTTATAAGCATTATGGATATGTTTTGTGCTATTTGAAGTATGAGATGTGTATATTGATGTAAATCCCCAATTGGTATCTTGGTTGGTTGTACTGTGTGATGGTAATGGTATGTTTTTGCTTTTAAATGTATTTTGAATGGTAGATTTGGTACAATTGTTTATGTAGCTTGGTAAACTTTGGTAGATGATTTTAGTCATGATAAATGAGGTATGTTTGAAGTTTAATAAGCATGAAATGTTAAGTAATTGTATTTGAATGGTTTAAGTTTTAATGTTTGTATTGTGGTGCCAATGAAGGCATATTGGTTAGGCACTTAGGTTGAATGTTATTTGGTATATTTGGGCATGCTTTAATGTGTTTTGGATAGGTTTAAGGGGTGATTATATCATAGCTTGTGATTAAAGAGATTTGGTTTGAAATGACTTGGTTTTGAAGGCACTTTCAGGTGTACATGGCCGTGTGCCACACACATTTGCATGAAATGACCATATGGCCTATTTCATTTTTGGTGCAGGTTTGTCCACACGGTTTCATAGAGTTACACAACCTGTCGACACGGCCGTGTTACCCTAAGTTACACAGACTCAAGTTATTACATGGTTTGGCCACACAACCATGTCTTTGAGCCACATGGTCTGGGCTCTATCGCACAACCTGGCCACACGGTGATGTGACCTTTGTTTTTAGTTTTTGCCATATTTTTCTATTTTGTTTCATATTTGTAACACCCACACCCGGTCCGGAATTTTACTCGAGCTATAAGGCATTACAATAATAAAACTCTAACATTTAAACAATATAACCAAATAATTCATATAATATAAAAACATTATCATTTTTCAGGTCTTACGAGCATATCACGACCTAAATCGAGCTTGGGGAACACTTAAAATATTTTGGTATTAAAACTGGATTAAATTGAAACACATACAAAAATTTAAGTTAAAAGTGAAAATAGGGGTCACACAGTCGTGTGGCCAAGCCATGTGACAGAGGCCAGCTTGTGTGGCCCCAAACATGGTTGTGTGGATATTCCACACACTCGTGTGGCTACTCCACATGCCTGTATTCTCAAACCATGTACAATTCGAAGTATGAGACACACGGCCATGTCCCAACCTGTGTGTCTGCCCGTGTGGGTATTCGAAATAAGTTCACATGGTCGTGTCGCAGGTCGCGTGCCAGACCATGTGTGTATTCAAAGTTGGGTCAAATGAATGTGTCACCATGTCGTGTAACTCTCTATGACCATGTGGTTCATCCTGCTCTTAAATTTTAAATGACACACAGTTGTGTGCTACATAAATTACCCCTAATACAAGCTAAATCAAAACCAATTGCTTGGGCACCAAAACAAACCAATTCAAGACACTTTCACATGACTAAAACACATTTAAAAACATCAAAACATACCAAAAAAATCATCAATCCTAGAAACAATATGCAATAAATAGGAACCACAATTCACACATCAAATTTAATCCAATACAACATTTCAAGTTCACTCACTAAGCATAAATCAAACATACTAAATCTTTTTCATTCACTCTAACTAACATCACATTCATGTTCATACACATATATTGACCATTTCCATTTCAATATAATACTCAATGTTAGTACTTATAACTATCACAAAATACCAATTGCAACAACCAAATACTTAGAATAACATTTACAAGCTACTATTTCAACAAAAGTTATTTATCAACTAAAACTTATAAATATAGCCATATATACAAGAATGCCTAGTCACATGCCACTTTCAATAGACCCAAAATGAATAAAATGAATACCAAAAATATAGCGGATAGTGTGTGATCTCTTGAACTAATCCAATCGATGTCACGATTCCAACTGACCTACAAAGTTAAATCAAACAAAGTAAGCTCAAGTAAAGCTTAGAAAGTTCGTGAAATTAACTCATTATACTCAGAAATTTAAACACAATGATACAAAAATGTATCGTGAGACCAACGATCATAATTTTCCTATCTCAACTTCCAAGACCATTCAATTTATAACACCCAAAATCATAACTAAAACTTCATATATAAAATTATATGGCCCGAGAACATTTTTAATCTCATAGTATACTTGAAATAATACTTCCCGTACAAGTTACCTGATACAGTTCACCGACACGAAGCTTGCTAGGCTCAAAGCCTGATATAATACACCGACACAAAGCCTGCTAGGCTCAAGGCTTGATGTAATTCACCGGCACGAAACCTGTTAGGCTCAGAGACCGATATAATTCACTGGCATGAAGCCTGTTGAACTCAAGGCCCGATTCATTATCTCCAATAGAACTCAATTTTATTTTTCAACAACCAACATTCAATAATTATAAACATCACAATGATAAGAATAAAAATAAATATCAAATAATTTAATATAACATATTTGAAACACCCCAAACCCGGCCCATGCGTTATGAGCGAATTTGGTATGTCACACGAGCAAAACATGTTAAACCCTTTTTGTTCGTACTAAAATATTGCATTGTTAAAAATCAAGAAAACAAGTTTGATTTGATAAAATACTACTAACCTCAAAGATTTGATTCATAAATCGATAAATTTGAAACTAATGATCTTACAAAACCGTGACTTTTGAAAACGACGTTGAAAATTCGAAAGAGAATCCAAGTCTTTTGAAAATATCGTTAATAGTTCGAGAGAAAATATCCGTGTTAAAAATATATGTAAAAGTTTATTTTGAAATTCATTTGTTAATCGATTTTGGAAACCATTGTTTAAGTTTTTAGAAAATTCCCCTTTTTAAACAATTTAAGAAAAATAATAAAAACATCCCAACCAAAAAGCAAAAATAAAAATAGTCCAGAGGCCTTATTACAACATTTAACCCAAAATAGTAAAGTAATAAAATAAACGAGAAAGAAGTCTAAAGTCCAAATAAACCATTTCCGAAGTATGGCCTCCCTCGAGTCATCCATAGCCCAAGTCCATATCATCAAGCATTACCTACAAGGGTTAAGAGAAAGGGGGTGAGTTACAAGAACTCAGTGTGAAATCCTCTTATCATTATTCATTGGGCCGAACCCAATTAGCAATATTTTGGGCCTAAGCCCATTTACAACAATAATAATGTATCAAATATAATATGCATATGATATGCAATTCCCAAACCAAACCTAGTTTTCCATCCGCTACACACCACCCGTACCAACCAGCACACCTGTGGGGAGCTTTAGTCACCCACCCCGCCAACACACCAAACGTAGGCATTAAGCCGATTATATCAAATTTGTGGACAAGCCACCAGATTAACAGAATTTACATGGCATCGCCATTTTTCATATTTGCGGCAGAGCCACTAGAATTATGTAGCAGAGCTACCAGAACTTCTCTTCATCATTATCTCATCCCATGCAAATCATGTATATTATGCATAGCCATTCACAACAATTTATTCAGATATTTATTACAAAATTATGGCCCATTACAACAATTAATCAAAAGGCCCATTAAGCAAATTATCAGATTTGGCCCATTTAGCAAAATATCATATTGGCCCATTTATCAAAATATCAGATTGGCCCATATAGCAAAATATCAGATCGGCCCATTTATCAAAATATCAGATTGGCCCATATAGCAAAATAACAATTCAGCCCATTAAGGCAATATAACAATTCAGCCCATTAAGGCAATATAACAATTCAGCCCATTAAGGTAATTTCGTATTTCGGCCCTTTAGGGGCATTTCCATAATTCGTCCCGTAAGGGAAATTTCGTAATTCGGTAATTTACCCACTAAGGGTAATTCGGTAATTTCGCAATCCAGACTTAACTACTAATTTGGGCATAACAATTTAAAACTGTCCATCCGCATTGTATTGACTAAATTGACTATAACTTGAGTTAGAAATCTCGAAATCTAAATCTGTAATTTTTTCTTGAAACTATACTCATATATCTTCTTACTACAATTTTTCCAGAATTTTTTACTTAACCATTTAGTACAGTTTATTTCTTGAATTTTCCCTTATTTCACTGACCAACGATTCTGACCTCTCTTACCCAAAATTCAAATATCTCACTGTACAGTTTTCATATGTTGCTCCCACTTATTTCTATTAAAAATAGACTTACTAAGTAATCTGTACATATAAACTATAACTTATAATTCACTTTGTACAATTTTATACGATTTTTCCAAGACAGATCAGGGAACCACGAAATCATTCAGAACCAGTCTCAATAAAATTAAGATATCTCAGAATATAGAATTCCTTTTCCTTCTCCGTTTCTTCCTTATCAAAATAGACAAAGTAAGCTTTAATCTAATATCTTATTCTCTTCGTAATTGCTTTTCTCCTATTTTTCGTGATTTTTCAAAAACACGTTACTGCTTCTAACCAAAACTGTTTTATTACAAAATACGATTACCACTACGATCATACGCACGCCCGAGTGATCACGGATGCCGATTTTCGGTTTTCTTCGGTATTTTGACCGACTCATAGAACATATCATACAAACTTTGAGAGAGATGTGAGATTACACACCATATCAAACATGTATTCGGAAGGTACGGAATTACACACCTTGATTAGGATTCCCTAAAGAACCACTCTTCGTTGACCCACTATATCCGAAGGATTTGCAAATAGGATATATCGAGTGGTTTTGTCCCTAAAACATAATTGATTAGTCGAAACTTCAATCCGATTTGCAACATAGCCAAATAGAGATATAACGAAAAATCCAAAATGAACCCCCTTACCTTATCGATATTGGATCCAATTTCCACCGTTTGACTTTGGCTAGAACAATACACGGTCTCCCACTTAAAACACTACGAAAATAAGAGAAAATAATCTCGTTTGAGAGGGTAGAATAAAATGATGGTCTCGGTTAAAAGGACCATCCCATGCCAAAACATATATTCGGCTAGGAGAAAGAAAAAAAATAAAAAATGTTTGAATAGAACCACTTACCGATTGATCAAAGGAGTGAGTGTTAATACGGATGAGAAGAACGATAAAGAAGAAATGAAGGGTTCGGTTTTTCCAAAGGAAAACGAGTGAACAATTTGATCTCCAAGGCTTAGGTACTTTCGGCAACAAGGAAGAAAAGAAGAAACAAAAATGCACACTAAAGGCTTGAAAATTCGACAAAGAGTAGAGGAAATTTGGAGAGAAAGAGAATGATACAAAAAACTAAAGAGAACAACCTCTCAAGCACTAGCTTTGCCAAAAACTCCTAGCAAAATTCCGCTATCACCCCCTTTAGCCCCAAAACCGTCCATATTCATGTTCCTAATAGTCAAAATTTTGCCAACCACCCTTTCCATAATACATCCCTTGAAAAAGGCCACATGTTCCCCCTACTTTCCCCTTTCTCTTGATTTCTTTCCTCACATTCATCCTTTCCTATTTTCCTTAGCCATCTTGCCAAAAATAAAAGTCCACCTTGCCTTATTTACATGCTTGGCCGACACTTAAGGAAAGAGTGCAAAAATAATAGTCAAAATTGCACACAAAGAGATTCGAACCTCTTCCCTCAAGGTACTACATGTGGCGCCATAACCCTTTTACCAATTGCTCATTTATGCTAGCAATTTACTCTTTTATTTCCATAAGCCTTGATGCCACTTACTATCTCTCCTTAATAGGCTTAAACACAAAATTTTACTAAGGCCCAACTTGAACCCGGAACTTCATAGAAACCTCGTAACTTTCCAAAATTACCTTCTTAATAAGTCCAACTTGAAATAATGCCGTTCTCTTGTTCTCAAAATTTTAAAACGCTTCTACGCTCAAGGCCCATTGGGCCCAATTCTACTAGGCCCAATTTCGGGATGTTACAATATTACATGTAATACGAACTTACTGAGATCTGATAATTTCATATATGCGACGATGCCTACTCGACAACCTTCTCTTTTTCCCGATTAACGATCGATGGACTTGCTTCTTGATCTAATTATAATAATTAATTCAATTAACTAATTCAAACATTTTAAAAGAATAATAAATTCATGTAATTAGCTCTTTTATATTATTATACACATTTGACCTAAACTTTTGTCTTTTATTCAATTTAACCCTAAATCCCTAAACTTTCAAATTTAAACAAATTAAACTAAAAAAGACTTGTGCCGATTTCTTAATAGTCCCTAAACAGTCCCTAAACAATTGAATATTCACTACTAGCCCTTGAAATTTCTATATTATATCAATTAAGTCCCTAACTAGAAAACCATTCGAAACTATTTTACCTAATAGTCTAAAATCATCATCAAGATAAAAAATATATCTACCAACACCTAAACATTCAAATTTCAACCATGAAAAATTTTGACATTTTTAAAAATTTCACAAATCAACCCTTGATTAGATAAATTAAGCTAACACAATCTCAAAAACGTAAAAATTATTAAAAACGGTTTAAAATTTCACCTACATGCACATTCACAAGCTTGGCCGAACCTCAAGCATTCACAACCATGGTATTTTTGGTGGTGGGAGAATAATTTTGGAGAAGATTATGGTTTGTCCATTATTTGCTTATGTTTTATTTGCTCTTTTACCCTTTTACCCTTTAATTTAACTAAAATTTACCTAATAACCTTGCCTTAACCATCCTCTTATAAACCAATATGGTTAATTACCATTTAAGTTCATTAGTTTTCATTTCCTTAATTATTTAACTCATTTAACTAATACCACTACCATTTGCAACTTTCACAATGTTTTCCTTTTTACCTAATTAAATGACCAAACAATAAAATTAACATATCAATTTTTTATATGACATTCACACGACCTTATTATTTTAATTTAAATAATAAAACTAACCCGCTAGTTAGAATTGTGGTCCTGAAACCACTGTTTCTGATACAACTGTTCCTGAAACTAACCCATTAGTCTATATTCATTTATAAACTGATTTTAGGGTTTTGAATGCTCGATTTAAGTCTCGTTTTTGAATGTATGCTATGAATGATGATTGTTTATTAATTGATGTTGTTTAAATTAATTTTTAAATTGTGTTACTATATTATCAGTCTTGTTAACTATCTTAATATCAAGTAACCTTAATCCAACAACAAAGACGGGTTAGGGGTTTTACATTTTGTGGTATCAGAGTTACGATTTAGTCGATTCTAGGACTGAACGTAGCATGTATTGAGTCTACAAATACATGCCACTTTATCACCTGTGATAGTGGGATGACTTCCAATCAGTTTGACTTGTTTTCTTATAGATTAAATATGTCAACCGAATCCAATCGAGCAGATTACGATGAAGTTTTAAGTTATTTTATAGTCATTGATCAAAGGGCTGCTCATAATGTTCCCGAATTTCAAGATCCTAGAGAAGAGGCTCATAGTACCTTTCTTAATATGATAAGTGATATGTTTGACGTGTATGTGAAAGTAAATTTCGCGGCTCAATGACCTCCACCCCCTCGTCCTCAAAGCCCTATATGACAGAATATTCACAGGCTTTCTATTGATAAAGTCTAAATATGTGGAGTCGAAGAGTTCAGTGGTTAAGTGAGTGATGATTCGGCTAGAGCTGAGTACTGGGTAGAACACACAGAGAGTTCTGGATGAAATGTTGTGTCCTCTCGAAGATTATTTGAGATGTGCAGTGTTACTGTCAAAAGAGAAAGCTTTTCATTGGTGGTCAACTCTAGTTACAGTTGTACCAAAAGAACCGGTTAATTAGAATTTTTTCAAAACTGAGTTTTGAAGGAAATAAGTCAGCAAATAATACCTTGACAAGAAGAAAAAGGAATCCTTAAGTTAAAATAGGGAAATAGATCAGTTGCAGAGTATGAGCGTGAGTTTGTTCAACTCAATAAATATGTCTATGAAATTGTATCTACAAAGGAAGAAATCTGTATTCGTTTTGAAGATGGATTAAATGACAAGATCAAGCTACTGGTTGGTGCAATGGAAATTCGAGATTTCATAGTTTTGTTTGATCGAGCTAAGAAAATGGAAAAAGTTTACAACCACAAGAAACTGAATGAAATAAAAATTCACGACTTCAATAAGCGAAATACATCTAAAGTGTTTTATGTTTTTCCGCCGAAGAAAATGAAAGAATTGATTAGTCGTTTCCAGTGCTAGTAGAGTTTTCTGATAGAGATAGAATGGAACAGAGTAACGTGAGACCACTGATGACTTCAATAGCTAGTATGGGTAGCATCAAAAATGTAAATAGACTTAAAGGTAGCTATTGTGGATGGAATCATTCTAGGATATGTAGATTGAAAGATGGGTCCTATTTCATTTGTGGATCTCTGGATCATTATAAGAAAAATTACCCAAATGGAACTTATTTGAACAAAAATAAAAAAAGTAAGACCTGTTGTTACTTCTACGAGAGGGTAACAGCCAGGAATTTGAGGCACAATTAGATTCAGTAGAAGCGAAACAAAAGACACAGCGGTTCAATCTAAAGCTTGAGCTTTCATCAAAGTTTATGCGAACCGAGTGCGTGAGGAAGCCTCAGCTCCTAATGTTATTGCTGGTACTTGTTCTATCATTGATTTACAATATATGCATTAATTAACTCTAGGTTCAGACATTTGTATTTATGTACTATGTTAGTAACAGAAAAGAGTATATCGGTTGAGTCAATTGACACTCGACCTGATTTGCAAATCGTGTCCACTGAAAATTTAGGGTTATGACTTTCCGTTGATTTGATGTTGCTGCATTTTAATGAATTTGACTTTATTCTGGGAATGAATTAGCTGATTGTACATGATGTTGTAGTTAATTGCAGACATAAACGAATTAATTTAAGATGTCAAAATGGTGAAATAATTTCTGTTGAATATTTTAAGTTTGATTATTCTTCGACTATGATTTCAACAATATCCACAAATAAATTATTCCGATAAGACTGTAATTCATTTTTAACTTATATCTTGGATCCTAGAATATCTAAAATGAAAGTTGATCAATTACCGATTGTTTGCGAGTTTACAGATGATTTTCCTAAGGAATTGTCGAGTTTACCACCAGAGTGAGAAGTCGATATTTCTATAGAATTAATGTCAAAAACTTATCTGATCTTGATTGGTCTATATAAAATGGCTCCAACCAAATTAAAGGAGTTAAAATCTCAATTGCAAGAATTAATTGACAGAGGTTTTACTCGACTAAGCATATCGATTTGAGGCACACCTGTTCTGATTGTGAAAAGAAAGACGGGTCGACGGGATTGTGTATAGATTTTTGGTAGTTGAATAAAGTTACGATAAAGAATAAATATTTTTTGCCTCGTATTGAAGATCTATTTGATCAGTTGAAAAGTGCTACAGTGTTCTCGAAGATAGATCTCTGATGTGATTGATAAACCGTAAAAGTAACATATTTTAATCCCACATTTAGCATGCTTTTGGATGAATTATCCCTTATTTTATGTAATTTGGTGCTCTTAATCCTTTATTTTCATGTTTTATACTCAGGAAAGCACCGGAGGATGAAAAGAATAAGAAACAGGCTTAAAACGGGCCAAATGGGCCACATCACGAAATCGACACGGCCTGGACCCAAGACCACACGGCCGTGCCTCCTTAATAATCTCGAACACGGCCTGAGCACAAGACAACACGGCCGTGCCTCATTAGTCGACCCAACACGGCCTGGCCACGATTCACACAGGTGTGCCATGGCCGTGCCCCTGCCGTGGCAAAGAGAAGTTTCATTCGGATTGGGATACTTAGGGGAAAAGAAACACATTCCAAAAGCCTATATATACACCCTAAGTATGACCTAAAAGAGGGAGCCCAGTACCTTTGACAGGGGGCGTCTTGCTAGGCCAGAGAAGGCATATTTGTGGGGATTCACTCGAGGATAGCCAGTTGATTCATCTCTAGAAGCTGGAATTATACTCAAGACGGGGGATCTCTCCTTCAATTCCTTCGGGGGGTTTTAGGGATTCCTTATGTTTTGTTTTATCTTTTCTTCTGAGATGTTTTCTTTTATTGTTATGAACTAAACCCTCAGATACCTGAGGGGGATGAAACTTAGATGAATCTTGTTATCGTTTACTGAACTATATGATAAATATTTGACTTGTTCTTAATTATGTGTTCTTAATTCTTGTGTTGATATTTCGCGGATATTAATTCAAGTTTGATGTGCTTAGGTGGAGGAGCAAAAGTCCCTGCCTAAGAGTAGATCTAGCATAGTTAAGCAGAGTTGATCGCGCGCCTAGAGATAGGGTGACGAGATTTTACCGGATTAGGGTGAAACCTAATATGGGATTCTATAGATCGAGTTAATGCGATTCTAGGGGTTTTAATTAGAAAGAGATTTCAATTAATCAACCTAGGGTTAGACGTTATTCGCCTCGAGAGAGGGTTTAATATACATTAGGGAATCTTACGGATCAAGTCAAGTGAATAAATCGTCTGGTTCAGAGTTAGATAACAAGTGAAGTCTAGGTGGATTCTTCCTTGGGTGTCGTCTTAATCAATTGGTTTTTCCTCAAGTTATTTTCCCAAATTCATTCTTCTTTGTCTTAGAGTCTTTAATTTAGTAGTTAATTAATTTAGATTTAAAACAACAAATTCCCTTTATTTTAGGCTAAATAATTAAAAGAAAGTTAGTATTAGTACTTTTAGTTCCTTTGGGTTCGACAATCCGGTCTTGCCTAAGCTATACTACTATTCGATAGGTGCACTTGCCTCAATCGTTGTCATAGTTAGTTTCCAGGTTCGATCATTCTCATTATTTAAATTTTTAAAACTCTGACACACGATCAAGTTTTTGGCGCCGTTGCCGGGGAACTAAAATATTAAGAAAGCTCTATTTTTATTACTTTAGCCATTTTTTTTATTGCAATTTACTTTTATTTTTATTTTTATTTTTACCTTAGTTTTAACTCTTCTAATTTCCTTTCTTTCTTTTTCCTAGCAGGTACCTATAGTTTATGACTAGAAGGAACTCGAAAGGACCTTTAGTATATGATAGTGATATTGAAGCTACCGCTCGCAGAAATCGCAGAGAAATCAAGCGAGCCCTAAATTACCGAGAAGAAGAGCAACAAGACGAATCCAATCCTACTGAAGGGATGGATGAGAATAATCCACCACCACAAGATGTGGGAGAAAATAATGCTCCTCGTACTATGTTTGATTATGCTAAACCACATTTAACAGGAGCCGAATCAAGTGTTGTTAGGCCTGCTGTAGCTGCTAATAATTTTGAATTAAAGCCTAACACTATACAAATGATTCAAAAATTTGTTCAATTTGATGGTTTGCAGGACGAAGACCCAAATACTCATATAGCTAATTTTCTAGAGTTCTGTGATACTTTCAAAATAAATGGCGTTTCTGATGATGCTATACGGCTTCGGTTATTTCCCTTTTCATTAAGGAATAAAGCCAAACATTGGTTAAACTCATTACCACGAGGGTCAATCACCACATGGGATCAAATGACCGAAAAATTTTTATTAAAATATTTTCTGCCGGCCAAAACGGCCAAGTTAAGGAATGATATCTCTTCTTTTGTGCAGATGGATTTAGAAACTTTATACGACGCATGGGAGAGATACAAGGATCTCTTGAGGAGGTGCCCACACCACGGATTACCTTTGTGGCTTCAAGTCCAAACTTTCTACAATGGTGTGAACCCCTCAACGAGGCAACTAATTGATTCAGCCGCCAGTGGAAACCTGAACAACAAAACTCCTAAAGCAGCCTACGAATTCATAGAGGAGATGTCACTGAATAACTATCAGTGGCAAGTTACAAGGACAAGGCCAACAAAAACAAATGGAGTTTTCAACCTCGATGCAAAGAACCATGCTATCAAACCAAGTAGAGATGATGAATAAAAAGCTTGATAGTTTGTGTTCTTCGCAGTAAATCCAAAGATGCAATGATGCGACGCAAGTGGAAGTGTGGCAAATCCTGAGTACCCACCCTACCAACCGGGCACAGAAAGTGAACAGATGAACTATATAGGTAACAATTTCAGACCTAATAATAATCATTATAGTAATAATTATAATCCAGGTTGGAGGAACCACCCAAATTTTTCATGGGGAGGTTAAGGAAATCAAGGAAATCAAAGACAAAAACCTCCTCAAAATTTCCAAAATCAGCCCTATCCACAGGAAAAGAAGCCGAACCTTGAAGAGATGTTGACAAAATTCATGGCAGCCACAGATACTCATCTCCAAAAAACTGAGACAACTCTTAATAATCAACAAGCATCAATCAAAGGATCGAGAATCAAGTTGGGGAACTCACTAAGTCAGTTGGACAACTTGCAAAGTTACTTTCCGAACGACCGCAAGGGCTTCTACCAAGCAATACTGAGATTAACCCAAAAAAGCAAATTCAAGTCATAACAGCTCAAGAAAGTGGAGGGTTAGACGATCCCAATTCAAGGCAAGAGAATGTGATCAAAGAAGGTAAGGTTGAGGTAAGTAATAATAAGCCAAAATCGGTAATTAAAGAGTACCAACCTCGCATACCATATCCCGAAGCATTAAGGAGAGACGACACAGAGGAACAGTTCGGTAAGTTTCTTAAAGTTTTAAAGAAATTACATATTAACTTACCATTACTTGAAGCTCTTTCACAGATGCCAGATTCTAGAAAATTTTTAAAAGAGCTTTTGACGAACAAACGAAGGATAGACGAGGCATCACAAGTGGAACTAAACGCAATGTGCTCGGCAGTCTTGCAAAATAAACTACCACAGAAATTAAAAGATCGAGGGAGTTTTACAATTCCATGCTTAATTGGTAGTTTATCTATTGATAATGCGTTAGCTGATTTAGGGGCAAGCATAAATGTCATGCCTTATAAATTATTTAAACAACTAGGTCTAGGGAAACCCAAACAAACTAGGATGAGCATTCAATTAGCTGATAAAACGGTTAGAATTCCTAGGGGTAGAATCGAAGATGTACTCATAAAGATTGATAAATTCGTATTCCCAGTAGACTTTATCGTTTTAGACATGGATGAGGACAATAGTATCCCCCTAATCTTAGGAAGACCATTTTTAGGAAATGCCAGGACTAAAATTGACATTGATGTAGGAGAACTAATACTTCGTGTAGGTAATGAGACAGTCACTCTCCAAGCTCTCGATTTGGCTAGAACATCGAGTAATCCAGCTGAGAAAATAAATTCTATTGATAACCATTCGGGTAACCCTTCTTTTCAGGAAACACCAGGAAAGAATACAACTGAACCCGATCCTATACCCTGTGCCAACAAAGAAATAACTCATGAGGAACGAAGGATTCAGATCGATGATCTAGACGAGTGGAAGATGCATTTCAAGGAAAAAATAGGGATACACAAAGCTAAACCAAAGCCATTCCACGAAGCAGACAAATTCAAAATCGAAGATCAAGTATTATTAGATAAAGCAGACCCGCGAATATCTCCTCCTGACCCTAACACAAACAAAGAAATCCATTTTAGGGTAACCAGTGTTTTCCCATACGGAACAGTCGAGGTAAGTAATCCCATTTTTGGTACTTTCAATATAAATGCATCTCGACTTAAACTCTATCATGATAATGAAACCGATAGCATGAGGAAGGACTTTCAACTCCTCAAACCACCATGATGATGCAAACGAGAGGTAAGTCTAGCTTAAGACTTTAAACGAGCGCTTCTCGGGAGGTAACCCGAGTACTAACCCCATTAACTTTTACATTTTATTTTGTCTTATTTATTCTATTTTTTTCTTTATAGTACCTAACTATAAACTATAAACTATGTTCTATATTTCAGTTGTTAAAGTTATTTATTTTTATTTGTGATTTGTTCTTAAAAAAAATCGAAGTGTATTCATTATTAGTTTTGTGATTAAGTGAGCTTATACGTTTAAATTCCAATTACTGAAGAAGAAGCTCGTATTAGAGTATTATTAGTACAATTTTTCAATTGATGTAATTATTTATCAGTTCATTTTTTCTAGCTACGTAATTTGTCAATTCAATCTCGATTCCAACCCTCTAATTCAGCCTTTATCCACACCTTTAACCCAAGCCCCGTTACAACCCTATTAAAGACCTTTTTATTTGTGTATCATCTCATATTATAGTGATGGAGATTTGATTTTCATGCAAGCCTATGGGATTAACTCTTCATGTTTGACTTTTGAGTGCTTAATTAAACCTTAAACACTTGAGTGATTTGAGTTAATCTTTAGTGAGGATGTCAATTCTTGTCGATTTTGAATCGAGGTAATTATTTAGATGAGGGGAAACACCTATGTTTTATGCTACAAATGTATGACTTAGATTGTTTGAATCTTTAGGACCCTTTGAGTTGAATTATCCATGTATAAATTATCCTTGAATTATGATGAAACACTATCAATGACTATTATGAATTGAGGGAAGTTTGTTTTAATTATGAGTTGAGAATTTTGCTTGAGGACAAGTAAAAGCTTAAGTGTGGGGGTATTTGATAAACCGTAAAAGTAACATATTTTATGTAACATCCTGAAAAGGGCCTATGCATTTTTGGTTTAATTGTACGAAATGACATATCTTATGTGTTATGAATATATTTTGAACACTTTTGGAAACCTGGAAATGTATGGAAATGTTAAGTTTAAAAGAGGAAAGTGAACATTTTTAGAACCTTGGAAATGTAAGGAAATGTCTTGTAAGGAAATGTCATGGAAATGTAAGGAAATGTCTTGTAAGGAAATGTCATGGAAATGTAAGGAAATGTCAAGTTTACAGAGCCGATCGAAAATTTTTGGAAACTTAGAAATGACCTAGAAATGACGATTTTTAAGGTTTAAAAGGGGAAATTAAGGCAAGGTGGCCTTAAAAGAAAAAGTTTGTGAAATTTGACACACAAACAGCTTGGAAAAGTGGTCCAAGATGCCACTTAGGGCCTATGGAAATGGCGCCATATGCGAGAGGAATGGGCCTAAGTTCGAGTCACATGGGAAGCAAATAAAAGAAATTTTATTTTGCTACAAGGAGCAGAAAGGTGGACGGCACATGGCTATAAATTAGGAGCTTTTATTATTTTATAAATAGTGGATAAATAAGGGATTTATTTATCATTATTTTCAAGAGATAATTGTTGGATTAAATTCTTTTAATTTGAATAAAGAGATTAAGAGGAAAATAAGGGAGAAGTGATGGCCAAGTAAGGGACTTTGAGTTTAATAATTTCGGCTAAGTAAGGATAGTTGCTGAATTATCTTTTAGTGATAATTAAAGAGATAAAGCTATTAAAATAGAAGAGTGATGGCCAAGTAAGGGACTCCTTAGATGATAATTTCAGCTATAAAAGGAAAAGAGAGGCCATTCTGCATTATTATCTGTTCTTTGAAAGCCTCTGCCGAATTCTCTTCACCAAATCTTCTTCTTCTTTTATTTTTGCCAAGCCGAAATACCTTGTGATCTAGCCGAATTCTCCATCTTTATTCTTCCTTTTCTTTTCTTTCTAATCCCTCCAAAAGCCAAAAGTTGTGAGATCATCATCTAGCCATAACCGAATCTCTGAAGGTTGAAGTGAAGGTGCAATCGATTTCTTCAAGTAAGGGTAAGATCTCATTCGGTTTCATCCTTTTTTCTTAAGATTTGCCGAAATCTAGGACTAACCCTATTAATATCTTGTTGCCAAAACTTTGAAGAGATCTTTCGGGATTTACTAAGTGTCGACTACAAGGAAGGAGAAGTTCTTTTCCCGAAGGTACACCATAGGCCACGTGTTCCCTAGTTATTCGGTGAGTTTCGGGATTTAAAATCCACAAGGTAAGTTTCTATAGTATTCGGCCAAGGCCATGTTTGGTAAATATATGTGTTCATTAATTATTCAAAAGCCAAAACTAACCAAGTTAATTGATTCAATGCTTGGCCGAATGCAAGAAGAGTATAGCGAGATTTCAAGACTTGATTCTTAAGTCAAACGGCAACAAGGTAAGTTTAAGTATACTAATCCTACTAGGATTTGGATTTATGGCGAATGGCTTTTTATTAAAGTAGTAGGTGATTAATCAAATGTAGGGATTAAGGATCTAAGCATTAGATCAAGCTTTTCGGGATTTCAAGACCCTTCCTAAAGCATGATAAGTTGTGGATATTTGGTTAAGAATTCGTATATTGATGATTAAATCGATTGTTCGATTAAGTGTGTTGATGGAGGCGAATACCATTCAAGAAGGGGGAAGGAAGGTCCCTATCCCGAAGTTTAAGAAGAGATCTGTCTCGCGGTTAGGGATTGGCCAACGGGTGTGGACCAGCACAAAACAAGAAAGTAGGCAAATAGCCGTAGTATCGCCTAGTGATAGCATCGATGATCGAAAGCATAGTTCTCTAAGTGATCAGGTGTGTGATTAACCCACTATTTTTCGGGTTTATGGTATATTGTATGTGTTGTGTAAATGCTAATATGTGCAGTGGCGATTGTGAATGGTTACCCTTAAGGGTATATCGAAAATCAGGTCAGTGTTAATTATTAAGAATGTGAATATGCCAATGAGAATATGTTTGTATGCCGAATAGCATGTGCATGCATTATTTTACTATGTTATGACATTATCATATGTTGCATGTGCATGGGATGGGATATGAATGTGACTATCGAAAGAAAGGGTGTACTTTATGTACGTGGTCTAATGTTAGCCTTGTGCTACGTTAGCGCTTGATGTTAGCTATGTGCTTCATTAAGGAGTGTTGGCTGGCTAGGTGCCCACCTCGGCGATTGATAGTCGTGTGCATCACCGTGGACTGAATGATATGTGGGATCACTTAGGTGATCGGTGGCTCACCACGGCCTTGAGCGACAAGTCCGCCAAGGTAAGATATGTGGGATCACTTAGTTGATCGGTGGATTAGCCACGACCTTGGGCAGAGTCCGCTAAGGTAGGTGTAACGGATGGACCCTAGGTTGGGATGGGTGCACTTTGCATAAACTCATTATCCGTCATATGGGTTGATGATGAAATGGGCCAAGCCCAAAGATGTGGAAACTATGTGGTTAACTACCCTATTAGATGAATGTGATATGAATATGGGCCAAGCCCGAATGTGATAACATGTGAATTTGATAATTGATATCTCGATATATGGGTTAATATGTGGTTAACATGTGGGTGGAATTCAATGGATTAATTACACACCGAGTCCGTATGACTCACCCAATTTTTATTAAACATCGCAGATGATTCGTGGTGATTGGACCGGTTGGAGTGGATACGAGGTGGCCCATGCAGAAGACATCTTCTTTATTTTATTCAGTTTATTACTAAGAACTTTTGTTTAATTATTTATTGTAATAAGGCCCAGTTAAAGTATTTAAGTATTTCTATTTGAGCATTTTTATTATGTTTAAGCTAGACGACCATTAAATTATTATTTGGAAGTGCTTTTAATTTGGATATTTTTGTCAAGCTTATATTATTTAGAATTTTTAATTGGACATGGTTTTCAAAGGACAAAATTTTTAATGTTTTTCCCAAAAGTGAAATCAGTCTTCAAACGTTTTTCCGTAGTGGCATCTCAAATTCGGTCGTAACGAATAGGCCGGGTTTGGGGTGTTACATTTTAATCCCACATTTAGCATGCTTTTGGATGAATTATCCCTTATTTTATGTAATTTGGTGCTCTTAATCCTTTATTTTCATGTTTTATACTCAGGAAAGCACCGGAGGATGAAAAGAACAAGAAACGGGCTTAAAACGGGCCGAATAGGCCACATCACGAAATCGATACGGCCTAAACCCAAGACCACACGGCCGTACCTCATTAGTCAACCCAACACGGCCTGGCCACAATTCACACGGGCGTGTGCCAAGGCCGTGCCCCTGCCGTGGCAAAGAGAAGTTTCATTCAGATTGGGATACTTAGGGGCAAAGAAACACATTCCAAAAGCCTATATATACACCCTAAGTATGACCTAAAAGAGGAAGCCCAGTACCTTTGACAGGGGGCGTCTTGCTAGGCCAGAGAAGGCAGATTTGTGGGGATTCGCTCGAGGATAGCCAGTTAATTCATCTCTAGAAGTCGGAATTATACTCAAGACGGGGGATCTCTCCTTCAATTCCTTTAGGGGGTTTTAGGGATTCCTTATGTTTTGTTTTATCTTTTCTTCTGAGATGTTTTCTTTTATTGTTATGAACTAAACCCTCAGATACCTGAGGGGGATGAAACTTAGATGAATCTTGTTATCGTTTACTAAACTATATGATAAATATTTGACTTATTCTTAATTATGTGTTCTTAATTCTTATGTTGATATTTCTTGGATATTAATTCAAGTTTGATGTGCTTAGGTGGAGGAGCAAAAGTCCCTGCCTAAGAGTAGATCTAGCATAGTTAAGCGGAGTTGATCGCGCGCCTAGAGATAGGGTGATGAGATTTTGCCGGATTAGGGTGAAACCTAATATGGGATTCCATAGATCGAGTTAATGCGATTCTAGGGGTTTTAATTAGAAAGAGATTTCATTTAATCAACCTAGGGTTAGACGTTATTTGCCTCGAGAGAGGGTTTAATATACATTAGGGAATCTTACGGATTAAGTCAAGTGAATAAATCGTCTGGTTTAGAGTTAGATAACAAGTGAAGTCTAGGTGGATTCTTCCTTGGGTGTCGTCTTAATCAATTGGTTTTTCCTCAAGTTATTTTTCCCAAATTCATTCTTCTCAATTGGGTAAGCATTCTTGTCCCGTTTTTAGTATTTTTTAAATTTATGAGATCGAAAAAACCTAATCTATCTATTTTGGGGATCAATTTGTAAAGTCATCAAAGTATTAAAATTTTTCCATGGATGAATATGCTGAAAATTTGAAATTTATGGTAGAAAATGAATTGTTGTTAATAGATAAACAACTTTTACAAAGAGAATTTTGAATAAATTATGATTTAGGGACTAAATTGAAAAGGGGTAAAACCCATGGAAAAATTTTGATTTTTGTGAAATTCATGGGCTGTTATTGTAACATGTAGAATTTAGTTAGGCTTGAAATAAGGATTAAATTGCATGAATTTCATTTTCCGAGCTTAGGGATGAAATCGTCATTTATGAAAAGTATAGGGGTAAAATAGTAATTTTTCCTAGGAAGTGAATTGAGTTCAATTGAGTATGAAATGGATTAAATTGATGTTAAATTCATTTATTTAAATCCGAAAAACTCAAATATGAAGTTAGATCGAGGAAAAGAAAAAGTGTCGGATTAGTAGATTTATGTATACGAACAAGTAACGAGGTAAGTTCGTGTAATTAAATTGTGTTTATTTATGTGCTTAAATTGAATGTTGTATGTATGAATTGTGTAAATGCTATTGATGTGAAATTGAATACATGATCGATAAAGCTGGATAAAAGTTAAGTCCCGTATGAATAATGAAATTCGATGGATACAGTATTTTCCCGTATTGATTATAGTCCTGCATATGTTGCGGACAGACTATAGCTCGGACGAGCAATCCTGTTATAATCCCTCTTGAGCGTCCTATTATATAGTTCCTGCGAGCATCCTGATCGGTAGTGATCCTGCATGTGTTGCGCACTACCGCAGCTCTTTGTGAGCGTCCTGTTACACGATTTGATAGGTTGTGATCTAGCATTTATTGCGGACACAAACGCGGCTCTTCATGAGCGTCCTGATATAAGCTCTTATGAGCTTCCTAACATGGCTCGCTTGAACTCCCCGTTATGCTATCCGGAGCTCCCTGTTAATAACTCTTCGGAGTTACCTGTTAAGCTCAATGAGCTTCTTGTTCTAAACTCTTAGGAGTTTCCTGTTTAGCCCGGATAAGCATCATGTTACACGGCTCATCTGAGCATCCTGATATATGGCTCGAGAGTGTGCTTCCTGATTATGTGCCCTAATTGGGTACCTGTAAATGGAAAAATATATAGGATTTTTCCTATATAATTTATCACCTTTTTACTTAAATTTGTTGTTAAAACTAAGTAATTGTTTAATAAATTAATGAAATATGTGAAAATATGAAATTAGGACATAGAAATTATTAAAATGTGATTTTATGCTTTATTATATAGTTTTCATGCATAAAATGGCTTATTTTATATTAAATTGAGCATATTATATTTTTAAGACATGAAGTGGGCCATGCATGATTAAATTAAATAATAAAATATAAAATTATATTTAAATATTCATTTTTAGATATTTCATTAATAATTTGGGTTATAATTAATTATTTAAATTGGATAAATTTTATTCTTTGGTCCTCTAATTTATTGATTTATTTTGGACAGGTCTGATAGCTTTGTTGGATTACAAAACCGTCAAAATTGGAGAACAAGTCAACCCAATTTTCGGCTACACTTGGCTGTCCACATAAACCACTTTTTGGTTTAAATTCACAAGGTCCTTGCAATGTTGAATAAATTAGAGATTTGCCTGAAGATTTGCACTTGACCGAGTCTCAGTCCTGAGTTGTTGTGGCACTTAAATTGAGCAAAAATCAAGCAAAAATTAGCTCAATTTCCTCAATTCATGGCCGGCCATCCTTTGAAGATGCTTGAAGAGATTGAACCTCCTATTTTTAGCAAACTATCCCCCTATCCTCACCTATAAATAAAACCCCCTCATTCATTCATTCATCATCCCTCATCCTTCATCATTCTCTCTTCTCTCTCAATTCTCTTAGCATTGTCCATTCCCCACGCCTAGCATCATCTCTTCATAGAGATTTTAGCAACTAAGCCTCTTAAAGAGCCCTTGGTCGGCCACCTTGGAGAGCCATCAGCAAAAGAGCAAAGTGAAGGAGCGAAGGAGCCTCGTCGATCAGAGTCTTGGGTGACAGCCACTTTGATTTGGGTTTAATCCTTCTTTTCTTTGATTTAATTTGAAAATGTTTGCTATGTATTCTTTTTTCTTATTTACAACAATGTTAGCTTAATTTTATTTAAGCTAGGATGATCGTTTTTATTAAATAATAATTATTTGATTCATGCTTATAATGTTTGTGCCTCAATCGATCATGTTTTCAATTAAAATCAAGTCTGTATTTCATTCATACGTGATTGAAATGCACCAAATTAGCCGAAAGATCCGCACTGCATTTACTCGGCTAGTGGACACATAATTGAAATGTGCATGCTCAATTTAGATCCTAACCCTATTAAATTGTAGGTTGCATAACAACTCTGACCAAGCTCTGTTATCTGCATAGTTTTTAGATTTGTGTGATTAAACTGTTTCAAACCTAACACGTCCTTGTTACCTCACACGAATGCTAAGAAACCCTTAGTAAATAAGGATTAGTAAAATGCGTATTTACTAAGTAAAGGATTCCGAAAGGACCTAATGTGGTTTCCAAACTCATGAAATATCGAGTTGCCATGGAATGTTTTTTCGAATGTTATTAAGCATGTTGATAATAAATTGAGTTTAATTAAAGTAATTGTCCTAGTTTATTTATGTTGTAATTGTTGTAAATTGTGTTTAATTTTGCTAAAATCTATTTCATTCATATAGTTTACATATTTAGGATCATTTGCATTAGGGATCATTGCATTTAGTTTAATATATTTAATTTTAATCATCACTTCTCAATCATATTGTGTTTTTATTTACCAAATTGTTAATATAATTTTACAAATTAAGTGACTTAGCACAAATACAATCCCTGTGGAGACGATAACTCGATACTTACTTATTACTTGATAACGAATGTGTACACTTGCACAAACCTACGCATTACAAGTTTTTGGCGCCGTTTCCGGGGATTGTTAACTGTTGCCATAATCATTTTTTCTGTGAAATTATTTACTTCCAATTTGGTTTATTTCTAACATTACTAACTTATTCTTTTTAATTTTTTTCTTTTGAGGTGTTTATGAGCATAGATCAGATTATCGATTTACTCCCTGTAGACCCTAAAATTGAGCTAACTTTCAGACAAAGAAGATGTGAACGAACAGCTCAAAGACAAATTTTGATGGACCTTGGAAATCATAATCAAGACCAAGGTAATGAAGCCGATCGTGTACGAAATCCCATCCTCATTGCCGATGATAGGGATCGATGCATCAAACAATATGCTGTGCCACTTTTCATTGAGTTAAATCCAGGAATTAGAAGGCCAGATATTAAGGCAACCCAATTTGAATTGAAACCAGCGATGTTTCAAATGCTCTAAACGGTGGGCCAATTCAGTGGTATACCCACGGAAGATCCACATCTCCACCTTCGATTGTTTATGGAGGTGAGTGATTCATTCAAGATAGCTGGTGTGACTGAAGACACACTGAGGATGAAGTTGTTTCCGTACTAATTGCGAAATCAAGCACAAGCATGGCTCAATTCATTGCCACCAAGTTCCATATCTACATGGCAAGAATTAGCAGAGAGATTTTTGGTTAAGTATTTCCCGCCTAGCAAAAACGCTAAGTTGAGGAACGATATCACAACTTTCCAACAATTGGATGACGAGTCTTTTTATGAGGCTTGGGAGCGATTCAAGGAGTTACTTCGTAAGTGTCCTCATCATGGTATTCCTTATTGTATCTAGTTGGATACACTCTATAATGGTCTCAATGCACATACAAGATTGATGGTAGATGCTTCTGCGAATGGTGCAATTTTGTTTAAGTCTTATAATAAGGCTTATAAGATCATCGAGAGGATCGCGAGTAATAACTATCAATGGCCAACAAATCGAATAGCTCAGGAAGACGTGTAGCCGGAGTTCATGAAGTTGACGCCCTCAGGTATCGTCTATTTCCTCTATGTTAAAACAGTTTACCGCTAATAGTGCTAATAATTTTGCAGCTCAACCACCAAGTCCGTTTGAAGTAGTTTCCTGTGTGTACTGTGGGAAAGGTCATTTTTTTGAGAATTATCCATCAAATTCCGAGTCAATGTACTATGTGGGGAACCAACATCAAAATAGGAGTAGACAAGGACCCCAGTCCAACTTCTACAATCCTTCATGGCATAATCATCCTAACTTTTCTTGGAGCAACCAAGGAAATGGACCGAACAATAACATATTGCAGTATAGACCCAACCAATCTCAAAGATTTAATCAGCAAGCTCCAAGACCACCTCAAGCTGAGGCATCAAAAGGTTTGAAGAACTTTTTGAAAGCATACAAGGTAAAGAATGATGCTTTGATCCAAAGCCAAGCAGCAACATTGAAAAATTTGGAAAACCAAATGGGTCAGTTAGCTACAAAGCTTTGTAATAGACCGCAAGGAACCTTGCCGAGTGTGTAACATCCTAGATTAGGGGTTATGCGTTCGTGTGTAATTCATGAGATAGTGGGCTCAGTGGGTGTGTTGGATGTGTTCTGAGGAGTTCTAGGAACCCTAAGGTGCATGGAAATGTATGGAAATGTAAGGCAATGTATGGAAATGTAAGGAAATGTAAGGAAATGCTTTGGAAACGTTAAGTTTAAAAGAGGAAAGTGAACATTTTTGGAAACTAGGGGATGTAAGGAAATGATGTGGAAATGATTCAAAAGAGGAAAGTAAACATTTCTGGAAGCTTGGAAATGTAAGGAAATGTCAAGTTTAAAGAGCCAAACGAAAATTTTTGGAAACTTGGAAATGTAAAGAAATGTCAAGTTTTAAGGCTTAAAAGAGAAAACTAAGGCAAGGTGGCCTTAAGAAAAATAATATGAGGAATTTGACACACAAACAGCTTGGAAAAGTGGCCTAGAGATGCCACTTAGGGCCTCTGAAATGGCGCCACATGCAAGGTGTTGGGCCTGAGTTCGAAGTCACATGGGAAGCAAATAAAAGAAATTTTATTTTGCTTCCGTAAGAAGTGAGGTGGACGGCACATGGCTATAAATTAGAAGCTTTTATTCTTTTATTTTTAAGAGATAAAGGGTGGATAAATAAGGGATAAATAATGGATTTATTTTAGATTATTTTCAAGAGATAAATGTGGATATTATTTCTTTTATTTTGATAGATAAGGAAGAGATAAAAGAGGATTATTATTAGTATTATTTTTATTAAGAGATAAGAGATAATTATTGGATTAAGTTTTATTAAAGTGATAAATCAAGGGATAAAGCTATCAAAATAGAAGAGTGGTGGCCAAGTAAAGGACTCTAGCTAGTAATTTTGGCTATAAAAGGAAGAGTAAGGCTATTCTTCATTCATTCTTTTCTTTTCAAGAAAACCTCTGTACAAATTCTCTAAAGTTTCTCCTCTTCTCTCTGCCGAATTTTCTCTCGCCACTATTCTCTTTTTCTCTTTTCTTTTCTTCTTCTATTACAAACACAATCAAAAGCCAAGATACCAATAGCCCTAGTCGATTTCTCACTAAGCCTCAAGAGCCGAAATTGTTATCCACATCAAAGCCATAGCCGAATCACGCTAAGGGTTCAAGCAAGAGTTCCATCAAATTCTTCAAGCAGGGGTAAGATTAGGTTAGATTCTCATTCTATTTCTTTTAAGGTCATTTCGAAATTAAGATTCTAATACCCTTAATATCTCATGTCAAGAGATCTTTCTGGATTTACTAAGTGTCGACTACAAGGAAGGAGAAGTTCTTTTCCCGAAGGTACACCATAAGCCGCGTGTTCCCTAGTTATTCGGTGAATTTCGGGATTTAAGAATCTAAGGTAAGTCATATTTAACATACGGCTAAGGGTTATTTGTTGTGAATAAATGTTAGAAATTGATCTAACATGTAGTTATAGGGATTTCGACAGAGGGATACAAGGATTTTGGGATTTGAGAATTTCAAGGTAAGTTTTAAGAATACTAATCCTACTAGGATTTGGATTTATGGCCGAATGGCTTTTTATTAAATTAGTAAGTGATTAATCAAATGTAGGAATTTGAGATCTAAGGCAGATCAGATTTCGGGATTTCAAGGAATTCGTTAAGCAAATCAGGTGTGTACCCTACCCTAAGTTTTGATAGGTTCATGGCTATGTTTAAATTAAATGTATTATTAAGAATGTGTGTACTCATACTAACCTTCGATATATCATATGGCAATTATTTTAATATATGAATATGCATAAGAATGTGAATGTGGCTAAGTACCACAAATGTGGTAAAAGTACCTGTGCACGTTTCCTACTTACGATAGGATTATGAATATGATATATTTTGAACATATGAATAGTAACATGAATGAGAATTAAGTATGTTATGCATGATATAAAATTTATGGGGCATTCGGATCTATGTGAAAGGGGAAGAAGGTGTTGACTTGGTCTCACCAACGGAATATGGTGACTACGGTCACAAAATTTGAATATGGTAACTTCGGTCACATTATCCGAATTTGGTAACTTCGGTTACATTATTTGAATATGGTGTCTAATGACACAAATTATATGGGCGATGAGCACGTCGATCGCAGCGATCGCTTTCGATGGTGTGTAGCGGATGGAGGGTTGACTTAGTAGCCCCACGGTGTGACCGGCAGTACGGGTGGTGTGTAGCGGATGGTTAATTAGGTTTGGGTTTGGGAATGCATCATTAATTGTATTCTATGATTTGAATGTGTATCATTTGCATGCCCGATTCTATTATGACTTAGTGTTGTGTACACATTGAGTCTGTTGACTCACCCCGCTTGGGGAATATTTTTCGTGTGATGAGCAAGAATGGACCGGGTCTACAGGAGCTTAAAGGTGGCCATGCATAGTAAGAAATTTATGATTTGGACTTTCAATTTATTTTAAGTATTTTAAGTTTTACTTTGGGATCATTGATATAATAAGGCCATTGTGGTTTACTTTATTTTTCTTTTATTTATTATGTTTATGGATTTTTATCAATTAAAGTTTAAGTAAATTCCTTTTAAAATTAACTCTAAATGTTTTGTCACCTTAAATAAATGGGTTTTAACATAAGATAAATTTGTTTTCAACTCAAGCCCAACCCAAACAATATTTTTTAAAATCATACAAGTTTTTCCTAAGTAACAAAAGAATTTTGAACCGGTTTACTTGAGGAACATACCAAATCTGGTCAAAGCTCGTGGGCCGGGTTTGGGGTGTTTCAGTTTGTATCGAGCCCAGTTTTAAACTCTCCGGCTTGTGGGCTCAGCCCAAAACATTTTGAATTCGAGCCCAAATGATTTTCTTTGAACATAAGCGTGTTTTATGGCATGGCACCTAAGTCTCCGACCCGCACCCACCAGGTAAGTACCCTAACTTTATGTGTGATTTTGTGATTGATGAACTGTATAAGGGTAGAAATGGAATGGAACGTAGATTAGTGAAATAGAATCTATTGAACCATAGGACTAGTCTATTCAAACACAAGTGCATAAGACTTAAGGACCATTAAACAAACCTATGACTAAGTCGCGAAAGTTAGGGTGTGGCAACCATTGTGCGCATGTCTAGGATTGGATCCTAAGAGCTCAGTATTTAAGCAATCCTAGTGACTCACCTCCTCTTCGCAGAATCCTACCTGTGCGTAGCTTCTGTTCACCCTAACCAAGAGGACTTATTCATAGGCTAAACCCCTAACTAAAACCCGAAAGGGAATTAGCCGTATTTTCAAAAAAAAAAAACCTAGTTTTAAAACTCTTAAAATTATCCTTTTGAATTGCAAACATGATTCTATAAAATTTTTTGAAGTATTCTTGATTTATAAAAATTACTAAAATACCCCTATTTGCAAAATTACTAAATTGCCCTTGGTTTATGAAATTTCCAAAATACCCACAGCCTTATCAAAAATTCATTACTTTATAAAATGTCCAAAAACCCTAATTTGCAAAATATCAAAATACCTTGATTTTGGAAAATTACAAAACGCCCTAACTTACAAAATTACCAAAATGACTCTAATTTCCAAATTTTTGCAACATCACCGCTTTGAAAGTACAATTCTCAAAAAGAACCCTCAAAGTTTTGCAAAATTTGGAAATACCCCTAAAATATTAAACTCTACAAATTTACCATGGTTTATTACCAAAATACCCCGAGCTCCAAAATTACCGACATACCCCTGATTTCAAAATTTTTCAAAATACCCTGAATTTAAAATTTCCAAAATACTTTTTGACAAAATCACCAAGGAACCTCATTTTGACAAATTACAAAAATACCCTGTAGGGGCAAATTACGAAAAATACCCTAGGTAGTGGAAAAACAACAACAATGAAAACTACAACATTTCTCGAATGAACGAAAGTTCATAATTGATTGATGGATGTATGAATGTAAAGATCGTGTGCATGTATGGATACGAAAGAACCACTCCTAAAATTTTTCCATAAAAATTCTTCGCGAATAATCGAAGTGAAACAAGGACTAATTCATAAAACTTTTTACTCGAATTAAATCCCGACGTTAGAAATAAGTTCTAGGGACGTGAACTTAGGGATTGTGCCTAGAAAGTATGATGGTTCTATTAAGATCGAGTGCGCAATGCAAAAGCATAGTGCGGTGAGAAGGATTGTACAACAGTTATTAAGTAATTTCGAGGACGAAATTATTTTTAAGGAGGGTAGAACTGTAACATCCTAGATTAGGGGTTATGCGTTCGTGTGTAATTCATGAGATAGTGGGCTCAGTGGGTGTGTTGGATGTGTTCTGAGGAGTTCTAGGCTCATATACATTCTTACAAAAAAATTTCCAGAATTTTTGTCTTAGCCATTTAGTACAGTTTAATCATTAAAGTTTCCTTTGTTTCACCGACCAAATCTGTTCTAACCTCTCTTACCCTAAATTCAAATATCTCACTCATATAGCTTTTCATATGTTGCTCCCACTTGTTTCTATTGAAAATAGCTCACTAAGGAATCTATACATATAAATTATAACTTATAATTCACTTTGTACAATTTTAAATGATTTTTCCAAGACAGAACAGGGAACCACGGAGTCATTCAGAACAAGTCTCACTAAAATTAAAATATCACAGAATATAAAATCCCCTTTCCTACTCTGTTTCTTTCATTTAAAAATAGACATAGTAAGCTTTAATTCTATATCTTATTCCCTTTCAAATTCCCTTTCTCTTATTTTTTGTGATTTTTCAAAATCACGTCACTGCTTCAATCCAAAACTGTTTCATTGCAAACTATGGTTACCACTACGAACATACGCACACCCGAGTGGTCACGGATGCCGGTTTCTGGTTTTCTTCGATATTTCGACCGAATCACGGAACATTTCATGCAAAAATTCAGAGAGGTATGAGATTACACACCATTTCAAACATGTATTCGGAAGGGTACGGGATAACACACCTGATTTGGATTTCCTACAGAACCACTCTTCGTTGCCCCCACAATCGTGATCCTTCCCTACTAGGTTCTAAAATCCGGCCTTGCACCTTGGCTATTGCAATGAGCTCCTAAAGTAAATAAGTGATGTACCAAAGGGGTTAGCCTTCATCCAATATCCGGCCCTTCCACAAGAGTAGGAAGTTGATATCTTCACCACAAAATAGAATCACATGAGCGGCGCAAAACATCGAAATAAAGAGTAACATCTTACCACCAATATTCGGCCTAATCACCCACTTACCAATCAACTTTCGAAACCAAGGCTAAGAGAATGATAAGTTGCAGCTAAGGATGGCTTGATCCGGCCCTTAATAACAGGGATGAGTCGAAAGGGATAACAAGGTTTGGCACTAGCAACAAGACAATAACTCTAGGTTCGGCTATGGAGACTATACCAAAAAGAAAACCAATCAAAGAACAAGCTATTAAAGAACACAAACCGAAATGGTAGCTATAGGAGAGATTTGACTAAGGAAGAAAAGGGTTAGAAAGACATGGTGAAGTTGAGGTTTTGGTTAGGAAAAATTGAAGAAGACCCCAAAATGCCTCGAAAAGGAAAAGTGATCCCAAAAATGTGAAAATGCAAGGGAAAGCTAGAGAAATTTGGCTCCCCCTCTTCCCCCCTGACAAAACCATGTATCATCTTTACCAAAAGATGAGTGTTGACCAAAATGCTTTCCAAAACATCCTCCACATAATAGGCCAACATGTTCCCTTCTCATTCCTATTCTTCCATTTCTTTCCTTCCTTTTCTCTCATCTTCCTCCTTACTATGTTTCATTAGCCATCTTTCCAACATTAGAAAAGTCTCCCTTACCATATTTGATGCCATGACCGACACTTGGAAGAGAAGTACAAAAAATAATCAAAATTTGCAAAAGATGGGATTTGAACCCCTTCCCTCCATGCTCTCCACTTGATGCCATAACCTCCTTGCCATATGCTCATTTATGCTAGCAAAATACACACTTATTACCTTAAGTCTTGATGCCACGTACCTTCTCTCCTTTAAGTGCTTAAACACAAAATTTACCTATAGCCTAACTTGAACCCGAAACTTCCTAGAAACCTCGTAACTTTCCAAAATCACCTTCCTAATAAGTCCAACTTGAAATAATGCCGTTCTCTTGTTCTCAAAAATTTTAAACACTCCTACTCCCCAAGGCCTATTGGGCCCAATTCTACTAGGCCCAAATTCGGGTCATTACACTGGTGGTCGTGTGAGACACACGGCCTGGTCACACGAGCGTGTGTCCTCTGTATTGAGAAAAATTTTCAAAGTTTCGTAGAAGTTTTATAAGTTATCGGTTTAGTCCTAAACCGCTCCTAAAGCATGTTTAGGGCCTCGTAGGCTATTGTAAGGGACAAATTGAATGATGATTGTATGAAATGGTTTAATGTTTGAGAAAAGTATTGTTATATATGTTAAAATTCTTGTAATGCTCCATAACCCTATTTCGGCTTTGAATACGGATGATGGGTGTTACATAGGTGAAGTAAGACCTACAATTGTGACGCTTTAGCTAGCGAATTGATCTTTAGCATATCCCGAGGGAAAGATCGAGGATGTTTTGGTAAGAGTCGATAAATTTATTTTTCCTACTGATTTCATTATCTTAGATTTTGAAGCAGATAAGGAAGTGCCGATCATCCTTGAGAGACCTTTCTTAGCCACGGAAAGAACATTAATTGATGTGCAGAAAGGTGAACTCACCATGTGAGTTCAAGACGATCAGGTAACCTTTAACATTCTTAAAGCGATGAAATTTCCAGATCTGACAGTTATGGAAGAAACCTTGGTTTCTATTGAAAGAAATTTTGAAGAAGATCCATTGGAGAAAGCCTTAGATCTTGACCCTTTGGAGGATGAAGAACGTGAAGAAAACATGGCTTTGATGGAAGCCAATCCAAGAAATTTTGTTCAATCACCACGGTTTGAACCGTTGGAGTTAGAAGTCAGAGAATTTGTGCAACCCAAGTTGTCAATTGAAGAACCACCTAAACTCGAACTAAAGGTACTTCCTTCCCATTTGAAATACGTTTATTTAGGTGACTGTTCCACTTTGCCTGTGATTATTTCAGCAGAACTAACGAAAGATCAAGAGGAGCAACTAATTGATGTTCTAAAGAAATTTAAGAAAGTAATTGGTTGGACCATAGCTGATATTCGAGGTATAAGTCCTTCTTTTTGCATGCATAAAATTATTTTAGAAGAAGGTGAAAGAGCTTGAATTGATGGGAAAAGGAGGCTCAATCCTATTATGAAAGAAGTTGTGAGAAAGGAAGTGATCAAATGGTTAGATGCAGGAATCATCTATCCTATTTCAGATAGTTCATAGGAAAGTCCAGTGCAGTGTGTGCCGAATAAAGGTGGAATCACGATTGTTGAAAACGAGCGTAACGAGTTGATTCCAACGAGAACTGTTACTAGTTGGAGAATTTGTATTGATTACTGAAATTTGAATAAAGCCACTCAGAAGGACCATTTTCCGTTGCCTTTTATGGATCAGATGTTAGATCAACTGGCAGGTAATGAATTCTATTATTTTTTAGATGGCTATTTGGGATATAACTAAATAGTTGTAGCTCCGGAGGACCATCATAAAACAATCTTTACTTGTCCATACGGTACGTTTGCTTTTAGGCAAATGCCTTTTGGTTTATACAATGCACCTACAACATTTCAACGATGCATGATGGCAATATTCACTGATATGGTTGAAAATTTTGTTGAGGTTTTCATGGATGATTTTTCTATTTTTGGTAACACTTATGATATTTGTTTGAGTAATTTGGCTAAGGTACTGAAGAGATGCGAAGAGACGAATCTTGTCCTTAACTGGGAGAAATGTCATTTTATGGTTAAGGAAGGGATTGTCTTAGGGCATAAAATCTCAAGGAGAGGAATTGAAGTCGATAAAGCAAAGGTAGACGTAAGTTAAAGATTACCGGCCGCAATTAATGTGAAAGGAGTCAGAAGTTTCTTAGGCCATGCCAGTTTTTACCGAAGGTTTATCAAACATTTCTCAAAAATTTCTAAACCGTTGTGTTTGTTGTTAGAAAAAGATACAGTTTTTGATTTCAACAAAGCATGTTTGGAAGCTTTTAAAGATCTAAAAAAATGGTTAATCTCAGCCCCAATAATTGTTACACCTGATTGGAGCTCACCTTTTGAGTTGATGTGAGATGCAAGTGATTATGTCGTTGGAGCTGTGGTGGGTCAAAGAAGAAACAAAGTGTTTCACCCTATTTACTATGCAAGTAGAACTTTGACAGGAGCCCAACTCAATTATACGGTAACCGAAAAGGAACTCTTTGCTATAGTATTTTATTTTGACAAATTCCACTCATATCTTATAGGTACCAAAGTTACAGTATTTACTGACCATGCGGCCATTAAATACTTGCTCACAAAGAAAAATGTGAAACCGAGGCTAATTCGTTGGATACTTTTACTCTAAGAATTTGACCTTGAAATCCAAGACAGAAAAGGTGTCGAAAATCAAATAGCTGATCATCTGTCGAGGTTGGAACAAGACGAGGTAACTCGATCATGTGTGCCTATCAACGAGAATTTCCCAGATGAACACTTATTTGAGGTAAGTCGAATTCATGAAACACCTTGGTTTGCTGATTTTGCCAATTATCTTGCATGTGGAATAATTCCTCGAGAAATGACATACCAATAAAGGAAAAAATTCCTTCATAATAGTCGGTATTATTTTTGGGAGGATCAATTTTTGTTTAAACAGTGTGTAGATAATATAATCCGAAAGTGTGTAGCTGAAAGTGAGATTGCTGAGATCTTGTATCATTGCCATTCATCTCCAAGTGGGGGACACTTTGGTGGTTCACGTACTGTAGTAAAGATTTTGCAAGCAGGGTTCTTTTGGCCTACACTATTTAAAGATGCTTATGCTTATGTGAAAAACTGTGATAAATGCCAAAAGACAGGAAATATATCAAGGAGGAATGAGATGCCCTTGACAAACATTTTGGAGATTGAATTGTTCAACGTATGGGGCATTGAATTCTTAGGCCCGTTTCCTTCTTCGTATGGGAACAAATACATCTTAGTTGTTTTGGACTATGTATCCAAGTGGGTTGAAGCTAAAGCATACCCTACAAATGATGCTAAGGTAGTCATGCAATTCCTACATAAGCATATGGTTACACGATTTGGAACACCAAGAGCTATTATTAGTGATGAAGGTTCTCACTTTGTGAACAAATGGCTTAAGTGGTTGCTTGACAAATATGATGTGAAGCACAAGATTGCTACTGCCTATACCCCCAGTCTAATGGGCAAGTTGAGAGAGTGAAACGTGAAATCAAAGGTATCCTTGAAAAAGTAGTACGCCCTAGCAGAAAAGATTGGTCTCAAAGGCTCGATGATGCATTATGGGCCTATCGAATAGCATTTAAGACTCCTTTAGGAATGACTCCTTATCGGTTAGCCTTTGGAAAGGCATGTCATTTGCCATTAGAGTTGGAGAATAAAGCTCACTGGGCTTTGAAGTAGTTGAACTTTGATCTTAAGCAAGCCGGTGAGAGAAGGATGTTACAACTTGATGAATTGGAAGAGCTGAGGTTGCTTTCCTATGAGATTGCCAAAATGTGTAAACAAAGATCAAAAAGATGGCATGACAGTCATATACAACCTCGCGAGTTTAAAGAAGGTCAGAAGGTTTTGTTGTTTAATTCCAGGTTGAAGTTATTTACTGGGAAGCTTAAATCCCGATGGAAAGGAACCTATACCATCTACCGAGTTTATCCTTATGGAGCTATTAAATTATACGACAATTACGGAGGTATGTTTAAAGTTAATGGTCAACGTCTCAAACACTACTGGGATGGTGAAGTTGAGAGAATTGAATCCTTGCTCAAATTAACAGACTCTTGATTTTTCATGAACTCGTTTTGTAAATAAATAAATAATTAGAACTTATTTTCTTAACTTATTCCATTTAATTAATTCTATCTAAGGAGATTGGAACTTAAGCGGGACCGCTGTGACCCCTCCAACATTTCCTGGGAAATAATTTAACGTAATTTGTTAAGAAGAAATTTTCTAATTAAGATTTAAAATTTTTTAAGTTTCATTTGTTTTGTTTAAATTTTAATTTTTTATGTTAATAAAAGGGGGTCAAATTTGGCCCAAGTACTAATCAATTTTTTTTCTTGAGTAAGTTTGTAAATACAGTCTGAGTTTAAGCCCCAAGACAACAAAAAGGAGGGAAAAATCCATACTTTGCCGCCACTCCCATTACTTGCCGCCCAAGTAACCCTAATGTAGCTAAATTTTCGCTACATGTTGCCCTAATTCTTCCTATATAAACACCTCTTCATTCTACTATTTTTCATATCCCTCAAAGCAATTTGCTTAACCCTAAAATCCATAAATCTCCTTCTTGTGCCGCTAGCCTCAAATCCTGAAAGAAACCCTAGTTTCTCTTCCCTTTTTGTTGAAACCACCTATTATCGCTACAAGAAGATTGCTGAAGCACTAACGTTGCTGTCGCACGCTGTCATCACCGCCACACCATCCTTGCCGTCGTAAGATTTTTGCCGTAGCAAGTTCTACCCACTTTACCGATTTCTCTTTTCTCCCTTGTGCAGAAACTTTGTCGAATTTTTGAGAAAAGATACCATGTCTCATAAAAGAACCAGATCTTCAAAGACTACTCCTGAAAACTCAATTTTGATAGATGAAGAAGTGAAAGAGAGATTTGATTCAATCTTCAAGCATCAACCTATGATGCCAGAAAAAGGTTTGAACTTGAAGAGTCATGATTTGATGGTTGTTCCTATACCGATTAGAAAGAAAATCAATGCTATCAAGTGGGAACGATTTTGTGATGCTCGTTCACTTCCCGATGATGAACTAGTTCGAGAATTCTATGCTAGTTTGACTATACAAGATGCTACTGAGGTCATCGTTCGAAAGAAAAAGGTACCTCTTACTTCTAACTCCATCAATGATTTGTTTAACTTACCTGATGTTGAAGAAGATGAGTACTACCCTATGATGAACAATATCAATTGGGATTTTCTTCAACAAGTGCTTGATGTTGTGACAAATCTGGGATCCCAATGGATTATAAGAAAGTATGGGAGCCATTCTTGCCGAAGGGAATACCTAAAACCATTAGCAAAGGTATGGTTTTATTTCGTTCGCTACAGTTTTATGCCTATCTCAAATAGTTCCACCATCTCGATGGAATGGATGCTCTTGTTATATGCAATCTTGACAGAAAAGTCCATTAATGTTGGGAAAATTATTCTCAAGGAGATTCATGATTGTGCTTAAAAGAAGACAGGAAGTGTTTATTTCCCATCATTAATCACTTCACTTTGCTTAAGGGCCCATGTTAAAACACAAGCAAATCTGAAGGGGCGATATGTTCAAGGGTGCATTACAAATTATGATCTTGAAAGGTTAGTAGAGAGGATGCATGAGCTGAATCAAGGCGAGCAAGAAGAGCCAACTAAGCCAGATACCGACGAGTCAACAAATGAACTTGAAACTGAAGCTAATTCAGTTACGGACACTTAAGAGGAAGAGTCTGATGAGGAACCTATAACGCCCCAAAATTTCTAATTTTATTATTGTGAAAATATGATACAAATATATGTCTGCTTCAGTGGTTAAGTGTTCTGGGTGTGTGTATGAGGTCCTAAGTTCAAGCATTGACTTGGGAAAATTTTGGTATTTTTATGAATAAAGCCCTATCTCTGGTCAGTAGGCTTATAGTTAAAAGTTGGTAAAAATATATCAGAATAGGCCTACTGGTCTGGTGGCTAAGGTGTGTGTTGGCGTGTGGGAGGCCTGGAGTTCAAGTCCCTGTGCGAGCAAGGGAATTATTTTTGTTGGTTGGCCGTGTGGCGTGGTGGAGTCCTAGTTAAATTGAAATTTCGAGTAGTGGAGTTGTTGTGGGAGGTTAGGGAGAGAATTAAGGAGATGAGTTACAGATTTTTAGGCATTATCTTTTGTTTAGTTTTTTTCAAATTCGGACTCTTTTCCACCTTTTTGACGTTTTCTCTCTTCTCTCCCACTCTCATTTTTCTGTTTTCCTCTTTTTCTAAATAATAAATCCTTGTCGCGAATTTCCTTTGAATTCCCTTCTTAGTTATTTGTCTTTCTTTATCTTCTCCCCTTTGTGCAAGCGTGCAATTGTGTTGTACGGTAAGTTTCCGTTTTATTAAACTCGAATGTTGCTCTGGATAAGGGATTAAGGGGTGTTTTGCTGACTGTTTAGGAGTCGATCGTGAGGCTAGAACTAACGTTCGTCAATTTGACTCGAAGTGGTGATCGTTTGGTAAGCGTATAAGGTATGTGTTTTCTTGTGTTGTTTGGGCGAGTGGTTTTGGCTTTGAATTCGTTCTTAACTTTTTTGAACTCTTCGTTAATGAGGAATGGTTATTTTTACAGCAGCGAATCATTTCGGTTGCTATCTCCCTCATATTGAGTAGTGGTGGAATTGTACGAAGTTAGAAGGTAAGTGATGAACGGACAAGCTTAGACCTTTTGGTACGTGAATACGGTTTAATCTTAGTTTAAGACCGATTCTAAAGTTGGGATTGTCGATTATAGGTTTTGGTGATCTCGGGATTGCGTAAGTAGCAAAAACGATACAGGTGTGTACCCGAAACGCAGAAAACAGGATTCGACGAAAAGCCAAAATTGCTTGCTATCGAGAAATAAGTGAAATAAGAGAAAATGATGCGAAAAATTGTATAGAAAGGAAATAAGGGTGTTATAAACTTGGAAATCAACATTTTGCACTAAAATAGTTTTGGACAGTAGCAGTAGTCTAATTTTGAAAAATCATCAAATATAGTGGGAATTTAGTTAGAGGTTGAATAAAATATGAAATTAAATTTTATTGAGTCTAATTTTTAATGGAAGAAACAGTGTAAGCAATGGAATTGTAAATCATGAGATATAATAAATTTTGTGAGACAAGGTCAGAATGATTTCGGGTTCCCCTATTCTAACTTAGGAAAATCATCAAAAATTGTAAAAAAATAATTAGTGGCTTAAATTTATATGTTTAAATCCATAATGAGTCTATTTTTAAGAGAAATAAACGGAAATAGCATCTAAATTCCATACTAAGAGATAAATCATTTTTGGTAAGGAAAGGATGAAGGTGTCAAACAGTAGAATATGGATAACTTTAAAGATTTTAATGTACTTATTTGATAAACTATAAATTCTGAAAAATTTATGGTAGAAAGGTATTTGAGTCTAGTTTCAAAAACATCAAGCGGATCTTAATTTGGAATTCTGTAGCTCAATATATAAATAATTTAGTGATAATGACTCAAGTAGACAGCTTTGAATGAACATATGAGTGAATAGTGAAAACATATATGAGTATTGAGCTAGCATGGGTTACTTTAAAAATGGATCACACGGACAAGGCCAATTTGGGCCGAGTGGGCCACACAGACGTGTGGGCCCACACGGGCAGATCACATGGGCATGTGGGCCCATTTTTACCGAAATGTTTTTAAGGTTACACGGGTCGCCCAAGTTGACTGTGAACCTACTGTAGGGTTGGTAAGCGCTACTTAGACCCCTAAATGTATGAAATTGACTGAATGATATCTGTACTGAGCATGTTAATATCTGAACTAAATATATGTACTGAAATTGCATAATAGCATATCATCCATTGTATGTTGCATTGCATTGGGTTGGGGGTTGTTATTCGGAGGAAGTGTACTGAAAGGCTTTAAGCCTAATTTGTTGGCAGCTCAGCTGCAAACTACTGTTTTGTGCCGCATTCGGTACTACTTGGAGTGTAGGGATGGGTGGGTTGATTATATCCCCACTTGGAGTGTAGGGTTGGATGAAGATGGTGTGTAGAGGCTGGTTGGGTAGGATTTAGCTACTGTATAATTGTTACTGCTACTGATACTGTGATGGGCTAAGGCCCAAACTGTCACTGATACTGAAAAGGGCTTAGGCCCAAGACTGTTCAACTGTGCACTGCGAATACTAATTATTTGTTTGTTTTTGCGGGATTACACACTGAGTTTATGTAAACTCACCCTTTTTGTTTAATGTGCACAGGTAATCCCCAGACTTAGACAGATCGGTGCGACGGAGGACTCAAATGATGACCACGATAATTTTGGACTTCATGGTTTTCAATTTATGAGTTATAATTTGTTTATTATTGATTATTTGGGTTGTAATTTAAGGACCCTCTGGGACTTTGGTTTTAAATTTGGGTTTTATTTGTTTATTTTACTTTATGGATTTATACCTGCTAGTCTAGGAAATTTGGTTTTAAAAAAAAGTTAAAGTATTTTCTAAACGCATGATCACCTAGATTGATTTATTAAAGCTTCCTCAACGAGGGATGTTTCAAAACAAATGTTTTAAATGAATAAAGACGACTTTCTAAGTTCTAACAAAGGTTTACTAAAGATAATAACATGTTCATCGTAACAACGAGGTTTCAAAAACAATATCGTGTGACATTACCAGATACGGCCATAACGTCTAGACTGGGTTTGGGGTGTTACAGAACCGAACAGTCTTAAACCAATTGAAGGATCTGCAAACCCTAAACCAAGGGTTGAGCCAGAAGAAGAACCAATCAAGCTAAGTGTTGAACCTGAATCTACAACTCCTATTGTAACACCCCAAACCCGGCCTAGACGTTACGACCGGATCTGGCATGTCACATGGAAAGGTTGTTAAAGAAACTTCGCGATCATTTTAATATTTTGAGTTTTGTTTCCATTTCGAAAATCAGATTTGTTTTTAAGGTTTTCTTGCAAAATTTTATAAATATTACTAACACCGCAAACTTGTTTTATAACACAAAAGCCAGATTCAGTGGATTTCGGAAATGTGCCGTTTTGAAACAGTTGTTGTAGTTTTAAGAAAATCTCGAATTGATCATTTAATAATAGATAGTAACCGTATTAAAACAAAAACAAAAACAAAAACTAAACCAGTGGCCTTATTACAGAACAAAATCCCAAATGAAGATAAACTTAAAGTAATAAAGAAAAACAGTGTTTACTAAGGAAATTAAGCATGGCCACCACAGAGTCCACCTCGGCTCCAAATCTTCAAGCTAGGGATTACCTGCAAAATTAAGCAGAGGGGTGAGTTATGAGAACTCAGTGTGTAATTCCCCACATGAACCATAACTGGGCCCGAGCCCATTCAAATACCATCTGGGCCTTAGCCCTTACGAAATCACATTGGGCGAAGCCCATACAAAAACGAACTGGGCCTTAGCCCTTACGGAAATAATCTGGGCCTTAGCCCTATTAGCATGGTATAGCAGATAATGAATGCAATGCAATGCAATTCAACCCAACCCAACCTAATTATCCATCCGCTACACACCACCCATTCCAAACAAAACACACCAAAGGGGATTTCTACAATCAACCTCATCCGCTACACACCATCGATGGCAGTCATGCTGCAGCCCACACGCTGCTCATCGTCGAAATTGTGGCGTGTGCCACCAAAATAATGTGACAGAGTCATCAAATATGTGGCAGAGCCACCACGAAATAATAATATAATCGGCACACACCTTTTGGGTAAATATGATAGACACAGATTCATCAATAATCAGATTATGTTTGGCACATAGCCATCAATGACGGTAATATAATCTCCATGACACACCTTGGGTAAATACGATTGGCACAAAGCCATAATCAAGATGGCACGGAGCCATATTTAGGTTGGCACATAGCCATTATATAGAATGTGGCAGAGCCACCGAAATATGTGGCAGAGCCACCGAAATAGCGTGACAGAGTCACCGAAATACACTGCCCCTTTTCATCAATATCATATCCCAATCCCATGCAATATTTTGTGTATGTCATGCTCAATCATTACTCATGTATGCGAGAATGGCCATGCTCAAGAACAATCATTTAAACATGTAATAAAAGCATATCACCATACAACCACAAATGCAAATCGGTCATATCATAGCACAAGCCAATCACTTACCTACAAGGGCAAATCAGTCATTTTACCTTGTAAGGGTATTTTGGTAATCCTACCCTTCAAGGGTAGTTCGATAATTCTACTCATAACTAATTCCTGTATGCAGTGCATCTCAAACATAATCAATCATACAATTAACACATAAAACGCTAGTACTACCACGAGGGTACAACGATCATTTTATCGTTTAGGGGTAAAACGGTAATTTCACCCCTTGAGGGTATTTTGGTAATTTACCCATTGAGGGTATTTCGGTAATTTTACAAATCGGGGTTATTTTGGTAATTTCACAAATCGGGGGTATTTCAGTAATTTCGCAAATCGGGGGTATTTTGGTAATTTCACAAATCGGGTTATTTCGGTAATTTCGCAAACTGGGGGTATTTCGGTAATTTTGCAAATTGGGGTATTTCGGTAATTTCGCAAACCAAGGGTTTTCCAAGCTGAGATAACGATGCGAATGGGCCTATGGCCCATTCTCGGCCCAAATGGGCCCACACGTTCGTGTGGCCCACTTAGCCCAAAACTAGCCACAAATATGAGATTCACATAGACCAGTTCACCATCTACTACACAATCATACAATTTATTCATATGGGCCCACGGGCCCATTGGGCCCACTCGGCCGTCGTCGTGGCCCAAGCGACCTCAACCACAAGAATACTACCGATGGCCTCAACTATCGCATCGGCCCCCACACGCGCGCCGCACCCTCGTGTGTCGCCATCGCCGGGTGACCGGCATTTGCCGCTTCTACAACTAGAGTAGAGAAGTACACACCGATAAGAATCGTGCTAATCCGCGCTCCAACCACTCCCGTGCCCAAACGCCTCCAAGGTATCCTCCCATCATAGATAGCTCTATATATATAGCCACTTTCTCACCTTCCTCTTGCTCTCTTTCGATGTGGGATCCTTCCATCGTGAGTTTAAATCCAACTCAAACTCTTGCCAGTCAATCCGCAAAAATAAATACTCCTTGCTTGTCATGAGATTCGAACCCTTGCTCCCTTCAATAGCTCAACACGCCACTTGCCACCAAGCCACAAGCTCTTTTGTGTCTAAAATCATGCACAACTAAATATAAATCTATGGCCAAATTCTAAAGTCCATTTAAAAAGAAAATCAAAATGCAAGCACCAAGACTTGAACCTTGGACCCTTTACTCCTTTGTGTGCGTCACCCTTGCTCCCTAAGTGGCGTCACTCTGCCACTCCACCACACACTCCACTTGTGTCATTTTTCTCCACATTTTATTCTTAAAGCCTACCTACTAACTCCCAGGGTTCTTTTCACTTAAAACCAAAATTTTTCTAAAGCCCAAGTTTAATCCCGGGACTTCATAGAAGCCCCCCTAACCTTTCAAAATCACTCACCTAATTGGTCCAACTTGCATTAGAGCCGTTCTCTTGTTCTCAAAAATTTTAAATGCTACTATGCCCAAGGCCCATTGGGCCCAATCCTACTAGGCCCAAATTCGGGTCGTTACACCTATGCCGACTTCTGCAAGTGCTTCAAGGAAATTAGAGTTGTCAATTCTGATGGATATGTGCAAGTTCATGCACAATCAACAACAAACTTACTGGAAATATGCAAAAATTAGAGATGACTCAATTCTAAATACTTTTAAGAATATCTCTAATACTTTTGTTCCTAAGTTCCCAAGTGCTATCTTTGAGACATGGACGGAAGTTACTGACTATGCAAGCGGAGATGGAACTAAAGAAGACAAGGGGAATGATTCAGAAAAATAAAAGGGGAGATTCTTGTCTTGTTATTTATTTAATTTCTTTTAGGTCTTTAGGAATTTATTTCTTTCATAATTAGGATTTAATTTCTGCAGAATAAAACATAGCAAGCATGAATAAACTTAACACTTCCTTAGAAAGAAAAAGACTAAGTAATGTGGCAATGGGAATGAACATGTCTAGGATTGGGTTATTAGGAAAGACTTGGTATTTAAGCAGTCTTAATGACTCACCTCTCTTTCTTTACAACCCTACCTAGTGTTCAGTTTTCATTCATTACTTTGTTCTTGCAATGAGAACATTGCTTCTTTTTAAAGGGGGTTAAGGCAAATAAATTGCTCAAATTTTTAAATTTTCAAGTATGTTTCAAACATTTCTTTCATAAGTATGTTTTAATAAATGAAAGTTTGAGACATTTTTTGTTAATAAGATAGTTTCTATGCAAGTATGAATGATGATTATATCTGAGTGAAAGTATGTTATCTTGAAGAATGGAATGCTTGTATGATCTTAGCCTTAGTAATGTTTGCCATGAAAACTTAGTTTCTCTTGAGATTAGACATGCATGAAGGTTTATATCTTTAGAATTGACTTAGTAACTTTCTTGAGGCAAAATCCTAGGAGACATAAAAATCTAAAATGATATAGGCACTATTTCTTTGGATCGTTTGAGCCTTTTCAAGCCAACCTTATGATATTAGACCCTTGAAACTGTAATTTTGAGCTTAAAGGCTTGTTTATTGCAATGAACCCACATTATAAGCCAAGTACCATCTTTTTAAGTTATCCTAATTTTGTGCACCCATCTTAACTAAAGTTTTCTTGGTAATCAACATTTAAGGAAATTTTCAAAAAGATGTATGTGCTCATGCTTAAAAAAAAAGAGACGAAAAGAGAGCGAAGAAAAGTTTGCTCAATCTCCAAAAAGGAAAAATGTATGAGCTTGAGTTCAAAATAAGTTTGGGGGTGTTCCGAAGGTTCACTTAAAGAAGAAGGCTGTAATTCGAGAAATCCAAGACAGAGTTAAAGGTTAACATTTTGAAACCGAAATGTCCCATCTCTTAAAATCCCTACCTTTAACCGAGCCCCATTACAACCTTATAAAAGACCTATTGATTTGATGCTTATGTCACCTACATTAGTGGAGAGGAAGTACTAAGTTCAACATATGAAGTTCATAAATAAGCCTTATGATTTTTTGCTTGATTGAAAAGAAATTATGTTGAATGAAGAATGTTATCTGTGGCTGTGACATACATACAAACTATGACTCATGTTGGCATATTTTGAAACTTAGTATAAAATTCTATAAGTGTTTGCATATGAATTACTTGTTAATAAAAAAGATCTATGAACATGAAGTTATTAATGCATGAGTATAGGACAAAGATTGATGCTGCTTACACAATTAGCAATTTTGCCTTAGCAAGACCTTTTGCTGTGCATAACCATTACTCGGGACAAGCAATGATTTAAGTTTGGGGGTGTGTAAACGGAAAAATATATAGGATTTTTCCTATATAATTTATCACCTTTTTACTTAAATTTGTTGTTAAAACTAAGTAATTATTTAATAAATTAATGAAATATGTGAAAATATGAAATTAGGACATAGAAATTGTTAAAATGTGATTTTATGCTTTATTATATAGTTTTCATGCATAAAATGGCTTATTTTATATTAAATTGAGCATATTATATTTTTAAGATATGAAGTGGGCCATGCATGATTAAATTAAAAAATAAAATATAAAATTATATTTAAATATTCATTTTTAGATATTTCATTAATAATTTTCATGCATAAAATGGCTTATTTTATATTAAATTGAGCATATTATATTTTTAAGACATGAGGTGGGTCATGCATGATTAAATTAAATAATAAAATATAAAATTATATTTAAATATTCATTTTTAGATATTTCATTAATAATTTGGGTTATAATTAATTATTTAAATTGGATAAATTTTATTCTTTGGTCATCTAATTTATTGATTTATTTTGGACAGGTCTGATAGCTTTGTTGGATTACAAAATCGTCCAAATTGGAGACCAAGTCAACCCAATTTTCGGCTACACTTAGCTGTCCAAATAAACCACTTTTTGGTTTAATTGCACAAGGTCCTTGCAATGTTGAAGAAATTAGAGATTTGCCTGAAGATTTGCACTTGACCGAGTCTCAGTCCTGAGTTGTTGTGGCACTTAAATTGAGCAAAAATCAAGCAAAAATCAGCTCAATTTCCTCAAATCATGGTCGGCCACCCCTTGAAGATGCTTGAAGAGTTGGAACCTCAGCTCTTTGTGAGCGTCCTGTTACACGATTTGATCGGTTGTGATCTAGCATTTATTGCGGACACAAACGCAGCTCTTCATGAGCGTCCTGATATAGGCTCTTATGAGCTTCCTAACATGGCTCGCTTGAACTCCCTGTTATGCTATCCGGAGCTCCCTGTTAATAACTCTTCGGAGTTACCTGTTAAGCTCAATGAGCTTCCTGCTCTAAACTCTTAGGAGTTTCCTGTTTAGCCCGGATAAGCATCCTGTTACACGGCTCATTTGAGCATCCTGATATATGGCTCGAGAGTGTGCTTCCTGATTATGTGCCCTAATTGGGTACCTGTAAATGGAAAAATATATAGGATTTTTCCTATATAATTTATCACCTTTTTACTTAAATTTGTTGTTAAAACTAAGTAATTGTTTAATAAATTAATGAAATATGTGAAAATATGAAATTAGGACAAAGAAATTATTAAAATGTGATTTTATGCTTTATTATATAGTTTTCATGAATAAAATGGCTTATTTTATATTAAAGTGAGCATATTATATTTTTAAGACATGAAGTGGGCCATGCATGATTAAATTAAATAATAAAATATAAAATTATATTTAAATATTCATTTTTAGATATTTCATTAATAAGTTGGGTTATAATTAATTATTTAAATTGGATAAATTTTATTCTTTGGTCCTCTAATTTATTGATTTATTTTGGACAGGTCTGATAGCTTTGTTGGATTACAAAACCGCCCAAATTGGAGACCAAGTCAACCCAATTTTCGGCTACACTTGGCTGTCCACATAAACCACTTTTTGGTTTAATTGCACAAGGTCCTTGCAATGTTGAAGAAATTAGAGATTTTCCTGAAGATTTGTACTTGACCGAGTCTCAGTCCTGAGTTGTTTTGGCATTTAAATTGAGCAAAAATCAGCTCAATTTCCTCAATTCATGGCCGGCCACCCTTTGAAGATGCTTGAAGAGATGGAACCTCCTATTTTTAGCAAACTATCCCCCTCTCCTCACCTATAAATAAGACCCCTTCATTCATTCATTCATCATCCCTCATCCTTCATCATTCTCTCTTCTCTTTCAATTCTCTTAGCATTTTTCATTCCCCACGCCTAGCATCATCTCTTCATAAGATTTTAGTAATTAAGCCTCTTAAAGAGCCCTTGGTCGGCCACCTTGGAGAGCCATCAGCAAAAGAGAAAAGTGAAGGAGCGAAGGAGCCTCGTCGATCAGAGTCTTGGGTGACAGCCACTTTGATTTAGGTTTAATCTTTCTTTTCTTTGATTTAATCTGAAAATGTTTGCTATGTTTTCTTTGTTCTTGTTTACAACAATGTTAGCTTAATTTTATTTAAGCTAGGATGATTGCTTTGATTAAATAATATTTATTTGATTCATGCTTATAATGTTTGTGCCTCAACCGATCATGTTTTCAATTAAAATCAAGTTTGTATTTCGTTCATACGTGATTGAAATGCACCTGAATTAGCTGAGAGATCCTGACCAGACGACGGCTAGTGGACACATAATTGAAATGTGCATGCTCAATTTAGATCCTAACCCGATTAAATTGCAGGTTGCATAACAACTCTGACCAAGTTCTATTATCTGCATAGTTTTTAGATATGTGTGATTAAACTGTTTCAAAACTAACACGTCCCTATTACCTCACACGAATGCTAAGAAACCCTTAGTAAATAAGGATCAGTAAAATGTGTATTTACTAAGTAAAGGATTCCAAAAGGACCTAATGTGGTTTCCAAACTCATGAAAGATCGAGTTGCCATGGAATGTTTTTCCGAATGTTATTAAGCATGTTGATAATAAATTGAGTTTAATTAAAGTAATTTTCCTAGTTTATTTATGTTATTAAGCCATAATAAACTGTTGTCTCAGGTTTTCTTATTCAATCAACTAGTCAATACCCCATCATGATCTTTCGATTCTTCCGCTGAAATACTGAGTCGGCAAGAACTACTTATCTTCTAACCTCATAGTCCAGACCGGTTCAAGGTTAAGGTGTTCACGGATAGGCCATACAAAATTTGGGTTAAGTCCCACCTTAATTGTTGGAAAAAAATGGGTTTGAAAAATGCAGCAGAAAATAAATTTAGGGAAAACAAAATTTTAAAAAATTTTCCAAAATAATAACTTAGTTGTTATATCTAAAGTAATAAACAGTTAATCAAAATTGTACCTTTTCGATTCGTCTAAGATGAGCACTTTGACCGAGTAGTCTTCTCTGTTATTCTCAAGCTCACGGCTGCCGGGTATAGGCTCGCTTTGAATCAAAAAAAATTTCACAAAAATTACCAGTGGGGTAATTTCTCTAAACTTTTGGATCAAGTTGTAAATCAGAAAAATATCTCTACAAATTTTCTGAAATAATTTCATCAGAGAATTTTCTCTCTACAACTTTCTCTTGAATTCAAGTGTGTGTAAAATAATGACCCAAGGCTCTCTTTATATAGGGAGAGTTTAGAGAGTTCTGATAAACCGTAAAAGTAACATATTTTAGTCCCACATTTAGCATGTTTTTGGATGATTTATCCCTTATTTGGTATAATTTGGTGCTCTTAATCCTTTCTTTTCATGTTATATACTCAGGGAAGCACCGGAGGATGAAAAGAACAAGAAACGGGCTTAAAACGGGCCAAATGGGCCAGATCACAAAATCGACACGGCCTGGGCCCAAGACCACACGGCCGTGCCTTATTAATGGAGTCCACACGGCCTAGACACGATTCACACAGGCGTGTGCCATGGCCGTGTCCCTGCCATGGCCAAGAGAAGTTTTGCTTGGATTTGGATACTTGGAGGCAAAGAAACACAATCCAAAGTCTATTTAAACACCCAAGTAGGAACTCCACTCATTTGGATACTTGGAGGCCAAGTAAGGCATCTCAAAGCCTATATAAACACCCCGGGGCAACTTATTCGGGAGTTCTACAGGTTTGAGCCCAAAGCTATCATTTAAGGGCGGTTAGCTAGGCCAAGGAGCCGAGTCGAAAGGTCGATTTGTGGGAAACTCTCAAGGGATAGCCAGTTGATCCATCTCCGTGCTTTTAATTCTACTCAAGACGGAGGATCTCTTCTTCAATTCCTTCAGGAGTTTTAGGGATTTCTTATGTTTTGTTTTATCTTTTCTTCCGAGATGTGTTTCTTTATTATTATGAACTAAACCCTTCGTAAAACTCAAGGGGATGAAACCTAGATGAATCTTGTTATTGTTTTCTCAACTATATGATAAATACTTAATTTGTTCTTGATTATGTGTGCTTAATTCTTGTGTTGATATTTCACTGATATTAATTCAAGTTGAATGTGCTTAGGTGGTGGAGCAAAAGTCCCCACAAGAGTAGATCTAGCATAATTAAGCGAGAGTTGATCGCGCTACTAGAGATAGGGTGACGAGATTTTGCCGGATTAGGGTGAAACCTAATATGGGAGTCCATAGATTGATTTATCGCTATTCTAGGGGTTTTAAATTAGAAAGATATTTCAATTAATCAACCTAGGTTAGACGTTATTCACCTCGAGAGAGGGTTTAATATAAATTAGGAGTCCTACTGATCAAGTCAAGTGAATAAACCGTCTGTTTCAAAGGTGTTAGATAACAAGTGAAGTCTAGGTGGATTCTTCCTAAGGGTATCGTCTTAATCAACTGAGTTTTTCCCAAGTACTTCCCCAATTCATTCTTTTTGTCTTTGCGTCTTTAGCTTAGTAATTAGTTAATTTCGATTAATAAACAACTTCACTTATTTTAGGCTAAATAATAGGAAGAAAGTTAGTATTAGTACTTTTAGTTCCTTTGGGTTCGACAATCCGGTCTTGCCTAAGCTATACTACTGTTCGATAGGTGCACTTGCCTCAATCGTTGTTATAGTTAGTTCCAGGATCGATCATTATAAATTTAAAACTCTGAAATACAACGATCAAGTGTTTGGCGCCGTTACCGGGGAACTGAAATATTAAGAACACTCAATTTTTATTACTTTAGCCATATTTTATTTTTGCAATTAAATTTTATTTTTATTTTTTTTGCTAATTTTTCTTTTATTTGCTTTTGTCAGGTAATTTTAGTTTATAGAGGAGATGGCACTGAATAACTACCATGTGGCAAGTTATGAGGACAAAGCCAACAAAAATAAATTGATATATCTATAACCTCGACCCAAGAACTGTGTCATCAACCCGCTTAGAGACGTTACATAAAAAATTTGATGGTTTATACGGTTCCTCGCAGGCACATCTAGTTATGCAGTGTGAAACAAGAGGAGGCATGGCGAATCTTGAATACCCACCCTACGGATATGGCATAGAGAACGAACAAGTCCACTATATGGGTAACTATTCTAGACCTCAAAATAATTTTTATAATGACACTTATAATACAGTTGGAGGTACCATCCAAATTTCTCGTGGGATGATCAAAGTAGCCAAGGACCGGAACTTCCTCCAAATTTTCAACAACCACCTTACCAACAGGGAGAGGAGTCGAACCTCGAGGAGATGCTAACAAAATTCATGGCAGCCACAGATAACCGTCTCCAAGACACTGAGACCACCCTTAAGAATCAACAGCATCAATTAAAGGGATCGAGAGCCAAGTTGGGGAACTCACTAAGACAGCTTGGACAACTTACTAACACACATTGACAACTTGCAAAGATAATCTCGTAACAACTACAAGAAAGCTTGCCAAGCAACACTGAAACTAACCCAAAAGAGCAAATTCAAGCCGTGAATGACTCATGACAAAGGTGAAAGGTTAGTGGAATCTGACCCAAGGCAAGAGCCTGTGGTAAGTGAAGGTAAGGTTGAGGTAAGCCATGATTTACCAAACCCGGTAATTACAGAGTACCAAGCTCATATGCCATACCCCAAGGCGATAAAGAAAGACCACACAGAGGAACAATTCGGCAAATTTCTTAAACCTCCAAAGAAGTTTCTTATTAACTTGCCATTTCTTGAAGCTCTTTCGCAGATGTCAGATCCTAGACCTCGTGTCAATAAAGAAGAAATTCATGAGGAACGAAAGCTTCGGATCAATGAACTAGACGAGTGGAAGATACACTTCAAAGAAATACACGAAGCAAAAATGAGGCAACTCCACGAGAAACTTAACGATGGGACAACCCACTTAAGATAGAGATCAGTACTCAAAATCTTCCTGCATGGAACAATCGAGGTAACTAATCCTAAATTCAAAGACTTCTAAGGTAAACACTACTCGACTTAAACTTTATATCCACAACCAAATTGATCGCATGAGAAAGGATTTTCACCTCCTCAAATCACCCTGATAATGCGAATAAGAGGTAAGTCTAGCTTAAGACTATAAACGAGCGCTTCTCGGGAGGCAACCCGAGCACTAACCCCATCAATTTTTACATTTTTCTTCTTTTACTTTTATTTTTCCATTTTAGCACCTAACTATAAACTAACCAAAGTGCGATTTTCGCACCACACGCCTTTACACACGATCGTGGGTCGTAGTGTGGTCACATAGGAAGGTACAAGGCCGGGGGCAACCACCAGATCCATAATCGCTATTTAGACCCCCTTCTTCCTTTTTCTTGTTCAGTTGTCTTTCTTCTTTCATTTTCCATTATTTACTTTTATTCTTATTTTTATTTTCCATTATTTACTTTTATTTTTATTTTTATTTTTATTTTTATTTTCTTTATTATTTTCTTCTTATTCTTTATACCATTTAGATTTAGCTTAGGATACAATAAAATCAGACAGGCTACTTTTAGGATTCAATTTCAAACGGTTCGAGACGCTTCCCCACGTTCACCTCCAGTCCTATCCGGTTTCTTTTCATTAACTTCATCCAAAATTCAGGAAGTTTCACTTCTCTCCACATCTTATGATTTTATGATTTTTTTTTTGCTATTATCTCTCTTTGTACATTGAGGGCAATGTACATCTTAAGTGTGGGGGGTGAACAACCTAAAAAGGTGCCTAATTTTTTTCATTATTCTCAAATTCCTGAAATTGGGTGCCAAACTTTTTATATTATTCTCAAATCCTGAATTATGTATTGTTTCTTAAAGTAAGTTTCTCATATTATCATTAGAATGAAATTCCTATGATTTATGATTTTTATTGATATGTTTTAAATTAAGTCATTGATAATTGTGCATTGATAATTAAATTCTAAGAATACTAGAGAATCAAGCATGATAAGTCTATTTTCTCGAAATTAAAAATTTTCTTGGTTGTCCACCTGAATTTGAATGTTACTTTGAAGTTTGAAATTTACAAGGTTGATATCAAAACACCCATAATTTTTGCGAGATTTTGAGCCTTATAGAGCATAAAATCTTTTCCTTGCTCACTTCATTGATTATGAGTGTGTCAACATTGATTTGTTATTCTAGAACTTGCATCGATTATACATGTCGAGACCACACTTTTGATTTGATATACGTAAAATGATAAAGGCACCTAGGATTTAACCCACTTACTCCACTAAAAACCTACCTTCATAATTAACCCCTAGTGAACCCCGTTTAAACCTAACAATCCTTTTTATTGACTCACCCACTAATTTCAACCCAGAAACCCTTTGTTTTTGTTATCCCCATTCCTTTTGACTACCCTCATATCGAGATTTGATTTGATTAATAGCCTAACTATGTTTTTTATTTCAGTAATTTATCCTTTGTTATGTATTTATGATTCGTTCTTAAAAAAAATCGAAGTATAGTCGTTATTCATTATTAGTTTTGTGATTAAGTGAACTTATATGTTTGAATTCCAAATATTGAAGAAGAAGCTCGTAGTATTAGTATTTTTTTTCAATTGATGTAATTACCTTTATTTAGTTCATTGTTTCTGGTTAGGTAATTTTTCAGGTCAATGTCGATTCTAACCCTCTAATTCAGCCTTTATCCACACCTTAACCCAAGCCCCATTACAACCCTGTTGAAGACCTTTTGATTTGTGTATCATCTCATTTTATAGTGGTGGAGATTTGATTTTCATGCAAGCTTATAGGATTAACTCTTCATGTTTGACTTTTGAGTGCTTAATTCTGAACCTTAAACACCTCGAGGGATTTGAGTGAATCTTTAGTGAGGATGTCAATTCTTGTCGGTTTTGAATCAGAGGTAATTATTTAGATGAGGGGAAAACACCTATGTTTTGTGCTACAAATGTATGACTTAGATTGTTTGAATCTTTAGAACCCTTTGAGTTCAATTATCCATGTATGAATTATCCTTGAATTATGACGAAACATTATTAATGACTATTATGATTTAAGGGAAGTTTGTTTTAATTATGAGTTGAGAATTTTGCTTGAGGACAAGCAAAAGCTTAAGTGTGGGGGTATTTGATAAACCGTAAAAGTAACATATTTTAGTCCCACATTTAGCATGTTTTTGAATGATTTATCCCTTATTTGGTATAATTTGGTGCTCTTAATCCTTTCTTTTCATGTTATATACTCAGGGAAGCACCGGAGGATGAAATGAACAAGAAACAGGCTTAAAACGGGCCAAATGGGCCAGATCACGAAATCGACACGGCCTGGGCCCAAGACCACACGGTCGTGCCTCATTAATGGAGTCCACACGGCCTGTCCACGATTCACATGGGCGTGTGCCATGGTCGTGTCCCTACCGCGGCCAAGAGAAGTTTTGCTCGGATTTTGATACTTGGAGGCAAAGAAACATAATCCAAAGTCTATTTAAACACCCAAGTAGGAACTCCACTCAGATTTGGATACTTGGAGGCCAAGTAAGGCATCTCAAAGCCTATATAAACACCCTAGGGGGCAACTTATTCGGGGAGTTCGGTAGAAGCCGGAGCCCAAAGCTATCGTTTAAGGGCGGTTAGCTAGGCCAAGGAGCCGAGCCGAAAAGGTCAGATTTGTGGGAAACTCTCAAGGGATAGCCAGCTGATCCATCTCCGTGCTTTAATTCTACTCAAGACGGAGGATCTCTCCTTCAATTCCTTCAGAGGGTTTTAGGGATTTCTTATGTTTTGTTTTATCTTTTCTTCTGAGATGTTTTTCTTTATTATTATGAACTAAACCCTTCAGATACCTGAAGGGGGATGAAACCTAGATGAATCTTGTTATTATTTTCTGAACTATATGATAAATACTTGATTTGTTCTTGATTATGTGTGCTTAATTCTTGTGTTGATATTTCGCGGATATTAATTAAAGTTGAATGTGCTTAGGTGGTGGAGCAAAAGTCATTGCTTAAGAGTAGATCTAGCATAATTAAGCGGAGTTGATCGCGCGCCTAGAGATAGGGTGACGAGATTTTGCCGGATTAGGGTGAAACCTAATATTGGAGTCCATAGATCGATTTACTGCTATTCTAGGGGTTTTAATTAGAAAGAGATTTCAATTAATCAACCTAGGTTTAGACGTTATTCGCCTCGAGAGAGGGTTTAATATAAATTAGGGAGTCCTACGGATCAAGTCAAGTGAATAAACCGTCTGGTTCAGTGTTAGATAACAAGTGAAGTCTAGGTGGATTCTTCCTAAGGGTATCGTCTTAATCAACTGAGTTTTTCCCAATTATTTCCCCAATTCATTCTTTTTGTCTTTGCGTCTTTAGCTTAGTAATTAGTTAATTTAGATTAATAAACAACTTCACTTATTTTAGGCCAAATAATAGGAAGAAAGTTAGTATTAGTACTTTTAGTTCATTTGGGTTCAACAATCCGGTCTTGCCTAAGCTATACTACTGTTCGATAGGTGCACTTGCATCAATCGTTGTTATAGTTAGTTCCAAGATCGATCATTATAAATTTAAAACTCTGAAATACAACGATCAAGTTCAAATATGATTAAACTTAATCACTTTAATATTAAATTAATATAATATTTATAAAGATAAATATTAAATTAAATTTAATATTAAATCTTATTAAAATAATAGAATGTCTATCTACAAGATAAACATTAAATTAAATTTAATATTAAATCCCATTGGGCCAATTGTCTGACTTGAAAATTAATTTCCAAAAATATCATATTAATTTTAATTAATTTGATTAATTTAATTTTACTTGATCAAAATTAATTTTCCCAAAAAATCACTTAGATTTTCCAAATTATTTTTTTCAAGAAAATTCTTTAATCAAATTCTTTAGTTGAACAATTCTCACGACCACCTAATTTAATTCCACATCGAATAAATTGACTCAATTAAATTATTTCCAAAGTCATAGAATTTTCTTCTGATTCAAATGTAGTCGAATCAAGCTTTTGTTGAGCTAGCGGAAGGACAAATCAGACATATACAATTTGACTCTAGTAATTGAAATTATGTCCAGAAGTATCGTTCTGATAATTCAAAAATAATTAATCATGGAGTAAGTCCACAAGAAGTATCATGATTGAAAACTCCTTATTGTATACTCTTTACGAAAGCAATTCATCCAACTACTTTGCCCAATGACCTCGTCATATGTGTGTTACCCTCATATGATATACTTAATTCCTTTGAGTTAAATCCGTTCACTCAATACAATCCTATTTTATCTCATTGTCACCATTGTGTCTTCTTAATGATTAATATGATCACTGTCAACAAATGACTGATAAATTGCTCGTTTGAGAACAAGCAACACGTGACCATGTTCCATATTTATCAATCCATACAATGCCAATGAGAGGATATCATTAACTCTTTAATTAAGCTATGAATTTCATTGTTTCTAGTAAAGCCATGCCATACACAAGTCATGTACCCAACATACTGGCTATGGGCTCGGGCATCTTTAGAGCATAAGCCTCCACTTATATCAAAGCACATGAGTTGCATACGCATGGTTAGTGACTAACTCAGGATTTAGGTAAATCACACCATGAACGTCACAAGTGAATTAATTCACAAACGGGTTCAAAATTAATTCATCTTAGGTCTAGTCCAATGTATCATTCTACCAATGGATACATCTATGTCTTTACCCATGGAGTCAACTACTCTGATAGCCAAGACTAGTCATCTCCCCAGTTGGAATTGTAGACAACATAGTAATCCTTCTCAGTATTTGAATCAAATGATCACTTTAATTCTTTTACAGGATTACAGATAGGCTATACGAAATTTGGGTTAATTCCCACCTCAAATGACTTCCTAGGGTTGTCAGGCCTAGGTTTAGATTTTTCCTTTCCTGAACAATTGATCCGTTAATAAATCCCTACAAAACAATTAATTATTCATACCTCCACTCGCTAATCCCCCATAGGAGGATTAATTCCTCATGGATCTAATAAATGATATAAACTTGATGGAAAAAATGAACATAAAGAACAATTCAAGAATAGAGTTTAGAATAAGCCTGATTTGTATTGAAATTAAGCACATAATCCTCACATAGTTTGAAAATAATTCTAGAATATGATTTCTCTGCAAAAGTAAATAAGAAGAACAGAAATAAAATCTAAAACCTAAGAAAAGAGAAAAACTAAAGACTAAATCTAAAGAGAAAATTCTATAACCTGAAAGGGGTCTCTAACATGTGCTAAATGAGCCTATTTATAGCATTTAGGGTGGCCATCGTCCTTAACCCTATGTCAGCTGTCATCCTCGTGCTTAACCTTTGATTGTGTGGACCAAAACACCCTTGGCTCTTAATTATTTCCCGTACAGAGGCGATGTCGCAACACACCAGGTCCTGTGTTGCAACATCAAGGGCAGTATGCTCAACTTCAGGTTGTCTTTAGGGGTATGTCATGACATCCTCAGGTCATGTCACGACATTGAAGGTAGTCTTGGAATTCTTCTATTCTGCTCCCTCTGTTACGACATCAAATGCTCTGTGTTGTAACCTAGTGACCAGTATCGAATTAGTACAACTTCTAATGGTCTCCTACACACTCACAAAGTATATTAGCTCACCCTTAGGCCTCATTCGGCCCCTGAGGTCAATAAAATACTCAAATTACTTATTTTATTAAACTTAGCTAAACTTACGGAAATGTAATTAAAAATTAACTAAAATGATTATGTTCAAGCTCCTAAAATGTGAAAACTAGTTTAACCTACTACACCAAAATACCGAAATCAAAATCCACCAAACTTAAGTTATTGTTTGTCCTCAACCAACAAAAACAAAAATAATAAATGAAAAAATGACTTTTGAACAAGTATGGTACAACTGCTAGTTTTTGAGCACATGAATAGGCATTTCATATTCATACATAATCTTGGCATGAGATATAACTGACTTACCACTTTTGATATCAAACACCTAAGTTCAGTATATTACAAATCATACAAGTATTAACGGTCTCAAATGTAATAATCCATCAATAAATTATACAAATAATTTGATTATCCTAGCAAAATAAAAATTATCATAAATGCAATTATTCAATATGATTTTGAATTGTGAACAAGTCTACCTAGATCACATAGGGCTTTTCAAAAATAGTAAGCATCAAATAGTTTCAAGGACAAAAATAGTTTGGCACATCATATTGTCCCCTATTCTCCCCCTTAGTGACCCTTTCCCACTCACCGCCTTATTTCTCCTTCTCTCACCTTCCTTTTATCTCCTTATAGGAAATCTCAGTATCACTTAGTAACTACGGCTAGCTCACGAGTTTTTGAACGAGTTTTTCTATAGTTGTGACTTTTTTCACTTTTTCTTTCATTTTCATGGTACCTCACTCACGATTGATTTTACTTTTCATGTACTCGTTAGATTTTCTTATTGAATTTTTCTTTTTGCACTTTTAAGCTAATCTATAATCACTATACTCTACTAATATTTCCTGTCACTCTTGTTTTTACAAAATCATCGTAATGTATCTACTTAACCCTTAATATGTACAGCCAAACATCTATAATCATGCAGTTCGGGACCAAAACAAAGGGTAAGTACAAATCATCGTTTTTAGCTCGAGTTTTGTATAGAGGTTCATCAAGAAGGGTTTTCTAGCTCAAAATAGGTACTAAAGATAGATAAATAAAGGGTAGTTTTTTAGCTCTGGGTCTATACCAAACAATGCCTTAGGTCATCCCTAGGTATCTCAGTATTCACAATTCTAATAAACCAAACAATCACAAATTCAACAATTTATCATTCATACTAGCAAGCTCATTTCTTTATGTTCTCTATATCATTTGGTACATTCAATTACTTAATACCTATTTACAGTGTAATATATAGAACTTAATAGTCTAATAATCAAAAATTTAAAATCACCTATCCTCATGCCAAATTTATTGTAAATACAATTAACCTATGTACATGCTCCTAACCAATCACTTGTATTTCTACAAGCTCAAGCACACAAATGAAAAAAAAATCAAAGAAAACATAAAAATTTAAAACAAATTTTCTATGTTACCCCCCACACTTTAGAAAACACATTGTCCTCAATGTCTAGCCTCGTAAAAGATAAGGAATGAAGTTACCTGATTGATCGTGATAGTTCCGTAGGCTATTGGTGGGTGCTTCCTCCATTACTCATTGGAAGCTCTAATTGTTGTGCCTCCTCCATGTGGGGTTCCTACATAGAAAATTAAAATAGGACACAAAATAACTAATAATCTACTATTAATCCTACTCCTAAAAAAACAAATTAAAATCATCTCAAAATTTTAGTACAATCCAAACAAAATAAGTTCAATTATCCTCCTCGAAATCCATCTCATCATCTCCTTCCTCTTCGCTTTCATGCGCATCTTCCTCCTGCTAAGGATGCGTCGGCCCAAACATATCTGACGTGTAATTAGGTACTCTAATATTGTTCTGTCGTGCAAACTCCTGAAAGATTGGGCCCGATTCCCACATCCAATGTATCATCCAATCCAGCTTTGGATGACCGCTCTCCCCAACTTCTTGTTAAGCGATTGTAACAGCCCGTTTTTAGTCAAATCGGAACAGTGGTTTTGGGACCACAAATCCAAGGTTAAAATATTTATTTTATTATTATTTTGAGGTCTACAGCATGATAGTATGTATGAAAATTTCGTTAAGAAATTTTATTGTTTGAATGTTTAATTTGATAAAAAGGACTAAATCGCGTAAATTGTAAAAGTTGAGTTCTATTAGATAAAGGTGTCTAATAGCTATAGAACTTTAAATTGGAGGTCCTTAAATGGTAATTAGACCATTAATACTATTAGTGGACAAAGATGGACTTCATTTATGTGATTTTTAAAGGTTAATATTTAAGGTTAAATTAGTAATTTATTAAATAACATAGTAAAATAATAAATAAACAAAAGGTTATCATCTTCCTAAGACATTCTTCAACCAAAAATTTGAACAAGAGAAGCCATTTCTAGGGTTCTTTCATTTGGCCATTGATACCTAGTGCATGTAAGTGCATTTTTACTCAGCTTTTAATGATTTCTACGTTTTTAAAGTCGTTGTAGCTTAATCTAGCTAGCCCAGGGACTAATTTTCGAAAATGTTAAAAGTCTAGGGTTTTACCATTGATGAATATATATGTGTTTTGATGTTTGATGATAGAAAATGAATGGTTGTTGTTAGATAAACAACATTTGTTAAGTGATTTTTGATAAAATTGTCAATTAGGGATTAAATTGAGAAATGTGATAAATTGTGTGGTAAATGTGTGAAATAATTAAAAATATGGGCTTCTATGGGTATAGGTGAAATTCGGCTAGCATGGGTGTGGACTTAATTGCATGAATTTGCATTTTTATGAGCTAGGGACTAAATTGTAAAGAAGTTGAAATATTAGGGGTAAAAGTGTAAAATTTCCATAATATGAATTTTTGGACTGAATTGAATAGAATGTGTTTTAAATGAGTTAAATTTGATTATATTTGATTATATATAGATCAAGAAAAGCGAAGTTTAGAATTAGATCGGGGGAAAAATAAAATAGTTGATTGATAGCTCGATTCTCTCCGTATAAATTTGAGGTAAGTTCGTATGTTAATAAGCATTAATGTAATTATGTTTTAAATGCTTTATAATTGTGTTGTTGATGAATACGACTTTACAAAAATGTTCGACGAAGATTTGGCGACGTTTGAAATCCCGATTGAACCTTAGGAATAGATAGGATACAAATGACATGTCATTAGGGGTTATTGTGTTTGGGTGCTGGTCCGTACGTTCTACCTGTGGCTGAGTTTTTTGGTATGTGTTGCGGATTCTCGTCAGCTTGTGTGAGCAGCATTGTGTAACTACGTCTTGACCGTCAGCTTGTGTGAGCAGACCCGGTGATAGCTCGAGATGAGCATTTACATATGAGATATGAGATTGAGATGGTTTTGACCATGTATTGGCACTTAGGGTGCAAGATTCCCGAGTATCTGATATTATTCCAAATGGTTCAACGGGTATATCGATGAATTGGAAGAGTATGAAATTGATACGAATTAATACAGGCATGTACGTGAACTATACAATCATTGAATCGAAGAAATTGATGAAATTTATGTCTAACATTTGGATTGAATATGTGTTAGGCTTTTGGATTTAAATTGAGTTGTATTATGTGATGTTTAAGTACTTGAATTGTAGTTGAATGGTATGTTTTACTTATTAATCATACGAGCTTACTAAGCTTTATAGCTTACTCTGTTTACTTTCTGTGTTTTATAGTGTTTTCGAAGCTTGCTCGGACTGGGAGGTGTCGGAGATCTCATCACACTATCCAGCTATCATTTTAGTACTTTTGAATTTGTGTACTTGGTTATATGGCATGTATAGGAATTGTGGTTATTGTGGCCTATAGTTTGTAATCTATTTAGCCAATTGATTTGGCTTGTAAATGAGGTATGCTTTAGTTATGTGTATAGCCATGTGATTTGGCTTATTTTGGTACTCTTGATTATGTGTTTATATGTGCAATTGGCCTTTTGATATGTTGTGTATAATTGCTATGTGAATGCTTGTTGTGAATTGGTATTTTTGAGTACCAAAGGGTTGCTTTTTGAGATATTGTATGCATATGGTTTTAAGCAAAATAATGCATAGTTGAAGGTGACCATTTAGGTGATTTTTGGATGTGAAATAGGTATGAAATTAAATGGCTAATTGTGTTACTTATGTGCCTTGTGGTTGTTGGTATTATTATAGCATGAACTGGGCTTGTTTGAGATTGGTTTGAATGCCTATTGATGCTATGTTATATGCCATTTGACATGTTTAGGTTGATTCAAATTTGGGTGAGGAAGTTGGCTTGAAAAATAGCCTATTTTTGTCCACACGGGCGTGTGTCTCAGCCGTGTGTGACACATGATTTGGTGACACGGCCGTGTGTCCCCTGGTACTTATTTAGAAATCAAGTCAGTAGCTCCACACAGGCTAGCACACGGGCGTGTGACATGGCCGTGTGGCATAAGTCAGTATACCCTACAGTTTTAGCACGGCCTACACACGGCCTGGCACACGGGCGTGTGAGGCCATTTCGAAGGGTACACGGCTGGGCCACACGGGCGTGTATCCCCTGTAATTTGAAAATTTTCTATGTTTTCCAAAATTTTTCCTAAGTTATCGGTTTAGTCCCGAACTACCTTTAATGCGTGATTTGGGCCTCGAGGGCTCGTATTAGGGACAATATGATTAAATGTGAATGATTTTTATTTGGATTAGAAAAATGTTTGAGAAATGTATGTTTGTTTAAGAAATAAGTCTGATAATGCTCTGAAACCCTATTTCGGTAATGGATACGGGTTAGGGGTGTTACAGCGGTTGACTTTTCTTTCCTTTGATACGAAGTCGGGGCGGTTGTCGCCTCTTGTTGACATTTGTTCCACTCCTTTATCTGTTTTGCCTGAAGTTCAATGCATTGTGTAAATAGAGTGTTGCCGATGATGCTTCGGGATAGCTTCATTGATTTTTTTTGTGGATGTTATAGGAACGCCTACTCTTTTTCATAAAGCTGTCACCAAGTGGGGGAAGAAAACTCCCACCTTCTGGCCACTGATGCATCTCTTCATATTTTGGTATTTCCCGATGCATACTTGTTTTTTTTCTGTAAAACAGCATAAATCAAAACCACTTAGAAAGTATTGACATTAGACACATTTAAAGTAGGAACCACTCATGTGCATAAGAATTGAATCCATATTTTAGCTTCAGGAAACATTATAACTTGACTCAAGGAGGTTGGGATATTTGTATTTAGGCGATATTTCCAATTGCCCCTTCCTTCCGTTAAAAAGTTTATAATATTATCCATATCTATATCTCGAAAATACTCTATCTCAGTGTCATCTATAAAATCTTTTTCATAGTATGGAGTATTATAAAATTCAACGATAATTCAAAGGGTTATTTGCACTTCTTTCCCTCGCACAGATATCGTTTCCCACATATGACCTTTGATATTTCCAGACTCTTGGTCTCGTAAAGATGCATAAAACTCTTGGATAATAGGGACCATAACAACGTCTTTTGGGATCGTCCAAAAACATCCCTACCTATGATATCTAATTAAAGGTCATATTTCCTTGCAGATAATCATCGACGAATCAAATCCCCTCTCTTGAATGAAGGTTTTTCTTGACGTTCTGCAAAATATTTTTCAACATTTGGGTTTGAAAAACTAGAGGGGTTTTGAACTATTCAAAATTCCGGTTCATTAGTTCTTCAAACCTTTCTAGGGGGCATGGTGTTCTTGAAGTACTAATGAAATATCAAGCTATTAATTTCAATGGAATAGTAAAAAGTTGAGTTAGGAACTCGTAACCTCGTATAAGTCATTGGATTCCTCGAACGTTCAGTTTTTGTAGTTCCTTTGGGTATTTCCCATCCTTCTCTTCACTGAATAAGATTGGAAGAAGAAATTTTTCTATTAAACTAAGAATGAGAAGTAAAAAGTGAGATTTAGGGTTTATGAAATTTAAAAGGTTTTGAGGAGGTTAAATATTTAAGAGGTGTTTAAATCAAAATTAGCACACCGAGTTGCGCAATTAGGTCGGGCTAACCCTGCAAAATATTGTAGCGATGTCGTGACACAGGGGTTCCATGTTGTGACATCCCTGTCAGATCGCTGATGTCGTTACACCGGGGTTCAATGTCGCGACACACCCTGTAGTTTTGAAAACTTGGGGAAACTATCTACTGTGTCGTGACCGCCTCCAGACGTGCTAACGTCCAGAGTGTGAATACTACACTAAAATATAGAATTACGAGGCAGTATCTACAAGTATACGGGTCTAGTTGTAATATAGTTTTACATAGGAGTGGATGAGTACTCTAAGGATTGTACCCAAGGGAGGCGAGCGCTAGATCAATTCTAACCTAAACACTAAAAGATCTAATTTGTACTTTCCATTCAGTTATAGTATGAAGAATATAAAATAAAGGATTTTTAGGGTTTTATAATAATAAAACAACATAAAAAATAAGATTAAAAATATTAAAAAGGAAGAAAAAATCAAATCTGATTATGGGTGATTAGCTCGCTTCGGTAATTTTCATCAACTATCGTCTCGGGTTCCTTGTTAATCAACTAGTCGCTACCCTAGCAGGATCTTCCAATCTTCCAGTAACATAATAAGTTAGCAAGAACTACTTATCTTTTGAACTCACAGTCCAAATTAGTTTGGGGTTAAGGTATTTATGGATGGCCAATACCAATTTTGGGTTAATTCTCACCTTGATGACTTCCCGGGGTTGTCAGGCCTAGGGTTTGTTTCACGTTCTCCCTTTCACAAACAGTTGATCCGTTGAGTAACCCTACAAAATAGTTAACAAATCATAGCTAATCCCTCATAGAAGGATTAGTTCCTCATGCCATTCATAAACAATATATAATCGATGTAAAAAGAAATCATGTTAATTAAATCGACAATATAGAGTAAATGAAAGAGTCTGATTGTATTGATATTAAGCGTAAATCCACAGAGATTAATGATTCCACAATCTAGATCTCTTGAAAGGAAATAATAAATAAATAAACTAAACTCTAGAAACCTAAGAAAGAAAGAAAACGAGACTAAATCTAAAGAAAGAAACTAGGTTAATGAAAAGGTGTCTTTAACATGTGCCAAAGGAGCCTATTTATAGCCTTCATGTGGCCGTCATCCTTAACCCTAGGTCAACTGACGTTCCTGAGCTTTAATTTCGGTTGTGTGAACCAAAACACCCCTGCTTTGTGTTTAATTTCTGTCCCAGAGTTGATGTCGTGACACACCAGACATGTGTCGCGATATAGGAATTAGTATGCTCCTGCTTGAGATGTCTTCAGGGGTATGTCGCGACATCCTTAGTCAGTGTCGCGACATCGAAGGCAATTTCGTACTTTCTTCATTCTGCTCTCTATGTTACGACATAAGACCTCCCGTGTTGCGAAATACTGTGTAATATCGACCTAAAATGCCTTCTAGTGGTCTCTTACACACTCACAAAGTACGTTAGCTCTCCCTTAGGCATCATTCGGCCCTTAACGTAAAAAAAAAACTCAATTTGCACATTTTATTGAATGTAAGTAAAACTAAAGAAACTTAACTAAAATGTAATGAAAACTTGTATTTAGGCTCATTAGGTGTGAAAAATAGTTTAATCTGCTACACCGAATTATGATAAATCATGTCGCGACATGAGGGTTCCATGTCGCAACATCGAGATGATTTTCTCAATTCTTTAATTCTGGACACAGGGTTGTCATGTTGCAACACCAACTCTGTTTTAACCCAAATTTCCAATTCCCAAGATGTCTCGATCCCTATGAAACATAATTTTAGCACAAGTTAGAATCTAAACTAAGAAAATAGTTAAATATATAATAACATACATAAGATTATGATTTATTTAAAGCTTGTCAAGTTTTACTATCGAGTTCATCTGACAACTCTGATGACACTTTTTTGCTTCCATTTCTCTCAGTATTAGTCCAGCGCCTGTCATGTCATTCCACATTTGTCCATTTGTCCATTTCCTTAGCTCTGCTCTTTGATAAACCGCAATAGTAACATATTTTAAGCCCACATTTAGCATGCTTTTGGATGATTTTAAGCCTTGAATTATGTAATCTGGTGCTCTTAATCCTTTGTTTTCATGTTTTATACTCAGGAAAGCACCAGAGAATGAAAAGAACGAGAAACGGGCTTAAAACAGACCAAATAGGCCAAATCACAAAATCGACACAGCCTGGGCCCAAGACCACACGGTCGTGCCTCATTAATGGACTCGAACACGGCCTGACCATGACTTACACTCAGCGTGTGCCAAGGGCGTGTCCTCTGCTGTGGCAAAGAGAAATTCTATTCTGATTAGGATACTTAGAGGCAAAGTAACACATTCAAGCCTATATAAACACCCTAAGTATGACCTAAGAGGGGAGCCCAAGGCTTTTGTCGGGGCGTCCAAATAGGCCAGAGAGAGGCGATTTGTGGGAATTTACTCAAGAAAGCCGGTTGATTCATCTCAAGAGCGGGAGTCATACTCAAGACGGAGGATCTCTTTTCAATTCCTTCAGGGGGTTTTAGGGTTTTTCTTATGTTTTGTTTTATCTTTTCTTCTGAGATGTTTTCTTTTATCATTATGAACTAAACTCCTCAGATACCTGAGGGGGATAAAACCTAAGATGAATCTTGTTATTGTTTTCTGAACTATATGATAAATACTTGATTTGTTCTTAATTATGTGTTCTTAATTCTTGTTTTGATATTTCCGGGATATTGATTCAAGTTTGATGTGCTTAGGTAAAGGAGCAAAAGTCCCTGCCTAAGAGTAGATCTAGCATAATTAAGCGGAGTTGATCGCACGCCTAGACATAGGGTGACGAGATTTTGCCGAATTAGGGTGAAACCTAATATGGGAGTCCATAGATCGAGTTAATGCAATTCTAGGGGCTTTAATTAGAAAGAGATTTCAATTAATCAACCTAGGGTTAGACATTAGTAGCCTCGAAGGAGGTATTAATATAACTTAAGGAATCTTACGGAACAAGTCAAGTGAATAAATCATTTGGTTCAGTGTTAGATAACAAATGAAGTCTAGGTGGATTCTTCCTCGGGTATTGTCTTAATCAATTGGTCTTTCCCACAAGTATTTCCCCAATTTCATTCTTCTTTGTCTTAGAGTCTTTAGCTTAGTAGTTAGTTAATTTAGATTAAAAGACAATTCTCTTTATTTTAGGCTAGATAATAAAAAGAAATTTAGTATTAGTACTTTTAGTTCCTTTGGGTTCGACAATCCGGTCTTGCCTTAACTATACTACTATTCGATAGGTGCGCTTGCCTCAAATCGTTGTCATAGTTAGTTTCCAGATTCGATCATTCTCTTTATAAATTTTAAAACTTTGACAAATCATAGCGATCACTCTTCAAACCTACATTATTCACATAAAATACCCTTCTTGATTCAGGGTAGTCAAATCTAAGGATTGCTATCTTATTACAATGTTCCCCTAATTTCCTTCTACCTTCCTTGCTCTGTTGGTGACCACACTTAAAAGTTTCGGTCTCACCATTGATTTTCATGGTTAATTCATTTTTTTCTAAATTAATAGTGGACCTTAACGTGGCTAGAAAAGGTCTACCTAGTAGAATTAGTATCTTTCGATCTTCTTCAAAGTCTATTGGGGTGATAAAGTTGCGCACTTTGACTAACACATTTTCTAATACTCCTTTCGGATGCATTGGAGATCTGTCAGCCAATTGTAGTGTTATTTTGGTATTATTGAGGTCCCCTAACCCGAGATTTTCATAAATAGATAAAGGCATTAAATTAATGATAGCTCCTAAGTCACATAGAGCTCTATTAAAATGAATGCTCCCTATCTCTATGGAAATAGTAAAACTTTCCGAGTCTTTCAACTTTTAGGGAACCTATCTCGAAATAATGGCACTACAAGAAGCGTTTATATTAACTTTTTCACCTACTTTAATTTTCCTACGCCTAGACATAATTTCCTTTAAAAATTTAGCGTACTTAGGAACTTTTTCAATCAAAGGTAGTTTGACATTTAATGTTTTGAACAAGTTTAAAAAACTTACAAACTCATCTTCATCTCATTTTTGTTTTTCCTCTAACCTTGAAGGGAATGATTTTTTACAACAAAAGAATATTTAATTGTCTCTTTTTCTGGTTCAACTATTGTTGTAACTACTTCCTCTAACTCCGGATCTTCTTCAGCTTTTAGGGGTTCTTCCCAAAGATCATCAGTATTCTCCATATTTACCTCTTGATTTGGGTTCTCTTGGCTATTTAGTACTTTACCCGATCAGAGCGTTATTGCTTTCACATGCTCCTTCCCTTCTCTACGAGGATTTTTTTTGGTATTACTAGGAATACCTATGCCAATTTTTCTTTTTATATCACCCATCATGCTCATCAATTGGCTCATCTGATCTTCAAGTTTAGTCAATGTTCTCGTTGAGTTGGTGCACTTAGACTACACATGATTCTCATCTGTCCTCATTGACTGCATCTTTCTCTTGATTCTATCCAGACGTTGACCACATATAGTATGGTCATTCGAGTTGGCTCTTTCCTAACGTTTCTGTAAATAAGGAGGTTGATAGTTAGTGTTTTTAATTTTGTTAGAACTATTACCTCTTCCTTGGTTTCCTCCCCATCTCAAGTTTGGGTGATCTCTCCATCCGGGATTGTATGTATTCAAATAGGGATTTCCACCCCTATTTTCGATGTAGTTCACATCCTCGATGGAATTGTTAATATAGTAAAAGAGTGGTTTGTCTCCTCCATATATAGACGGTGAATTCTTCTTAGCCTCTATTCGGATAATTTTTTCCACTAATTGTTAATATCTATCATCCTCTTGGACAACCTTCACCGTAGATGATCTTTGGCCATATATATATCGTTCAGTTGGCCATTGGTAAGAATTCATTGCCATACTTTCTATTAATTCGTACGTATCTTTTTACGTTCTATTCATGAGGGCACCTCCTGCTACTCCATCTAATCCTGATCTTGAATGCACATCTAACCTATTATAGAAAATTTGCAATCGAAATCATTCAAGAAAACCATGGTATGCGCATTTTTGAATCAGCATTTTAAAATGCTCACATGCTTCATGAAAACTTTCCCTCTCTAACTGTTTCAACATCGAAATTTCCCTTCTTAGCTGGACCGTCTTTCTAATGTGGAAGAACTTTTGTAGGAATTTATCCGCGAGTTCATCCCATGTCATGGTTGATCTTGGTGCCTGCGAATCTAGCCAAGAAAAGGTGTTATTGATTAATGAAAAGGGGAACAACCGAAGACAAATAGCGTCATCGGTGAACCCATTGTATCTGAATGTAACACCCCGAATTTTGGGCCTAGGAGAAATGGGCTTCGAGTATCGGAGCAATTGGATTTTAATTGTGCGAGGAAATTTCACTAATTGCATGTTTAGTCTAGTGACTAAGTGATTTGGGAAGAGTTGGGAGTGTTGGAGAAGTCCTGGGTTCAAACCAGAGCTCTAGCAAAAATTTTAGTTTTTTCTTAAAGGGGAGTTGGCGTTAGCTGGAAGGCCTTATAAATTTGTTTGGTTAAAATATGACACAAGGAAGTGAGTGGTCTAGTGGCAAGGCATCATTAAGGTTGCAAGGGAGCATGGGTTCAAGTCTTGGCGCTTGCAATTCATTTTGTTTTCCTTTTAAATGAACTTAGACTTTGGCCCATAGGGTTATATTTAGTTGTGCTTGTTTTGTTACACAAGGAGCTAGTTGTAAGGTGGCTAGCGGCGTGGATTAAGTTACAGGGGAGCCTGAGTTTGAAACCCCTTGCATGCGAAATGTGACTATTTTGCTAATTTGGGACAGTTTTGGAGGATTGATGGAGGGATCCCACATCGAGAAGCTAGCATGAGAGTAGGCGAGAAGCTGGCTTTAAATAGAGCGATCTATGAGGAGAGTAAGCATACCTTGGTTGGCGTTTGGGCATAGGAGTGTTCGGAGCGCGGATTAACTCCAGATTCCTATCAGGTGTGTATTTCGCACTACTCTAGCTATAGAACGGAAAATGTCGAAATGCCGGTCACACGGCGGTGGTAGCCACACGAGCGTGCGAGCGCATGTGTGGGAGCTTCGACGCAATAGTTGAGGCCATCATGAGTGTTCTTGTGGGTTTAGGCTGTTTAGGCCACGATGGGCCGAAAGGGGCCATGTGGGGCCAATGGGCCCGTGGGCCCAATCGAATAAGTTGTATGATTGTGTAGTAAATATTAGAGTGGACTATGTGAATCTAATCTCTGTGGCTAAATTTGGGCTAAATGGGCCACACGAGCGTGTGGGCCCATTTGGGCCGAGAATGGGCCCTAGGCCCATTCGCATCGTTATCTCTATTTAGAATATCTTGGTTTACAAAATTACTGAAATACTCTCGGTTTGCAAAATTACTGAAATACCCTCAGTTTGCAAAATTACTAAAATACCCTCGGTTTGCAAAATTACTAAAATACCCTCGGTTTGCAAATTTACTAAAATACCCTCAATTTGCAAAATTACTGAATTACCCCTATAGGGTAGAATTACTGAATTACCCCTGTAGGGTAGAATTACCAAATACCCCAAGGGGGTAGGATTACCAAATACTCTTATAGGGTAAAATGACTATTTTGCCTCCGAGGGTAAAATGACCGATTTTGTGCCATGACTTGACTGTGATCGTATAACTGTGTTTTAACTGACTTGACTGTGGTCGTGGGACTGATATGCTTGTAATATATGTTAAATGATCATATCGAGTATGGTCATTCTCGCATACACCGTGATGATTGAGCATGACATACACGACATATTGCATGGGGTTGGGACAAAGTTACGGAAGAAGTGTACGCCCATTGCCGTTTCGTATAAGGCTTTCACCTTTCTCTGCGATATTTATGGCTTTTAGCCGTTCTATTAACCGGCAATGATGCTGCGATATTTATGGCTTTTAGCCGCTTCGTAACCTACAGCGATGTTGCGATATTTATGGCTTTTAGTCATTCTATTAACCTACAGTGATGCCGCGATATTTATGGTTTTTAGTCGTTACATAACCGCAAATGATGCTACGATATTTATGGCTTTTAGCCATTCTCGCTCTACTACGCGAGCCGCTCGTTGACTTAGTGCCGCAAACCGGTGCTAAGCTTGGTGTGTTGGTGGGTGGGTCGATTTTATCCCCGCATGGTGTGTTGGTTGGTATGGGTGGTGAATTGGTTGGATTGGGCTAGATTTGCCTGCGCATATCCGCATCTCGATATCGGGTTCTCAGAATGGGCTTAGGTCCACCTGGTTCTGTATGGGCTAAGACCCACCTGATCTCTGTGTCTGTGATGGGCTCAGCCTAGTCTGGTTCTTGCATACCGTATATCTGATTGTTTGTATTATAAGGGATTACACACTGAGTTTTCGCAAACTCACCCTTCTCGCTCTAATCAGCATGTAATCCCCAAAGATTGGGAGGATCGGTCTTTGAGGGACTCAAGACGACCACACAGCCACACATGTTTTTTCTATTTCGTTCACTTATTTAAGCACTTCGGTTAATTTGAGTGGGGTTGTAATAAGGCCTCTCCAATTTTATAGTTTTCAATCTAAGGTTTTAATCATTATGATTTATACATGTTAGAAGTAGAACGCGGTTTTCCCAAAACGATAACTGTTTTCAAAACACTATATTTCCGCAACGAAATTTAAGCTTCCACAACAAACAAGGTTTTAGAAGTAATGACGTTTTAAATTGATTAACAAAATGCTGGTTTAATATGAGTTCTACGAAAAGGCTTCAACCTCCAAACGAGTCTTTTTTTCAACAAGGAAAAAAAAGGGTTTCCAACAATCACTCCAATGTGACACCGCCAGATTTGGCCATAACTTCTAGGCCGGGTTTGGGGTAATACACTGAAGGTATCACAAAGCTGGAGGAACCGTTTTAGATGCTGACTCGAATCCTCTATCGTTGTTCCGCAAAATTGCAAATTATTCTAGATCATCTGGATCATAGCTAGCTTAATCTCGAAATTATTGGTCGTGATGGTTGGCCTCGTTATACTCCCTTAAACCATATCCAGATTCGGTAGCGTATACTCTTTCAGAGTCCTCTCATTACGCGCCATATTTATATTTATGGGTAGTTGTAGTGGTGATCATGGTGGATCTTCTAGATCGTTATTGTTAGCCTTATCGAATAGTAAATTCTCACGTGGTACATTACCTACAGCAGGTGGTGGATTTTACATAAGTTGCTGCTTTTGTTGTTTCTGTCGACGATTTTTGCATATTATTCATTCTGGATCTGTGACTGGCTTTATAGGTGTTCCGCTACTATGAGTCATACACTAAACCCAAAAAGATAAAATTAGTAGAAAATAATAAAATTAAATTCGTAACTATTACCTAAAAATTTCCTAATTATTCTATTAGTATGCAAAAATTAAAATTAATATAGTGACGTTGCCTTTCCGGCAACAGCGCCAACAACTTGACCGCCTCTGTATATACCAACGTCTAGAGTAGAAATCCTGCACAAAAGATATGAAAAGCAGTATCCGCAAGTATATAGGTTAGGTTGTAATATAGTTACAACAGACTAGGTAAGTACTCCGAGGATTGTACCCAAGGGAGGAGAGCACTAAATTAATTCTAATTCAAACATAAATAGATCTAACCAGTACTTTAATCGGATTATAGTACGAAGAATTAAAATAAAGTTTTTTATGAACTATACTAGAAATAATAAGAAAAAAATAAATGAAAATTAAATAAATGAAAAACGAGAGATCAAATAATCAAATATGCATCAAATCTGGGCATGGGTGATTAGCTCGCTTTGGTAGCCATAATCAACTATCGTCTCGGGTTTTCTTGTTCAATCAACTAGTTAATACCCCAACAGGATCTTCTGATTCTTCCATTGAAATACTGAGTCGGTAAGAACTACTTATCTTTCGACCTCATAGTCCAGACCAGTTCAGGGTTAAGGTGTTCACTAATAGGCTATACCAAATTTGGGTTAATTCCCCCCTTGATGACTTCCTAGGGTTGTCAGGCCTAGGGTTTAGATTCTTCTTTTCCTAAAAAGCTAATCCGTTAAGAAATCCTTACAAAATAGTTAATTCTTCATACCTCCACTCACTAATCCCTCACAGGAGGATTAGTTCCTCATGGATCTAATAAACGATATAAACTTGATGGAAAGAATGAACATATAGTTTGACAGTAATTCTAGAATCTGAGTTCTCTATAAAAGTAAATAACAAGAACAGAAATAAAATCTAAAACCTAAGAAAAGAGAAAAACTAAAGACTAAATCTAAAGAGAAAATTCTACAATTTAAAATGTGTCTCTAACATGTGCTAAATGAGCCTATTTATAGAATTTAGGGTGGTCGTTGACCTTAACCCCAGGTCAGCTGTCGTCCTTGTGCTTAACATTTGATTGTGCAAACCAAAATGCCCCTAGCTCGTAATTATTTCTTGTACAGAGGCGATGTCATGACACACCCAGTCTTGTGTCGTGACATCGAGGGCAGTATGCTCAACTTCAGGGTGTCTTCAGGGGTATGTCGCGACATCCTCAGGCTATGTTGCGACATTGAAGGCAGTCTTGGAATTCTTCTATTCTGCTCCCTATGTTGCGACATCAAATGCTCTGTGTTACAACCTAGCGACCAGTATCGAGTTAGTGCACATTCTAATGGTCTCCTACACTCACAAAGTATATTAGCTCACACTTAGGCCTCATTCGGCCCCTAAGGTCAATAAAAGACTCAAATTATACATTTTATTAAACTTAGCTAAACTTACGGAAATGTAATTAAAACTTAACTAAAATGCTTATGTTCAAGCTCTTAAAATGTAAAAACTAGTTTAATCTGCTACACTGAATTACAGCAGATCAACTATCATAACCAAATCATACATTTTTAAATTCTTAACACACAGCATCACGATCATGCATTACAGCACACATTCCATGTACACACATACCGTTACTTCATAGGATCACATGCACACATACATATAACACTTCACACACTTAAACTCACACAGATACTATACGAAGATCATACATATACATTCAGCAATCACTCAAGGACTCATGCATCGTTACTGGAACATCAACCATAAAAAGAACTGTAACACCCCAAACTCGGCCTAGACGTTATGGCCGAATCTGGCGACGTTACATGAAAGGGATTTCGAAAACGGAGCTAACTCGATAAAAACCTTTAGTTGCTTTCATTTATTTCAAAACATACGTTCAATTAGTCGACTTGTCTTAAAACATATAATTTTAGCAGAAGCTTAGGAAAACGTCGTGTTTAAGAAAAACAGTTCGTATTTTTAGAAAAATAATGCTTTAGGTGAAACCATTATGAAAATAAGCAAGTTAAATCCCAAAAACCCAAAACCAAAGCCAAATAGTTAAAAAGTCCATATAGTCCCAGAAAAATACAACCTCTGAAAACTCAATGCCAAAACTTAATTAAAACTAAAAACAAAGTAAAACAGTTCATGGTGAGTGGTCACCGTCGAGTCCTCCGCTGCACCGATCTGCCTAACTCTACGGATTACCTGTACAGAATAACAGAAAAGGGTGAGTTTACATAAACTCAGTGTGTAACCCCACAGAATTAAGCATGTACACACAAGCAGAATATCAGAATCAGTCAGATACAGATTCAGGCCTAAGCCCATTACATATACAGATACAGAAGCTCAAATCAGAATCAGAAGTCAGATATCCTACCCCCATCCTCTACACACCATCTCTGACCATCCCTACACACCATGTGGGGTTTAAAACACCCACCCAGCCCTACATACCATATTGTACCGATGCGGCACATAACAGATATAATGCAACCATGTTGCTAGATAATATGCATAAACTGCCTTTCAGAACACTTCCTCCAAAATACATCACCCCACCCCAAACAGTAACAGAACATACATACAAAAATAACAGATAAATCATGCTTAACATGCTTTCGTAAACAGATAACAGATATACGAACATAGGCATGCTCATAACCATATTTCAGTCTAACAGATCACTTGATTTTAGGGTTAGGTAGCATTTACCAACCCTACGGTAGGCCCACAGTCGATTAGGATGACCCGTGCGACCCTATAGAAAATCTCAGTATAATGGGCCCACACGCCCAGATTGGCCTTGCCCGTGTGAATCACACGGCCTGGCCTAGATACCACACGCCTGTGTGGCGTGCCCATGTAGGCCCACACGTCCAATTTGGCCTAGCCCGTGTGGCTCACACGGCCACACTCCGGTCATCACACGACCGTGTCTTACGCACGGCCTGGTCTTCGTCGATCACACGGCCGTGTGGCATCAACAGTTTGTAATTTCGACTTTCGTTGAATCTCGTTTTTCTATATTTTGGGTACACATCTGGTACAATTTCGATGCCAAACCACACCCGAGCCTTTCAAAATCTACAATCGACATTTCCAAAGTCGCAATTTAGTAACACTAACAAATCACACCCGAGACAATTTCACAACGAAACCTCAAGACACTAAACAACGCTCGCGATTACTTACCGCTAACGAACAGCAACCCCGAAGACTTAAATTGCCGATGGAATCCCAGTCGATCCTTGACCTTCGCCTAAACCGAGAGTAGCAAAACAAACCCTCTCGTTAAACACTTAGCCAAAAAATGTTAAGAAACTAACCAAACAAACAAACTTACCGAACGAGGCAGTCAACGTTGCACAAAAATAACGAGACGGAATCAGAAAAGTAGTCGAAAAGAAGTGGGAAAGGGAGAGGTAAAATTTCGGCAGAGCGGAGAAGGAAAGAACGTCAATTTTTAGGTTTTTTTTTTTGAAACAAGAAAATTTTGAAAAAACAGAACAATATCAAATTATCCCAAATCCCCCGTTTTTCTCCCACTAACCCACTAACATACAACATCCTCAGACTTCTTGTTTGACCGAAACTCTCTTGGTCAAACGGGCAAAAATAAACTCACACGCACACGCAGGGATTCAAACACAGAACCTTCACCCAACACACAGACTCCCTTTATCACTCGAACCAGCAAGCTCATTCTGATATGGTTTTTCAAATAATTTAATATAAGCCCACTGAACAAGTATAAGGCTTAATTCAGAAAAATACCAAAATTTAACAAAGGTAAGGCTTGAACTTGGGACCACACACACACACCCAAAACACTTAACCACTGAAGCAGATACATAATTGTGTCAAATTTATCCTAAAACAAAAATAGAAATATTTGGGCGTTACAAGAACATTCTAAAATGACTTGTAGGAGTTGAGACTAGGGACTCAACTGATACTCACCTATATTGTAGCTTGGAGTTTCAAACTCAAACATCCCTCTCGAACCAGCAGCAACCATGTAACACCCTATACCCGGTCCGATCGCAGAACCCGAGCTATAGGATGCTACAATAGAAAATCAGAACATTCGCAAGCAATTTAATCATTATTATTCAATAATCAATAAATACAAGTTAATTCCATGTTAAACATGCATTACAATCAAAACCAAGTCTTAGTCAGGCTTACGAAAACCTTTGAACAAGTTCAGAACTAAATCAGGACGAATCTGAAACATTTACAAAATAACAGGTAAAATGCAAAACAAGGTTTACCAACCACTCAAACAGACCCAAAAATATCAATTCATAATAAAATTACAATCATCTCCATGTTATTCAATCATATCATGACCTAAATTGAACTTACGAAACATTTAAAACAACCGGGAATGATTCTAGATTAAAACAAAAATTTTACAATATAAAAGCAAATAATTAAAACAAGGGTCACACGGCCATGTGGCCAGGCCGTGTGACAAGGTAGGGACCGTGTGGTGCAGGGACATGGCCGTGTGGCTCAACCGTGATAGAGCTCAGACTGTGTGAAAGGAGACACACGGCCATGTCTCTAGACCGTGTAACTAACTGATGTCGTGTGGACCTAAAATTTCAAAATTTTGAACAGAACACACAGTTGTGTACACAACCGTATGGGGCACACGGTCGTGTGGCAGACCATGTCACAAGCCGTGTGTACCTAAAACATCATTAAACTCAAGCAATGACATACACCTTTTCTTAGAATTCAAGCTATACAATTTACATCTATTTATACCAACTCAAAACTCATTAAAACATGTCAAAACATGCTAATTAAACATTCAATCTAAGCCTAAACAATATGCCCTCAATGGCACCACATTACAATCATAAAACAACAATCATCCAAATCATTTAACTCATTGATTCTAGCATAAAAAAATGGCAATATTCATACCAAAACTTGCTATCACATAAACACCTAAAGTGCCATTCAGCTTGACTTAAAGCAACACATTACCAAAATACTAAATATGCATTAGGCATTACATACATCAAGTTTGCATATAAGTACATCTACAACCAAAATACCAAAACATAATCAATACTTGCAAAGTAGACATCCTATATACATGTCACAAGTAACCAACTTTTCAAATTCAAAAGTCTACCGGATCAAGTGACGGTAGGTGTGAGCTTCTTGCTGATCCGATTAACACGTTTCAGATGTCCAAAATCTACAAAAAAATAGTAACCCAAGTATATAAAATACTTAGTAAGCTCATAAAATATAAATAAATTTCTTACCTTAACCATTCAATAATTACATGAATCAATATGAAACAAATTCACCTACCATAGTATTCAAAACATCAATCATATGAGATTTAGTCCAAACCACATATATAATTTCAAATGGTAAAATACCAAGTTTAACTTAAAATTCATCATGAATCCATTTTCCAATTTATCACTTTGCATCAGTTTCATCCTTTAAAAAATTGCATCATATATCATTGTCATATTTATTCATATCATGACATAGTTCAACATTTTCGGGTCAATAAATAATGAATATAAGGATATTCAGAGTTCGTATTTCATCCACATAAACGATACAATTTCACATTGTATATCATTTTATTTTTCGATGGAACTTTGTAAAAGAACTTAATACACGAGTACGGGTAACATATGATGCTCGTCCGAGCTAGTCATATACAAAAAAATATGTGTCAGGTTACCCATCCGGGCTAAACCATTGACAACACAGAAAAATAGCCTAGCTAGGGCTATGTATACATGTAAGGTTACCAGTCCATGCTAAACCTTTAAAACGACAACAGATTAGCAGTCCAGGCTAAATTTACGTCACATGTATATCCGAGTCCGCAACAAATGTTGGAGCTCGATCCAGAACAGGAATCATTCAGAAATCTCGTGTATTAGACTTTTACTCAGTCCATCGAAATTATTTCATAATTCAATTTGTTACCGTATAGTCTGATTTCCATTTAGTAGTTTATATATATAAATAATTAACATTTAATAACAAATTGTAACCACGGAAAATTGTATGAACTTACCTATCAAAGTAATTTAACTATCAATGACTAATCGACAATTTTTTTCTTTTTCCTCATACGTCCTCTGGTCAATGAGATTCTTGATCTAAAGTATATTTTAATTCAATTAAATCAGTTTAAACCACATAAAAAATCAAATTTATGTATTTAAACCCTTTTAATCATATTTTACAAATTTACCCCTAAACTTTTACATTTTATTCAATTTAGTCTCCAAAATCGAAACTATTAAAAAATTCACATTTAAGCCCCAATACACATAACCGATTCTAATTCCATCAATACTCAGCCTTCAATCAATTGAAAATTACAATATTTTCATGCTAAGTTTAACATATTTACATATTAATCCTTAAATGCAAAGCTAACAAAATTTACTTAACATAATAGTCCTAAAACATTTCCAAGCTTCAAAATCTTCCATTTAATATCAAGAACATCCAAAAATCATCAATGGTAATTTTAACAAACTTTAACAGTTTTGAAAACGGAGATACGGGTTAGCTGGATCTAGTTGTAACGATCTCAAAAACATAAAAATTAGGAGAAACGGGTGAAAAATGGCTTACCATGCAAAGTAAAGAAGATAACCGAAGCTTTTGAATTTTCATCCATGGTGTTTTGGATTTCTTAAGTTGAAGAAGAAAGATGAAAATGTTTTGTTATCATTCTTTTTTACTTTTTATTATTATAAATATTAATAACATATAATTAACATATAAAATTAATCAAAATACATCATTAACCATCCACTATATGTACATTAAGGTATTATTGACTCATAAGTCCTTCCACTTATATTAATTAAGCCATTTAACCATTAAAATTCAATAGCCACTAAGTTTTACGTCTTTTACGATTTAGTCTTTTTTCCTTAATTAACTATCCAAACGTTAAAATTTATGGACCAAAATTTAATACACATATATAAAAACTCCATAAATATCTCGATTTATGGAAACAAGGTACCAATACCTCATTTTTTTTAAAACAACTTGACTTTAGGGACAACCCACTTGTACTTAACTAATTATCCAATTAAATAAAAATTATCAAATTAAATAAAAATTACGTACTCACTCATCGAAATTGTAGTCCTGAAACCACTATTTTTGACACCACTAAAAAATTGGATGTATGGAACCACCATTAAAATCCATTTACAGACAAATTGCTAACATCTCAATTACAGAAGACCCCACATGCAAGGCCTCGTATTCATAACTTACTATCCATATGCTTCTTAACAGCCTAATTCTTTCAAAAACTTGACATGCAAAGCTATCAGACTTATAAGGAGGTGGGACATCCACTGATTAATTCAGAAACCTTAGCTTCCAACTTAATAAAGGAGAAAAGAACATATAAGTTTAAGAAGAAGAACTAGAGAAAAATTTTGAAGGAAGAAGAACCATCAACTCAGTTGGCTCCTAACCAGATCTCGTTACAAAACCCAATTAGCACAGTGCTCAGGCGAACTGGGCGTACTATACATTTGGCGGTAATTCTCACCAGGCTTACCCTTCGCTTGTCATATTCTTTTCTTAAATTACAGAATAACCTGAGATAAAATATTTAACTCCTTCAACGGCGGATACTTTACGGCAAACTCTAATCCACCAAAAGACTGTTAATTGGCGGATTACACTATGCCAAACAGATAACTTCACATCTACACATCTTCTTCTCGGATTCGCCAGATTTAAGGTGTAACAATATTTGGTACTTATTTTCCTATAATAGGAACATAAGAAATAAAATAAAAATTCCTACATTTATATATATTTGAATCATGGTAACATGTTTGATATTTAAAAACCATTGAAAAACAAGAACATATTGTGCATTTATAATTTACTAACTTTTAATGTCATATGCATTGCATGTAAATAATTAATTTTTTAAGTGTTATACTTTTAATTGCAATAATTAACATAAAATAATGTTTCTTATCTGAATTATTGAATATAATTAAAATATATTAACTTATCAATACAAATATTATATCAGAAAATTGTCAAATAATAATTAAAACATTTTAATATATTCAACCTGAAATATAATTTTACGTTAAGTAATTAATGCAAAGTAACATTATTTAAAATAATAACTAATTGACTCTAATATTAATTAAGTAATAGTTAATATGCTTAGAATTCTATTTAAATAGTAAAATTAGCACAACCATTGTTTATGTCAAAAAATTTTAATTGATAATGGTAAGTTTGTAATGAAATAAATAACAAAGAGAGTAAAAGAGAAATACATATTTTTGTTGATCAATAGTGATTTTTGCAATGCTTCTCTAACGTTTATATTTATAGACATAAGAAGTATAAATGGAATAAAACTCTACTTTTAATGAATATTAGAGTCCTAAAATATATCAAATTCATCTTGATATTAATGGACATCCACTTAATGATAAAATATTCATAATAAAATTATAATTATCACAACCTTTTTCCCTATATTTCATGCTTAGAATTATATTCAAGTAATATCTCTATTTTAAAATTAGCACAACTTTTTTAATTAATAATTATAATTTAAAATTTATTTTTTTTAAAATTAATCTCATTATAGGTTATTATCATATCAGCTATTTTTTTATAAAATGTCTAGAACTACCCATAACCCCTCTCCAACCCTTAAATAGGAGAATAATGGACTTCAGCGCACTCAAACTTACGACCTCCTACACTGACAATAATGTTGATGTCAATCAAGCTAAGACTCAATCGGCAAATTATAATTATTTTTAATGTATAATTATCACAACTTCTATTTTATTTAAAATTTTATCTAATAATTCTAAATTAAATATTGTAATTATTTGTAAAGGTGAATTTAGTAATATGAAAGAAAATAAAAGGTATTCTCGTCAGTTTTAAAAAAAAGTTCAAACTCATGTTTTTATATATGTTATAGATGTGTCAATTTGTTTGAAGTAAAAAAAAAAAAAATTCAATTTTTTTAGTTTTACAAAATACTTTTAGTTAAAATAATCTAAATTTTACATATTTTATTTTCAAAAAATTATTTTTATAATTTTCGACCAAATATATTTTCACAAAAATGAAAATGACGTTTTTTGAAACCAAACGAACCTTAGAATAACCAAAGATAATTTTTCATTAATCTCATTTAATGTTTGAAAAACTGTTAAAAAATATATTTGAACAGTTAAAAAAATATTTTTACAAAGATTGTAAATTTAATGTTTGAAAAACTGTTAAAAAATATTTTTGGGTTTATGTGGGTTTAAAGAGGTGCTTATTCAATTAAAGTTAAAAGTCCATTTATGTTAATCACGTTTACTTTTACAAAACATTTTTAGTAGCTAACTAAATAATAATAATATTTAGGTGATCAAAATAGAACTAAATATAAAGTTGGGTAACAATTCTTATAGTTTACCCTTATATTTAATATTTGAAATTAAAAAATCATATTCCCAACCGATCTGATTTTTTTAATATTAAAAAATTCCTAAAATTTTCTGCATAAAATAATGGAGTTGGTAAATAAGAGACAATGGATGAAAGAGCAAAATGATGAGAAGCTTTACCAAATTGTTGAAATGAATGGAGACATGGGTAATACAGAAGCCAACAATTTATAGAGCTATAAAATGGGCCCCAAGTGTTTGTTCAATTGTCTGACTGAAACAAGACATAAGCCATAAATTTCACACATGCATTTGATCATATGGATAAAGAAACAACTTATTTGTAATTTAATCTATTTGGACAGCTACTATTGGTGACATTGTTTCTGTCTTTCTTTTTAACAAAACACTGTACCAGCACATGACTTTCATTGGATCCATGTGACTCGGTTCTTCACCTATTTTGTTCTTACTATTTGTTTTTTTTTTAATTGAATAATTTAATTACAATTACTAATGCTAATGACATTTTCATTTACTTACAAACTTTAACTTTGACTAACATTTAATCCATTACTTATAAGGGTTGAGTTATTTTTATTAATTTGGGTAAATTGTTAATTTTTTTTACCCTAAAATTTAAAAACAAAAAAAAAATTTACCTACGAACATAAAAAGTAATTTTTGACGTCATAAGTAATACTAAACAATCAATATTTTTTTAACATTACTTTCATTATAAGTTCTTTATCATATCTCAGGGGCGAAGCCAGAAGAATTTTTTAGGGGGGCCGGATAAAATTTTAATTTTTTATAGTTTATATCTTTATAATTTGTAAAGGATTAAATTGAATTTTTCTAATTTTAGGGGGGCCAAAGTGCAATTTTACCTTTACTAATTTAAAATTTTTAAAAAATTCTAAGAGCCAAAATAGCAATTTCACATTTTAGGGGGGACCGGGGCCCATGCCAGCCCCCCTTAGCTACGCCCCTGTCATATCTATTCTTTTTAATATAATACCTAAATCTACTCATAGCCCCTCCTCAACTCTTAAAAATGAGGATATTATGTTTCAGTGCACTCGAACCTACATCTTCCTGCATTGACAACGATGTCGATGTCAATCGAATTAAGACAACAATCAATATTTTTAAAAACTTGTTTGAAGGGAAAAAAAATTACTAATCAATTGTGTCCCTTAGTTTATACTCTTAATTTTAGTCTTAAGGAACAAATAACAATAAAGACACGAAAAAAAACATACTTTGCATTTAACATAATAAATTCATAAATCATGAAATTTTATTAATTTGTAAGAGTTTTGTTCATATTTGATTTTAATACCAAAAATATAATTTATATATTTAAATTAAATTTTAAAAACTTATCAAAAAATTGTAGATCATAATAATTGAATTATTCTCATATGACGTGACATATAATCGATCGAAAATAAAGATGTTAAATTAAAGAAAATGAAATAGAAATTATCAATAATAATAATTGAATTAAAAAAAATTAGGAAGATTGAATTTTAAAATTTTTAAGTAAAAATACCTATTTCAAATTCTATAAAAGTAAAATGAATAACAACAAAGTTTAACCTTATATTTAAAATAATCATTTTAACTTTTCCACAACACTACAACAGCACACATTTTTTTTCCAATAAAACTGTTAAAAAATAGTTTTAAACCGAAATATTAAAATAGCCCTCACTTTAAAAAAAAATAAATTGAATTGAATAGGATTCAACATATTATTTTAATTATATTAAATCATATGATTTTTTTTTAATATTAAAATAAATTATGAGATCAAAATTAATTGCAAAACTTTGCGGACCAAGGGCAGCCGAATCATAAAAGCCTCTATCCGGCAATGTGTTAAATTATTTATTCATAAATTATTGGCCCCCAAATATCATAATTTCTCCTTTTCCACCCTTTAGGATTGTTTTTTCCCTCTGTTACAAAAAACAAAACAAAAAACCTCTCAAAATAGGAAAAGAAACCAAGCTTGCTATTTTTGACTCTTTAGATCCATTTTTCTCTCTTTCCATTTTTACTTCCACTTGACTCTCTCTAGGATTTTCAGAGTTCCAATCTCTTTTCTTCCCCTTTAACTGCAAAAGAACAAGCTTTTTCTTGAAGGTGCCTGAAAAAAAAAAGTGAAGAATTTTAGCCTTTTTTTTTTCTTTAGGCTTTTAGGTAGTTCAGCATTGTAGGTTTTGAATCATTTTATTGGTTAAGGAGAGTAGGAGAAAATTAAAGTGTATAAATAGCTTTCATTTTTAAGCGGTGCTATTGAATTTGCATTGTTTTGTTCATTTTGAAGCTTGTTTTTGGAAGTGGATTTTATTTTATCTTCGTTAAAGGTTGTAGTTTTATTTATTCTGTTTTTGGAGAAATGGGTTCTTCTCATTTGTTCATTTTGCGTAAAATGTTGTTAAAGAAATGTGATTTGATTAGATTGGATGATTTGCATTGAATATTGGGTTTCAGTGTAGTTATCAGCTTTGTCCCCCTTTTTTTTTTCTCAGGAAAATGGGTAATTGATTATTCATTCGGTTGAATGCTGGTGAGGAAATGGGATTTTTTGTGAAGTTGGATTAATGAAATATGAGATTTAGATTTAGTTTGAGCTTTTAAGCTTTTAAGCTTTTTGTATATGGTGGGATTGGATGAGTACAAAAATATTGGAAAAGTAAAAATTTCTTGAACGAATGAAGGGGTAGTGATTGATTGTATGAACAGAAGAAGGTTTTATCGAGGTGTGGATTATCATGGGTTGCATTTGTTGTAAGCCATCTGCTATTGAAGATAGTAAGCAGAGTCCTACGAGTAAGGTCTCATTAGATGTTAGGGTACCAATGGCAACTTCTTCAAGGAGGGAGGATTCACAGAGAACAAAGGACCGATATGGTAACAGTGAAGGGAGGACAATGCTGATTGATAAACAAGTGAATGGTTCGGCTCGAATTCATGGGGAGAATTTGGATAGGAAGAGGGAGAAGGTGGAGTGTGTTGTCCGGCAACACCCAGGGAGGGGTAGTGTTCCAAAAGCTATAGAAGGGGAGCAGGTAGCTGCCGGGTGGCCTGCTTGGTTAGCTGCAGTGGCAGGAGAAGCAATCCAAGGATGGATACCACGGCGTGCAGACTCATTCGAGAAGCTAGATAAGGTAATTATAAATCATGCTCTTACTTTAATGTAGTTCTTTTGTTACATTGTTGCTTGTTGTATATGGTTGGTCCTCATGTTTTGCAAATATCATTGATAATTTCTTCATTGACTTATCAGTTGATGAGATTTGCCTTTGTGCTATTATATTCCAAATCTTAGTTGTACAGATAAACACCGAAATATGCGCACCTTGTGCTAAATCAAGCTCAATAAAATCAACACACTACCAATTTGCAACTAGAAGCAATAATTCTCTATAAATCCTGCGACATCATACCTTTATTCAACATTAAGGTATCTTAACACTTTTTTCATTCTCCACCACTCTCATGGTATTGCAACCCTTCTAGATGTGTAATTGGGAGTTTGGGACAATGAAGCTTAAGAAGGTAGACTTTTGGAATTCAGTTTGTTTTGTTGGTCCCATGCTACTGGAACTCTGTGGGAATTTCTGTTGTCTTATAACTTAACACTATTCTTTAAATTGACAGTTTTTTTTTGGCTAGTTATCACATCTTTACATGAACGTGTATTTTCTATGTAGATTGGCCAAGGAACTTATAGTAATGTTTATAGGGCTCGTGATTTAGATCAGAAGAAAGTTGTTGCTCTGAAGAAAGTAAGATTTGATAACCTCGAGCCAGAGAGTGTTCGATTCATGGCGAGGGAGATTCACATTCTGCGTAGACTTGATCATCCAAATGTTATAAAGCTGGAAGGTCTCGTTACCTCAAGGATGTCTTGCAGCTTGTACCTTGTTTTTGAGTACATGGAACATGATTTGGCTGGTCTTGCTTCAAACCCTGGTCTCAAGTTTTCAGAACCACAGGTACTTCTGATCGTTTTGCTTTCTTCTTTTTTTCTTTTTTCTTTAGCTGCAATTTGATATCTTTTTTCCAAAGGTTTACTTGCTAGTAAGTACTAAGTAGTAAATATGGTCTGAAATAAGTTTCATAGCATGTCCTTCAAACATGGGGATTAGTTGATTTTGCTTTTCCTTTGTTTTTTAAAGTTGCAGTTTTAGTGAGTAGAAAATGTTCTGCAATATCTTATGATTTGCATTGAAGGGCTATTCTGATGTTCAGTTTATTGAATTATTGGGCAGGTTAAGTGTTACATGCAGCAACTTCTGTGTGGTCTCGATCACTGTCACAGCCGCGGTGTCCTACATCGTGACATTAAGGGTTCCAACCTTCTACTTGACAACAATGGCATCTTGAAGATTGCGGACTTTGGTCTGGCTAGTTTTTATGATCCCCTTCAAAATCAGCCCTTCACAAGCCGTGTTGTAACTCTTTGGTATAGACCACCTGAGCTTTTGCTTGGTGCCACTTACTATGGTACTGCTGTGGATTTATGGAGTACAGGCTGCATACTTGCTGAGTTATATGCTGGCAAGCCTATTATGCCCGGAAGAACTGAGGTGTGCTTTTATCATTTAAATGAAAGGTTTCCTACTAAGCATTGAGAGTTTTAAGCAGAAACTTTAGTGAAATGTGAGATGCATGATAACTATATTAGTGACAAATGTTTGATATGTGGTTGTTAGAGCATCAAATTGCTTGCTGGCCAGTATTATCATACAAGTGATATGATTTTATCAAGGTACTGATTTAGGTCAAAACATCTGTCCCTAATTGGGAGTTTTGCCAATCATTTAGGCTTGATTAGAGCAGCTCAAAGCAAGCTGTTGCTGTTAGATCATGAAGGGAGTCTTCAGCTAGTCTAGAATGAATGACATCTTCCCCTGATCTAATTGCTCATGAAATTTGCAGGTGGAGCAGCTGCATAAAATTTTCAAACTTTGTGGCTCACCTTCTGAAGATTATTGGAGAAAATCAAAGTTGCCTCATGCAACCATTTTTAAGCCTCAGCGGCCTTATAGACGTTGTGTTGCAGAAACATTTAAGGAATTTCCTGCACCAGCTTTAGCTCTCATGGAAACCTTACTTTCCATTGACCCTTTTGATCGTGGATCTGCAGCTTCTGCTCTCAAGAGTGAGGTATAATGTTTTTGAGAAATTATGTGTCATTGAAGTTTTAGACAATTATATTCTATGTCTCTTCGAGCTTTATTTTTTTTCAGGCAAGGGCATGTTGATATGCCCACCATCCAAATACATGGAAAAACTTTTAGAAAATTGATCATACTCGTATCAACACATGCTCGTATACAACATTTTCACCCAAGATCGAGTAACATAGATTTTAATCCATGCATTTTAGCTAAGCATATCTGTGTATGCATTTTCTAAATGGTAGGATGTAATTCTTTTAGTCCAAAATCACATTATTACACTTTTATATTCTAATGATTGATCAATATTATTTATTTATGGTAGTGTGCTTGTTTATATTTATGTTTTTCAGTTCTTTACAACAATGCCTCTTCCCTGTGGTCCTTCAAGCTTGCCAAAGTATCCTCCGAGCAAAGAGTTTGATGCAAAGATGAGGAATGAGGAAGCTAGAAGGTGTATATTACATATTTTATTACAATAACATGTTAATATATATTTTTGTGTGTGTGAATGTAGTTACTTATGTTATAAGGAAAATCCCATGCTTCTTGAGGAAAATTTTCTTCGAACTCTTAGATACTTCTGAGGCATTTACTCCCAAAGAAAATTGAGTGCTTCAAAACGATTATTGAAAACCTTGTAATTACATGTCAGTTCAGCTATCAAATAATTGAATCTCTTTGTTCTTCAGCCTATGCTGAACTGCTGTAAACTTGGTGTTTGTTTTTACTGGATGAGCTATTTTTTTCCTTGTGCTGTTTGACCGCTGCTGCTTGATGGCCTGAAATCTTGAGTGGTTCTAGGTGCTAATAAACTAATTTTGTTTTGTGTTCTTAGACAAGGAGCAGCAGGAACCAAGGGCCAGAGACCTGAACTTGAGAGGAAAGCAACAAGAGAGTCTAGAGCTGCCCCAGCACCCGATGCTAATGCTGAACTAGTCTTGTCAATGCAGGTAATTTATAATATGGTTAATAGTGTCTGCATTTGCTTGCCCTTTGTACTACATGTTTGGTAATGGGCAGCCTTAACTATTGTATGCACACATCAAGATATTGCCTGATGTCACAACACACAAGATCTTTAAGTTTTACGACAATGGAGAACATCCATTCTAGACATGTTCTTAAGTTATCCCTCTCTTTTTAAACATGGCTGAGATATAATTCTTTCTCCTTTCCTTCGTTCAATCAAGGGTGGGCTTTCACTAATTTATAATAAGCAGAAATTTATCTCTGAAAGAAAATGAAATAACAAAGGAAGCAGAATCAAACTTCTGATTCCGGAAATCTGAGAAAAATCAAGGTGGCAGTTGAGATATAGTTTGTCATTCCAATTTTATAAAACTTTTCCTCTTTCAGAGCAATTACATTAATTTGACAATACTAACATTGTTTTTACATTCCAGAAAAGACAAAATCAATCCAATTCGAAGAGCCGGAGTGAGAAGTTTAATCCTCATCCTGAAGAAATTGCCTCAGGCTTTCCTATAGATCCACCTAGACCATCACAAGCAGTAGAATCAAATGCAGATGCACATGGGAATCATCCCAAGAGAGGCTCCCATTCAGGGCCACTGTCTCACCGAGCTGCATGGGCAAAGTCTGGGAAGAACCGAGATGATCCTCCAAAAATTTTGACCGGGGCTGATTTGTCGATGATGTCAGGTTTAGTGGCAGCAAGGAGAAATAATCTTATATCTGAAGATCACAGAGAAAGATCTGGTTCTTCGCAGTCAGAAGCTCGAAAATTATTTGCTAGGTTTCCAGGGTCTTTTAAAGAGGCCTCAGAATCCTTCATCCAACAGGATCAGGAACATAATGTGCAGCAGAAAGAAGATGGAAGAAGTGACAACAAAGACCCAGTTCTGGTAAGTAATGTGGGGTTATTTGTTAAAATATGTTGATTCTTGTATTTTATGTTTTCCGATTTTGCAGTTCAACAAGCTTGTATGCTTATATTGCTTACCTTTTATCCATTTTCAAGTATCTGATACATGCTTCTCAATGATGTTTATTTCCAGCTTGGTTATGGATCAAAGGGTAACAAAATTCACTATTCGGGTCCATTATTAGTTCCATCTGGCAATGTGGATCAGATGCTCAAGGATCACGATCGCCAAATCCAAGAAGCTGTTCGGCGAGCACGACTCGATAAAGCAAAGAAGAGAAAAGTTCAGTTAGAAGCGAACCATATGTCAACCACTTCATTATTTGTGTCTGGTCGTTGAACTAAACTTTGTAAACAGCAAATCATAGTTGAGCATTGTCAAGATGATCACTGCAAATAATTTGGCTGCTGATTCTCTTGTCAAATATCCACTCAAGTAGTCCAGTGGATACTTTTTTTGTATAGGATAGTGCTTTGTTACTCAGACTCAGGCATTAGTGGCAGATACAGGTATGAATATGATTCTCGCACGAGTATGTTCAAGTTTTTTAAGTTGTGTCATGTATTTGAAAGGCATTTCTGAGTTATTTAGGAGTAAGATATGGTGAGAGGGTCGGTGTTTTTAGGAAGCTGGCTTAGTAGTGGGCATATATCTAGCTAAGCTTGTAGCTTATTAAGAAAACCTTTTGTCTGTGATTCATCATTTGTGCATTTCTTTCCACTCAGCAACTGCAATTCTGCATAGATATGGTCCAGTCTTGTAGAGCTTTTTGTCAAGATATTGTTGTGTTCTAGATTTGTAAATGTCTTGAAAATTGTATTTATTGGTACCAGTGTTATTGATTGTATCGGCTGGTACATATCGTTTAAAGAAAGAATAGTTGGAGGTTCAATGTTACGAATGTTGCTAAAGGTATTCTATAGCACGTTAACAGCTCTATATGGTGATAAATTAATAGAAAAACAAAAAGAGGCTTATCTTACATTGGCCGAATACCAAAATGACAAAAACATATTTGTCATTTTATCTTATTTCTTTTCTTTGGCATTTGATTCATGTGGAGCAAGAACAGGCAAAGATGATAACCTAAACTCAAATTTTTCGATAAATTTTCGAGTTTCCATAGCAGGATTTTTCAACTTTGACCTAGACGGTGTAATTCATCGGATGTAACGAAACACATATGAGGGCTTCAATCCTGCTGAACAAAAAAAAATTCAAAACTGGCAATCCTGCAGAAAAATAGTATTGGGATCTTTTCATAATCAGAAAAGAAACGTCAACATCAAGAATCACCAAGTAATCGACAATATATCGAAACTTTATTGCTCTCTGGAAGAAAAATATCGAAGAACAAGTCCAGGATATAGAAGTATAAAACCTTTGTTTCATCGAATTCGAGTCTTACCAAAAGTAGGGTATTGATTATTGAGTGCCATTTTTTAACCTGAACATGCTACGAGTTCGAATACCTACTGGTTGCAACAAAACTATTAGATACAAATTTCTCAGCCGTGTCAGACTCATTGATCGGACATGCCCATAACAAAACCTATTTACACTGATCTCGACCGAGAATAGCTTTTGTAGATAACTTAGCTATGAGTTGGCGAACCCTTTGCGCTCCTGGACCTGGCTTGATCTTGTTCATGTCTCCGACTTTCAAACATTTTGGCTCGCCTGAACACCAAGCACCAGGGGTAAAGCTCCCCTTTTCCCGGCCAAGCAAGTCCTTATCAATCTTATCCAACACGGGATCATCTTGACTGAATTTCCGAGCAAAAGCAGCATTACTTCGAACCATCTTGTCCATGTCATTAAGGGTAAGGATGTGTGGGTGCTGTTTAGGGGGAGTGTCCCATGAAATATAATGCAAATCATGATTGACAACAGTCTTAGCAAACTCTGGAACATTGCATACGACAGTCTGAAAGTAACCTTCAGGGGAGGAGAGAAAGTTCGTGTAGTACATGAGAAGAGTTCTCGGTAGATTATCCCAACCCCAAACACAAAACTCAACAAATGAATGCGACAAAACTGTCCATGCTGAACCTGCAACCAAAGAGGACCCAATTTTGTAAAGCAAAACAAATTTACCTCATACGAGCAAGGTTTCCGTATATGCTATCTATATGTAGGAATGTAATGTGTGGTTCCAACTTAAACTGCAGAACAAAAGCGGCGCACTGCTTTAAGATCAAGGATCCATCCAGCTGCATCACTAAACCAATGCGTATATGTTTTCAAATGTTTCAAACGAGCTTGCTTAATGAGCATAATTTACAACTAAACACCATTATAAACTCACTTTCAGATAATAATGATAACATAAAAGGACACTTGGTCTGTATATGAGATCAGAAACAATAATCTCATTGGCCAATAAGAAGATGGAATCTATACCCTAGTCACAATTCATATGAAATTTCAAATCTGTCACTGCTTTTTTTTAAACATAGCAATCCTCTAATTCTTAAACGGAGAGGATTGAAGGCAACTAAAAGTTTGAATTACGGATACTAAATTAAATAAATGCAGCATACAACAGTGTACTAACCAGTAAACAATTTAAATGCAGTAGGTAATGCTCTTCTCTGTGAGGTCCAAAATATATCGGACTTGGATGACATGTAGAGTCCAGGATCTATAATCAAAGGCATAGCCCTCTTATCCCTGCAGAAGAACCAGCAAAATATGTCGGTATTCAACATATGAAAAGGTTTCAAACAGAGATGGAAGAACAAAAGAACTTACGCTTTCCAACCAAGCTGACTTGTGTGTTCAATAAAATTAAGGTTCCGGTTTAAATCCGAAAATGCATCAATAAGATCTGCAAATTACAAACTGATTGATCACCTGAAACAAGATCCACCAGCTCGGAAGAACTGAGAATAAATAAGGCATATGATAGAGACTTACCATCCTGGGTCACGAGAGGATAATCTGAAGCACTGAGATTGATAAACCAATCCCAATTTTTACTTCTATTGAGATGAATGGCACAAGCATGGAGAGTATTGGCGACCATGGTCGGCCCTCGATAAGTAACCATATTAGCCTTGGTGATCATATAAACATTCCCGACTTTCGAAAAAACAGTATGGTTGGCTATTCTGGAAGCAAGTGTCACTCTTTCCACGGCAGGTGCCTCAAGGTCCAAATGAACAACATATTGATTTCGAGGATGATACAGAGCATGAAGAGTTCTCCAAAGCTTTTCCAGATCACCTTTCGATCCAGAAACCAAGTACGCAAAACGAGGTAATGCAGGACCAGAAAGTGGCGGCAAGGGACCTGTGTCAATCTTCGATTCAGCATAGCCAGGCTTCCTTTGATTCATCGAAATATGAGCAGGGAAAATGGAGAAGATCGAGTTGATTTTGTGAACCGAAGAAACAAGCCCCATATTGAAGCAAGTAACAACAAGGATAGTGCATATGAGAGAAGTTATAACAAGGGGAAATACCCATTTCTTCTCCATGTTCAACATAGACACCATTGCCAGACCTTATCATAGGATCTAACAAATAACCTCAACAGCAAAGCTATCGGTCATCACTGATTCAGATACAAATCGAAACCGCAAATACCATCAATCTTCAAACACCTTTTCCTCCAATATATAATTCCAAAATATACGTTTGAATATAGCTGTTAAACGAACAACCACCATTAATATTAGTTTATGAATCATAGAAAATTATTTTATGTTATGATAGCCTGTTATGCTAATTCCCGGAACAGAAAGTAATTGAAACTTGATCCACTCCACGAACCAAACATAAACAAGTAATAAAATAAAATAATAAATAAATAAAACTTGTTACTGATGAAAAAGAAAAAAAGTAAATAAAATATGAAACATACAAAAAGTAAAACATAAAAATGGACGGCAAGACTAAATAAAGAAGCAGACAAAAACAATCAATTTTCTAAAACATCATTAAAAAGATTGAACAAGTAGTTAAATATACATTGTCATTAAGCTGCTGTTGTAAGGTATCTGATTTCTTAAGAAAAAGACGGTAAGAGGGAAATGCTTAAAAGAACAAATCTGAATCAGAATTTTCTTAAGACCACCAAATCTGGGAATCTAAATCTGGTTAAAGATTCAAAGCTACCATTCAATATAAGCAACCCCCAGAAACAGAAAATCAGTAAAGATCTCAAGTCTTTAGACAAAAGAAACAAAACCCAAATCTGAAAGCTTAGGTATTAATGGAAACAAAAAAAATCTAAATTTGAAAACTTTAAAAGAATAAAAAAGAAAACTACAGTTGAATGAATATGAACTTGGAAAAACATCATGAAGAAGAAAACATAAAAACAAAAAAAGAAGACATGGAAATGAAGCTAATTTAGAAACAAACCTGACTTTTGATGGTGGTAAGACAACAAAAGACTGTGTCTTCCAAGGAAAAATGGTGTTCTTTTTTTTTTTTTTTAGGGGTTGTTTTAATTGGTGTGTGAAAAACAGAGTTTTGAGTAAATGTTAATTAAAGAAGAAAGAATCTCTCTCTCTCTCTCTCTCTCTCTTTGTGTTACTTTTTAACTCTCTTTCTACCCCTTAACCTCGGGAGTCCATGTAAATGTAGACCAAATTTGATTGACCAATGACTAGCAAATAAAAATAAAAACTTGTTCGCCTTAATATTGGGATTATTACATTGCATGGGAACAGGGTCGAAGGTGGAAGGTCCCCATTACATTGTTTTTCTTTTTCTAGAAATTTATTTTATATCTACACTTAAAAACAAAAGAAATGTTTTCGACTAATATCAATTAATTCCAATTTGTAATTGAATTGGAAAAGAATGTGTTTCAATTGCAGATATTTTTGACTTATGAATGAGATAAATATATATATCTCTTTTAAAAAGTGATAAATGGAGAATACTGATTTTTTTAGTAAAATAAAAGGATAATCTTACTAAATATGATCACTATAAAATTCTAAACATTAAGATTGAATGAATGGATTTATCTTTCTCTTTTAAACTCTAAAATTTATTTGTTAAACAAATAAAAATAACACAAATAATATTGCAAAACTCTAACTTAAAATCCCAAAATTTCAATTCTTTGGTCACATCAACGTGATTTTCATTACACAAATAAAAATAAAAATTGATATCAAGCTTCGGAATATAAAAATAAATGCAATTGAAGATTCCAGAAAAAAAAAATTGATATTTTATTAAAAAATGTTTTCAATAGTAGAAAAAGGCTGCGAGGTGGAAGCTTAACGTGGGAGGATGCTTAGATATGAATTTATTAATGATTGCATTAAATGAAAAGCTTCTTTTTAGATTTGAAATTGGTCACCTAAGAGTGTTTAGTTTGGTTGAAGTTTCTTCTCAAATATTAGTCGATTGGTTAAATTGCGGTGCCTGTACTAATATTTTAAAAAGGTTTTTGGTATTTTCTAAATTTGTACGTTCAGGGTTTGTTTGTTTATTCGTAAAAAATTATATGAAAAATAGTTTGGTGGAAAATAAATTCTCACCACAAATTATTCTCTAAAACACAGAAAAATGAGGTTTTCTTTTGGGGAAATGTCTTATCCTTTTTTATTCCATAAGACATTTTCCAATCTTTCCCCTCTTCACATCCCCAGCATTAGTCAGATGATCTTCTTCAACTTTCTTCCTTGCTAATGAAATTGGTACCCAAGATGTTTACCGGTTCCAACATTTGACTAATATGGTTGAACTAGTAGTTTACAACTATGCATTCTTTCAAGGAACCATATTTGCGTGTAATTATCCTTCCTAATTTGCTATCTAGGTGCTCTAAGTTTGAAACTTTTGCTTAATGATCCCCATATTGAACTTTGTAAACATTAGTTTGATATTTGGTTTCTTGTTAATTTCTTTTCTTCCGAACATATATTGTTGAGGTATGATTTCTTTACAGATCCATTTTTTTCATCGATGATTGATTATATCTCTGCAGATGCACAAAATATGATGGAAAAGGAAAGATATCTTGTGCAACTTGTGGATCTCGTGGCTTACTTAAATGCAAGACATGCAATAGAAGCAATTCTTTGTTGACTTGCTAAATTGCCATGGTTAAATGGTGAGCATGCTTATCTATGTTGGCAGTATAGTTAACCTCTAAGATACTATTGTTGGAAATATTTTTTGTCAACTGAGTCTAAATTAGATGATCAGTAAAATTCAATCTAGAGGGATATTTTAATGTTATGGTCTGTGAAATCAAGATGTATATGTCAGATGAATTGCATTTGCTTTCTATAAATAGACCTTGAATTATTTGATAGAAAGACACTTTCAACTAGAAAAGTGAGTGCGACAAGTGGAGTAGCATCGGTGTAACACTCCTAACCCGTATTCATCATCAGAACAGGATTACAGAGCATTACCGGAGTTTACATATCAAATAAACAGATATTTCATATAAAATAACATTTATATCAGAAACCAATCAAAAACAAATATATTGTCCCTTATGCCAGCCCTCGAGGCCCAAAATATACTTTAGAAATAAGTCGGGACTAAATTGGGTACTCAAAGAATTTTTCAGAAAACATTAAAACTTTTCAAAGGTGCAGGGGACACACGCCCGTGTGGCCAGGCCGTGTGACTCACAGGGGCACACGGCCGTGTCCATACCCGTGTAACTCTCTGACTTGGGTCACACGGCCAAGTCACACGCACGTGTGCTAGGCCTTGTTGAGCATACTGACTTGCACAATTTTAAAGATACAGGGGACACACGGCCGTGTCACCTAGCCGTGTGTCACACGCGGCTGAGACACATGCTCGTGCCTCTACCCGTGTGGACAAAAATAGGCCATTTTTCAAGCCACATTTCTCACCCAATTTTTCATCAACCTAACTCAACATTTTTGCACATCAATAAGCCATAACAAGGCATTCAAATCAAGCTAAAATCAAGTCTTAAACATGTATTATCACAACATACAACCAATATGCCCATAGGCAATTCAAATGACAATTTGAAAACATGTCAATCAAATTCCAAAATTTACCTAGATAACCAAATACATATATGCATAATTTTGCTAAATATACCAAATCAACAAATTCTCAATATACCTTTAATTTTCCATCATTCAACCATTCCAAACACATTCCAAACATGATAAGGCTACTTATATACACACCAAAATATACCAAACACAAGTCATTCAAATGGCTAGTTTCAACAAAACATTTATATACCAACATTGACCAAAATAACCTATACATGCCATTATAACTGGAATTAATTTATTGAAAATACCAAAAGAGTCAATGGATAGCGTGATTCAGCTCCGACCAGCTTCCAACCCAAATGAGCTTCCGAATTACTATAAAACATGGAAAAATAACACGGAGTAAGCTTTTAAGCTTAGTAAGTTCGTATGTCATAGAATTTAACTTACCATTTAATCACATTTAAGGTAAGCATACAAGAAATATTCAAACCAATTTGGCCAAAAGCCTAAACACATAACATCAACATGTTAGCCAAGGAAACACATGTAATAGCTCATAATCATGGATGAACATAGTCATTAAGCAAGTTCCACATGCATGTATCAACCGAATCATGTTTCAATATATCAAGTAATATCATTTCCATGTATATACTGGTAATAGTTTGTACCGAACTCATTTTGTCTCATAACAGAACATTGCCCGTTGAACTGTTTAAATTATCGTTGGATACACGAGTAGTACACACGAAGTGTACGAAACTGTAATCTGTCAATTCATGTACATGTATGCTCATATGAGCATGTAAACGGCAAGCTCTTCCAAGCTATATAACGGGAAGCTCATGCGAGCTATATATTGGGAAGCTCATAAGAGCTGAAATCAGGAAGCTCATGCGAGCTAAATATCGGGAAGCTCATGAGAGCTATGGTGTGTCCGCAACACATGCAAGACTACAACCAAGACGGTAACCCTAATGACATGTCATTTGTATCCTCCGAATTTCTAAGGTTCAAACGGGACTCAGAAATTATCGGATATGTGATTGGTAATTATACATGGAAATTGTACAAATCACACACAATAATATTCAATTTTAAAACATATAAATGTACAATTTAGTTACACGAACTTACCTCGACAAGTGTATGTAGATACGAAGGCTACTAATCCATTGCTTTTCCTTTGCCTTGATCTAACTCTGTACTAGGTCTATCCGGATCTATACGAATGAATTTGACTTAATTCAACATAATTCATATTCAATTTAGTCCAACACACATTTTTGGTAAAATTACTATTTTGCCCCTATACTTTTAATTTATTATAATTTAGTCCCTAGGCTCAAAAAATGAAATCCATACAATTAAATTCTTATTCAAGCCTAGCCGATTTTTATACATATTAATAGCAACCCATGTATTTCACAAAATTCAGAATTTTACCATAAATTTATATAGTGTTTGAAAAGCGACTTAATAATTGGATTTGGGTGTAACTGTTTGTAACTACACAAAAGTGACATGTTTGAGTAACCATTATAATTTATAGGTCTCACTGAATTGTGTGTAATTGGACCACACCAATTACGATTTTCAAATCTAAAAGGGAGTGTGAGCATTGGAGTAATTACACGGTTTCGCGGGTAATTACACCCAAATCCATTTACCTTATGGCTTCCAAACACACCTGTAATATTTAATTTTAAAAAAAATATTTTTATACAAATTTAATTTATAAAAATTATATTATAAACATAAACTCGTATGAGTGTTCGGGATGATTATGGCCAAAAATTTTTGAAGTCATTTTATAATTCCTAAAAAAATATTATAAAAAATAATTTGTGTGTATTTTATAACACTATAGCAAAAGTATATTATTTAAATCTTAAAAAATTCTACAATTATCATCAAAAAGTATATTGTAAAAAATAATTTACATGTCATAAAAATGTTATAATATACTTATTTATAAAAAAAAGTTATGCCAAAAAAAGTAAGTACATAACTTATTTACGTGTCCATGCTATATATTATTAAAAATAATATACTTATTTATAAAAAAAATAATATTCCAAAGTTATGATGAAATATTATATTATTTATAAGAAGTGTTATAAAAGTTATTGAAAAATTTATAAAACTTTTTTTTAATAAATGTTATATTATAAATTTCATATTATTTTAACCTAATTTATGTATTATAAAAAGGGTTATAACCTAGTATAAGTCTTTCTCCAAATTAAATTTATATAAAGTTTTTATTTTTTTAGTATGCTTATACAAGATTTTATAATAAAAAACTACAGACTCTTTGCGTCATGAACCCAAATATTATCTATAGATGCTAGTTATGTAAATATAAAAAAATTTCTTACACCATATCATGCTATACAATACCATTTGGGAGAATAAAGCCAGACACAAACACTGGAGACAACTTGTGAACTCTTTAATTTGAGACTTCAAAACTTCGAAATGTGGTTAAGAAGACGTTTATTGTCCTAAAAAAAATTCTCATATTAAAAACATCACTTCTATATAACATAAAAAATAATAAGGTTAGATCATACTGGGATGTTGCATACTTCATAACTTCATTCATACATAACACTAGGATGCCACACGTCCAATACTCTTTGTAAATTTGGAATTTAATCTTTATACTTTTATTTCTAGGAATTTAGTCTCTCTACTTTTCAAATTTCAAAATTTAGGTCCAACTGTTAACATTTTTAAAATTATGTTGTTAAATTAAGATTCATTACAACACCATTTTTTTATTTACATTACTACCAAATGAGTATTTTTTTTATTTCAAAATGTCACATCGACAAGTTTAACAAAAAAAATTAACAGTATTAATAGTTGGATCTGAATTTTGAAATATAAAAAGTAAAAGAACTAAATCATTAGAAATAAAATTATAGGGACTAATTCCACATTAATGAAAAATACATAGACTTATGACATATTTTAACCTAATATTAATTATATAAATTAAGATGATGAAGAACTCTGTCAATGACTACTAGATGATGATAAAGAAGATATGTTAAATGTTAAAAGGGAATAACCCAACAAATATGGAATGGTAGATTAATTAAAGAAAATTGCTTATGATGTTTATTTTTGTTAATAATTATATTATCGAGTACTTTCTTGGACTAACATATTACATATGTTGATTTGATTTTAATTCTTAGTACTTCGTTTAGAATTTTTTAATCATACTGATAGTTTTTTATAGTAATTAATATTTTCTAAAAAATTATAAATTATGTAATTGTGTCATTACAATTTGTATTACTAAAAATGACATAAGGAATTATGATGTAATTACATTGTGCTAGCTAAACATGTCTAGGAAATTACAATTCTTTGTAATTACAAAAGAGTGTAATTAGGATGGTAATTACATTTTCATCAAATTACTTCGTGTTGTTCAAACATACCCTTAATATAAAATACTGTACATGAACTTTAATTTTATATAAATTTATACATAATTTTTTATTGGATTCAATTTTCATAAATTTCTTGCATGCATTACTATCAACGAAACATTATTTATTTTTACATATTATATATACAAAAAATTACTTATATTTAAAAAATGGATGTATTTATTTTATTAAAAATGAAAAATTAAATTTAAATCAAAATTTTATATGTCTGAGACCAAAGTTCAACCCATAATGAATAAAATATCTTTAAACTATGACTTTTATTCTAATTGATTCTCAAACTTTAAAACATTCTAATTATATCCTCAAACCATCGATGTTATGTAAGGTCCCTCTATTATTAAAATAATTAATTTAACCATTAAATGATATGTTAGATCTTATGTGACATAATTTAAAGAAAAATAAATATTGCAAAAATCTTGATTTTGAGGTTTTCGAAGTTTTTATAGATTCTATTGTTCACTCTCTCTTTTTTGGTCTTACCTTAATTTTAGTTTTTACTTTTAAAATTTATGCAGCAACATTTTACTTTTTATTAAAATTTTCATTTTAAATTATGTCATATAAGATTTATGTTTCATTCAATGTTAAATTAACGGTTTCAATAATGAATGGACATTATTGGTATAATATTGATTGTTTGAGATATAATTAGAATGTTTTAAAGTTTGAGGACTAATTTAAAATACCAGTAATAGTATGGGGATATATGGTGAATAAACTAAGAAAAATAGGTAAATGTTTTTACCTAACGTTAATGGTCAACTGTCATTTATGTAGCAATTACACCGAGCAGTTAAAGTTTGTAGTAATTAATAGTTAAAACTAAAGCCACAATAAAATTTACCGTAAGTCATCCGATTTTACATTAAAGAGAGCGTTGGCTTATTTAATATTTTATTTAATTATAAAAAATTGGTTGTGTGTGAGTGAGATGCAGAGCAACAATCAATCCTCAGTACAGCTTACCCTTCCAAAAGTCGCCACGTTGCAATAAACGGACATTCTTTAAGAGAAACAAAAGGCGGGGAAATCGAAAGATTCGATCGGCTGATGACGTTACCTGTACACCCAATAATTACGCTAGACATCATCGTTGATTGCCAACCGTCAGATTCTGATTTGGGAAATCGGGTAAAAAACTTCTGCTGTTGATTAGTGGGCCTCTTTTTATCATTTCCATTTTGAAATCAATAAATTTAATGAGGGCTTCTGCTTCACCATTTTAGATCAACTGCCGACTTCCGTGATTTAATGCGGACGGTTGGATCGCATCCAACATATCTGCCTTGACTTTGCCCACCTTCACATTTTGCCCTTTTGGAAAACTATATAAGTTTTCATTTTGGGCACTACAAATTAAAAATTTGCAAATTGGGCATTATTATTAACAAGCATTTTCATTTTAGTCACTTAGTTTTAATTAATTTTCATTTTGGTTCTGAAATCTAAAGTGCTTGGTTTGAGCGAGTTAATAGAGTGATTTTGTCGAGTGCCCAAGCGCATTGAAGAGACGACGGGTTCACACAGTGAGAACACTTTGTTGAGTGCTTGAGAAGGCATATTGGTAATTATTTTCATCGAATATAATTTATCTCAATTCTCAAATATTTTCAAACTTTTGGGCTCTTGAAATGCCCCTAAAATTTTTTTCTGATTCCAAATATCCACACATGCCCTAAGGAGACTACACCTCAAAGCATCAGATACCTCGCGACATTTGAAAATATCCTCACCACCCTTGATAACAAGTCGCAGAAGCCTAATGTCTAATGAAAAGTTACTTTATAACCTCTCATCGAATAAGGGATAATTTTTATACTCATACCGTAAGAGCCCACCTTGCGAGCCTATACATCACAAGTCAACACTTTTGGCTAAGGAAAATCACTTTTGTGAGCCTATATACTTGCAAGCCTAAACCATCAAGACCACATGCCTGACATGGATAGGACATTTGTCACTCACATGTTGCATATATTCATTTCTCATACATGGTAGCTCGTAACGAAGGCTAATTCAGGATAACCTACCTGCCGACTGACTTGTAAAGAGTTCGAAACCAATACGTAGACAACATATGACACATCAAGAACTACCAAACTAAACCCCCTTAAAGGCTTACAAGCACCAAGAAAAGGGACCAATACACTTACTCTTTCTAAGAAAGCTCTCAACTTTGTTCTACACTTTTCTCTTCTCCAATCATTCCTCGAGACTCATTCTCCAATCATCCTAGCTATCCTACAAAATTTTGCCCTCCGAGTGAACCATATTAAACCGTCTATCAACAATGATTTATTTATTTATTTATTGAAGGTGTGACCAAGGTATCCTTCATGTTCATTTTATTGTCTATGAAGACTAATCCTTTTGAGATTCATGGCTACCTTTCTCAACAATATCATCTCCAAACTTTGAATTTGAGTTCTCTCCTTAAAAGTACAATATGCCTTACCATTGCACTCAACATTTATTTGTAATTTAATCGTATAAGTCCTTAATTATTATTTGTCTGCCCAAGAAAATTATTAATAATATTATTTTCAGTATCACTTGGTATGTATATCCTTGGTGATGAAGAAGATGATATGTACAATTATACGATTTAATCTTAGTTGGTTTCAATTAAAATTTCTTTTAGGGCAATTATTTTATTCAATGTCAATGGAGTAAAAAAATTTCACAAGCAAATTTAGGAAGATGTCAAGTGTTTTTTTATTATATTATTATTATTATTTTAATACATCCTAAAAATAAGTGGCATCAACCCAAACTCGCTTGTGGAGTTTTGTTTTTATTCTACTAGTAATGTATTATTTAATTGTAGATAAATAATACATGTACCAAGTCAAATCCAAATCTACAATTAAATACGTGTTGGTACATCCTTTCTTATATATATTTGGTATAATTATTTATTTGGCCCTTTAACTTAAAAAAAAATAATTTTAGCCATTCATTTAATTTTTCATCTCTTTTAGCTCTTGAACTTACATTTTTTTTTGTCAAATCATCCCAAAATTAATAAAAATATTTACACTTTTTAACTTTGTTGACATAAGATACACGTAGATTACCATGTGGACGAAACATAAACATTTAATTAATTTTTTAAAATTTTAAAATTCAAAAAATAATTATAAATTTTTTAAAAAATAAAAATCAGTAAAATTATTAAAAAAAAGTATAAAAATTATAAAATATATATGTTTTAATATTTTAAAAAATTAATTAAATAATGTCATATTATTCACGTGGCAATCTATGTGAATGTCATGTCAGCAAAATTAACAAATGTTAACTTTTTTATTCATTTTGAAGTGATTTTATAAAAAAATAAAAATTTAATAATTAAAAAAGAAAAATTAAATAAAAAACTAAAATAATATATTTATGAAATTAAATCACCAAATAAATCGTTATACCTATATATTACCCAGAAGAATTCCTCCAACTTTGATTGCCAAAAGAAAGGGGAATTTCATGTGATTAATAAATTCTTTTTAAAATTAAACACTTGAATAATACTTAAAACGAACAAAAGCAACAAAAATTAATAAATAAAAAAGTAATTATTTGTAAGTCTAATTAAACAAAATAATGATTTGCCCGTTTGATTTTTTTTTTTTTTAAATTGAGATGAAATTTGTAGAGGCAAATTTGAAGGATAACAGATGTGAGATAAAATTTATAAAATTAAAATATTTAACCGACAACTTATCAATTACTATCTTTATTTTAATTAATCTTGAAAATTTCATCCCTCGAAAACTCCATATTCATTATTCACTCAAAACATTCGAAAAATGTCCATATAATATAAGAGACATAAATAGACAAACACACATACAATTTTCAAAGCCAGGTGGATTAATTGTTCAACCCTAAATTAAGAGATGTCACTTTAATTATTATTCCATCAATTGGATGGTTTAGATTCAAAATCGATTGCTCTGAAATTAAAATTTAAATGAATTGATTTGTAAATTTATATGAATTGATTGAATCAGATTAAAAATTGATTGAATTAATTTTTTAATATATTTTTTAATAATTTATTGAATTAAATCAGATAAATTAATCTGCATTAACAAATTTTATGATGAGCTTGATGGATCCATTTATAAATATGAATAATATTTTGTTTTAAAAATAAGAATTTTGTTTTAAGGTGAAGTTTATATTAGCAAAAACACTACTTAAATTTGCTTACATTCATCCAATCTTTTTTACAAAGAATCAAATCCTTAAATAACGTTATCTTAAATAAGACATCAAACAATCAAATGGGTAAAGTTTTGAGTATTTAAAGACTCCACCCAAGGTGTTGTGCTACACCAATGTTTTTTAAATCCAACAAATTAGATTATCAGTTAGTTATTCAATCAGTTCAGTTAAAAATTATTAAAAATATAAAATTAATAAAATAATAAATATTTTGGTTTAATCAATCTGTACCAATTTTCGAATCAATCAGTTCATAATTTTTTTCTATACTAAGACTTGATCAATTTTCGGTCCAATCAATTTAATCAACCAATCCAATCTGATTAAAACAAAATTTAATTAACCGATCCGATCCAATTAAAACAAGATTGGGCTACACTCAAACTTTTTCTTTTTCTGAAAATCCTTAATTCAAATTTGGTTTGCACTGACTTTAGCAAGAAAACTTCATTTCATTATTAAAAGGAACTGAAAAGTAATAATTTACCTTTCTTAATATTTGTATAATTAAATTGAAATAACAATCTTATTTTATTTTTATTTAGATTGCGACCACCTGTATTATCAGCAACGGATCTTGGAATTAAGTTGTTTTGGAGCGTCTAGTAAAATTTTTAAAAATGGTAAAATTTTAATGAGAATTTTTTTTAAAAAAATTGAGGGTCTAATTAAATTTTTCGTGAGATTAATGAGAATTTTCAAAAAATTTAAGAAAATTTAATTAAAATTTTCATAAAAAATAAAAAAGTGTAATGAAATCTTTCAAAAAATTGAAGGGGTCTAATTAAAATATTCTAAAAAAATCAAAGAATAAACGGAATTTTCTAAAATTTTGGAGAGTTGAATGAAGATTTTCTAAAAATTCTCAAAATTTACTTAATTGAAGATCAGATCTGAATTCATCATGCATGTACACAATTCTTCACCGAAATAGTTGGATAAATTACTAAATAATCCAACAAATTAAATTAGTTTATATCATCTTCACTGTCTTTCTCGTTTCATCTTCGTTTTTTTTCTCAATAGAAAAAACCCCACCATTTTCTATTTGATTGTTTGGGTGCACAATCAATTTTGATCCCACCCAAAAATCACATTATATTAATAAGAGGGTCAATAACCTATAATGTTCAAGTAAATAAAAGAGGTTGAAAGAGAAAGACTGACAGAGGATGAAAGTGATGTGTAGATGATTCAGAATTTCTTTTTCATTTTTTATAAGCAATTATTTTTCAAACATTAGCTTTCTTGCGCTAATTTAGTTTAACGCTAAAAGTGTTTTGAAAAGTCTTTGTGAAAAAGTCATTTTTGAGAAGTGCTTTTGAAAAGTTTACTTTAAAATTTGAGTGTTTAGCATTCTTTGTCAAAAAGTCTTTTGAGAAATAAAATGTCTATTTTAGACATGTTATTATCAAGTAACAAATATACATTTAAATAAAATTTAAATTAGTTAATATTATTATATTTTAGTAAGAATATAAAAAAATTACTATAACTTGTTAATATTTTAATATATGAAATATAAATTTTAAATATTTTTAAGTAATAAATATTAATTACTTATAAAATTTAATTAGAATATATAAACTACATTTTAAATATTTAAATATAACCATTAAATATTTGTAATTAATATTTTAAAAAATATTTTTTTTTATTTTTAATTAATGATTTTAACACATTTGTAATTAAGCAACACAAAAAAAAGAAGAAGGGAAAGTACTATGTTATTAGAGGGGTGAAAAAGTAATTAAGCACTAAAAGTGCTTTTGGGAGAGGAAGAGCTAAAAATTTTATCTTCTCCTTTTTAGAAGTGCTTTTCAAAAGCACTTCTGAAAAGCTAAAAATTCCACTAAAAAGCGAATTGTTCGCACATGCCTTTCCTCCAAAAGTGCTTTTGGAGCCAGAAGTGCTTTTGAAAAGCAATGAAGAACTGGCCCTTAATGAAAGAGAATAAATACAACAGAAAACCCCCAAAAATTTTAAAAAAAAATACACAAAAGAGCACATGGTTTAAAATGGGCCATAGAAGCCCAACCCCAACAATACTACAAAACTCTAACCCTTAAAGCATCTTAATAGCTATCATTGGAGGATAGCATAAGGGAAGCCAAAAAGTTGGAAGCTCACGGGGCTATAACTTTAGTTTTATAATTCGTGTGACTTTAGTTTATTTTTTTTATTTCAAATATACTTAATTCAATCTAACTCTTGTAAAGTGAGATTTCTCGACAGAAATTTTTTAAGGCACGGAAAATAAAGTGGAAACAACTCAAAGACAAAAAACAACGAGAGAATAGAAAAAACCACAAGAAAGCAACACTCACAAGATATTTGAGTAGATGCTCTCAATAGTATTTAATTACAATCAAGGGGATACAAAATGATGATTACAAATAAGGGGGAAGACTTCTATCTATAGTTGAGCTCTCCTAGATCCAACGATATAGTTTAATTTATATCGACGATTGAGATCGAAGCCAATCTACAATTTGAGATTTTAGGGGATTTACATGATCCCCTAAGATTACAGATTAAATATTCTAAGATTACAAATTTTGTAAGATTACTTCTCATATTTACTATGGTAAACCTAGTTTTCTATAAGTGCTTCACTAGACCACTAATGGTTCATGTAGATGGGTTTCTCCACATGTTCTACGAATCGGACCAGTTCAAGGGGGTCAAATGAGCCCCATTTAATTAATTGACCTCCATGGGACATTCTTTGTCTATTAGTCATGGGCTTTGATCTGCGGCTCGTGACATTTTCCCCCCATCTATTTTCGCGATGCCCTCGTCGCGTCCATGAGACATTAGTTTGACTCGTCTCAAAACTTTCTCAATGCATCGGTCGTTTCCCAACTAGTGTCTCTATCGAGTAGTTCCGCCCCTTAGAAAATTTACTTGGGCTTTCGATGTCGCCTAACTCGAATCATTACTCTCCTTGGTACATCTCGTTCGCAAGAGCCTACTATTCTTACTTGCCCCCATTGTGATTTGCCTTGATCAAGATTCCCTTGATCCTCACAAATAGGCTTCGACATGCCCATATTAAACACTGAGTTAACCTTCAGTGTAACTGCCAATTCTAGTTTGTAAGCTCCTTGGCTTATCCGCTTCATAACTCTAAAAGGGTCTTTGTGTCTTTGCCAAGCTAATGGTAAGTTATAATGTAAAACACTAGATAAGTGTTTGAGATGTACCTCACTCATAACATTTACTCAATTTGACTGTCAGTTTGCATCACCACTTTTCCACCAAAGTTTGATGCATGACCCACCTCTCTCATAGGTGGTAGCCCCACTGATAACTCAACAGCCTTCACATCAGTTTGCCACACCTCTAGCATTTCCAAGGGGGTCTCCTTAGCACTCCAATTTACCAACTTGATGTTTTTACAACAATGAAAATCCTCGGCTAGCTGGATTATCGATAATACATTGGTTCCACCTTTCTCATCATGACTCATTGGTATAATGCATTGTCATTGACGAGTATCCAAGATGCAAATGCAATCGGCAAAAGGAACCAATAGAGCATCAATCCAGTTAAGGAAATTCAAGCCAAGCTCGAAGTCGTAATCATCTAAATGAATTACCTAAAGTCTTCATTGCTTTTCCAATCGCCGATTTGTAGCTGAACTTCTTGTACTACTCCTACAGTTGAGACCTCTTTGGAATTAACCGTCTTGATCCTCTTAGTTGATTTTCTAACTGAGAGGCCAAGTTTTCCCACGACTTTATCCAATATGAACATATCAGATGCCCCTGTATCCATGAGAGCACTCTCTCTTCGACTTGCAAAATTAATGTCCGCAAACATCAATTTATTGCTTGAGATCCCTATTCATTTTAGCAGAATTGAGTATTATTGATCTAAGCTTCAATAGCCTACTCTTATCAGGCTCCGCTTCATCTTCTTTAGCAATCACAAATAACATAGATCACTGTGGGCAAACCCTCACCCTATGCAACCCACTATATAAGAAGCATTGTATTGGTTTCTTTTCATTCACTTTGTCTTTCGGATGGTTGTTGGGTCTTCACTTCCTATTAAGTGGTTTTCCATTGCCACTATTGCCATTTTTAGCCAATTTTTTTCATCTCCGCACCATTGCCCTTCTCCTTAGGCTTGGATTACTCAAACTTGTCTTTCCTCGGAACAAGCTTAATCAAGGACTCTGTTATGACCATGGCTTTGGTAAGTTCCATGACTCCTCGGTGTTGCAACTTTTTCTTTGCCTAAGGCTTCATCCTAATAAAAAAATTGGAATATGAGTTCACTAGACTCCCACACATAATTCTTAATTGTATCTTGTTGCGCTAGCTGATGCAACTTAGCCCGAGCCTTATCCTCGGCATACTTTGAGTAAAATTACCCCTTAAATTTCTTTTGGAACTCTTCTTATGTCTCAATTATGGCTCCACCATGTTTCTCATCTGTGGACCTACGATACCACCATAAAAAATGACATCACTGAAATACATAGCAATAGTATTTACCTAAGTAGCATCAACGGCGATGCCTCTGGTATGGAAGTATTGCTCCATTCTTTATAAGAAGTCGTCCACATCCTTTGCGAACCTTGTTCCCGTAAACTCTTTTGGCTTGGGGGCATCCACCTTATGCTTGGGTGTCACAGCTAACATCCCATTACCTAAAGTGACTTTGTAGATAATGAGCTCCCCACTGAGCTTCTCTATATATTCTTTCAAATTCGTCTCCATAACCTCGAGAGCATTGTCCTTTATTGTCAGCTTATTTGCAGTGGAATTGAGTATCCATTGTATCACTTCCATATTGTAATTGAAAGACTCCATAAATTTCCTAAGCTACTCCTTTATCGAGTCCAACTTATCGATGTGTCCCTCAACTATCTCGAGGGTCTCCCTCACATCCCCCATGGATTCCTCAAAATTAACCACTTAACTTTCCAAAGTCGATAACATATCCCTCAATCAAGTAGCTTTCCTACCCTTCTCATGGGTCTCCATAGGCTTAATTTGATCATTTATTCATTTCTTCATCTCAATCGACACCTTCAAACTAGAGGTGATCATGGGTCGGGCCATAGCAAATTTTTAGGCTTGTTTGATAGGCCTAGGTCTGGGCCCGACTCGAAAAATAGGCCTAAAATTTTTCTGAAACCCAACCCGGATAAAAAAGCTTAAATCGTATTAATTTTTTCTATAAAAATAAATCTAAAAAATATAATACATCAAATACACTAAAAATATTAAAATAAATGTTTCTCAACAAATTGAAAATTGTCACACCTCAAAATTGGGCCTAGAAGTTTCGAGGGTAAAACGAGAATTTTAGCTCTAGTGAGCTTGACAATTTCATTAGCATGGTATACGGAAATGTTTTTGTCCATGGCATTTTGGAAATTAAAACAATTTCTGAAAATAATGTTCAAAAGACTTTCAATTTTGAAATAAGGATTGGTTTGGAAAAGGGCCTAAATTATGAGTTTTTAAAAGACAATTAATCCAAATTTTAATTTTCACCCTATTTTCCCCCTTCAACTTTATAAAACCCACATTAGTCTCTTCTCCATATTTTTGTTTTGCCGTCCATTGCATTCCAAAGCTCATCTCATTCAATTTTGATTCCTAAACTTAATTCCTTAGGCTCCCATCATTCCCCAAGCCATAAATCTCCATAGTATTTCAAGAAAAACATCTAAGAACACCATAGATTTCTCCATTGTTGAATTTTTGGGTTTTTTGAGTTTTCGATCAAACATTTAGTTTTTTGTCAACTAAGGTAATGATTCGATTCCTTATTAGTTTTTGATGTTATTTGGTCCTTTAAATTGAGTTTTTAGCTATTAAATCGCATATTTTAAATAAAAAGCTAAAAAATGGGTCGTTAATGGTGGATTTTAAGATTTTGGGTAAAAACGTGGTTTCAAAGTATTTTTCAATTAGTTTTGACATGACTAGAAGGTTTTTAAAGTAACTTTAAAGTTTCGTTGAAGATTTCCAACATTTTAATGAATTTTCGTCAAAATTCATTAAACATGTCGAAAATTTTGATACCATGAAATGGGTAATTTTACGTAGTTTAAAGATTGAGAATCTATCTTAGGTGAATAATTAGATGAACAGAATCAGTTTTAGGCAACAAGATTAAGATAGACCAAGATAATTGAAATTCAAGTTTGCTATGTCGAAGGTTTCAATTACATGGGAATTTAGCTTAGGCTTGTGTTTTGATTGTTTGACGTGAGTCTTTGGCTGATCGTTAATTATGTTGTGTGATTTACCTTGTTGAAGCTTCGGAATCGTTACAAGCTTCAACGAGTAAAGATAAAGGCAATGAAAAGCTAATTTAATCTTTTGGCAATTGGGCGAAAGCGTGATCGATGAGTGTTTGGAATCCCTACTTCTAGGCACGATTCATAGTGTTAATTGGGAGCTTAGGAATAACCTAAACCTCTATCCTAAGTTCTGAGTATAAGTTTTCTATTTTCCCATGCTTTATTTTGGCAAATTATGTGATTAATTGTAGATTGATTATTAGGATGCGATAATGTGATATGAAACATGTGTGATGACTATTGTGAATTGAGTTGTGTTGTAGGCATGATATACATGCCAAATGACTGTGATAATGATATGTTAATAATGCAAATATGCAATGGAAGTAAGCGATATTTTGGTAAGTACATGTGTGTTGAATTGTGGAACGTGATATTATTATGACAGGTAATATATGAGAATACTTATATGTGATATATGATGTACTGATTTTAATGCACACATATATGGTCGGATAAGTGATGGCTCAATGACAATTATTGTGGCACTTAAAGTGCAATTAAATGTGAATCCGACAAGCATGCATTGTGTACAAGTTGTGATGTAAATTGATGAATATGAACATGGATGATGTGCATTAAATCAGCAATTAAAAATGTGTAATTGTGGATATTTTGGCCTTGTGATCTCTTGAAACCGTTGGATATAGTTGGCATGCCATAGTATTGTTGTAACACCCCTTACCCGTATTCGACGCCAGAACCAGATACGAGGCATTACCGGACTTAACATACTTAATTATGCAAAATCGGGCCATAAATTTTCATTCCAACTTAAAACTTTTCATTCGAGTTCATAACATCCCTGTTATGGGCCTACGAGACCTGAAACATACATATAGAGTGGTCCGGGACTGAACCGAAAGCTTACGAACACTTAGAATTTTTTTTGCTCAAAATAGGGCCACACGCCCGTGTCTATGGCCCGTGTCCCTCACACGGCCATGACACGCCCGTGTCTTATCCCATGTGTGAAAATCTTGACATTCTATTTATGACGTCAGCAGACATTTAGGGTCACACGGCCAAGTCACACGCTCGTGTGCTAGGCCGTGTGGCGAATTTAATTCTCGCAATTAATGTGTAGACTTCACACGGCCTGGGCACACGCCCATGTCTTGAGGCCGTGTCCTTCACACGGCTGAGACACACGGTCGTGTCTCTGCCCGTGTGTTTACTACTGGGCATTCTGTTTTACTAAATTGGGATGCAGGGGACACACGACCTATCGACACGCCCACGGGGCTGACCGTGTGTCACACACGGCTTAGACACACGCCCGTGTGTCTACCCACGTGGACAAATATAAGGCTAATTACCAAGCTATTTGCCATCCTGAAAAACAACCACACTTATACCATTTCCAGTAACACATAGCATAGCAATAATGCACCTCTAATATCCACAATCAAGACATCCACACCTTAATTTCACACATTACTCATTCAATTGCGCAAGCTTGCACTTCATAAATTTCATCATCATTAAATAGATATAACTTAACTAGTATTGGCCAATTCCAATGGTCATTTACAAAATGAAATAAGTAACCTTAAATTCCAACACATTGGCTAACCAATATGACATATAACAAAATGCCCAAGTTCCTATACATGCCATACCCAAAATAATTAAACTTTACTATACCCAAAAGAATAGCTTGATAGTGTGAATCGAGCTCCGACATCTTCCGGTCCCCGAGCTAGCTTGGCGATACTACAAGAAAAGGGAAAAGAGAGGGAGTAAGCATAAAGCTTAGTAAGTTTGCATGTAATAGATAACAACATAAAATCTTGTAGTAACATCCACATATTACGTTATGACTTAACAGAAAATTTTCAAGCAACATTGACATGGCTTACTCATGATCACTCTTTCCAACCACATATCACATACCAGACTCATTTCTCGTGAGTTTCACATAAGTACCTATATCACTCCATTACACAACTTTAGCCCTTTTTCCATCTTTAACATAAACCTTAATTCTTTACCCCATTGAACCACTTGGAATATCGAAAGATACTCGGAAATTGTCATACACGTAGTAAGATGCCAATGCCATATCCCAGACATGGTCTTACATGGGATCACATGTCGATGCCGATGCCATATCCCAGACATGGTCTTATATGGGATCTCATATCGATGTCGACGCCATATCCCATATATGGTCTTACACGAGATCGCATGTCGATGCCATGTCCCATACATGGTCTTACACGATTTCATACTAAAGCCAGGTCCCAGACATGGTCTTACACGGAACCACTATTCGATGCCGGTGCCATATCCTAGATATGGTCTTATACGAGACCTTATTAATCTAATGTCATGACAATGGTATCCATTCTATTCCTAAGGTTCAACCGGGACTTCGATATAGTAAATCTTCATCATTTTATTCATCGAGACCTCATTAACCAATTTCATAAAAAGAATATAAATTTCATGTAATATCAAGCATTTACATACATAATAACATAATGTTGATTTATTGCACACAAACTTACCTCGGTACCAAAATATAGGTAGTTGTTCAATTTAGTCCACCACCTTGTTCTTTCCTCGGTTTAGGTCCGGACTTCGTGTTTCTTGATCTATAATGACAAATTTCACTTATTTAATTATCACATTAACTAAAACAGCCCATGAATCACACTTTGGAAAAAAATATAATTTTTCCCTAAACTTTCACATATTTGCAAAATGGTCCCTAAGCTCGTATGATGAAATGTACTCATTTTCTTGGTTACCCAAGCCTAGCCGAACCTATCTTAAGCTTATAATGGCTCACATTTTCCTTCAAAATCGATTTTTACTACATATTTTATCACTTTTACAAATAGGTCATTTTTAGGTGTTTCCATGAAAGTCACTTAGAGAAAGATGTTCATCACACATCAAACTTTCATATTCCTCTATTAAACATCAAAATACATGCATGTCATACATGGGTAAGTTTTTGAACATGAACTCTAGCTTAAAATATAGCTAGAAATAGATAAATCGACCTGCGAGGATCTCAAAAAAGTAAAGAACATTAAAAACGGGGCTAAGATACACTTACTTTGAGCTTGAAAATGAACAAAACCCTAGCTATGTCTTCTCTTAAATTTTTGGCACTTAGGGAAGAAGATGGACACAAATTTTGACTTATTTTCCCCTTTTTATTAATTTATTAACTAAATGACCAAAATGCCCTTAAGGCCCTTCCTTGAGATTTTTCCCTTCCATGTCCATTTTTGTCCATAATGAGGTATAATGGTCTAATTACTAATTAAGGACATCTAATAATTTGTCTAATGCTATCTCATACTTAAAACTTCTAGAATCTCATATTTTTCAATTTTTGCAATTTAGTCCTAAAAGATAAATTGATCACTAAATCATAAAATTTCTTCTTAAAATTCTCACACAACCATGCAAGCATGTCATAAACCTCATAAAAACCATAAAACATATATTTCTACTTTAGATTTGTGGTCTCGCAACCACTATTCCAACTAGGCCCTAAATCGGGCTGTTACAATTCTCTCCCTTAGGGATTTTCATCCTCGAAAATCTTACTGGTAAAAAGGTGTAACACCCCTTACCCGTATCCGACGTCGGTACAGGGTACGAGGCATTACCTTTCTTAAATCATGCATACAAACAATTTTGAGTTATGAGATTTCATTCAAATTTAAAACCTTTTAAACTTTGTCTTAAAATCCTTAATATGAGTTTTCGAGGCCCAAAACACACTTTAGAATCGGTTCGGGACCAAACCGAGTTCTTTAGAAAACTTTGGAAAATGTCACTAAAAACAGGGGCACACGCCCGTATGGAAAGGCGACACGCCCGTGTGACCTAATAACATGGCCATGTTGAAGGACCGTGTAACTCACACGGCCTAACATATAGGGACACACTCGTGTCCCGCACCCGTGTGGATTTATTTCTCAATTCGAACCTACAGGGGTTTTCACACAGCCTGGCACACGCCCGTGTCCATGGCCCGTGTCCCTCACACGGTCATGACACGCCCGTGTGTAAAAATCTTGACATTCTGTTTCTGACATCATCGACCCAATAAGGTCACATGGCCAAGGCACACGCCCATGTCCTAGGGCCGTGTGGCAAATTAAATTCCTAAATTCAAGTGCAGATTTCACACGACCTGGGCACATGCCCATATCTTATGGCCGTGTCTTCCACACGGATGAGACACACGGCCGTGCCTCAGCCCAAGTGGTTACTACTGGGCATTCTGATTAGCCAGCTTTGAAACACCCCAAACCCGGCCCACGAGCCCAGACCGGATCTGGTATGTTCCTCGAGTAAAACGTTTCAATTTCATGTTTATTACCTTGGAAAATTTGGGGTGGTTTTATAAAAATACCGAGTTGTTTTGGGGTTAATCTTTAATTCGAAAATCGTTTGTGTTTAGGTGTCTAAACATTTAAAATTTATTTTTAAGAAAAGTTGCTTAAACTTTAAATTGATAAAATTCGTATCATACTAAATAATTAAAATGTATGCATAAACAGTTTCACACTAGTGGCCTTATTACATCAAAGAAAACCCAAAATAAATCCAAAATACTTGAAAATAGAAAGTCCAAGATAAAATAAATTTTGAGCTAAGAATGGCCACCACTGAGCTCCTGTCGACCCGGTCCATCACCGAGTGTCACTGAAAAGATATCCCACAACGGGGTGAGTCAAACAGACTCGGTGTGTACACAACAACACTAAGTCCCAACGATTTAGGCATGTCAATTCATGCATATACAAATAGCAATTAAGTATAATGATGCAATCCCAACCCAAACCTAGATGCCATCCGCTACACATCACCCGTACCAACCATCACACCGTGGGGACTACTAAGTCGACCCTCCATCCGCTACACATCATCGAAGCGCGTCGGCGTAGACGACTAGCTCATCGCCCTTATAATTTTGTGGCGTAGCCACCAGATAATAATTTTGTGACATAAGTCACCACATTCGAATATTGTGACATGAGTCACCACATTCGGATTATGTGACCAAAGTCACCACATTCGATATTATGGTATAAACCACCGATCACTTCCCTTTCCATATAACCCATATGCCCCATGTCATACAAATCATGCAATTATCATGGCTTAGGCCTTATTTCACATTCTTATCAATGTTCACATATGTGCCACAACAGATATTCATAATATCATAACTACAAAGAGTAGTAAGTTAACGTGCTGAGTACTTTGTACCATTGCATGGTACCCTTAGCCACATCTTACTTATTCTTACTAACACATTCAATAAAACATAACCATAAATCTATTAAAGCTTAGTGCAGGGTACACACCTGATATACTTATCGCTTTCACTGAGACTCCCGAAAATCCCGATCTAGCGTCCTAGATCCTTAGTTCCTACATTTGGTCAACCACTTAATGTTTAGGAAAAGCCTATTCGGCTATATGATCAAATCTCGAAGGATTATTGCACCCAAAGCTCCTATCTTGTTGCCGATTTGATTATTAATCAAATCCCAAAACGTTGTAGTATTTCTTCCTTAAAATCGGCTAACACTAGATCAATTGACTTGGTTAGTTTTCGGCTTTTGAATAAGTAAGAAATAGATCTAAGTTGCTAAATAGGGCCTTGGCCGAATGTGTATGTGCACTTACCTTGCGATTTTGAATCCCGAAATCCTTGTATACCACTATCGACTGCCCCTAAATAACCATGGTCAGATTCGGCTAACATAATAATCAATATGGCCGAATATTACACCTCCTTACCTTGCGATTTCAATTCCCACAAATTGCTCCTTGCTTCTTTAATGATGTCGAGATTCCTATGGCCACATGTTAGATCTAATCTAACATTAAAACACAATAGAATGGCCTATGGCCGAATATCACATAACTTACCTTGGATATTGAAATCTCGAAACCTCCTTGTAGTTGACAACACCCAAATCCCGAAACCTTTTCCATAGTTTCGACCAAGGAACAATAATAGAGATTAGTTCATAGATTTCGACAAGCCTAAAAGAAAGAGAATGGAAATCGAATTTGATCTTACCCTGAAGAAATCCGCAGAGAGAGCTTGCAGAAGAAATCGATTCAAAGAGTGGCAACTTTCGGCTTTTGATGATCACTTGGAAAGATTCGGTTTTAATCAAGAAAAGAAAAAAAAGTATAGGACTTAGGGAAAATCAGCAAGACTAGGGGATCCTATTTTCGGCTTTTGGAGAATTGAAAAGAAAAAGAGAATAGGTTGCAGAGAGAATTCGACAGAGGCACATGAGGAAAGAAAGAATGAAGAATGGCCTTATTCTCCTTCCTTGGCCGAAATTACTACACTTAGAGTCCCCCAATCGGCCAACTCACACTCCCTTATCAGCTTCCTCATTTTTCTCCTCTTTTCTCTCTTTTACCCATTCAAAAATAATTCAAAATAAAACCATCATTTATCCCCTATCTTAGCCGAAATTTAAAAAGGATAAATCAAGTCTTTATCCTCACCTTTCAAAGCCCCATTGCCGTCCATCTCCTCCCCCTCTCCTTGACGCAACATTCAAAATAAAAGCCCCCCTTTTTTGCTTCCTTTGCAGCTCGAACTTAAGACCTGCATCATGCTTGTGGCGCCACCTACTGAGGCCTTAAGTGGCGCCTTCAAGCCACTTTACCAAGCCCATTTTTGTGTTATAAATCCCATACATTTTCTCTTAAGGCCACCCTGCTTAGCTTCCTCTTTTAGATTTAAAATCTAATAATTTCTAAGGCATTTTCCTACATTCTAAGGCTCTCAAAAATTCATAAAACACATTTAACACACACATAGACATGCTTTCACATTTATTTAAGCACAAATGCATAAACCTAAAATCCAGGATATTACGCTTCTACCCCTTAAAAATAATTTCGCCTCGAAATTACACCGCTAAAATAAGTGAGGGTATTGCTGTCGTCGACATTACTCTTCGCTCCCACGAAGCTTCTTCCGATCCGTGATTACGCCATAACACTTTGACCAAAGGAACTGATTTCCTTCGTAGCACTTTCACATCTTGTTCCAAGATCTGAATCGGCTCTTCCTCGTAGGACAAATCTGGCCTTAGCTCCACCTCTTCAACCGGAACTACGTGAGATGGATCCGATCGATAACGACGTAGCATAGACACATGGAATATGTCGTGCATCTGTTTCAACTCCGGTGGCAACTCTAGCTGGTATGCCACTGGTCCAACTCGCTTCAATACCCTATAAGGTCCTATAAACCTTGGACTTAATTTCCCTTTGCGACCAAATCTCATAACCTTCTTCCAAGGCGATACCTTAAGAAACACTTGATCCCCCACATCAAATTCTATTTCCTTCCGTTTAAGATCTGCATACGACTTCTGCCTATCAGATGTTTCCTTCAACCGTGCCCGAATTACCTCAACCTTCTCATCGGATTCAGCCATGATCTCTAGCCCTAAAACCTGACGTTCCCCTAATTTCGTCCAACACGTAGGAGTGTGACACTTTCGTCCATACAACGCTTCATATGGTGCCATCCGAATATTGGCTTGATAGCTATTATTGTACGCAAATTCTGCTAAAGGTAAGTACTCCTCCCAACTTCCTCTGAAGTCTATCACACAGCCCCTCAGCATATCTTCCAACACTTGGATTACTCGCTCAGATTGTCCGTCTGACTGTGGATGAAAAGCCGTACTGAAGTCCAAGTTGGTGCCTAAAGCCTGATGTAGAGCTTTCCAAAACCGAGACGTAAACCTTGGATCCCTATCTGAAATAATTGACACTGGCACTCCATGCAACCTTACAATTTCTGCCACATACAACTTCGCCATCTTCTGCAAGAATAGTCAACCCACACTGGAATGAAATGCGCGGACTTTGTCAATCGATCCACTATCACCCATACCGAGTCCTTCTTAGTAGGCGTAACGGGAAGCCCACTAACAAAGTCCATAGTGATTCTCTCCCACTTCCATCATGGAATCTTTTCACCAAGCAATCTCGACGGAACTTGGTGTTCAGCCTTAACTTGCTGACACGTCAAGTATTTCCCTACAAATTCGGTAACTTCCGTTTTAAGACCAGGCCATCAAAACTGTTCCCTTAGGTCTCTATACAACTTACTACCTCTAGGATGCATAGCATAAGGGCTACTATGCGATTCCTGAAGAATTCTCCGCCTTAACTCCTTATTCTTAGGCATACAGACCTTACCCTTGAAACACAATACTCCCTCGTCATTAATACCATAGTCTTCCAACTCCCCACTCTGCACTTGCTGCAACTTAGGACTTAGATCATCATCCATTAACTGACTTTCCTTCACCTCATTCAACCATGTCGGTTTAACTTGCAACTCTGCCAATAAACTTCCATCATCATACAAGCTAAGATGTGCAAACATTTCAGATCCGACACTACTTTACGACTTAGGGCATTTGCCACTACATTCGCCTTGCCCGGATGATACTCTATCGAACAATCGTAGTCTTTCAATAACTCCACCCACCTTCGCTGTCTCAGTGTAACATCCTAAAATAGGGCCTATGCATTTTCAGTTTAATTGTATGAAGTGACATGTTTTAAGTATTATGAATAAATTTTGAATATTTTTGGAAACCCAGAAATGAGTGAAAATAAGTTAGAAATGAACATTTTTGGAAACTAGGAAATGTAAGGAAATGTCAAGTTTACAGAGCCGATCGAAAATTTTTGGAAACTTAGAAATGACCTAGAAATGACGAGTTTTAAGGTTTAAAAGGGGAAATTAAGGCAAGGTGGCCTTAAAAGAAAAAGTTTGTGAAATTTGACACACAAACAGGCTTGGAAAAGTGGTCCAAAGATGCCACTTAGGGCCTATGGAAATGGCGCCATATGCAGGGAGGAATGGGCCTGAGTTCGAGTCACTTGGGAAGCAAATAAAGGAGGTTTTATTTTTGCTTCCGTAAGACCGAGGTGGACTAGCACATGCTTCTAGAAAGGAGGTGTTTTATTCTCATAAATATTCGATTAAAAAGGTGATAAATAAAGGATTTTTTTAAATTGGATTATTTTGAAGAGATAAATGTTGGATTTAAACTCTTTTATTTATGATAATTAAAGGATAAAGTTATCAGATAGAGGAGTGGTGGCCAAGTAAGGGACTCCTTAGATGATAATTTCGGCTATAAAAGGAAAAGAGAGGCCATTCTGCATTATTTTCTATTCTTTGAAAGCCTCTGTAAATTCTCTTCACCAAATCTTCTTCTTCTTTTATTTTTGCCAAGCCGAAATACACGTGATCTAGCCGAATCCTCCATATTTATTCTTCCTTCTCTTTTCTTTCTAATCCTCCAAAAGCCGAAAGTTGTGAGATCACCATCTAGCCATAGCCGAATCTCTAAAGGTTGAAGTGAAGGTGCAATCGATTTCTTCAAGTAAGGGTAAGATCTCATTCGGTTTCATCCTTTTTCTTAAGATTTGCCAAATCTAGGACTAACCCCATTAATATCTTGTTGCCGAAACTTTGAAGAGATCTTTCGGGATTTACTAAGTGTCGACTACAAGGAAGGAGAAGTTCTTTTCCCGAAGGTACACCATAGGCCACGTGTTCCCTAGTTATTCGGTGAGTTTCGGATTTAAAATCCACAAGGTAAGTGTCTATAGTATTCGGCCAAGGCCATGTTTGGTAAATATATGTGTTCATTAATTATTCAAAAGCCGAAAACTAACCAAGTTAATTGATTCAATGCTTGGCCGAATGCAAGAAGAGTATAGCGAGAGATTTCAAGACTTGATTCTTAAGTCAAACGGCAACAAGGTAAGTTTAAGTATACTAATCCTACTAGGATTTGGATTTATGGCCGAATGGCTTTTTGTTAAAGTAGTAGGTGATTAATTAAATGTAGGGATTAAGGATCTAAGCATTAGATCAAGCTTTTCGGATTTCAAGACCCTTTCTGTAAGTATGATAAGTTGTGGATATTTGGTTAAGAATTTGTATATTGATGATTAAATCGATTGTTACGATTAAGTGTGTTGATGGAGGCGAATACCATTCAAGAAGGGAAAGGGAAGGTCCCTATCCCGAAGTTTAAGAAGAGATCTGTCTCGGCGAGCTAGGGATTGGCCACCGGGTGTGGACCAGTCAGAACAAGAAAGTAGGCAAATAGCCGTAGTATCGCCTAGTGATAGCATCGATGATCGAAAGCATAGTTCTCCAAGTGATCAGGTGTGTGATTAACCCATCGTTTTCCGGGTATATGATATGTATGTGAAATGTGTATGTGTTATGAATGTGCTAACTAGTGCAGTGGAAATTGTGATAAGGATACCCTCAAGGGTATGTCGATAATCCGGTAAGTACCAAACTCGATGATATGTGATTATTAATATGAATATGTGATAATATGCTTGATGAACATGCTCATGCATCATTACATTGTATCATTATTTTATGTGGCATGTGCATGGGTTGGGATATGAAAGAAGGTACGGGTGTACTTCGAGTACGTGGTTTGATGTTAGCCTTGAGCTACATTGTGGATTGACGTTGAATGAGGTCACGTTGTGGATTAATTGCGATTTAGTTCGCGCGGGCTTGATGAGTGGCTATGTGCCTCATCGTGGTTGATATCGGCTATGTGCCCTATCGTGGTTGATGAGTGACTATGTGTCCCATCATGGTTTTGGTGTTAGCTACGACTACATCGTGGATTGGCGCCGATCGAGGTCGCGTTGTGGACTATTGTGCTTAATTGCACGTGGGCGGCAAATGATTGCCTTTGGAGTGAAAAGGAGAGGGTGATTTGATAATCCCCGGTGTGTGTAGGTCGGATAAGGGGGTGTGTAGCGGATGGACCCTAGGTTTGGGTTAGGCTTCATAATTGCATGATTTCGTATGTGAACATATGTGGAAATGGGCCAAGCCCAATATGATATGTGGATTAATGTGGAAATGGGCAAAGCCCAAGATATGAATGTGGATCACAGTGGAAATGGGCTAAGCCTGTATTATGGAAATTATGTGGTTAACTACCCTATTAGATGAATGTGATATGAATATGGGCCAAGCCTGAATGTGATAACATGTGAATTTGATAATTGATATCCGATATATGAGTTAATATGTGGTTAACATGTGGGTGGAATTCGATGGACTAATTACACACTCGAGTCAGTATGACTCACCCAATTTTTATTAAACATCGCAGTGATCGTGATTTTTGGACCGGGTTGGAGTGGATACAAAGGTGGCCATGCGACGATTTCCATGCGATGCGATTTCCATGCGAGAAAGATATTTTAATTAATTAAGTAGTTATATTTTCAGTATTTTGATTAAGTGTTTATTGTAATAAGGCCCATTAAAGTGATTGAACATTTTTATTATGTTTAAGCTAGACGACCATTAAATTATTATTTGGAAGTGTTTTTAATTTTGGCAACTTATATTTTAAAAGCTTATAATAAAGTTTTAATTTGGATATTTTTATCAAGCTTATATTATTTAGAATTTTTAATTGGACATGGTTTTCAAATGACAAATTTTTTAATGTTTTTCCCAAAAGTGAAATCAGTCTTCAAACGTTTTTCCGCAGTGGCATTTCAAATTTAGTCATAACGAATGGGCCGGGTTTAGGGTGTTACAGTTTGGTATCAGAGCCCAGTTCAAAACTCGGCTTTGAGGTTTTGGGCCCGAAAATAGTTTTCAAAAAAAAATGGGCTTTTCAAAATATGGACTTTTATTTCAGGTTATTCTGGCATGGCACCTATATCTCCTACCCAAGTCCACTGTAAGTACTTCACGCTATTGAAGTGGTTTGAATATGTGAATGTTATAAGTATGAAGGGAACGTAGATTAGTGAACTAGGATCTGTTGAACCCTAGGACTGGGCTACTCAAACACAAGTGCATAAGACTTAAGGACCATTAAACAAACCTGTGAACTAAGTCGCCGAGTTAAGGTGTGGCAACCATAGTACGCATGTCTAGGATTGGTATTCAGTAAGAGCTTGGTACTTAAGCAGTCCTAGCGACTCACCTCCTCTCTACTCGAATCCTACCTGGTGCGTAGCTACGGTTCACCCTAACCAAGAGGACTTATTCACGGGCTAAACCCGATAATTAAAACCCGAAAGGGACTAGCCATGCAGTTTTATAAAAACCCTAGTTTTAAAATCCCTAAATTACCCTTTTAATTGTAGTAAAAGATTATTGTGAAATTTTTTTCCCAAAATATCTCCGATTTACAAAATTACAAAAATGCCCCTGTATTATAAATTACTAAAATACCCTTAGTTCTTAAGATTTTCAAAAATACCCTCGACGTTTGCTACAATATTTCTACTTTACAAAAATACCAAAAACTTCTGTTTTACAAATAACAAGATACCCTGATTTGGAAAATTTACTTTAATCGCTTCTAACTTCCAAAATTACCAAATAACCTCGATTTAAAATTTTTGCAACACCTCTGATTTGGAAAACAAAATAACCCAGAGATTTTGTAAATTCTGAAATACCTTTAATTTGAAAAATATTTTCGAATTGACCCCAATTTATTACCAAAATACCCCTATAGGGAAAATGACGAAATTACCCCTGGGTAGGGAAATGGATGGAATGGCCATAAAAGTGTAGTGAATGATGTTGTGAATGAATGTGACTTCATGGAGAAATGAATGTGTCTCTGCTTGAATGAATGTGAATGTGACTCCACGAGTTAGAGTAGTGAACTTGAATCAACCTTTGTGTGATCGAAAGAACTACTTCTAAATATCTTTATATCATAAAATTGTTCGCGGTTAATAAGTGGAACAAAAGTCTGATACATAAAACTTTTTAATCAGATAAGTCGCGACGTTAGAAATGAGTTCTAGGGGACGTGGTCATCGTGGACGCGGTAGAGGTAGAATGGCAGTATCGGAACCAGTAGGGTCTGGCCATGGGTCAGAAAACGATGTGCCGCCGCCAGCTATGGGCACGGAGGATCAAGATCCGATAGGAGAAGATGAAGCAGTGTCGCGAGCTATGTTGCGAGTACTAGAACGTGTGGCAGGAGCTAGCATGAGAAGTGGAGCTCGAAAGTCGGTATCGGAAAGACTTAGGTCCAACGGGGCTGAAGTTTTTAGAGGAGTATCTGGAGTAGCTCCGAACGTAGCGGAGTATTGGTTGGAAGCAGTCGAAAGAATAATGGACGATTTGGACTGTACTGATGAGGAAAAGCTGAAAGGCGCTGTCTCGTTGCTCCGAGACGAAGCTTATCGATGGTGGCTCACTGTCAAACAAGGTGTCCCGGCAGATCGATTGAATTGGAATTATTTTAAGGTTAAGTTCGAAGGAAAGTACGTTGGAGCTAGCTACTTAGACTCGCAGAGAAAGGCATTTCTTAACTTGGTACAAGGAAGTAAGTCGGTAGCGGAATATGAAGCAAAATTTGTGCGGTTAAGTCAGTACGCCAAGGGGATCGTGGCTACTGAGTATGAAAGGTGCGTCCGATTCGAAGATGGGTTGCGTGATGAGCTACGAGTGTTGATTGCTCCGCATAGAGAAAGAGACTTTGCCATTCTAGTGGAGAAAGCTCGGATAGCTGAGGAAGTTAAGAAGACTGTAAGGTAGAACCGAGATAAGGAAAGGAATGGGAATAAGAGAAGTTTTAGACCGTTAGCATCGTTTGAAGATGTTCGGAAAAGACCAAGGATCGAGAATTCTGTACGTGCACCTGTGCCAGTTTTTGAGAATCAGAATCGTTCCTGTGCTCGGTGTGGGAGAAGTCACACAGGAGAATGTTGGGGAAATAGTAAGGAATGTTTCCGGTGTGGATCTAAGGCTCATTTGGTTAAGAAATATCCTCAAGTGATGGATAGGGCTCGAGGCCAAGGTCGTGGAACACCCGACAGAGGAGCTGAAGGTATGGATACGAGGCAACCAAGGATGTGATAGCGGGTAAGTTCCTTGTTTTGGAATATTACTTATTGCTTTAGAGATAATTCATTCTTGTGTTGCTAGTAAAATGCCTGAAACCCTGGATGTGAACTTAAAAAAATTGTGCCTAGGAAGTATGATGATTCTATTAAGATCAGTCGCGCAGACATAAGCGCGTAGTGCGGTGAGTTAAGAGGTACGATTATTCGTTAATAAGTAATTTCGAGGACGAAATTATTTTTAAGGAGGGTAGAACTGTAACATCCTAAAATAGGGCCTATGCATTTTCGATTTAATTGTATGAAGTGACATGTTTTAAGTATTATGAATAAATTTTGAATATTTTTGGAAACCCGGAAATGAGTGAAAATAAGTTAGAAATGAACATTTTTGGAAACTAGGAAATGTAAGGAAAATGGAAAGTGAACATTTTTGGAAACTTGGAAATGTAAGGAAATGTCAAGTTTACAGAGCCGATCGAAAATTTTTGGAAACTTAGAAATGACCTAGAAATGACGAGTTTTAAGGTTTAAAAGGGGAAATTAAGGCAAGGTGGCCTTAAAGGAAAAAGTTTGTGAAATTTGACACCCAAACAGGCTTGGAAAAGTGGTCTGAAGATGCCACTTAGGGCCTATGGAAATGGCGCCATATGCAGGAGGAATGGGCCTGAGTTCGAGTCACTTGAGAAGCAAATAAAGGAGGTTTTATTTTTGCTTCCAGAAGACTGAGGTGGACGGCACATGCTTCTAGAAAGGAGGTGTTTTATTCTCATAAATATTCGATTAAAAATGGTGATAAATAAATGATTTTTTTTAAATTGGATTATTTTGAAGAGATAAATGTTGGATTTAAACTCTTTTATTTATGATAATTAAAGAATAAAGTTATCAGATAGAGGAGTGGTGGCCAAGTAAGGGACTCCTTAGATGATAATTTCGGCTATAAAAGGAAAAGAGAGGCCATTCGCATTATTTTCTGCTTCTTTGAAAGCCTCTGCGAATTCTCTTCACCAAATCTTCTTCTTCTTTTATTTTTGCCAAGCCGAAATACTCGTGATCTAGCCGAATCCTCCATCTTTATTCTTCCTTCTCTTTTCTTTCTAATCCTCCAAAAGCCAAAAGTTGTGAGATCATCATCTAGCCATAGCCGAATCTCTGAAGGTTGAAGTGAAGGTGCAATTGATTTCTTCAAGTAAGGGTAAGATCTCATTCGGTTTCATCCTTTTTCTTAAGATTTGCCAAAATCTAGGACTAACCCCATTAAGATCTTGTTGCCGAAACTTTGAAGAGATCTTTCGGGATTTACTAAGTGTCGACTACAAGGAAGGAGAAGTTCTTTTCCCGAAGGTACACCATAGGCCACGTGTTCCCTAGTTATTCGGTGAGTTTCGGGATTTAAAATCCACAAGGTAAGTGTCTATAGTATTCGGCCAAGGCCATGTTTGGTAAATATATGTGTTCATTAATTATTCAAAAGCCGAAAACTAACCAAGTTAATTGATTCAATGCTTGGCGAATGCAAGAAGAGTATAACGAGATTTCAAGACTTGATTCTTAAGTCAAACGGCAACAAGGTAAGTTTAAGTATACTAATCCTACTAGGATTTGGATTTATGGCCGAATGGCTTTTTGTTAAAGTAGTAGGTGATTAATCAAATGTAGGGATTAAGGATCTAAGCATTAGATCAAGCTTTTCGGGATTTCAAGACCCTTTCGGTAAGTATGATAAGTTGTGGATATTTGGTTAAGAATTCAGTATATTGATGATTAAATCGATTGTTACGATTAAGTGTGTTGATGGAGGCGAATACCATTCAAGAAGGGAAAGGAAGGTCCCTATCCCGAAGTTTAAGAAGAGATCTGTCTCGGCGGTTAGGGATTAGCCACCGGGGTATGGACCAAATGTCGAACAAGAAAGTAGGCAAATAGCGTAGTATCGCCTAGTGATAGCATCGATGATCGAAAGCATAGTTCTCCAAGTGATCGGTGTGTGATTAACCCACCGTTTTACGGGTATATGATATGTATGTGAAATGTGTATGTGTTATGAATGTGCTAACTAGTGCGAGTGGAAATTGTGATAAGGATACCCTCAAGGGTATATGTCGATAATCCGGTAAGTACCAAACCGGATGATATGTGATTATTAATATGAATATGTGATAATATGCTTGATGAACATGCTCATGCATCATTACATTGTATCATTATTTTATGTGGCATGTGCATGGGTTGGGATATGAAAGAAGGTACGGGTGTACTTTGAGTACGTGGTTTGATGTTAGCCTTGAGCTACATCGTGGATTGACGTTGACTGAGGTCACGTTGTGGATTAATTGCGATTTAGTTCGCGTGGCTTGATGAGTGGCTATGTGCCTCATCGTGGTTGATATCGGCTATGTGCCCTATCGTGGTTGATGAGTGACTATGTGTCCCATCGTGGTTTTGGTGTTAGCTATGGCTACATCGTGGATTGGCACTGACTGAGGTCGCGTTGTGGACTATTGTGCTTAATTGCACGTGGACGGCAGCGATTGCCTTTGGAGTGAAAAGGAGAGGGTGATTTGATAATCCCACGGTGTGTGGTAGGTCGGATAAGGGGTGTGTAGCGGATGGACCCTAGGTTTGGGTTGGGCTTCATAATTGAATGATTTCGTATGTGAACATATGTGGAAATGGGCCAAGCCCAATATGATATGTGGATTAATGTGGAAATGGGCAAAGCCCAAGATATGAATGTGGATCGGTGTGGAAATGGGCTAAGCCCGGATGTGGAAATTATGTGGTTAACTACCCTATTAGATGAATGTGATATGAATATGGGCCAAGCCCGAGAATGTGATAACATGTGAATTTGATAATTGATATCCGATATATGAGTTAATATGTGGTTAACATGTGGGTGGAATTCGATGGACTAATTACACACTGAGTCCAGTATGACTCACCCAATTTTTATTAAACATCGCAGGTGATCGTGATTTTTGGACCGGGTTGGAGTGGATACAAAGGTGGCCATGCATGAGATTTCCATGCGAGAAAGATATTTTAATTAATTAAGTAGTTATATTTTCAGTATTTTGATTAAGTGTTTATTATAATAAGGCCCATTAAAGTGATTGAACATTTTTATTATGTTTAAGCTAGACGGCCATTAAATTATTATTTGGAAGTGCTTTTAATTTTGGCAACTTATATTTTAAAAGCTTATAATAAAGTTTTAATTTGGATATTTTTATCAAGCTTATATTATTTAGAATTTTTAATTGGACATGGTTTTCAAATGACAAAATTTTTAATGTTTTTCCCAAAAGTGAAATCAGTCTTCAAACGTTTTTCCGCAGTGGCATTTCAAATTCGGTCATAACGAATGGGCCGGGTTTGGGGTGTTACACTCAGGTTCAGCTCTTTCTGAGTCAGCAGATACTTAAGGCTCTTGTGGCCCGTGTAGATCACTGACTTTTCTCCATAAAGATAATGCCTCCACACCTTAAGAGCAAAGACCACCGCCGCCAATTCCAAATCATGCGTCGGGTAGTTAACCTCATGTGGCCTTAATTGTCGAGACTCATAAGCGACTACCTTCCCATCTTGCATCAATACGCATCCCAATCCTCTGTGAGAAGCATCACAGTACACCACAAAGTCCTTCCCTACCTCCAGCTGAATCAAAATCGGAGCTTCAGTCAAAACCCTCTTAAGCTTCTCAAAGCTCTCCTGTTTATATCTCGTCCATACGAAAGGTACTTCCTTTCTCAACAACTTCATCAACAGTGCGGCTATTGGCGAGAACCCTTCTACGAACCTTCAGAGTAGCTCGCTAATCCCAAGAAATCATGAACCTCTCGCCACCGACTTAGGTGGTTTCCAATCTAGCACTGCCTCGATCTTCCTAGGATCCACTCTTATCCCTTCTACAGACACTACATGCCCTAAGAATGCGACTTCCTTCAGCCAAAATTCGCACTTGCTGAATTTGGCATAAAGCTTCTTCTCCCTTAATACTTGCAACACAAGCCGGAGATGCTCATCATGTTCCTCCTCAGACTTGGAGTATACTAGGATATCGTCTATGAACACAACGACGAACCTATCCAAGTAAGGTTAAAAAACCCGGTTCATCATATCCATGAATGCGGCTGGGGTGTTCGTCAATCCGAACGGCATTACTACGAACTCATAGTGCCCGTATCTTATTCGAAAGGCTGTCTTATGGATATCTACTTCCTTCACCTTAAGCTGATGATATCTAGACCTTAGATCTATCTTCGAGAATACCGCTGCCCCCTTAAGCTGATCGAACAAGTCGTGTATCCTCGGCAACGGGTACTTATTCTTGATGGTCAGCTTATTCAACTGACGATAATCTATGCATATACGCATAGTTCCATCCTTCTTCTTTACAAACAAGACCGGTGCTCCCCATGGAGACACACTGGGTCGGATAAACCCACGATCAAGCAACTCTTAGATTTGAGCCTTGAGCTCAACCAATTCCTTTGGTGCCATTCTGTACGGAGCGATAGATACTGGCGCCGTTCCAGTGCAACAAGTCAATTCCAAACTCCACCTCCCCAATCCGGGGTATTCCGGGTAACTCCTCCTAAAAATATCCACAAACTCCTTTACTGTTCTAACTCCACTAACTCCTCCTTCTTTGGCATCCAACGCCCTAACAAAAGTCAGAAATGCCTTGCACCCTTTCTGAACCATCTTATCGACCTTTAAGGCGTATACTACGTTAGATAAGTAGTTCCTTCTTTCTCCTATCATAATTATCGCCTCATCCTCCTGGCGTCCTTAACTCCATTCGCTTAGCCGCACAATCCAATATAGCCCGTGTTCTACTAGCCACCCATGCCAAGTATGAGGTCAAATTCTCCGAAGGAAGTTCCATTAAGTCGGCGAAAAAATATCACTCCCCATCGATCTTGCTGCTCACCACCAACACCGGTGGTGGGGTGGTGGTACCTCATTCTCGGATCCTTGACCCGATCTAACGGGTTCCGATCACGCCATTCTCGCCTTCTACCACGTCCTCGTACATTACGACCACGTCCCTAGAACTCATTTCTACGATCGCGCTTTAATCTGATTACAAAGTTTTATGTATTAGCCTTTTTCCACTGATTACACTGCGAAGAAATTTTATGAAAAGAAGATTAATAGAGGTTCTTTCGATCATTCGAGTTTTCGCTCCAAGTTTTCTATCCTAATTCGTGAGAAACACAATCATTCAATGAGTACCTACCGCACATATTCCACTATTTAAACATTTTCAATCCGTTCCTATCCTGTGGGTATTTTCGTCATTTCTCCTACAGGGTATTTTGGTAATAAATCGGTCAATTTAAAAATTTTGTAAATCGTGGGTAATTTCAGTAAATTTTCCAATTCGGGGTATCTTAATGTTTTGCAAAATAGGGTTTCGGTATTTTGGAAAAATATCTTAGTAAAAGTCAAAGGTAGTATGGTAGTTTAAAATTTTCAAACCAAGGGCATTTTAGTAATTTTACAACCAGGGGTACTTAGGTAATTTTGTAAGTCGAAAATATTTTGGAGAATTTTTTTTTTTTCAAAATAGTTTTTCCTCAATTCAAAGGGGTAATTTGGTGATTTTTAAAACTAGGGTTTTTATAAAAATACGGCTAGTCCCTTTCGGGTTTTATTTATTGAGTTTATCCTGTGAATAAGTCCTCTTGGTTAGGGTGATCCGTAGCTACGCACCAGGTAGGATTCGAGCGAAGAGGAGGTGAGTCACGAGGACTGCTTAAATACCAGGCTCTTCCTAAATCCAATCCTAGACATGCGCACAATGGTTGCCACACCCTAACTCGGCGACTTAGTCACAGGTTTGTTTCGTTAGGCATTAAGTCTTATGTAATTCTTATGTTGGGGTAAACTAATCCTAGGGCTCAAGTACTTAATATACTAATCTACGTTCCCGATATACCCTTCTACAAATCATACTATAATTCACACAACAGTTAGGAGTACTTACCTGGTGGACTTCGGGTCGGAGACTTAGGTGCCATGCCAGAAAACCTGCTCATGTCACAAAATTTTTCACAAAATTTATTTAGGCGAAATCTTGAAAATATTGTGGGCTTCAAACCCAAGGCCGAGAGTTTTAAAACTGGCTCGATACAAAACTCGAAACACCCCAAACTCGCCCACGAGCCCAGCATCGGATCTGTATATTCCTCGAGTAAAACGTTTCAATTTCACGTTTATTACCTTGGAAAATTTGGGGTGGTTTTATAAAAATACCGAGTTGTTTTGGGGTTAATCTTTAATTCGAAAATCGTTTGTGTTTAGGTGTCTAAACATTTAAAATTTATTTTTAAGAAAAGTTGCTTAAACTTTAAATTGATAAAATTCGTATCATACTAAATAATTAAAATGCATGCATAAACAGTTTCACACTAGTGGCCTTATTACACCAAAGAAAACCCGAAATAAATCCAAAATACTTGAAAATAGAAAGTCCAAGATAAAATAAATTTTGAGCTGAGCATGGCTACCACTGAGCTCCTGCCGACCCGGTCCATCACTGAGTGTCACCTGAAAAGATATCCCACAACGGGGTGAGTCAAACAGACTTAGTGTGTACAGCCAACACTAAGTCCCAACGATTTAGGCATGTCAATTCATACATATACAAATAGCAATTAAGTATAATGATGCAATCCCGAACCCAAACCTAGATGCCATCCGCTACACATCACCCGTACCAACCATCACACCGTGGGGACTACTAAGTCGACCCTCCATCCGCTACACATCATCGAAGGCAGTCGCTACAGACGACTAGCTCATCGCCCTTATAATTTTGTGGCGTAGCCACCAGATAATAATTTTGTGACATAAGTCACCACATTCAGATATTGTGACATGAGTCACCACATTCGGATTATGTGACCGAAGTCACCACATTCAGATATTGTGGTATAAACCACCAGATCATTTCCCCTTTCCATATAACCCATATGCCCCATGTCATACAAATCATGCAATTATCATGGCTTAGGCCTTATTTCACATTCTTATCAATGTTCACATATGTGCCACAATAGATATTCATAATATCATAACTACAGTAGTAGTAAGTTAACGTACCTGAGTACTTTGTACCATTGCATGGTACCCTTAGCCACATCTTACTTATTCTTACTAACACATTCAATAAAACATAACTATAAATCTATTAAGGCTTAGTGCGGGGTACACACCTGATATACTTATCGCTTTCACTGAGACTCCCGAAAATCCCGATCTAGCGTCCTAGATCCTTAGTTCCTACATTTGGTCAACCATTTAATGTTTAGCAAAAGCCTATTCGGCTATATGATCAAATCCCGAAGGATTATTACACCCAAAGATCCTACCTTGTTGCCGATTTGATTATTAATCAAATCCCGAAACGTTGTAGTATTTCTTCCTTAAAATCGGCTAACACTAGATCAATTGACTTGGTTAGTTTTCGGCTTTCTAATAAGTAAGAAATAGATCTAAGTTGCTAAATAGGGCCTTGGCCGAATGTGTATGTGCACTTACCTTGCGATTTTGAATCCCGAAATCCTTGTATACCACTGTCGATCGCCTAAATAACTATGGTCGATTCGGCTAACATAATAATCAATATGGCCGAATATTACACCTCCTTACCTTGCGATTTCAATTCCCACAAATTGATCCTTGCTTCTTTAATGATGTCGAGATTCCTATGGCCACATGTTAGATCTAATCTAACATTAAAACAAAATAGAATGGCCTATGGCCGAATATCACATAACTTACCTTGGATATTGAAATCCCAAAACCTCCTTGTAGTTGACAACACCCAAATCCCGAAACCTTTTCCATAGTTTCGGCCAAGGAACAATAATAGAGATTAGTTCTTAGATTTCGACAAGCCTAAAAGAAAGAGAATGGAAATCGAATTTGATCTTACCCTGAAGAAATCGGTAGAGAGAACTAGTAGGAGAAATCGATTCAAAGAGTGGCAACTTTCGGCTTTTGATGATCACTTGGAAAGATTCGGTTTTAATCAAGAAAAGAAAAGAAAGTATAGGACTTAGGGAAAATCAGCAAGACTAGGGGATCCTATTTTCGGCTTTTGGAGAATTGAAAAGAAAAAGAGAATAGGTTGCAGAGAGAATTCGGCAGAGGCACGGGAGGAAAGAAAGAATGAAGAATGGCCTTATTCTCCTTCCTTGGCCGAAATTACTACACTTAGAGTCCCCCAATCGGCCAACTCACACTCCCTTATCAGCTTCCTCATTTTTCTCCTCTTTTTTCTCTTTTACCCATTCAAAAATAATTCAAAATAAAATCATCATTTATCCCCTATCTTAGCTGAAATTTAAAAAGGATAAATCAAGTCTTTATCCTCACCTTTCAAAGCCCCATTGCCGTCCATCTCCTCCCCCTCTCCTTGACGCAACATTCAAAATAAAAGCCCCCTCTTTTTTGCTTCCTTTGCAGCTCGAACTTAAGACCTGCATCATGCTTGTGGTGTCACCTACTGAGGCCTTAAGTGGCGCCTTCAAGCCACTTTACCAAGCCCATTTATGTGTTATAAATCCCCTACATTTTCTCTTAAGGCCACCCTGCTTAGCTTCCTCTTTTAGATTTAAAATCTAATAATTTCTAAGGCATTTTCCTACATTCTAAGGTTCTCAAAAATTCATAAAACACATTTAACACACACATAGACATGCTTTCACATTTATTTAAGCACAAATGCATAAACCCAAAATCCAGGATATTACAAGCTTAGTGTAACGCCCCGAAATTTGGGCCTAGAAGTATTGGGCCTTGAGTAATTAAATGGTTAGGAAACTGTGCATAAAAGTTTATATGAGCTAGGAAATGACACAATTAAATGTCTGCTCAAGTGGTTAAGGGTCCTGAGAGGAGTTGGAAAAGTCCTGGGTTCAAACCTGGGCTTTAGCAAAAAAATTAGTTTTTCCCTTAAGTGAATTTGGTGTTAGTTTGAAGGTCTTATTTATATCTGTGGTGGATTTATGGCACAAAAGGAGCTTGGGCTCCAGTGGTAAGTGATGCCAAGGGTGGTATAGGAGGACTGGGGTTCAAGTCCTGGCATTTACAAAATTATTATTTTGCTCCTAAGTGAACCCTTGGTGATTAGAAGTAGACCTTATAGTTAATTGTGGTTAAGAAGTGACATAAGGAGCCTTATGGTCTAATGGAAGTGACATTCCAGGTGTGGCAAGGGGTCTAAGGTTTAACTCTTGGGATAAGCAACGGAGTATTTATTTTGCTGATGGGACGCCTAGTGTTTGAGTTGGAATGGAGTTCTACTAAGGTGGTTGTGGAATCGGTCTTGGGGGAGTGATTCTTGGGATAGGGATAGAAGTTGGTAAAGATTTAGAGGAGAAAATGGAGGAGAAAAAATGAGGAATTGGAATTGGAGGAGGTTGGAGCCGAAATTTGAGTGTAACACTCAAGAAATTCGGCCAAAGGGGGATTTTGGTGGATATTTTGGCTTTGTTGAGTTTTGTTTTTTTTCTTTTCTTTTGATCAGTTTAGTTACCAAACCAAAGCTACTTTTCTCTTTTTCTGGATGCCGCTGAAACTGCACTAAAAGTGACCTCTCGTGCATTCTTTTTGCTCTGTTTCACTCTATTTTCTTCTTAGCCGTTTCTGTGTTACCATTTAGGCATCTTTTTGTACCTTTTCTGCCTATTTTTTTTCCCTTGGCCGATTGCATCTCTTCTCTTCGTCTACATCTTTTCTTTTTATTTTTCCCCATTTATTTCTCTTGAGCCAAATTTTCCTTTTGTTTAACACTGTTATCATTTATTCATAAGTGTGTAAAAGCCGAATACCCTGCTATCTCTCTTTCAGCTATTGCCGAATTTACTCTCATTTCTGTTCTCCTATCATAAGGCTGCGGGTTCTTCTCTTCTGTTTGCCGAGGTTAAGTGTAAGTTATGGTGATTCCTTAAATGGATTTTTGTTGCTAGTATAGTTCTATTTCCCTTCTGCCGAATTCTCTCTCTCTCCCCTTAGACTAACGTTGGTTGATACCTAGGAGTTCTCGAGGAGTAAAGAGGGGAGCGTGTTCTAAAAGCGGTCGAAGGCCAACTCTCAGTTTTGACTATAATTGCAGCAAGGGGATCAATTCTTGCTAACAGTTAGTGGGGACTTATCAAATCTCGATCGACTAAGGCAAGTATCAATGTGATTTCGGCATGTGTTTGGAAAAAAAGAAAGAATAACTGTATTGATCGAGTGATTAACCGTTAGTTTTGAATATGGTAGGTTCGGTGCTAGGGATTCGTGGTGCGCTTCGTGATCAGGTGTGTAACCACACTCCTTCTGATCGTAGTTCGACAAAATGCCAAAAACCCGAAATACCGGTGAATGATGCCACACGAGTGTGCGATCGCACTTGTGGTGGACCGAGCCCACAAATATGGGCATAAGATGGTTGAGGCCACCATGAGCGTTCTCATGGGCTTAGGTCGCTTTGGGCCACGTTTGGGTCGAAATAGGCCGTGTGGGCCCAATAGGCTGGTGGGCCCCACGCAGATAAAATGCATGTTATATGGTTTTTATTGGTTTGAACTGTGCTGTTCGTATAGTCGAGGCTATTTCTGGGCTAATTAGGCCACACGAGTGTGTGGGCCCACTTGGGCCGAGTAATGGGCCTCAGGCCCATTTACACCGTTGTGACTGTTTAGGTTACTTAAGTCGCTCGAGGCGACGGTGGACCTTCTGTTGGGTTGCTGAGACCCCAGTTTGCAAAATTACCGAAATACCCTCATAGGGTAATATGACCGTTATGCCCCTGAAGGGAAAAATGACTAAAATGCTTCTACATGTTATATGATTGTTATTGTAAGCCATTTATGGTATGTTTGGATTCGTGTGATATTATGCTGCATGGGGGGAATAATTGATTTGGAGGAAGTATATGATTTGTTAGGGTCGCATGGTCGCTTGACGACTGTGGATCCACCGATGGCTTTAAGCCGATTATGTGACTGGCAGCTCTGCTGCAATATTGGTTAGTGTCGCAACCGGTGCTACATAAGGAGTGTATGGATGGGTGGGTCGATTTAATCCCCACAGGAGTGCAGGGTTGGACAGGAGACGGAGTGAAGGGTTGGTTTTGGGCATTTATGCATTGCATGTTCTGATTCTGATGTTGATATGGGCTTAGGCTCAGATAGATGTGATATGTGACATTTGTTATGGGCTAAGGCCCAACTGAGGCTATTATGGGCTAAGGCCTAAATGCCACCGTTACTATGTTGGGCTTAGGCCCACATTGATTACTGTAATGGGCTTAGGCCCGAATTGATGTGATGCATGCTTTAGGATCGATGAGGGTTGTACACACTGAGTTTTCATAAACTCACCCCCTCTTTTTAATTTTTTTCAAGTAATCCTCAGTAAGCGGTTCGTCTTACTGGAGGACTCGGAGGTGGCCACACTACGAACAGCTTTAAATTTTAGTAGTCTAGTTTACCTTACTTAAACAGCTTTCTTATTGGGTTGTAATAAGGCCTCTTTTAATTTCAGGTTTTTAATTTGGGATTTTTAGTTATTACATTTCCTATCTGTTAAAAGTAGATCGCGGTTTTTCAAAACAATAACTGTTTTCAAAACACTACGCTTTCACAATTTAATCTTTAAACATCACGTTTTCGTAAATCGGTTACTTTTAAACTTGGCTTCCGCAACTGAAAAGAAATTTTAGGAATAAACTTAGTAAATTTTCTATATACCACGTTTAAAATAAAATAATAATAAACTAAGTAACTAGGATTTTACTCAAGCTTTTAATTAAGAAGGGTTTTCAATGAAAACATGGTTTTCGAAAAACACTTCAATGTGTCAGGGAAGGGGAACACACGTCCAAACTACAAGCCCATAGGGCAGACCGTGTGTCACACACGGCCTAGACACACGCCCGTGTGTCTACCCGTGTGGACAATAACAAGGCTATTTACCAAGCCCTTTTTGCCACCCTTACTTGCATCAAAATAAGCCACATTAAGTAGCACCAATCCACACATAAACATCTGACCAAATCAGTCACAACCAAAACATAAACACATCAAGGCCACTACACTCCATTCACATGCAAAACTTATCACATACTTTATCAATTCAATCATGCCATTTACTCATTCATGAAAAACATCTTCATTTGCATAAAACAATGACAAATATTAGCCATCATCCATGGCCTTATACAAAATGAATCAATTTTCAAAATAAGCCAACACTTTTGGCCATAACAATATGACACTTGACAAAAGACCAAGTCCCTATACATGCCATACTCAAAATAATAAATCTAACTATACCAAATGTTCAGATTGATAGTGTGATCGAGCCTCCGATGTTCTTTTGATCCCCGAACTAGCTTGGCGGCACTATAAGAAAATGGAAAAGAGAGGGAGTAAGCATAAAGCTTAGTAAGTCGCATGTAAATAATTAACAACAATTACCATGCATTATCATACTCATATCATCTTATAAACTTGCACAAAATTCACGAATGATTAAAAGCATAACTTACTCATTTTCACCCTTACTAATCATACAACATAATTCGAGCTCATTTCTCATGAATTTTCATGTAGGTACTTGTATCACTTACAACATAGTCGTAACTTTTCTCACTTTTGACACAAGCTCTAAATTACCCGTTGAACCAGTTGGAATACCAAAGGATACCCGACATGCCTCACACAAGAGGGTAAAATGCCGATGCCATGTCCCAGACATGGTCTTACACTAGCTCTCGTCTCAATACCGACGCCATGTCCCAGACATGGTCTTACACTGGCTCTCGTATTGTGGCCGACGCCATGTCCCAGACATGTTCTTACACTAGCACACATATCATAGTCGATGCCATGTCCCAAACATGGTCTTACACTGGCTGTTCATAATGTGGCTGATGCCATGTCCCAGACATGATCTTACACTAGCGCACATATCGCTCAAATGTCATGGCTTGGATATCTAATCTATTCCTAAGGTTCAACCGGGAGTATATCACATCAACTTTCGTCATGCATATTCATAGCAATAATCAAACATTTTATGCAATATAAATTGTTTAATGCATAAATACAATAACGTTGTATTATTTACGTACAACTTACTTCGGTATACAAAAAGTGAGCGACTAAATTGAATTAGTCTACTAGCTTGGTTTTCCTCCGGTCTAGGTCCGGACTCCGTTTTTCTTGATCTATAATGATAAAATTCACTCATTTAATCACCACATTAATCAAGACATTTCAAAATTCCTACTTTGGAAAAATTACCGTTTTGCCCCTAGACTTTCACATAATTACGATTTTATTCCTAGGCTCGTAAATCGATTTTCATCAAATTTACTCATTAACTAAGCCTATCCGAATCTATTTTAAGCTTATAACAACTTACAAATCCAATTATTTCACACATTTACTACCTATTTTACAACATTTACAAAAAGGTCCATTTTAGGTGTTTTCATGGAAAAATCCTTTCACAAAAGTTGTTTACTTAACAACCAAGATTCATTTTCATCCATAAATTTTCAGCAAACAACATGAATATTCACATGGTAAAACCCTATACTCTCAACCATTTTGCAAAATAGTCCCTTTATTAGTTAGATTAAGCTATAGGGGTTTTAAAAGTACAAAAATTATAAAAAACAACCACCAAAAGCACTTACTTGCAAGGGCTATAAGTTGCTAAAAATTTTCAAGCTTCCATAGATGTTTTATTTGGGGAAAAATCGGTGGAGAGAAGAAAGATGAAAGTTGATATCATTTCTTCTCTTTATTTTATTTTATTTCATCAATTAAGTCACCTAATTCCACCAACTTTGACAAATTTTCATTTTTTGTCTCCTATGGCCGGCCATCCTTCTTATAAGGGCCTATTTGCACATTAAGGACCTCTAATTTAAGGTTATATAGCTATTTGACACCTTTATCTTGTAGAACAAAACTTTCGCACTTTATGCGATTTAGTCCTTTTTCAAAATTAAGCATGCAATCACTAAAATTAATTCACCAAAATTTTCATGAATTCATATAATCATGCTATAACACATAAAATAATATTAAAAATAAATTTTTCGACCTTGGATTAGTTGTTTCGAAACCACTGTTCTGACTAGCCCCAAAATCGAGCTGTTACAAAAAGTTTGGATATTGGTTTCTCATAGCCTCCTCAGGCTCCCATGTAGCCTCTTCTACCCCGTATCTTTGCCATAATACTTTCACAAGAGCTATACTTTTATTTCTTAACTGTTTGACTTCTCGAATCAAAATCTTAACCGGCTCTTCAACATAAGTCATGTCCGGTTGAATTTCAACCACTGGCGGTACAATCACATGTGAAGGGTCTGATCGGTAACGGTGCAACATAGACACATGGAACACATCATGGATCTTTTCCAACTCAGATGGCAAAGCCAATCGATATGCTATCGACCCTATTATTTCAGTAATCTCATACGGTCCAATAAAGCGTGGACTTAATTTTCCTTTCCGGCCAAACCTCAAAACTTTCTTCCATGGAGATACTCTCAGGAATACCTTATCACTGACCTAAAATTCAATCTCTTTTCGTTTCAAATCTGCGTAGGATTTCTATCTATCCGAAGCAGCTTTCAAACAATCACGAATTACTTTTACTTTTTCTTCGATTTCTCTAACCAAATCGACCCCATGAATATGATTTTCTCTAAGTTCGGTCCAATACAAGGGTGTTCAGCACTTATGCCCATACAATGCCTCGTAAGGCGCCATTTTCAAACTCGACTAAAAACTATTGTTGTAGGCAAATTCCACCAACGGTAAATACTTTTCCCAACTACCATGGAACTCGAGAACATAACACTTCAGCATATCTTCAAGAATTTGAATTACTCGTTCAGACTGACCATCAGTTTGCGGATGAAAAGCGGTACTAAAATTCAATTTCATACCCAACGCTTCTTGTAACTTTTTTCCAAAACCGCGAAGTGAACCTCGAATCTCTATCCGATATAATCGACAAAGGCACTCTGTGCAATCTCACAATTTCAGAAATATACAATTTGACTAATTTATCAAGTGAGTAGTCAGTACGTAACGGAATAAAATGAGCCGATTTTGTAAGCCTATCAACTACAAACCAAATGACATCCTTCTTTTTCGTTGTCAAAGGCAAACCCGTCACAAAATCTATAGTAATTCTGTCCCATTTCCATTCGGGAACCATTATCTGCTGAAGTAAACCCGAAGGTACTTGATGTTCAGCTTTCACTTGCTGAAAAACCAAGCATCTCGATACGAACTCAGAAATATCTTTCTTCATATTCAGCCACCAATACCATTTCTTCAAGTCATTATACAACTTTGTACTGCCTGGATGAACAGATAGACATCCACTATGTGCTTCGTGCAAAATTTTTCGAATAAGCTCATCATCTCTTGGTACACAGACCCTATCTCAGAACATCAAACATCCATCAGAACTAATCCAAAAGTCTGACTCCATACCCGATTCACATTGAACTCTTTTGGCTTGCAAATCACTATCGCCTTTTTGAGCTTCACAAATCTCTTGGAGAAACATCGGTCTAGCTCTCAACTTAGCTAGTATAGAACCATCATTTGACAAAGCCAACCGTGTATTCATAGCTCTCAATGCAAACAAAGATTTCCTACTCAAAGCATCGCGATCATGTTCGCTTTCTGGATGGTAGTTAATCATTAATTCGTAATATTTTAACAACTCCAACCATCTCCTTTGCCGTAAATTCAAATCCCTTTGAGTCATCAAGTACTTTAGACTTTTATGATCAGTGAATACCTAACATTTCTCGCTATACAAATGGTGTCTCCAAATCTTCAACGCAAACACAATGGCGGCTGACTCCAAATCATGTGTCGGATAATTTTTCTCGTGCGGTTTCAGCTGTCTCGAGGCATAAGCTATCACTTTGCCCTCTTACATAAGTACACAACCCAATCCATTCAAGGATGCATCACTATAAACCACAAATTCTTTTCCCGATTCAGGTTGTACTAAAACTGGAGCCACAGTCAACAATGCCTTTTATTTCTCAAAACTCTGTTGGCACTTTTCTGTCCATTCGAACTTAACATCTTTTTGTAACAACCTCGTCATCGGAGTAGCTATCATGGAAAATCCTTTGACAAACCGTCTGTAATAACCAGCTAGGCCTAGAAAACTTCTAACCTCTGATACGTTCTTTGGCGGTTTCCATTCAACAATGGCTGAAATCTTTCCCGGGTTAACTCTAATGCCATCACCCGAAACAATGTGGCCCAAAAATCTGACTTCTTTAAACCAAAATTCACTTTTACTAAACTTGACATATAACTGTTTATCCCATAAAATTTGTAAAACCGTCCTCAAGTGCTCAGCATGCTCGCTCTCATCACGAGAGTAAATCAATATATCATCAATAAAGACTACAACAAATTTATCCAAATATGGCCGAAAGATGCGGTTCATTAAATCTATAAACACAGCAGGGGCGTTTGTTAAACCAAAAGGCAAAACTAGAAATTCATAGTGATCATACCTTGTCTGAAATGCGATTTTCGGCACATCTGAGTCTTTGACTCTCAACTGGTAATAACCAGACCTCAAGTCTATCTTAGAAAACATAGTGGCTCCATTCAATTGGTCAAACAAATCATCAATCCTTGGCAAGGGATACTTGTTCTTTACGGTTACCTTATTAAGTTGTCGGTAATCTATACATAACCTCATAGAACCATCTTTCTTTTTCACAAATAATATGGGAGCACCCCACGGAGAATAACTCAGTCTTACGAAACCTTTATCCGTCAACTCTTGTAACTAAGCCTTTAATTCTTTCAACTCGGTCAGAGCTATCCTGTATGGAGCAATCGAAATTGGCGCAGTACCAGGGGCTAACTCAATACCAAATTCAATCTCTCTAACCGGAGGCAACCCGGTAATTCTTTCTGAAATACATCTGGATACTCACGTACTATCAGTACTGATTCAATTCTTAACTCAGTCTCTTTGGTATTCATAAAAAAGGCAAGATAAGCTTCATATCCATTTCTTATGTATTTCTGAGCGGGCATAAAAGAAATCACTACAAGCAATCTATCCTGCTCATCTGATCCAACACGAAGAATATCCCCATTTTCACATTTTAATTTAATAAATTTTCTCCCACAATTTACTATCACATCATGAGCAGTTAACCAATCCATACCAAGAATTACATCGAATTCATCAAACAGCAATAGCATGAGATTAGCCGAAAAATAATGACCTCTAATCATTAAAGGGCAATCTCTGCATACCTTGTCAACTAACACACATTTGCCTAGGGGATTTGACACTTTTATCATAAATTCTGTAGACTCTACAGGCATGTTCATACTAGATACAAATTTCATACAAACATTCGAGTGGGTAGATCCCGGATCAATTAAAGCAACAACATGAGTATCATGGAGGGAAAATGTACCCGTAATCACATCAGTGGATGACGCCTCTTCGCGAGCGCGAATGGCATAAGTCCTCGCAGGCGCTCTACCCTCAAATCTTGCAATCCACTCTCTATGTGTATTCTTACTACTCGTTCCATTTCTCGAATTTCTCTATGGTTTCCCTTTACTAGCAGTGTTGCCCGATCTCACACTCTGATTTCTATCTTTTTCAACCATTTCGGGACAATCTCTAATGAAGTGATCTTGGGAGCCACACTTGAAACAAGCCCTCTCATTTGCTCAGCACTCACCGGGGTGATGTCTACCACACTGTGAACATTCCAGTCTACTTGGTTGTGCATTACCAACACTAGCAATCGAAGTGGTCTGAGCTTTAGAAACCGAGTACTGTTTACCTTTACTTTTATTTGAGAACCCAACTGAAGCGGCTGATCAAGTAGTGAATAGTGAACTCTCTCGATTTCTTGGATGAATATTGAAATGACTTACCCAATTGTCTCTTCCTCGAGTCACGAAACTCAATTTCAGCCTTTCTTTTCTCTTTAGCCAATTTCTCGGCCTTGCAAGCTCTCTCTACTAACACAACAAATTCTTTCAGTTCTAAAATACCAACAAACAATCGGATGTCCTCATTTAATCCATCCTCAAACCTCTTACACATGATGGCTTCGGTGGATACGCACTCCCGAGCGTATTTACTGAGCCTTACAAACTCACATTCATATTCGGTTACTGTCATTCGACCTTGTTTTAGCTCAAGGAATTCCTTTATTTTCTGATCGATAAACCTTTGGCTAATATACTTCTTTTGGAACTCTTCTTGGAAAAATTCCCAATTAACTCTTTCCATTGGTACAACCAACACAAGGGTGTTCCACCACTGATAAGCTGAATCTCTCAAGAGAGACACAACACATTTCATACACTCTTCGGGTGTGCAAGACAATTCATCAAATACCCTGATGGTATTTTCAAGCCAGAATTCTGCTCTTTCTGGATCGTTATCTTTATTAGCTCGGAACTCCTCAGCTCCTTGTTTCCAGATTCTATGAACCGGGGGCTTTTCACTTCTTACCATTTCTATAGCTTGGGGCGCTACAGGGATAGGCTGAGGGTTTGGAGGGGGTGGAGCTTGTTGTTGAGTGGTCGGGTTCGTTCGAACGAACGCTGAGAACCACTTGTTCATCATTTGGAAGAAGGCTTCCCGAGCCTCTCCTCCCTGACTCACAGTCACTGGTCTATTTTCATTTTCAGTTGGCACCGTCCCTTGGGCGGGGGCCGGCGTGTTACTTTCTACATCATCCGCCACTGCTCTGTCGGGATCTATTTGCTATATAAAAACATATTTTAAATTGTCAGGAGTCGTCACACTATCATTAGGTATATACACATACGTATGGCATGCATAACTAGACTCTCACACATACTATTGTAGTCCGAGAAACAACTAAACCATAGCTCTGATACCACTAGATGTAACACCCCTTACCCGTATTCGATGCTGGAACCGAATACGAGGCATTACCGGACTTAACATACTTAATCATGCAAAATCGGGCCATAAATTTTCATTCCAACTTAAAACTTTTCATTTGAGTTCATAACGTCCCTGTAATGGGCCTACGAGACCTGAAACATACATATAGAGTGGTCCGGGACTAAACCGAAAGCTTATGAACACTTAGAATTTTTTTTGCTCAAAATAGGGCCACACGCTCGTGTCTATAGCCCGTGTCCCTCACACGGCCATGACACGCCCGTGTCTTATCCCGTGTGTAAAAACCTTGACATTCTGTTTATGATGTCAGCAGACAGTTAGGGTCACACGGCCAAGTTACACGGCCATGTGCTAGGCCGTGTGGCGAATTTAATTCTCAAAATTAATGTGCACACTTCACACGGCCTGGGCACACACCCATGTCCTGAGGCCGTGTCCTTCACATGGCTGAGACACACGGCTGTGTCTCTACCCGTGTGTTTACTACTAGGCATTCTATTTTACTAAATTGAGATGCAGGGGACACACGACCTATCGACAAGCCCACGGGGCTGACCGTGTGTCACACACGGCTTAGACACACGCCCGTGTGTCTACCCGTATGGACAAATATAAGGCTAATTACCAAACCATTTGCCATCCTGAAAAATAACCACACTTATACCATTTTCAGCAACACATAGCATAGCAATAATGCACCTCTAATATCGACAATAAAGACATCCACACATTAATTTCACACATTACTCATTCAATTCCGCAAGCTTGCACTTCATGAATTTCATCATCATGGAATAGATATAACTTAACTAGTATTGGCCAATTCCAATGGCCATTTACAAAATGAAATAAGTTACCTTAAAAGCCAACACATTGGCTAACCAATATGACATATAACAAAATGACCAAGTTCCTACACATGCCATACCCAAAATAATTAAACTTTACTATACCCAAAAGAATAGCTTGATAGTGTGAATCGAGCTCCGACGTCTTTCGATCCCTGAGCTAGCTTGGCGATACTACAAGAAAAGGGAAAAGAGAGGGAGTAAGCATAAAGCTTAGTAAGTTTGCATATAATAGATAACAACATAAAATCTTATAGTAACATCCACATATTACGTTATGAATTAACATAAAATTTTCAAGCAACATTGACATGGCTTACTCATGATCACTCTTACCAACCACATATCACATACCAGACTCATTTCTCGTGAGTTTCACATAAGTACCTGTATCACTCCATCACACAACTTTAGCCCGTTTTCCATCTTTAACATAAACCTTAATTCTCTACCCCGTTGAACTAATTGGAATATTGAAGGATACTCAAAAATTGTCATACACATAGTAAGATGCCAATGCCATATCCTAGATATGGTCTTACATGGGATCACATGTCGATGCTGATGCCATATCCCAGATATGCTCTTGTACAGGATCTCATATCGATGTCGACGCCATATCCCAGATATGGTCTTACACGTGATCACATGTCGATGCCATATCCCAGACATGGTCTTACATGATTTCATACCGAAGCCAGGTCCCAGACGTGGTCTTACACGAAATCACTATTCGATGCCGGTGCCATATCCTAGATATGGTCTTATACGGGACCTTATTAATCTAATCTAATGACAAGGGTATCCATTCTATTCCTAAGGTTCAACCGGGATTTCGATATAGTAAATCTTCATCATTTTATTCATCGAGGCCTCATTAACCAATTTCATAAAAAGAATATAAATTTCATGTAATATCAAGCATTTACATACATAATAACATAATGTTGATTTATTACACACAAACTTACCTCGGTACCAAAATATAGGTAGTTGTTCAATTTAGTCCACCACATTGTTCTTTCCTCGATTTAGGTCCGGACTTCGTGTTTCTTGATCTATAATGAAAAATTTTGCTTATTTAATTATCACATTAACTAAAACAGCCCATGAATCACACTTTGGAAAAAAATATAATTTTTCCCTAAACTTTGCAAAATGGTCCCTAGGCTCGTATGATGAAATGTACTCATTTTCTTGGTTACCCAAGCCTAGCCGAACCTATCTTAAGCTTATAATGGCTCACATTTTCCTTCAAAATTGATTTTTACTACACATTTTATCACTTTTACAAATAGGTCCTTTTTAGGTGTTTCCATGAAAATCACTTAGAGAAAGATGTTCATCACACATCAAACTTTCATATTCCTCCATTAAACATCAAAATACATGCATGTCATACATGGGTAAGTTTTTGAACATGAACTCTAGCTTAAAATATAGCTAGAAATAGATAAATTGAGCTGCGAGGATCTCAAAAATGTAAAGAACATTAAAAACGGGGCTAGGATGCACTTACTTTGAGCTTGAAAATGAACAAAACCCTAGCTATGTCTTCTCTTAAATTTTCGGCACTTAGGGAAGAAGATGGACACAAATTTTGACTTCTTTTCCCTTTTTTATTAATTTATTAACTAAATGACCAAAATGCCCTTAAGGCCCTTCCTTGAGATTTTTCCCTTTCCATGTCCATTTTTGTCCATAATGAGGTATAATGGTCTAATTACTAATTAAGGACCTCTAATAATTTTTCTAATGCTATCTCATACTTAAAACTTCTAGAATCTCATATTTTTAAATTTTTGCAATTTAGTCCTAAAAGATAAATTGATCACTAGATCATAAAATTTATTCATGAAATTTTCACACAACCATGCAAACATGTCATAAACCTCATAAAAACCATAAAAAATATATTTCTACTCTAGATTTGTGGTCTTGCAACCACTATTCTAACTAGGCCCTAAATTGGGCTGTTACAATTGTGAGTACTCACCTATATGTATTGTGCTTTTTGGCATTGAGGCCTTGGGATAGGTTGGAGAGATAAGGGAATGTAAGCTAAGCTCCACTCAACAGGACATGTTTGGTGTGTTGGAGAGTGTTAGCTTTATGCTTCACTTTTTGGGATATGTTCGACTCTATGAGTCAATTAGTATGTTGGAGATCCGTGTATGCGATGTGTGGTGATAGAACCCACTTTTATGTTTCATAGCCTCAAGTTTCAAATTATCGTTTAAATGTGATATTATATATTGTGATAATACGATGTAAGATGGATGCATAAACATGTGAATAATATGCTAAATGAGTTGGTTTAAGTTTCATGAAAATGTTAGTATGTTCTCATGGTAAATTGTGTATGTAATTATAGTTTGGGTCGTTTTCATTTAACTTGTGAATGCATGTGAATATATAAGCTAGACTTGTGAGTTATTAAAGCACGTATATGATGTTTAGTCTTGATGAAATATTGTAAAATGAAATATTTTTATATAAGTTGAATGTAGTTGTACGTGAGAGTATATGCTAGTTGTATGATTTAATGAAATGTGAATATGTTATTATGACTTGGTTAAAATATGGTTGTGGACGTGTTGTAGCATGCTCTTGCCTAACCTTTGATATTTTGTACACTTTGTGGTTACTTCGACATTCACTAAGCTTGTTTAAGCTCACCCACTTCTTTTTAAAACTTTGCAGATATTTAGCGTTTTCGATGTGAGCAGTACAGGGATACCAAGGAAGTGATCCAAGTTAGGCTTTAATATTTGCGTAAGTGGTATTAATATTATTCTTTGAACTGTAGGGATAAGGCAATGTGGTTAGACTTTGATCAATTATAATTGTGGTCTTCATGATATTTTATGTGTTTAATTTTCTAGCACTTGTGATGGATGTTATAATTATTTCGTTGGTAATATTTTGGTTTGAATATTTGATATGTTGAAGTGCCATGAACTGTATGCATGGACGTTGAATAATGTGGTAGATTTGTTGCATAAATATTGTCATGATGTTATAGGTGTTTTCATAGCTTATTTTTTCTTAGGATTTAAGGACTTGGACCTTGATATGTTGATTTTTTTTCTCGGATATGTTTTTGATGTTTTGAACTATTATTATAGTCTTTTCGACGATTGTTTGATGAGGTGAAAGTTGTATGTTGATTAGATTTAAGATAGGTTGAACTAATTGCTTTTATATATTGTATTTTTGTTGTTTGGAGTAGAGGTGACGGTATTTGGGTGTAAAAACGATACCTCCATGATATTTTGATGTGTAGGAAGTCAATATTGTAATTTGGTATCGGTACCATACCACGAGTATCAATACTCGAGGTAATTAAATCGATACTTTTTGAAATTTATCGATATTTTCTTGTGTTTTGATTTTAGACGAGAAACAGAATGCTGTTTTGGTATTGATTTTCTAAGCGGTATCAATACCATATAAGAAAATTATCAATACCCCAGTTTCAGTATCGATACCTACGTGAATAATTGTGAATTTTTATTTGGTGGTCTAAAAGCATGTTTAATTCTCGTTTTAAGTTCGTTTGATGAATGTTGAGCATATTTTAATGATGACTGGAATATGTGTGACTTGTAATTATTCAAAAGCTAAATTGGAAGATGTATGTTTAATAACAAGACCATTAGTAATGCTTATGATGTGTGACGGTGGTGTGCCATCCTGATATTCGGGCTTGGCGATCGGGTTGGGTATATGGTGTTACATTTGGTGATATCAGAGTCAGCTTTCAATCCTGGGACCTGTAGGTTATAAGCCTACCACGCTTCCGTTGTACAACTTAAATAACACTAAGATATGTGCAACTTAACAAACAAGTTCTTCTAAAATAGTAGCAAAATTAACAATAAAATAAGAGTTATATAATATCTAAACAATAACAACAAAATAGTAGTAATATAATAGTGAAATGACAGAAAAATAGTGGAAAAACAACAACAAAACAATGGGAAAATAGCAACAATTTTTATTTTGTAAATTTGGGTTGCACCTGAGCCAAGCCGAGCTCAAGCCAAAAAAAGCTTACCTGAGGCCAATCCAGTTTCTAAATGGGCCTTATTTTTTTGCCCGAGTCCATTTTTGGGGCTTATATTTTTGTTCAAGCTTAATAATTAAGTTAGAATGTATTCATGCTCAAGCTTAGCTTAATAATTAAGCTTATGGTTAATATTATATTAAGAGCAATAATGTAATTTAATAATTTACCGCCTCCAAACGTGCGAACGTTTAAAGTAAAAAATTGTGCAAATAAAATATATAAAATCAGTGTGTATTTGCAAGTGACAGGTCAAATTGTAATATAGTTTAGTATTACAACAAAACACATGGAAGTATTTTGAGGATCGTATCCAAGGGAGATTAAATTAAATATAAATATATTATCTACAGTAGCAGGTCTAAACAGTAATCACCAAAAATCATATTACGATAATTAAAATTAAAGATGGAGATTGTAAAATAAAAACTAACTACTTAAAATAAAGTTAACAATGAAGATATCTTAATTAACAATCAGAAGATTAAGTTGCTTTAGTGGTTGCCATTAACTTTAGAATTCGTGTTTTATTAGGGAATTAATTATTAATTAATCAGTATTACCTCTCGGCCTCTACTGTAACACCCTTAACCCGTATCCGTCGCTGAATTAGGGTTACGAGGCATTACCGATCAAAAACACAGCTCAGAACAATCATTTATTACTATTCAAGCATAAAGTTATAATATCTTCAAAACACAAATACCACAATTCACAAATAAAAAATTCGCATATAAAATCATATAGCCAACCACAATTAATCATGCTTTACTCATCATATATTACATACAAACTATACTAAAAAACACTACCATTTTAAATTTTTGTTTACTATTCAAATTTTTGAACTAAGCTATCATGCATTAACAATATAGCACACGTATTTCATAAGTCAAATGTTCGAACTTTATTACCATCACATTCATGTCATTCGAATACTTAAAATATATTCAAGTATGTATATATACCCTTACAAATAAAATACCAATGCATAAGTCAAAACATCCAAATTCATACATTTTTTCATTATTCTATTATCAAATTTACCATTTCATAAACCTTTATACAACCGAATATCAAGTCAAAACAAAACATATTTTACAACTTATAAGTTATCTATATAATATTTCATTATAAACATCAATATTTGATCAAATATAGTTCTTATACATAACCAAATTATGCGCATTTTAATAAATCAATTTGGACCATTTTTGAGCACAAATAACAAGTCAAAACCTACCTAATATTCACACACACACACACACACACATATATATATCATGTCTAGACATCATATATTAAACCATCCATTAAGCCATTAACACTTTATACTTTTAACAAAAATCAAACATTAAACTAACCAACTTAACCTTTCGGTACCAAACCATAATCATACATGTCATATGTATATGTATTTAATATATCCATCATTAGCCGAATATGAATGCCATCATTTACCAATTCCAAGCCAATATACCAAAAAAAAATTATACATCAAGTTATAAATCAATAATAAGCCATTCAAATAGCCAAATTCACAACATAAAACAAAGACATCACCTAGTTATAATAAAATGTATCACCAATCGAAAAACACATCCATCAACTACGTAATTACTCGAGCTGAATCACATTTCATCAAACATACTTCCAAAATAAGCACATCAACAAGGTTGATCATTCACAAACATTAACATCATTATAAAGCCATTTTCGCATGGCTAATTATATACATGTCAAAATAAACCATATTAAAACTAGGATATACATGCCATATATCAAAAGTGCAAACTATCAAAGTACCAAAATAGCGATCGATAGTGTGATGATGATCCTTGATGATCCCCGAGCTCGAGCTAACTTTATATATCTATAAAAGAATGAAAGAAATGCACAAAGTAAGCTTTGAAAGCTTAGTAAGTCATAAGCAAATAAATCATCACAAGAACATGAATAATTCAATTTTGAATAGGCCAAATTTAACTAATCTCATATACATATACATTCACTTTTCTCATAAAATCCATAATACCACATTAGTAGCTTTACTTACCTTATTTTTCAACGAACATATAAACCTTATACGTACCTGAATTATTTAGCTCAAATTCAAATTCAAATTCGTTTGACATTGCCCGTTGAACCATTTGGAATCGTTAAGGATACTCGGAAATACATATATCAATTACAACGCCATGTCCCAGATATGGTCTTACATTTTATCACATATCAATGCCTCTGTCCCAGACAGGGTCTTACACGAATCATATACGATGCCAATGTCCCAGACATGGTCTTACACGTAATCACACCTCGAAAATCCTAATGTCATGACATCAGTATCCTATACTATTCCTAAGGCTCTTACGGGGCTTTCGACTTCGTAATTTAATCAACTCAAGCTCGAATAATTCCTCCAACACAATTCAATTCGGCAATATAATTATTTATACACATTTCAATTCGACAATATATACATTTAAATTTAAAAACGTTTATTTGCATATGAACTTACCTCGTATGAAAACGAACGGATCGGAACGACTATTCAACAACTTTCGACTTCCCCCGATCCAAATCCGATTTCTTATTTTCTTGATCTAAATCAATTTAAATTTAACTTATTTAATTACAAGTTCATTCAATTTCATCCAAAAACACATAAATGAGAATTTTGCACTTTAGCCCCTAATATTTCACATTTTCTCAATTTAGTCCCTATTTCAAAACAACACAAAATACACAAAATTTACTTAAACCCATGCTTGGTCGAATCTTCCATAGGTCCCTAGCAGCCCATTAATTTCATTTATTTCACATTTTGACCCCTCAATTTACAAGTTTCACAATTTAATCCTTAATATGCATTTTTATCAAAAATCACTTAATTAACTATGACAATCTACCAACATTTATTTATTTTTCATCATCAAAAAACAAAAACATCAAGCTTTCAACAATGGCAAATAAAAAAATCATCATCAAATCCGAAAATTAAAGCATGGGCTAGCTAGTATACGAAGCAACGAATTCAAAAATGTAAAAATTGTCAAAAATCGAGCAAAGAACATACCTAAATCAAGCTTCCTAGGTGCCGGAATTTTAAAGCTTCAACAATGGCTCTTTCTTCTCACATTTGGCCAACAAAAGATGATAATGCATGTTTCTTTTTCTTATGTTTTATTTTATTAGTTATTATTACTAAATTGCATATTTAACCTTTATTAATTAATTTGAAAACCATATATTATAAGCACAAAACCGTCCACTCAATATCCCAATGGTCAAATTACAACATAAATACCTTACCTTTAATTAATTAAAGCAATTAAGCACTTTAACATATAGCATGCTACTTTTACATTTTACGCAGTTAAGTCATTTTATTAAATTAAGCACACAAACGATAAAATTAAATCACGAAATTTTCACACATATCAAATATCATGCTGTAAATACCAAAAATAATATTAAAATAATTTTATGACCTCAGATTTGTGGTTCCGAAACCACTGTTTTGATTTAACTAAAATCGGGCTGTTACATCTACTACTTAGCTAATCAACTAGTACACATTTATCTCTCGACCTCACTTTCTTGACCGGGATAAATCCACGATTTACTCAGTAAACTTATCTCTCGATCTCGTTTATCCTATATTACTTCCTAGGGCCGTCAATCCTAGGGTTTAAACGCACATGAATTTTTACCAACTAACTCTATTGGAAAACTCTAATTCCTTCGTTAATCACTCACACATCCTCTCGTTAATCTCCCTAAGGATCTAGCCACTCATCGCCTTAACAACCTTCTTTTCCACAATTAAATTAATCAGGCAATAACATAAATTAATGTAAAAGAGAAAGAGATAGAAATTGTCTGTTTGATGAACTTGGCGTGCTTATAATTGCGAAATCCTTTGACAGTGATTGAGATATTGTCGGTTGCAAACAAGAAATGAAAGAAAAATATTGAAATACTTAATAATGAAGACTTGTATTCAAATCGAATCCAAGTTAAAGAATAAAAAAAAACTAAAATAAATAAAAATCCTAAAACTACTAACTAAAACCCTAAAATGGCTTGGCAAAAAGCTCCCTAAGCTGTGCCTCAGCTTAATTATATATAGAAAAAGTTTAGCAGCCCTAATTAGGTCACTTATAAGTATTAATCACATAAAATATGAGTTCTGAAAACAGAAACACCCTCGCTTAATTTTTTCCCATCGTCGCACCTATGTCGCGACACACAAATTCGAGTATGAAATCTTGCACTGGCTCCGTTTTGTTGAAACACCGGAAGCTTGTGTTAAGGCCCGACTGTTGTTCTTGATGCTTTGGGCCTCAAAGTGAGTATCCTACATACTCAATTAAATCATTAAAACTTCATTAAGGCTGGTATTGGCCCAATAGGTCAACTAACTCGAAATAATGCGTAAAAACACTTATTTTGCAATATTTTGAATCTAAACTAAGAAATTTGAAAATATAATAAAATATATTAAAATGACTAGAAAACAAGCTCGTTAAGTGCCGAAAAGTACTTAATGTGTCATTACGATTTGTGGGAGATCAATAATATAAAAATATAAAAATATATAAAAAATGTAAAACTCGATAAAGCTTGCAAGCAATTTGAAATGAGTATTACTAAGCTTGAACTCGACTCGATCGATAGCTTGAATTGCTTGATTGATAACTCAAGCTCTACTAGATAATTATCAAATTGATTTTGAGTTTTTTAGGTCAAATTCAAGTAGCTTGTGAGCACTAATGTCTCACTTACACCCCTATTTGCAAGATTATGGGCTCGTAAGTCTTGAGCTCACAAGGTCCTAGCCTCATAGGTGCCATTAGCTTGTAAGATGATTCTAATAAATGGCATTGACCTACAAGGTCGATAGGATGTGGGATGAGCTTACTAGGTGTAGGTATTGTTGGAAAAAATACGGTTCAAAAACGGTTTTCTGTCACAATAAAAAATTTAAAATTTGAAAATCGAGTTTAACTATGATATTTATAGCAATAAAATTTTCCAGAAAAGTACTTGTGCCTTGTGTGAGACAGATCTTAGATGTTCTTGGCTTTCAATTGAACGACCTTCTCTACTATTCCCATACCACGAGCCACTTCGAGTGTGGGCTCGAATAATCATGAATCAAATATGGAACTAGAAATAATTTTCTTACTTTTAGTAGGAAAGGAAATCTCTCTCTCTATACAAACTGACAAAATTGTTATTCTGAAAAATAGAATTTATACTTAGAAATAAATTCGGTAACACCCCAATTTTTTTTTTGCTTATGTACTTTGTTTCGTTAAATTGTATCAAGTAAGGTGATCTATTCTAGTGGGTGGTTGCTTCAGTGTGGAGGTTGGAGTTGCTGGTTCAAGTCCATGGGAGAGCATTTTGGGTATTTTTGTTTTGTGCTAGTCAGATGGAGGAAGTTGAGTTAAAATTTAACTCTTGGAAGTTAGAGTTGGATAGTGGGTAGTTAGAGTTGGTTTAAATTTAAATTAATAGCTTAATTATAGGGGTTGGGGGGATATTGTGTTAGTTAATTTTATTTTATTTTTACTTCTTTTTACTTAATTTTGTTTTCACAAAATCAATCTGCTTCCACTTTTTTTAATTTTTCCCTCATTTCTCTCATTTTCTTTTCATTGCTTGGGGTCTATCAGTCTTTGTTGCCATTTGTTTTATTTTTTTTTCAAGCAAATTCAAGTTTAATCTTGATTGCAATTCCTTCAATTTATCGATACTCTGTAATACCCCCTAACCCTTATCCGTCGTCAAAACAGAGTTACAGAGTTTTACCAAACTTTTCAGATCAAATACGAACATAATACAAATCAATTAGCATACACTTCATATATATATATATATAAACAAATCCTCTTACCTTGAAATCCCGAAAGTAACACGATTCTATAACTTAGAGATCTATGCGATTGGCCTCCTTCTTCAAATCCTGGAATGCCGAAAAGAAGAGTGAAATAAGAGATTAGTTTCTAATAGCCATTCGACTAAGGACTTTTGAAAAGTCAGAAGAACATTGAAATCCCGAAATCAATACTTACCTATTGTTTCCTTCAAGATTCGGCACAAGCAAACTCCTTTGAAGAGAATTCGGTAACTTCAGGAAGTGAGATCTAAGAATTTTGACTTTTAGAAGATGTACGAATTGAAGAGATGGCTAAGAGAGATTCGGCCAATGAATAATAAGGAGAAGAATAGAATAATAGAGATGTGATTTTGGCATTTAGGGATTAAAAGAAGAGTAACAATAGAGGTTAAAAGATTCGGCCAACCAGGAAATTTTAGAGAGGAAGAAAGGGTGAAGAAGATGGTGATTTTCGGCTTTTGAGAGGAAGAAGATGAGAAAAGAAAATAAAAGAGAGGCTTCAAAATTTTGGCACACCCCCTCTTTATATAGAAAACCGATTCCTCCCTTTAGCAGAGATTGATTTTCGGCCAACACTGCCACACATGATAGCTCCTATCCCTTTTCCCTTATCTTAATCTGTTATCTCCTCAAAAATAGCCTTTATTTGCTTATTGTCCTTACAGACTAAATCCCTAAATAATAGCCTTTATCTGCTTATTATCCACATGAAATAAATATAATAAGATTCCCAAAAAATTAGCCTTGTGCCGCCCCCCTTTACTCAATTAAGTGCCGAAATCTAGCCCTATAACTTGGGCTTCAAGCAACCAAAAATTTGGGCCTTCCTCATGCACTAGTGGCGCCACTTATAGCTCACCTAACTGTGCCCCTTGCTGCTGGGCCACGAGCCCAATATGTCAATTAAACTACTACAACTTCAATTTAAGCCCTTAGAGTGTCTAAACAAAATATTTAAAACAAGGCCTCAGCCCAATTTGAGCCCCAATTGTACCTCAAATTCTCAAATTAATATTTTAAGCATCCAAACACATAAAATGCACACTCCAATTATTCGAGATGTTACAGCTTCTACCCCCTTAAAGAAATTTCATCCTCGAAATTTCCAACTAACTAGTAATCGTACTACCTAAGTCGCACCACTATGCTTTCGCTGCGCACTCTAATTTCTAAAGCCAAAATAAAAATAAAAATAAATAAACACTTAGTATACTATGGTAGGGTACGCACCATTGTTCGCATCTGGGCGTCTTCTTCCCCTTGTACTCATTCTACCGCTTGACGTTTATCTGATTAGAAATTTTTATGAATTAATAGTTTTCTTCCACTGATTAACCACGAACAGTCTTATGAACAGTAGTTTAAGAGTAGTTCTTTCGAATTCGGAATCACATCCACAAGTTTCAGTCTCAAGTTCACATCTTCTAGTCCTAAGAAGCACATACGTTCAATCATCAACCATCCACATACAAGTAGCATCCACGAACTTACATTCATCATGTAGGGGTGTCTTCATTGTTTTACTACCCAGGGGTATTTTCGTAATTTATCCTACAGGGGTATTTTCATAATTTCCCAAAATAGGGTTCCTTTGTGAAATAAGGTAATTTTACATTTCGGGGGTATTTTGGTAATTTGAAAATCTGAGGGTGTTTTGAATTATTTTTTTTAAACTAGGGACATCTTAGTAATTTTGTGAAAATCAGGTGGCTGGTCCCTTTCGGGTTTTAGTTATAGATTTTGGCCCATCAACAAATCCTCGTGGCTAGGGTGAACAGTCACTACGCACCAGGTAGGATTCCAGCGAAGAGGAGGTGAGTCACTAGGACTGCTTAAGTACCAGGCTCTTCCGGATCCAATCCTAGACATGCGTATGCCTGTTACCACACCTTAGTCTTGCGACTTGTCTACAGGTTTGTTTAGTGAAATTAAGTCTTATGAGATTTTTTTGGAGTTGTTTCAGCTAGGCCTAAAGTTCATCAAGTTCTAATCTAACTATCCTCACGTCCCATCAAGCCCATCAAGCCCACATATATGTATCACACAATGGTTCGTGAGTACTTATCTCATGGACTTGGGCCGAGACTCAGTGCCATCTTGAGCTAACAGACACTGTATAAATATGCATGTTTCAAAACCCAACTTTAGGAAACGTTTTGAGCCCCAAAACCCCCAGAGAGCCGAGTTTTGAACCGGCTCGATACCAATTTGTAACACCCCAAACCAGCCCAAACGCTACAACCGGATCTGTATGTCACTTAAGAGATTTTACATAACATGTCGCATTTTGGAAAACAATTACTAGGTTTACACCTTTATTTCAAAGCTTAATAATTCATTAAAGTATAAAATATTAAGTAACCAATTATCTTGGTAGATTTTAAATAAAAACCGAAATTTCATGCAGTCTTAACTTAATTGAAAACATAAAACTTAAAACCCAGTAATAAAAGCCGAACAAAATCCCAAGACATAAATGGTAGTCTAGTGGCCCATGGCCTTATTACAAGGAAATTTGAACCCATTAATTAAATGAAAATCAAATATTAGACTAAGTCTTTTTGCTGAATTCTCAAAGCTCACGCATGGCCACCTTGCTCTCCTCTTCACCCGGTCCGATGCCCTAAGTGTCACCTGAGATGGTTAAAATTAAAGGGTGAGTCGCGAGACTCAGTGTGCAACCCTCATGCACCATTAGATTTGGGATTTTGCCCCATAAAACAGAATAATCAAAATATAAGTAACAAAAATAATATGCAAAGCCCAACCTATATCCTAGGTGTCCATCCGCTACACGCCCCCGTACCAGCCATTCACACCATTGGGGATTTCTACAATCAACCCACACATCTACACGCCTTGATGGCAGTCGTGCTGCTCATCATCAGATCATGGCCATAGCCACTACAACAGATCACGGCAGAAGCCGCTACAACAGATCACGATAAGGAACCGCTACAACAGATCACGATAAAAACCGCTACAACATATAACTTCCTCCTTTCATCAAACCCAACCCATGCAATCACATAAAATCGTATACTTATAACATTTAATCGGATCATTTACTAACACGGTGATTTGCTTTACCCTCTTTGGGTTCCCGTCAATATGCCGGGTTTCGTGGCATTTAACAAAACATGTAATACCTATTTTCATATATTAATCAAACAGATCTAGATGGTGTGGAGAATTACACACCGATATTGCAAATCCAATATTCTTAGTCGATGTCCTTGCTATCTGGATCTATTATCCTCAATCTATAGCCTTGCTTAAAAGCCGGAACAATTGCGAAAATAAGCCTCTCCTATATTCGGCCATGGTTAGTATTCTACCCGATTATATATATATATAAATAAACAAATCCTCTTACCTTGAAATCCCGAAAGTAACACGATTCTATAACTTAGAGATCTATGCGATTGGCCTCCTTCTTCAAATCCCGGAATGCCGAAAAGAAGAGTGAAATAAGAGATTAGTTTCTAATAGCCATTCGACTAAGGACTTTTGAAAAGCCGGAAGAACATTGAAATCCCGAAATCAATACTTACCTATTGTTTCCTTCAAGATTCGGCATAAGTAAACTCCTTTGAAGAGAATTCGGTAACTTCAGGAAGTGAGATCTAAGAATTTCGGCTTTTAGAAGATGTACGAATTGAAGAGATGGCTAAGAGAGATTCGGCCAATGAATATTAAGGAGAAGAATAGAATAATAGAGATGTGATTTTGGCTTTTAGGGATTAAAAGAAGAATAACAATAGAGGTTAAAAGATTCGGCCAACCAGGAAATTTTAGAGAGGAAGAAAGGGTGAAGAAGATGGTGATTTTCGGCTTTTGAGAGGAAGAAGATGAGAAAAGAAAATAAAAGAGAGGCTTCAAAATTTTGGCACACCCCCTCTTTATATAGAAAACTGATTCTTCCCTTTAGCAGAGATTGATTTTCGGCCAACACTGCCACACATGATAGCTCCTATCCCTTTTCCCTTATCTTAATCTGTTATCTCCTCAAAAATAGCCTTTATATGCTTATTGTCCTTAAAGACTAAATCCCTAAATAATAGCCTTTATCTGCTTATTATCCACATGAAATAAATATAATAAGATTCCCAAAAAAATAGCCTTGTGCCGCCCCCCTTTACTCAATTAAGTGCCGAAATCTAGCCCTATAACTTGGGCTTCAAGCAACCAAAAATTTAGGCCTTCCTCATGCACTAGTGACGCCACTTATAGCTCACCTTATCAGGTTTCTTGCTCTTTGGGCCACGAGCCCAATATGTCAATTAAACTACTACAACTTCAATTTAAGCCCTTAGAGTGTCTAAACAAAATATTTAAAACAAGGCCTCAGCCCAATTTGAGCCCCAATTGTACCTCAAATTCTCAAATTAATATTTTAAGCATCCAAACACATAAAATGCACAGACCCAATTATTCAGGATGTTACACAATCGTTCAACCACTTCAAAACACGATTAAACACCTCTAAAACTTGTTAATATAGACATCCTAAATGCCTAATCAATAAACTCTCATAGATATCTTACTCATAATATCAAAACAATTCAACAAGTCATCATTCAAACCAATTTCTAAATCATACCAATTTAACTCAAATTTTGCCTATTTTATACACATTTATGCATTAGCTTAAACATACCATTTTATAACTTCAACATAGCAAATATGTTTATACATAACCATGTAACACCCCTCACCCATATTCAATGCCAAAATAGGGTTACGGAGTATTACCGAACATACTATACAATTACACATACATTTTCTCATACATTTTCAATTATTTGTAATCATCAATCAATAAAATTCATATCGTCCCTAATACGAGCCTACGATGCCCAAAATATGCATTCGGGGTGGTTCGGGACTAAACCGATAACTTTAGAAACTTCTCGAACACTTTGAAATTTTTTGCCAAAAATAGGGGACACACGCCCGTGTGGCCCGGCCGTGTGAGACACTATAACACCCCTAACCCAAATCCGTCGCCGAAACAGGGTTACGGAGCATTAACAGAGTTTACAGGTTAAGTAACAGACATTTCACAAGCCTTTAACATTCAGATCAAATTTCAATCAAATTTAATCATATGGTCCCTTACATGAGCCCTCGAGGCCCAAATCATGCATTAGAAATGAGTCGGGACCAAATCGGGTACTCAGAAAATTTTTCGCAAAATCCCAAAATTTTTCCTAGGTGTAGGGGTTACACGCCCATGTGGTCAGGCAGTGTGGTTCACATGGCCAATGACACGCCCGTGTAACTCTCTGACTTGGGTCACACGGCCAAGTCACACGTCTGTGTGCTAAGCCGTGTGTAGGTGCAGGGGTCACACAGCCAAGCCCCGTGTGCCAGGCCGTGTGATCAATTCTAAGCATTCTGTTTTGACATTTTAAAGTTACAGGGGACACACGGCCAGATCATACGCCCATGTGCTAGGCCGTGTGTCACACATGGCTGAGACACACGCCCGTGTCTTTGCCCATGTGGACAAAAATAGGCTATTTTTCAAGCCACATTTCTCACCCAAATTGTCATCCACCTATACCAACACTTTAACATATTCACAAGTCAATATAGGTCATTTAAACCAACTTAAAATCCAAGTTATATACATGATATTATACCTCATATAACCAAGTATACAGATTTACTTAAATTACCATGTTAAATTATATACATATTTTATCAAATATGCTAACTTAATTCGATCATCAATATGCCAATATAATTTTTATCAATCCACCATTTCAAGCATATACCATACATGTCCATCACTAGCCATTCCAATGGCTAGTTATAACCCAAATATTTACATGTCAACATTGGCTAATTAACCTATACATGCCATTATAACCTATACATGCCATTATAACCATAATTAATTTACCGTATATACCAAAATGGGCCGATGGATAGTGTGAGTGATCTCCACCAAGCTTCCAATCCAACGAGCTTCCGAATCACTATAGAACAGGGGAAAAATAAAATAGAGTAAGCATATTATGCTTAGTAAGTTCGTATAACTTGGAACTTAACTTACCACTATCTTAAATTTAGGTAAGCATTTAATTTATTCCCAAGTCATGTTGGTCAAATGCCTAAATACATATCCTCATTAATCATGCCAGTCATGTATTCCGGGTAATAACTCATAATCACGAATATACACAATTGTCATACAATTTCATACACATATTTTCAATATATCACGAAAGTACAAAGTCATTAAGCATGTTCCACATTCTTGTATCAAGTACATCATACTTCAACATAACAAATGCTATCATTTCCATGTATCTCAAAAGCTTGTTTCAAATAATAGTTTGTTTTGGATTCATGTTAAACATATATTTTTCATGAATATCGTAGAAAATATATTTCTCGACACTAGTCAAAATTCCATGTTCAAATATTTCTTATATCATGTGTTCATGTAACAGGTATAATTCAAGTCCATGTAATTCAAGTACATTTTCATAATAATTCATCTCGAGTTCAGATTATTTCATGTCAGAACATTACCCATTAAATCATTCGAAATATCAATATCACACGAGTAGTACACTCAAGGTGTACAAATCTATAATCATGGATGAATGTATTCATCTAATAATTTCCATGTACATATATCATCATCTCAATTTTTTTCGAATATCATGTATCATCACTTTCATGTATTTCAAGCAGATACGTGTAATAACTCATTTCTTATTCATATATTCTCATGTCAGGATTTTTCCCGTTGAATTTATCTGAAATATCGATGGATACACGTGTGGTACACTTGAGGTGTATAAATTAGAATCCGTCAATTCATATTCAGGAGTACCTACTAAGGCACTTAATCAGAAAGCACACTCTTGAGCCACATATCATATAACAGGATTACTTGTCCAAGCTAAATCCTGTTTCCAACATATGCTCACAAGAGCTTAATCAGGATTACCCGTCCGGGCTAAATCCTATCTGTAACATATGCTCAAGAGGACTTATATCAGGATTACTAGTCCAGGCTAAATCCTTACTGTAATGAGGTCAATAGGATTACTCGTCCAAGCTAGATCCCGTCAGCAACAAATGTCGGACCTCATTCAATAAGGGAAATCAAATTATCCATCGATTTTCATTTATTCAAACGGGATTCCACATTTTTCAGATATTATTAGGCATGTAATTATTTCATACATTTATAATATTCACAATATTCAAATAAGCACATTTCACATAAAAGAAACATTTTTATCATTTATCATTTATCGGGCATTATCTTTTATCGGGTTTTTTCGGATATGTTTTCAATGTCATACATATATGATATTTATACAATTCACATACACAACATATAATTCAAGCATATAAATATACACAATTTAGTTATACAAACTTACCTCGACAAATGTTCGTGTACGTAAAATCTACTAATCCGACATTTTCCTGTTTTCCTCGTTCTAGCTCCGAATTTGGTCTATCCGGATCTATACGAGTAAATTTAACATCAATTTAATACAATTTAAACTCAATTCAGCCCAATTTACATCTTAGGCAAAATTACCATTTTGCTCCTAAACTTTTAATTAATGACGATTTCATCCCTAGGCTCAGAAAATGAAATTCATGCAATTTAAACCTTATTCCGAGACTAACCAATTTTTACATGTAATATTTACAGCACATGTATTTCATAAAATTTAGAATTTTTTCCATGATTTTTATAACTTTTCAATTTAGTCCCTAAATCATGTTTTCATCAAAATTCACTTTGTAAAAGTTGTTTATCTATCAACAACTTTTCATATTCTATCATAAATTTCAAATTTTCAGCATATACATATATGGAAAAAATTTTATACTTTGATAACTTTACAAATTAATCCCCAAAATAGCTAGATTAAGTTGCCCCGATCTCAAAAATATAAAAATTACTAAAAATGACACTTGAATACTTACCTAATTTGGCCAAGAAAGCTTGCTTTCTCTTTCCTAGGGTTTTCATGTATTTTGGGGAAGAAGATGACATAAAATGATGATATTTTGTTATTTAATTAATTTTTATTTTTCATATTTCCAATTTCATCCTTTTCTTTATTTTATTTTCCATGGATGATTCATCATCCTTAACAACTAAGCATTTTTAATGGTCTAATTACCATATAAGGACCTCAAATTTAAATTTCCATAGCTATTTAATCCCTTTAGCTATTAGAACTCAACTTTTGCACTTTGTGCAATTTGGTCCTTTATCAAATTAAATATGTAATCGATAAAATTTCTTTACAAAATTTTCACACAATATTATTGTCATACTGTAGATCATAAAATAGTATTAAAATAATTTTTTTCGGGACACGAATCTGTGGTCCTGAAACCACTGTTCTGATTTTTATCGAAAATGGGCTATTACAGATACGCCCGTGTCACAGGCCGTATGGACATTCGAAATGGAAGCACATGGCCGTGTCCTAGCCCGTGTCTGACCCTGTGTAACTCTCTGACTTGGGTCACACGGACAACACACACGCCCGTGTGCCCTAAAAATGGCCATACACGCCCGTGTGCTAGGCCGGGTTGTAACACCCCTTACCCGTATTTAATGCCGGAACCGGGCACGAGGCGTTACCGTATTAAAAATCTCAAGATCGCCACTTAGGCACAACATGACCACTCTCTTTGGCCATCACAACAATCTCAATCCCGACTTACGAGGCCTCTCTCAAACACACGAGGGCTCTCGAGATCACATCGAAAACTCTTACGATCTTAAAATTTTTCCATCTATACAGGGCTCACACGCCCGTGTAAAATTTGGCACGCCCGTGGATGTCACACACGCCCATGGTCACTACCCGTGCATGAAAACTCAAGCATTCTGCCAATGCCCCACGGTTAGGGCACACGCCCGTGCCCTCCACCCGTGGTGCACACTGACTACCTTAACACGGCCTAGAGTCTAGACACACGCCCGTGTGGCTAGCCCGTGGCCAACACTGATTAACACACTCGTTCTAGGCATACGCCCGTGTGACTAGTCCGTGGTCTATTCTGACTTAAAATACTAACATGCAGGGGACACACGGCCAAGTCACACGCCCATGGGCTGACCGTGTGTCACACATGGCCTAGACACACGCCCGTGTGTCTACCCACATGGACAAGAACAAAGCTATTTTCCAAGTTTTTTTCACCCTTCCAGCATACACAATCATGCACCCATTCAACACATACATAATCAACTCAAAATCTTACAATCTCACATAGATAACTACATCTTTTCATATAATAACGTGCCAAAAACTATGACATTATACAAAATAGATTATCCATCTAAAGGCCAACACATCATAGCCATATACAACAAAATTCACTAACTTGTCTAGCCCCTATACATGCCATATACAAAACATTGAGTCTCATGTACCAGAGTGTGCTGATAGTGTGGGCGATCTTCCAATTGATCCTCGTATCTCGATTTAATACTTTTGCTCTATAAGACAAGGGAAAACAAAGGGAGTAAGCTTTGAGCTTAGTAAGTTTACACATAACAATTAAGCAACATAGTATAAGCTAAACAACAATTAGCATTATACTAACATATAATGTACAACTATGCTTACTCTTTCTATCCCTTACCGCATTTCCAACACATCATGAGTCACTTACTCATAACCATTGACATGCACCCCTGCATTTAATATCACATTTACACAATATACAACACATCATCATTTCTTGATAATACATCCACACAGCTAATCCACACAGGTAATGTCTCGGTGGTTTCGCACTTAGCCCACCACAATCAATTAATAAGGTAGTATCGCACTTAGCCTACCATAAAGGTAATCGTAGTGGTTTCGCACATAGCCCACTAGACAATATACCTAACGATAGCATCGCACATAGCCAGCTCATCGTCATTATGTATTAGGATGGTATCGCACTTAGCCCATCCTTTAGCATTATCACTACACATTCACATATCTATTTACTCAATCATTCATCCATTCACGAAATCTATCACATTCATTCCACTTGAATCACATAGGTTCTCAATCATTCTCAACCATGCTATACACTAGCTAGCATTAACATATTGTAAGTATGAATGCATTGTTTATGCATAGACTTACCTCGATACTCAAAAGTATAGAAACGTACAATTTAGTCCACCACTTTGCTCTTGCCTCGGTTTCGATCCGGGCTTTGTATTTCTTGATCTATAATGAATAAATCAGCTTATTCAATACACACATTGACCAAATTGACCCACATCTCATACTTTGGAAAAATTACTCTTTTGCCCCAAATCTTTCTCATAATTACACTATTGCCCCAAGGCTCGTAAAGTGATTTTTATTCAACTTCTTAGCCTTTCATGCTTAGCTGAATCACTTACTCAACTAAAGCAATCATCAATTCTCATTACAACACACATGTATGACCAAACTCAAGATTTTTACAAACTAGTCCCTACATGCATTTTCTATGGAAACTCATTTAGCAAAAGATGTTTCTACTACATCAAGCTTTCACAATCTTCCATAAAACATCAAAATACATGCATGTCATACATGGCCACATTTTTGAACATCCATCATAGCTCATCAAATAGCTAAAAATAGCTTACTCATGCAACAAGGACTTCAAAAATACAAAGAATATAAAAAACGAGGCTAGATGCACTTACTAGCAAGCTTGAAATTTTTGAAGAACCCTAACAATGGCTCTCTCAAATTTTCGGCAGCCTTGGAGAAGAAGATGAATGAATTTTGTCATCTTTTCTCCTATTTTAATCACTTAATTGTTAAATGACCAAAATGCCCCTTTTGATAAACTTTCTATTTAAACTCATCAATGCCCAATTTTGTCCAAAAATTAGAAATTGGGAAAATTTCTATTTAAGGACCTCTAATTAATATTATAAAGCTATTTCACACAAATAGCTTCTAGAATCTCACATTTTGCAACTTTTGCAATTTAGTCCTTTTGGACAATTTAACCGCAATTTCACAAAATTGCTTCATGAAAATTTCACACTAGCATGCATACATAGCATAAACCTCAAAAACCCATTCATAAACCTCGGATTTGTGGTCTCGCACCACTATTCTGACTAGGCCCTAAATCGGGATGTTACAAGTCTCCCCCTTTAGAGATTTTCGCCCCCAAAAATCTTACCAGTAAAGAGGTTTGGATGTTGCTCTCTCATAGCTTCTTCCGTTTCCCACGTAGCCTATTCCACACCGTGTTTCTGCCATAACACTTTCACTAGTGCTATGCTCTTATTTCTCAACTGTTTCACTTCTCGAGCCAAGATCTTAATCGGCTCTTCATCACAAGACATATCCGGTCTTATCTCGGTTTTCGTCGAAGGAATCACATGTGAAGGATCGGAGCGATACCGTCGCAACATCGACACATGGAACACATTATGAATCTTTTCCAAATCTACCGGCAAAGCCAACCGGTATGCTACTGGTCCAACTCTATCTGTAATCTCATACGGCCCTATGAATTTTGGACTCAATTTTCCTTTTCGTCCAAATCTCATAATCTTCTTCCATGGGGACACTTTCAAAAACACTTTGTCGCCCACTTCAAACTCAATTTCTTTTCTTTTAAGATCCGCGTACGACTTCTATCGGTCCGAAGCAACTTTCAGACTATTACAGATTATTTTCACTTTCTCTTCGGTCTCTTTTACTAGATCGACCCCATGGATTCGCTTCTCACTAAGCTCGGTCCAATACAAAGGAGTCCGACACTTACGACTATACAAGGCCTCATACGGAGCCATCCGTATACTTGACTGATAACTGTTGTTGTAAGCAAATTCGAATAAAGGTAGATATCTCTCCCAACTACCTTCGAATTCTATCACACAGCATCGAAGCATATCTTCAAGAACTTGAATCACTCTTTCAGACTGACCATCGGTTTGCGGATGGAACGCAGTACTGAAATTCAACTTTGTTCCCAAAGCCTCTTGCAACCTCTTCCAAAACCTCGAAGTGAACCTTGGATCCCTATCCGATATTATAGACACAGGTACACCGTGTAACATCACTATCTCTGCAACATACAAATCAGCTAACTTATCCAGTGAATAATCAACACGTACTGGAATAAAGTGAGCCAACTTCGTTAGTCTATCCACAACAACCCATACAACATCTCTCTTTACGGAGTCATCGGCAACCCCACACAAAATCTATGGTAACCCGATCCCACTTCCATTCGGTACCAACACTTTGTTGAAGCAATCCCAAGGCACTTGATGCTCGGCTTTCACTTGTTGACAAATCGGACACTTTGTCACGAACTCAAATATCTCTTTTTTCATACCCGCCACCAATAAGACTTCTTCAAGTCATTATACATTTTTGTATCTTGCCGGATGTAATTGACAAACATCCACCGTGGGCCTCATGCAAAACCTTTCGGATTAACTCCTCATCTCTAGGTACACAAATTCTATCACGGTACAGCAAACAACCATTCGAGCCCACTCGAAAATCGAAATTACTTTCTGATTCACGCTTATCTCTCTTAGCTGACATCTCACTGTCATTTCTCTGAGCCTCACATATCTGTTGAACAAATAGTGGCTTAGCTCTCAACTCTACCAGAATAGCACCATCATAAGACAATGCCAAACTCGTCCTCATAACTCTTAGAGCATACAAGGATTTCCTACTCAGGGCATCCGCAACCATATTCGCTTTTCCCGGGTGGTAATCAATGACTAACTCATAGTCTTTCAACAACTCAAGCCACCGTCTCTGTCGCAAATTCAGATCCTTCTGATCCATCAAATATCTCAAACTCTTATGATCCGTAAAGATTCGGCACTTCTCACCATATAAGTAATGTCGCCAAATCTTTAACGCGAAAACAATCACAGCCAACTCTAAATCATGAGTTGGATAATTCTTCTCGTGCGGTTTCAACCGCCTCGAGGCATAGCGACTACCTTACCCTCTTGCATCAACACGCAAATCGAGACCATTAAACGACGTGTCATCTAAAACTACGAACTCTTTCCCGATTCTGGTTGAACCAAAATCGCGCATCGACCAATAATGTCTTCACTCTCGAAACTCTATTGACATGTCTCAGTCCATTCAAACTTAACATCTTTGTGCAATAGTTTCGTCATCGGGGTAGCAATCACAGAGAACCATTTTACGAAACGTCTGTAATATCCTGCTAATCCCAAGAAACTTCTGATTTCTGACACGTTCCTCGACGGTTTCCAATCCACAACAGCTGATATCTTACTCGGGTCAACTCTAACACCATCACCCGACACAATGTGTCCTAGGAATCTGACCTCACGGAGCCAAAACTCACTCTTGCTAAACTTAGCGTACAACTGCTTATCTCTTAAAGTTTGCAAGACAATTCTCAAATGATCTTCATGATCGTTCTCATCCCGAGAATAGATCAATATGTCGTCAATGAAGACAACTACAAACTTGTCCACATACGGTCTAAAAACACGGTTCATCAGATCAATAAAAATCGCCGGTGCATTCGTCAAACCAAACGGCATAACCAAAAACTCATAATGGCCATACCGGTCCGAAATGCGATTTTCAACACATCCTACTCTTTCACTCTCAATCGATAATAACTGCACCTCGTGTCTATCTTAGAGAACACACGTAGCTCCTTCAGCTTGATTAAAAGATCATCAATCCTTGGTAAAGGATACTTATTCTTAACCGTCACTTTGTTAAGTTTCGTCTATAGTCTATACACAACCTCATAGACCCATCTTTCTTCTTCACAAACAATACCGAGCACCCTACTGGTGAGTAGCCTCGGTCTTGCAAAACCCATATCTTTCAACTCTTGCAATCGAACCTTCAGTTCTTTCAACTCTAAAGGTGCCATCCTATACGAAGCAATCGAAATAGATGCCGCTCCCGAAACTAACTCAATCCCAAACTCAACCTCTCTCACTAGAGGTAATCCGGGTAACTCTTCCGGGAATACATCCGGATACTCACATACCACTGGCTCTGTTTCAAACTTTACTCCAACCTCTTGAGTATTCAACACAAAAGCAAGATAGGACTCACACCATTTTCTCAAACATTTATCAGCCACTAAGGAAGAAATCATCACTGGTAGACTATCCGATCCACCTGATTCAACCCGAACCACATCTCCATTCTCACATTTCAATTCAATAAACTTACTACCACAGTTCACTAAGACACTATGGGTAGTCAACCAATCCATGCCTAGGATTAAATCAAACTCATCAAATGGCAACAACATTAGGTTTGCCGGAAAACAATGACTCTCAATCATCAAAGGACAATTCTTACACACCTTGTCCACTAACACATGCTTACCTAACGGGTTTGACACCTTAACCACAAAGTCCGTAGACTCAACAGTCATACTCAAACTAGATGCCAATCTCATGCAAATATATGAATGAGTAGACCCTGAATCTATTAAAGCAATAACAAGTGTGTCAAAGAGAGAAAAAGTACCTGTTATTACATCAAGGGAGGATGCCTCTTCGCGAGCGCGAATGGCATACGTCCTCGCAGGTGCCCGACCTTCCGGTCTCACAGCAGAGTCTCTAGATGTACCTCTACCACTATTCCCACCTCTCGAGTTCCTTGGTGGTCTACCCCTTGCAGACACATCATTGGATCTCATCTCTTGCTTCTCTTCCTTATCATCCCTCCCGGGGCAATTTCGGATAAAATGGTCGGGGGAACCACACTTATAACAGTTTCAACTGTTACCCCAACACTCTCCGGTATGATATCTACCACAACTTGGACACTCCGGTTTGTTCTTTGGATTGCCCACACTTTCCATCGAAGTAGCTTGGACTCTCGAACCCGAACGAGCATTGCCCAAGTCTCGATGCGAATAACCCACTGGTGCTGTCGTCCTAAGACTCACTTCCTTAGACCTTTTCGACTGGGCTTGATACGACTTGCCCATCGGCCTCTTTCTAGCATCTCGGGCTTCACTCACAGCCCGTTTCTTTTCTGTACTCAACTATTCGGCCTTACTTGCCCTTTCGACCAACACCACAAATTCCTTCAACTCCAAAATACCCACTAGGAGTTTGATGTCCTCATTCAGTCCGTCTTCAAACCTCTTACACAATATGGTCTCTGACGACACACATTCTTGAGCGTATTTGCCAAGCCTAACAAACTCACGCTCATATTCCGCTACTGACATTCTTCCTTACTTCAACTCAAGGAATTCCTTCCTTTTTCGATTAGTAAATCGTTGGCTTATATACTTCTTCCGGAACTCTTCCAGAAAGAAGTCCTACGTTACCCGCTCCCTCGGGACTACTCACGTCAACGTCTTCCACCAATGGTATACCGAGTCCCTCAGCAAGGATATGACACACTTCAAGCTCTCTTAAGGAGTACAAGAGAGTTTCTCAAACACTCTCATTGAGTTCTCTAACCAGAACTCTGCCCTCTTAGGGTCATCATAAACCTTAGCTCTAAACTCCTCAGCCCCGTGTTTTCTAATCTTATCTACCGGGGGTTTCGATATCCTCACTACATCAATACCTTGAGGAGCCACGGGAATTGGCTGAGGTATAGGAGGAGGAGGTGTAGGAGGTTGAGCATTAGGGTTCGTTCGAACATAATCCGAGTACCAATTACTCATCATCTGGAGAAAGGCTTCCCGTGCACCTTCCCCTTGACCCCTAGCCTCGGGTCCACTTTGAACAGGCACAGTTTCTTACGCAGGAGCCGGCGCATTACTAGCTTCTTCATCAGCAGTTAATGGATCAGAATCCATATTCTAAATAAAACAATATTTAAAATCATCAGAAGCCACCACACTATCATTGTACCCTTATGGCATGTATAGCTAGACTCTTACATCTGCTACGGTAGTCCTAGAACCAACTAAACCATAGCTATGATACCACTAAATGTAACACCCCTTATCCATATTCAATACTGGAACCGAGCACGAGGCGTTACCGTATTAAAAACCTCAAGATCGCCACTTAGGCACAACATGACCACTCTCTTTGGCCATCACAACAACCTCAATCCTGAATTACGAGGCCTCTCTCAAACACACGAGGGCTCTCGAGACCACATCGAAAACTCTTACGATCTTAAAATTTTTCAATCTATATAGGGCTCACACGCCCGTGTAAAATTTGGCACGCCCGTGGATGTCACACACGCCCATGGTCACTACCCGTGCATGAAAACTCAAGCATTCTCGCCAATGCCCTGGGTTAGGGCACACGCCGCGTGCCCTCCACCCGTGGTGCACACCGACTACCTTAACACGGCCTAGAGTCTAGACACGCCCATGTGGCTGGCCCGCGGTGGCAACACCGATTAACACACTCGTTCTAGGCACACGCCCGTGTGACTAGTCCGTGGTCTATTCTGACTTAAAATACTAACATGCAGGGGACACACGGCCAAGTCACACGCCTATGGGCTGACCGTGTGTCACACATGGCCTAGACACACGCCCGTGTGTCTACCCACATGGACAAGAACAAAGCTATTTGCCAAGTTCTTTTCACCCTTCTAGCATACACAATCATGCACCCATTCAACACATCCATAATCAACTCAAAATCTTACAATCTCACATAGATAACTACATCTTTTCATATAATAACATGCTAACAACTATGGCATTATACAAAATAGATTATCCATCTAAAGGCCAACACATCATAGCCATATACAACAAAATTCACTAACTTGTCTAGCCCTATACATGCCATATACAAAACATTGAGTTTCATGTACCAGAGTGTGCTGATAGTGTGGGCGATCTTCCAATTGATCCTCGTATCTCGATTCAACACTTTTGCTCTATAAGACAAGGGAAAAGAAAGGGAGTAAGCTTTGAGCGTAGTAAGTTTACACATAACAATTAAGCAACATAGTATAAGCTAAACAACAATTAGCATTATACTAACATATAATGTACAACTATGCTTACTCTTTCTATCCCTTACCACATTTCCAACACATCATGAGTCACTTACTCATAACCATTGACATGCACCCCTGCATTCAATATCACATTTACACAATATACAACACATCATCATTTCTTAATAATACATCCACACAGCTAATGTCTCGGTGGTTTCGCACTTAGCCCACCACAATCAATTAATAAGGTAGTATCGCACTTAGCCTACCATAAAGGTAATCGTAGTGGTTTCGCACATAGCCCACTAGACAATATACCTAACGATAGCATCGCACATAGCCAGCTCATCGTCATTATGTATTAGGATGGTATCGCACTTAGCCCATCCTTTAGCATTATCACTACACATGCCGATATACTCAGCCACCGGTAGGACGTACAGGACTAGCACCCGGATAACATAATCACAATAAGCCCTAATGACATGTCATTCGTATCCTAATCAATTCCTAAGGTTCAACTGGGATTTCACACTTGCCAAATCATCGTCGAACGTGTCCGTAGAGTCGTATTCACAATTCATGTAACACCCTTAACCCGTATCCGTCGCCAGACTAGGGTTAATAGCATTACCGGACAGATCGAAAACATTTACAGAAATTTCATACAACTGTATATCAACCTTAAACATAGTGTCCCCTTAATAGGTCATCGAGACCTAAAACATGCTTATAAATCGAGTCGGGACTAAACCGGAACACCTACAAAATTTCACGAAAATTTAAAAACTTTTCTAAGTTTCAGGGGTTACACGCCCGTGTAGGCAGGCCGTGTGCCTCCCACGGCCGCTGGACACACCCGTGTGTCCTCCCCATGGTCGAATTTGACTTTACTCCGCGGCCACCAAGCACGCCCGTGTACCTTGGCTGTGGTCGAACCTGACTTTACTCCACGGCCACCAAGCACCCCCGTGTGCTAAGGCCGTGCACTCGTAGGCCATATACTGACTTTTTCACACGGCTACTAGCCACACCCGTGTGTCTAGACACACCCGTGTGTCTTGGCCATGTGCTTCTAGGCTAGCTACTGACTTAGCCCCACGGTCACTAGGCACACCCGTGTGCCACAACCATGTGACATTATAGGCCATTTGCAAGGCCAAAATGCCACTCACTTAGGGTCAAATCTATATGAAATCTACCAACACATTTCATGCACAATTAACAACTATAACATGCCAAAATAACCATTCAATCTATATGTAACACCCCTAACCCGTATCCGTCGCCAGATTAGGGTTACGAGGCATTACCGATCAAAACACAATCCAGAACAAGCAATCATATATGAATATTTATATACTATTAAACCTTTTATATAAATGAATCATATTTCTTTAATACCAATTCGAAACAAATGAACTTCAAACGCATGATTATCGAATGCTTAATTCGTTATCAAACATACTTTAAACATATCACATTACTTCATAGCTGAACATAATTTCATTAATAATCATATTATACTCACTTGCACATAATTACGAATTCAACATATACCATTTCATTCATAAAACATTTTAAAGCATTACTAATAAGTCATATATATATATATATATATACGAGTACATTACTAATTCATACCCAATCCACAAAAACCTCTTTACTCATTTTTGAACATTATAGCATATCGTAACATCTATTTCACATGCGCATAATCAACCAAAACATTTACCTATCCATTTAATACATCTCATAACCGAATATACAAACACTTTATAATCAAATTATTAAAGAAACTCATAAGGCCGAATATGTACAAGATATTACATATCCAATAATCTAATCTAATGAACATTTAGATTAATAATGTACTTAGCTTTTCACTACATTAACACAATTATTCATAACCCAATCTAAATTGAACATAAATCCAAACAATTAACATAAGCTAATTTCAATACATATGCATATAAATCCAACCAAATCATTTTATATCACAAGTCACATTTAACCTATAATTTGTCCATGACTAGCCTTGTTATGCGGTTTACCCTTCACCCAAATACAAGACAATTTACAATTTCGATAATCAAATCAAACCACATTAAATTGAGACAAGTTCGAACACCCATTTTGAAACGTATGATGTCAACAAAAATCTCATATTCAACCCACATTCAACTTCACTCTACCATAATCAAGCATTACTAGCATAAAACACCATTAAAAAGGGATATAGACTCATTTTACAAGTTAGCCATTTTCGCATGGCATCATATACTTCAAATTTAAAATGTAAACTCAAAAGAGTAGTTTAGCCTATACATGCCATGAACTTAAAGTTTATTCCCAAAAGGTACCAAAATAGTCGATAGTGTGCTTGACTTTGACAAGGATCCCCGAGCTCGAGCTTCAACTTCAAAGATCTATAAAACAATGTAACAAACACACCAAGTAAGCTTTTATAGCATAGTAAGTTAAAAGCAATGGTCAAGTATACAATTAAACATTCTATAAATTAATTCCATCCATTAGGATCATCAACGCATTCATTTCTATAGATAAGCATCACATAACCATACCATAACTACCATACTTAGTAGTCTCACAACCATATATTCATTCATACCACATTAAATTTCATTCGATACCAAATGATAGGTATTCATCTCAAAACATACTCAAACACTTAAAATAAATTACTTTTCATTACCTTTGTATCATAAGCCAAAATAAATTACCTTAATAATAATAGCTTTCCCAACTACCTCGAAACACATACCTATTTATCTTAATTCGTATATCTAAATTCACTAGTTAAAGCTTCGAAGAATCCATCAAACCTTAACACACAAAGCAAATCATGTAACGTGTCGCACACTTAGTGCCGTTACTTATGCCCCGCACACATAGTGCCATAAGATCGATTTCGCACACACAGTGCTCGGTATATAAACTCGCACACATAGTGCCCAGACAACCGATCTCGCACACACAGTGCTCGGTATATAAGCTCGCACACACAGTGCCCAGACAACCGATCTCGCACACACACGATTGCTTTCGTATATAAGCTCGCACACATAGTGCACATTAACCGATCCTTTCCTCATTCATAAAGCTCATATGATATTATTTTCATTCACACACATATGCACATATATATATACATCTCAAAGATAACTCATATCTTTTATCAATTGCCAACACATTCGACTAACATACAATATATATACCTTACCACCGATTTCAATACAACCAAAATTCCCTTTTCAATTCTCACATATACTATCCCTCAATGCATATATATATACATATATTTATTCGTCTCAAATAATCAAACTTAAATATTCATATATATAACAATATCACATTCGGCCAATAAGGTTAAACATAATTTTCTTCCATTTAACATATGTGTAATATTATAGATCAAAATTTAATTAATTCAATTGCTTATAACTTACTTCGGTGGTCGACGAGTTAGGGTTTCCCAGCTATTCGTTCAATTTCGACTTCCCCCAATCCGATCCTGGTTCTTTCCGTTCTTGATCTAAATAATTTCAAAATGAACTCATTCAAATAGAATTTCATTCATTTTAACCCAAAACACATAGTTGAACAATTTTCCAATTTATCCCTCACACTTTGCATTTTTACAATTTAATCCAATTTTCACTAAATACAAAATATGCCAAGTTTACAAATTTTGAGCTAAGGTCGAATGTTCCTTAAGCTTATTCAAGTCCCCACATTTCATAATTTCTACAATCTAACCCCTCAATCTACTATTTTTGAAATTTAGCCCTAAATGCTCAATTTAATCAAAATTTCCAACACAAATTGTAGTAATCTAACACATATATTTTGTTTACAACCATCAACCATCATAAAACATAAACATTCATCAATGGCCGAATGTTGAACATGCATCCAATTCAAAAATTTCAACATGGGTCGGATAGTATTCGAAGCAACGAACTTAAAAACGTAAAATTATCAAAAAGCCGAGCTAATTTCATACCTCAATTTAAGCATGCAAAGGGCCGAATGTTTTATGAGCTTGAGTTCTTTTCTCTTCTTGCTTCGGTGATGAAGAAAAGAAAGATGAAAGATGAACATGCATCTTTTTCTTTTTATGTTTTTATTATAATAAGTTTTTAATTTAAAACATATATTAATATAGCTTTAATTTTAAAAAAAACAAATACAAAATACATCATATCATCATAATGCCATCCACTATACCTTAAAAAGGTAAATTTGCAACTTTAATACTCATGCAAAAGAAGACAAAACAATTTAGCCACTCAATTTCATAATAGCTACTTTTCCCACTTATTCGGTTTAGTCCTTTCACTTAAATTAAACACCCAAACAAACAAATTAACCTACAATATTTTAGCACATGTTCAAACACATAACATAGATATCTAATAAAATATTAAAATATTTTTCTAACCCGGATTCGTGGTTTCGAAACCACCGTTCCGATTAGGGTCGTAATCGAGCTGTTACAACTCTCCCCCTTAAGGGATTTTTGTCCCCGAAAATCTTACCGTTGAATAATTGTGGGTAGCATTCTTTCATTGATTCTTCGGTTTCCCAGGTCGCTTCCTCAACCCCATGCTTATGCCACATAACTTTAACCAACGAGATTTTCTTATTTCGCAACTCTTTCACTTCACGAGCTAAGATGCGAATCGGTTCTTCCTCATAAGTCAAATCGGGTTGAATTTCAATCTCTGATGGACTGATCACGTGAGAAGGATCAGATCGGTATCGCCGAAGCATTGATACATGAAAGACATTGTGAATCTTGTCTAGCTCAGATGGCAACATAAGTCTGTACGCAACTGGCCTAATACGCTCAATAACTTCATACGGCCCAATGAATCTCGGACTCAGCTTTCCTTTACGACCAAATCTAAGTACCTTTTTCCATGTCGAAACTTTTAAAAACACTCGGTCCCCCACCTGAAATTCTATATCTTTGCGTTTCAAATCTGCATACGACTTCTGACGATCTAAAGCGGCTTTTAGACTTTCTTGAATTACTTTTACTTTCTGCTCAGTCTCTCTGATTAAATCAACCCCGTGTATCTTGCTTTCACTTAATTCGGTCCAATACAAAGGTGTACGACATTTACGATCGTACAAAGCTTCGTAAGGCACCATTTTGATACTCAATTGAAAACTATTATTGTATGCAAATTCAATCAAAGGCAAGTATCGTTCCCACGTCCCCTCAAACTCAAGAACGCAACATCTCAACATATCATCGAGTATTTGAATAACACGTTCGGATTGACCATCCTGTTGAGGGTGAAAAGCAGTGCTGAAATGCAATTTGGTACCTAAAGCATCCTACAGTTTCTTCCAAAACCACGATGTAAACCTCGGATCTCTATCCGAAACAATAGAAATGGGTACTCCGTGCAATCGTACGATCTGCGATATGTACAACTCAGCTAACTTATCAAGTGAAAAGTCCGTACGTACTGGAATAAAATGGGCCGATTTCGTCAATCTATCAACAATGACCCAGATTGAATTTTTCTTACTCGGCGTCAATGGTAGATCCGATACGAAATCTATCGTGACTCGATCCCACTTCCATCCAGGTACCATAATCGGTTGGAGTAGTCCTGATGGCACTTGATGCTTGGCTTTCACTTTTTGACATATTAAACACTTCGACACATAGTCTGAAATGTCTCGCTTCATTCCATGCCACCAATAATGTTGTCTCAGGTCGTTATACATTTTCGTGCAACCCGGATGAATCGACAATTTACTATTATGAGCTTCGTCACAAATCATTCGAATCATTTCAGGGTTCTTAGGCACACATATCCGATTCTTAAACCGTAGACATCCCTCAGCATCTATCTGAAAATCTGAATCATTACCCGTACCACATTGACTCCTTTTTGCTAATAAATCATTATCCACCTCTTGAGCTTCGTGGATTTGTTGTACGAATTGTGGTCTCGCTTTCAATTCTGCGATAATCACACCATCATCATTCATAGCTATATCCGCATCCAATGCACGTAAAGCAAATAGTGACTTCCGGCTAAGTGCATCAGCAACCACATTAGCCTTTCTCGGGTGATAATCAATCACAAGTTCGTAGTCTTTCAGCAGTTTCAACCATCGTCGCTGTCTCAAATTCAGATCCTTCTGAGTCATTAAGTACTTTAGACTCTTGTGATCCGAATAGACGTGGCAGTTTTCACCAAATAGATAGTGACGCCAAATTTTTAAAGTAAAAACTATAGCGGCCAACTCAAGGTCATGCGTCGGATAATTCCTCTCGTGCGGTTTTAACTGTCTCGAAGCGTAGGCTACAACTTTACCCTCTTGCATCAAAACACAGCCCGACCCATTTAAGGATGCATCGCTAAAAATAACGAACTCCTTACCCGGCTCTGGCTGAACAAGCACTGGAGCTTCCGTTAACAAGGTCTTCAGCTGATCAAAACTCTTCTGGCACCTTTCTGACCACTCAAATTTAACGTCTTTCTGTAATAGCTTTGTCATCGGGGCTGCTATCATAGAAAACCCTTTCATGAAGCGTCTATAATACCCGGCAAGTCCCAGAAAGCTACGTACCTCAGAAACATTCTGCGAAGGTTTCCAATCAAGTATAGCCGAAACTTTACTCGGGTCAACCCGAATGCTCGATGCTGAAACAACATGCCCCAGGAAGCTAACTTCATTCAACCAAAACTCACATTTGCTAAATTTCACGTACAACTTCTTATCACGCAAAATTTGTAACACAAGTCTCAAGTGTTCGACATGCTCGGTTTCATCGCGCGAATAGATCAGAATGTCATCTATAAATACAACCACAAACTGATCTAGATACGGTTTGAATACCCGATTCATCAGATCCATGAAAATAGCAGGGGCGTTAGTGAGTCCGAATGGCATCACTAAAAACTCATAATGGCTGTATCTCGTCCGAAAAGCTGTCTTTGGTACATCCGAGTCTCTAACTTGCAGCTGATAGTAACCTGACCTCAGATCAATTTTCAAAAATACCGAAGCTCCCTTAAGCTGATCAAATAAATCATCGATACGCTGCAACGGATATTTATTCTTTACCGTCACTTTATTAAGTTGTCGATAATCGATGCACATTCTCAAAGTTTCGTCCTTCTTTTTCACAAATAGGACTGGCGCACCCCAGGGTGAGAAGCTCGGTCGCGCAAAACCTCTATCTGTCAATTCTTGCAACTGAACCTTCAACTCTTTTAATTTGGTCGGTGCCATTTTATACGGAGCTATCGAAATCGGAGTTGTCCCTGGCATTAGCTCAATACCAAACTCTACCTCCCGAACAGGTGGCAATCTTGGCAATTCCTCCGAAAACACATCTGGATACTCACAAACAACCGGTACAGATTCAATCTTCTTTTCTGTTACCTTGCTGTCAATCACATACGCAAGATAAGCTTTACAACCCTTTCTTAGATACTGTTGTGCCAACATCGAACATATCACAGCTGGTAGCCCATTTAAATCCGCAGATTCAATTCGAATTATCTCGTTATTCTGGCAAATCAAATCAATAGTCTTTTGCCTGCAATTCACTACTGCGTCGTGTACAGTTAACCAATCCATACCGAGGATAATATCGAACTTGTCAAATGGTAGCAACATTAAATCGACCGGAAAATATGAATCTCGAATCATCAAAGGGCAATTCTTGCACACTCTATCAACTAGCACACACCGACCCAGGGGGTTCGAAACCTGAATCACAAACTCAGTAGACTCAACAGGTAGAGTCTTACTGGATACTAATGTTTCACACACATACGGATGAGTTGAACCGGGATCAATCAGGGCAGTAACACTAGTATCAAAGAGAGTGAAAATACCGGTAATGACATCTGGAGATGAAGCCTCCTCTCTGGCACGAATGGCATAAGCTCTAGCCGGTGCACGGGCCTCTGATCGAATAGCCGCATCTGAAGTCCCCCTCTGAGCACCACTCCTACCTCCCACATTACAAGATGGTCTACGTCTAGCTGCAGTGCTGCTTGGTCTCGCACTCTGAACAATACCCTTTTCAGCGGTCTCCGGGCAATCCCGAATGAAATGATCCTGTTAACCACACTTGTAACAAGTGCGATTATTAGATTTACCCCAACCCTCACCAAAATGCCGTCTACCGCACTGTTGACACTCAGGCCTATTTAGTCGGGTATTGCCAACACTAGCAACTGATGTAGCTCGAGAACTCACTGGTGGTCGTTCTCGTATAGAGATCCCTGTGTTAGGTTTGGACCGGTTACCATCATTCTTGAACTTCTTCGTTGACGCTTGCGGAAATTTACCCGTAGATCTCTTTCGGAAGTCTCTAGCTTCAAACTCGGCTTTCTGCTTTTCTTTTCCAAGCTCTTCAGCTTTACAAGCTCGCTCAACCAGTACTACGAACTCGTTTATTTCAAGGATGCCAACCAGAAGCTTTATATCTTTATTTAAACCTTCTTCGATCTCCGCACATAGCAACCTCGGATGAAACACATTCACGAGCGTGGCGACTAAGTCTCACAAACTTGCGTCAGATTCGAGATACGGTCATACGACCCTGCTTAAGCTCGAGAAATTCTTTACGTTTAGAGTCTATGAATCGCTGACTTATATATTTCTTACGAAATTCCGTCTGAAAGAAGTCCTAGATAACTCGTTCCTTCAGAACAACCGATACGAGAGTATTCCACCAATAGTAGGTAGAATCCCGTAATAATGATATGGCACACTTCAGGCACTCATCAGGTGTGCACGATAGCTCATCAAAGACACAAATGGTATTATCGAGCCAAAATTCAGCTCACTCAGCATCATCATCGTCTTCGGCTCTAGACTCTTGAGCTCCGTGTTTTCTAATACGATCAACCGGAGGCTTGTTTGCTCTCTTAGGATTTATAATCGAGGGTACCACCGGTACTACTGGGGGAGTGTTCGGATTCAGAGGTTGTTGAACAGCCGGATTGGCTCGTATATACTGACTGAACCAATCATTCATCACGCTATTGAAGGCTTGTTTAGCCCCCTCATCGGGATTACTCGCAGCTGGCCGAGATTCTTCTGGCGCGGTCCCTTGCGTGGGAGAAGGTGCCACGCTCTCGACATCATCAGCTATAGCTCACTCGGGATCATGATCCATTTACTATATGAAAGAAATAAACACATTTCACTGTCAGAAGTCATCACACTATCACATTATAAAATATGGCATGTATAGCTAAACTCACACACGCTACGTTAGTCCGAGAACCGACTAAACCGTAGCTCTGATACCAATCAAATGTAACACCCCTAACCCGTATCCGTCGCCAGATTAGGGTTACGAGGCATTACCGATCAAAACACAACCCAGAACAAGCAATCATATATAAATATTTATATACTATTAAACCTTTTATATAAATGAATCATATTTCTTTAATACCAATTCGAAACAAATGAACTTCAAACGCATGATTATCGAATGCTTAATTCGTTATCAAACATACTTCAAACATATCACATTACTTCATAGCTGAACATAATTTCATTAATAATCATATTATACTCACTTGCACATAATTACGAATTCAACATATACCATTTCATTCATAAAACATTTTAAAGCATTACTAATAAGTCATATATATATATATACGAGTACATTACTAATTCGTACCCAATCCACAAAAACCTCTTTACTCATTTTTGAACATTATAGCATATCGTAACATCTATTTCACATGCGCATAATCAACCAAAACATTTACCTATCCATTTAATACATCTCATAACCGAATATGCAAACACTTTATAATCAAATTATTAAAGAAACTCATAAGGCCGAATATGTACAAGATATTACATATCCAATAATCTAATCTAATGAACATTTAGATTAATAATGTACTTAGCTTTTTACTACATTAACACAATTATTCATAACCCAATCTAAATTGAACATAAATCCAAACAATTAACATAAGCTAATTTCAATACATATGCATATAAATCCAACCAAATCATTTTATATCACAAGTCACATTTAACCTATAATTTGTCCATGACTAGCCTTGTTATGCGGTTTACCCTTCACCCAAATACAAGACAATTTACAATTTCGATAATCAAATCAAACCACATTAAATTGGGCCAAGTTCGAACACCCATTTTGAAACGTATGATGTCAACAAAAATCTCATATTCAACCCACATTCAACTTCACTCTACCATAATCAAGCATTACTAGCATAAAACACCATTAAAAAGGGATATAGACTCATTTTACAAGTTAGCCATTTTCGCATGGCATCATATACTTCAAATTTAAAATGTAAACTCAAAAGAGTAGTTTAGCCTATACATGCCATGAACTTAAAGTTTATTCCCAAAAGGTACCAAAATAGTCGATAGTGTGCTTGACTTTGACAAGGATCCCCGAGCTCGAGCTTCAACTTCAAAGATCTACAAAACAATGTAACAAACACACCAAGTAAGCTTTTATAGCTTAGTAAGTTAAAAGCAATGGTCAAGTATACAATTAAACATTCTATAAATTAATTCCATCCATTAGGATCATCAACGCATTCATTTCTATAGATAAGCATCACATAACCATACCATAACTACCATACTTAGTAGTCTCACAACCATATATTCATTCATACCACATTAAATTTCATTCGATACCAAATGATAGGTATTCATCTCAAAACATACTCAAACACTTAAAATAAATTACTTTTCATTACCTTTGTATCATAAGCCAAAATAACTTACCTTAATAATAATAGCTTTCCCAACTACCTCGAACCACATACCTATTTATCTTAATTCGTATAGCTTCGAAGAATCCGTAAACCCGCACACACAGTGCAAATCATGTAACGTATCGCACACTTAGTGCTGTTACTTATGCCCCGCACACATAGTGCCATAAGATCGATTTCGCACACACAGTGCTCGGTATATAAACTCGCACACATAGTGCCCAGACAACCGATCTCGCACACACAGTGCTCGGTATATAAGCTCGCACACACAGTGCCCAGACAACCGATCTCGCACACACAGTGCTCGGTATATAAGCTCGCACACATAGTGCACATTAACCGATCCTTTCCTCATTCATAAAGCTCATATGATATTATTTTCATTCACACACATATGCACATATATATATACATCTCAAAGATAACTCATATCTTTTATCAATTGCCAACACATTCGACTAACATACAATATATATACCTTACCACCGATTTCAATACAACCAAAATTCCCTTTTCAATTCTCACATATACTATCCCTCAATGCATATATATATATACATATATTTATTCGTCTCAAATAATCAAACTTAAATATTCATATATATAACAATATCACATTCGGCCAATAAGGTTAAACATAATTTTCTTCCATTTAACATATGTTTAATATTATAGATCAAAATTTAATTAATTCAATTGCTTATAACTTACTTGTGGTCGATTTGAGTTAGGGTTTCCTCACTATTCGTTCAATTTCGACTTCCCCCGATCCGATCCTGGTTCTTTCCGTTCTTGATCTAAATAATTTCAAAATGAACTCATTCAAATAGAATTTCATTCATTTTAACCCAAAACACATAGTTGAACAATTTTCCAATTTATCCCTCACACTTTGCATTTTTACAATTTAATCCAATTTTCACTAAATACAAAATATGCTAAGTTTACAAATTTTGAGCTAAGGTCGAATGTTCCTTAAGCTTATTCAAGTCCCCACATTTCATAATTTCTACAATCTAACCCCTCAATCTACTATTTTTGAAATTTAGCCCTAAATGCTCAATTTAATCAAAATTTCCAACACAAATTGTAGTAATCTAACACATATATTTTGTTTACAACCATCAACCATCATAAAACATAAACATTCATCAATGGCCGAATGTTGAACATGCATCCAATTCAAAAATTTCAACATGGGTCGGATAGTATTCGAAGCAACGAACTTAAAAACGTAAAAATTATCAAAAACCGAGCTAATTTCATACCTCAATTTAAGCATGCAAAGGGCCGAATGTTTTATGAGCTTGAGTTCTTTTCTCTTCTTGCTTCGGTGATGAAGAAAAGAAAGATGAAAGATGAACATGCATCTTTTTCTTTTTATGTTTTTATTATAATAAGTTTTTAATTTAAAACATATATTAATATAACTTTAATTAAAAAAAAACAAATACAAAATACATCATATCATCATAATGCCGTCCACTATACCTTAAAAAGGTAAATTTGCAACTTTAATACTCATGCAAAAGAAGACAAAACAATTTAGCCACTCAATTTCATAATAGCTACTTTTCCCACTTATTCGGTTTAGTCCTTTCACTTAAATTAAACACCCAAACAAACAAATTAACCTACAATATTTTAGCACATGTTCAAACACATAACATAGATATCTAATAAAATATTAAAATATTTTTCTAACTCGGATTCGTGGTCCCAAAACCACCGTTCCGATTAGGGTCGTAATCGGGCTGTTACACTATACATTAAAAACCAATCTCATCACAAGCATATCTCATCCATTACTTACTCAAAACTTGACCATTTCATTTGTCATCTAACCATGCCAAAAACATACTTCACACATCACATTCATTTAAGCAAATTCTCAACCCATATCTAGCCAAATCACATGGATAAGTTCATATAACAAACTTATATCAAATACTAGCCTATACATGCCATATCTAGCTATATACATTTCCAAAATGTACCAAACACAAGTTGAGTAGTGTGATGACGATCCTCAACAGTCCCAAGCCTTCAGTAGCTTTGACGGCCTATAAAACAGAGAAAACACACACAAAGTAAGCTTTCTAAAAGCTTAGTAAGTCATAATACAAATAAACTCAACATGCAGAGCATATAAGCATGTAGAAACATTGGTACAATTCATATTCATAGCAAATTTCTCACATATATGCTTTGATCCATAATCTTGGCCATATTTGCCACATTCATAACCATTCTTACAACTCATTCACATTCTCATAATCAAACATACTTTTCTTCAAATCAAAGTCATATAGGTACTTACCTTTTATACACACTTAGTGTACATACCAAACGTACCTGAAACGAATATACATTCACGTAATGGTTTATAGCTCGGATTTTCTCATTGAAACGTTCGGAATCTAATGGGATACTCGGAAATTCAGAATGATCGTACAATGCCAACGTCCCAGACGAGGTCTTACATGCACTTAAATATCGATACCACTATCCCAGACATGGTCTTACACGTAAAGCTCATATCGAAGCCAACGTCCGAGATGTGGTCTTACACATAAAGCTCATATCGATGCCAACGTCCCAGACGTGGTCTTACACATAAAGCTCATATCGATGCCAACGTCCCAGACGTGGTCTTACACGTAAAGCTCATATCGATGCCAACGTCCCAGACGTGGTCTTACTCGAATATCAAATCAATGCCAACGTTTCGGACGTGGTCTTACATGATAAAATAGAACAGATACCTATGTCATAACATAGCTAATCCTATCTATTCCTAGGTTCATACGGGACTTTTCGGACAATGTCACTATATTGATCTTATCTCGAAATTCATGTACATAACATCTCGTAAGCATTCATTGTTATCAATAGTCATACGAACACACATGATTTAATACGAATACATTTATTTGCATAATGACTTACCTCAGATTCGATTTATCGGAATGAAAACGGCTACTCAGTTACTTTTGCCTTTCAGCGGTCTAAGTCCGTTTTCCTCGGTTCTTGATCTATACATATTCAGAATTAACCCTTTTATTCACTAACTAATTCAATTCAATCCAAGGACATACATTTAGGGCTATTTTCAAATTAACCCTCACATTTGCATAATTTATCAATTTAGTCCATTTTTCTCAAAACATCAAATACACAAATTCATCATACATCCATGTTTAGCCGAATGCTTATGTATATCATACAAGCCCATATTTTCCATAAAATTTGCAATTTAGTCCTTTAAATTGCTATTTTCTCAATTTAGCCCTAATTAGCTAAATTCATCAAAATTTCAAGAACAAAGCATGTTCATCTAACACCTATCTTTCATTTAACACCATAAATCATCATAAAACATATGAGTTCATCTAAGTCTCATCTCACAAACATCATCAATTCTCAAAATTGAAGCATGGGTTACAAAGCTTACAAAGCAACGATTGCAAAAACATAGAAATTATTGAAAACCGATCAAAAACATACCTTAAATTAAGACAAAGGCTTGCCGAAACCTAAGAACATTTTCTCCTTTTCTTTTCTTGCTATATTTGGCCCAATGAGATGAACAATGACCATGTTTTATGTTTTATCATATTATAACACACATATTAATTCATTTACCTTATTAGCCTTTCATTAAACAAATAAAACAAGCATTCATTAAGGGCATATTAGTCCTTTGTCCATCCATTATCTAAATATTGGCTTATTTGCCACATAAGGCCACCACCTTTAGAAGCCACAACAATTAGGTGCTTTAACATATAACATGCAAATTTCACATTTAATGCAATTCAATCCTTTTATCAAATTAAACACACAGACAGATAAATTATCATACGAAAATTTAACACATGCTTTATCACTTATCAGAGGCACAGAAAATAATATAAAAAATTATACGGACTCGGATTTGTGGTCCCAAAACCACTGTTCCGATGTATAAACCAAATTGTTACAATTCATACAATATCAAAGTATTAAAAACATAATTGTAGCAATACTTATTACATACGAACTTACCTCGGATGTAAAAATGGCTAAATTGGTCGACTAGTCGAGAACTTTGTTTTTCCCATGATCTAGATCCGAGTTTCACTTTTCTTGATCTATAGGTAATCAAAATTAACTTATTTAATTATCTCTCTATTCAATTTAGTCCAAAATTCACATTAAAGGACTTTTACACATTTGCCCCTAATGTTTCATAACTTTTACAATTTAGTCCTTATTTCATAAAAACACAAATTCATGAAATTCAATACTAACCCATGCTATCCGAATTACAAATAAGTCCCTAGAAGCCCATATTTTTCATTTATTTCACATTTTAACCATAAAGTTTCCACATTTCACAATTTAATCCCTAATTTGCATTTTCACTAAAAATCACTTAACAAAACTTGTATAACTATCATCAAAAATTCATAATCTATCATCAATCATCAAAACACATGCTTATTCATCAATGGAAACTTCCTAAATCTTTAAAAAATTTGTAAAATAGTCCCTGGGCTAGCTAGACCTAGTTACAACGATCACAAAACATAGAAATAATTAAAAACGAGACAAAAATTGTACCTTAATGAGCAAAAATAACATAGCCGAATGAAGAGAATAAAAATGGCTTCTTTTAGCCCTAATAATCGGTTGATGAAGATGATAACTAAAAAGATTACAATTGTATTATTTTATTTATTTATTCTTTATTAACTAATTTACTATTTTAACCTTGATTAATAACCATTAAAACACTTAATAATATGTCCATATATGTCCACTCATGTTTCAAATGGTCTAATTACAACATAAGAACCTCCAATTTAAGATTCCATAGCTATTAGATGCCTTTAGCTAATAGAACTCCACTTTTACACTTTACGCGATTTAGTCCTTTTTATCAAATTGACTAATCAAACGATAAAATTTCTTAACGAAATTTTCACATAAACATATTATCATGTTGTAGACATTAAAATAATAATAAAATAATTATTTTGAGCTTGGATTTATGGTCTCAAAACCACTATTTTGATTTGACTAAAAACGAGCTGTTACAACTCTCTCCCCTTAGGGATTTTCATCCCCGAAAATCTTACCAGAAAAGAGGTTAGGGTACTATTTTCTCATAGCTTCCTCGAGCTCCCACGTAGCTTCTTCAATACTGTGCCGTTCCCACAAAATCTTTACTAAAGCTATGCATTTATTTCTCAATTCTTTAATCTCTGGAGCCAGAATTTTAATCGATTGTTCGTTGCATGTCATATCAGGTTGAATCTCAATATCTGACGGAGAAATTACATGTGATGGATCTGATCTATATCAGCGCAACATCGACACACGAAACACATTGTGGATCTTTTCTAATTTTGACGGTAAAGCTAGTCGATAAGCCACTGGCCCTATTCTTTCAATGATTTCGTACGGCCCAATAAATCGCGGACTTAGTTTACTTTTACGACCAAATCGAAGGATTTTCTTCCACGGAGAAACTTTCAGAAATACTTTTTCACTCATCTGAAATTCAATGTCTTTTCATTTTAAATCCGCGTACGATTTTTATCGATCTGAAGCAGCTTTCAAACTGTCGCGAATTATTTTTACCTTCTTTTCAGTCTCTCGGATCAAATAAACCCCGTGAATCTTTTTCTCACTCAGCTCAGTCCAATACAATGGAGTTCGACATTTGCGACCATACAAAGCTTCATATGGTGCCATCTTTATACTGGATTGAAAGCTGTTGTTATACGCAAATTCAACCAAGGATAAATATTTCTCCCAGTTTCCTTCGAATTCTAGAACACAATAACGAAGCATATCTTCGAGAATCTGAATTACTCTCTCAAACTGACCGTCTATTTGCGGATGAAATGTAGTACTAAAGTTCAAATTCGTACCTAGAGCTTCTTGCAACTTCTTCCAAAATCGCAACGTAAATCTCGGATTTCTATCTGAAATAATTGAAACTGGCACCCCGTGCAATCTAACGATCTCAGAAATGTACAATTCAGCCAATTTATCAAGCGAATAGTCAGTACGAACCAGAATGAAATGTGCAGATTTTGTCAGTCGATCAACGACAACCCAAATAGCATCTTTCTTCTTCAGAGATAGGGGTAATCTCGATACAAAATCCATCGTAATTCTATCCCATTTCCACTCTGGCATCATTACCGGTTGTAGTAATCCTGAAGGCACTTGATGTTCAGCTTTGACTTGCTGACACACTAAACATCTCAATACGAATTCTAAAATGTCTCGTTTCATACCTGACCACCAATACAATTGTTTCAAATCATTGTACATTTTGGTACTATCCAGGTGAACAGATAAACAACCACTATGTGCTTCGTGCAAAATTTTCTGAATGAGCTCGGAATTCTTTGGTACGCAAATTCTATTTTGGAACATTAAACAATCAGCGAATCCGATCTGATAGTGTAAATCACTAGTCGAATCACATTGCTTTCTTTTGGCTTGCAATTCATTATCACACTTTTGAGCTTAACAAATTTGCTGAAGAAAAATCGGTTTAGCTTTCAACTCTGCTAGAATCGAACCATCATCGAACAAAGTCAGTCCCGCATTCATAACTTTCAAAGCAAACATAGATTTTCTACTCAAAGCATCTGCGACAACATTTGTTTTCCCCGGATGATAATCAATTACTAACTCATAATCTTTTAATAGCTCGAGCCACCTTCGTTGTCGCAAATTCAAAACTTTCTGAGTCATTATATACTTCAAACTCTTGTGATCAGTAAAGATGTGACACTTTTCACCGTACAAATGATGTCGCCAAATTTTCAATGCGAAAAAAATAGTGGCCAACTCTAAATCATGCGTCGGATAATTCTTTTCATGCGGCTTTAACTGTCTGAAGGCATAAGCTATCACTTTTCCTTCTTGCATCAAAACACATCCTAAACCGTCAATGATGTATCGCTGAAAATTACAAACTCTTTACCCGACTCAGGTTGAACCAACACTGGTGCCTCAGTTAACAACGTTTTCAACTGATCAAAACTCTGTTGACATTTCTCTGACCACACGAACTTCACATCTTTCTGTAGCAATCTAGTCATCGGTGTACCAATCATAGAGAATCCTTTAACAAAATGTCTATAGTAACCAGCTAACCCTAAAAAGCTTCTGACTTTTGATACATTTCTCGATGGTTTCCAATCAACAACTGCGAAAATCTTGCTCGGATCAACTCGTATACCTTCCGCTGAAACAATGTGTCCCAGAAAATCCAACCTCTCAGAGCCAAAACTCGTATTTACTGAATTTAGCAAACAGTTTCTTATCTCTTAAGGTTTGAAGCACAATTCTCAAATGCTCGGCATGCTCAGACTCATCTTATGAATAAATCAGAAAGTCGTCAATGAATACAACAACAAATCTGTCTAAATACGGTCTGAAAATATAATTCATCAAATTCATAAAAACGGCAAGAGCGTTAGTTAATCCGAAAGGCATAACCATAAATTCATAATGTCCATACCTTGTTCTGAATACAGTTTTTGGCACATTTGAATCTTTAACTCGCATTTGGTAATAGCTAGATCTCAAATCAATCTTCGAGAATATTGTTGCCCCTTTCAACTGATCAAATAATTCATCTATTTTCGGCAAAGGATACTTATTCTTTATCGTAACCTTGTTTAGTTGACGATAGTCAATACACATTCTCATTGATCCGTCTTTCTTCTTTACGAACAATATTGGCGCACCCCAGGGCGAAAAAATACGTCGTGCAAAGCCTCTATCTGTTAACACTTGTAACTGATCTTTCAACTCTTTCAACTCTGTTAGAGCCATTCTATCAGAGCTATAGATATCGGTGATGTTCCTGGTACTAACTTAATAGCAAATTCAACCTCTCTGATTGGTGGTAACCCATACAACTCTTCTGGAAACACATCCGGACACTCACATACTATCGGCACTGATTCAATCTTCGATTCAGACACTTTTGTGTCCAACACATATGCAAGGTAAGCTTCGCAACCTTTTCTCACACATTTCTGAGCTGACATGGACAAAATTACAATATGCAATTCACTCGACTCATCTGATTCAATTCGAATGATTTCACTATTCTAACATTTCAATTCAATAATCTTTCGTCTACAATTCACAACGGCATCATGCAGAGTCAACCAATCCATACCCAGAATTACATCAAACTCATCAAATGGAAATAGCATCAAATCAGCCAGAAAACAGTAACCTCGAGTCATTAAAGGACAGTTCTTGCAAACTTTATCAACTAGAACATATTTGCCTAAGGGGTTCGATACTTTAATCACAAACTTAGTAGACTCAATAGGAAAACTCTTATTAAACACCAAATTCATACATATATACGAATGAGTCGATCCAGGATCAATCAAAGTAATCACATTAGTGTTATAAAGAGAAAATGTACTGGTAATAACATCGGGTGACGATGCATCTTCGTGAGCGCGAATAACGTAAGCTCTAGTAGGTGCTCTGGCCTTGGATCCCATAGCCGAATCTTTTGTTAAGCCTCTACTACTGGTCACATTTCCCACATTTCTTGGTGGCTTCCCTCTAGTGGCTGTGTTACTCGGTCTTGCATTTTGAATCTTATCTTTCTCCACTAATTCAGGGCTATCCCGTATGAAATGATCTTGTGACCATATTTGAAACAAGCTCAATTATTCATTCTACATTCACCAGGATGTCATCTTCCGCATCATTGACATTCAGGTCTATAATTTCTCACACTACCAACACTTGATACTGATGTAGCTTGAGCTTTAGGACTTGAGTATTGTTTTCCACGATCTCTGTTCAAATACTCGATTGAAGCATTTGGACGAGTGTACAAATCTCTGGATTTCTTTGACGAAGATTGATATGGCTTATTTATCGATCTTTTTCTCGAGTCTTTAGCCTCTGAATCTGCTTTTCTCTTTTCTTTACTAAGCTCCTCGGCTTTGCAAGCTCTATCAACCAGAATAACAAATTCTTTCAATTCTAGAATTCCAACTAGAAGTTTAATATCCTCGTTCAACCCATCAACGAATCGTCTACACATGGTTTCTTCAGTAGAAACATACTCTCGAGCATACTTGCTCAATCGTACAAATTCTCTTTCATACTCGGTCACATTCATACGGCCTTATTTCAATTCTAGAAACTCTTTGTGCTTTTGATCAAGAAACCTCTAGACTTATGTATTTCTTCTGGAACTCAGTCTGAAAGAATTCCCATGTAACTCTTTCTCTTGGCACCACTGACACTAGGGTATTCCACCACTGATAGTCAATGTCCCTCAATAATGAAACGGCACATTTTAGACATTCAGCTGGCATACACAAAAGTTCATCAAATACTCTGATAGTGTTTTCAATCCAAAACTCAGCCCTCTCCAGATCATCGTCAACAATAGCTATGAACTCTTCAGCCCCGTATTTTCGAATCTTATCAACTGGTGGCTTATTCAATCGTAGAAGTTCCACACCTTGAGGAGCTACGGGAATCGATTGGGGATTAGGTGGGGGTAGAGGTTGTTGAGAAGCCGAATTTGTTCGAAAAAACTCCGTAAACCACTCGTTCATCATTTGGAAAAAGGCTCCTTTAGCCTCTCCTCCGTGACTACTCGATACATTTCTAGATTCAGACGGTGCTGCCCCTTGAGTGGGAGCTTGCGCATTACTCTCGACATCGTCAGCTACAGCTCGATTGGGATCCATTTACTATACGAAAACACATTTTAAATTGTCAGGAGTCATCACACTATCACAGGTTATATATGGCATGTATAGCTAGACTCTCACACACGCTACGTTAATTTGAGAATCGACTAAACTGTAGCTCTAATACCAATAAATGTAACACCCTTCACCCGTATTCAACGCCAGAATAGGGTTACAGAGTATTACTGAACATACTATACAATTACAAATACATTTTCTCATACATTTTCAATTATTTGTAATCATCAATCAATAACATTCATATCGTCCCTAATACGAGCCTACGATGCCAAAAACATGCATTCGGGATGGTTCGAGACTAAACCGATAACTTTAAAAACTTCTCGAACACTTAGAATTTTTTTGCCAAAAATAGGGGACACACGGCTAAAGACACGCCCGTGTCACAAGCCGTGTAGACATTCAAAATGGAAGCACATGGCCGTGTCCCAGCCCATGTTTGACCCCGTGTAACTCTCTGACTTGGGTCACACGGCCAACACACACGCCCGTGTGCTAGGCCAGGTGCTAGGCCGTGCCAAACCTGTAGGGTATACTGACTTATGCCACAAGGCCAAGTCACACGCCCGTGTGTGAGGCCGTGTGGAGCATATTGACTTGGTTTCTAATTCAAAACCAGGGGACACATAGCCGTGTAATATGACCGTGTGTCACACACGACTGAGACACACGTCCGTGTCTCTGCCCGTGTGGACAAAAATAGGCTATTTACCAAGCCATTTTGCCACCCAAATTTTTATATACTTACGTCAAGCCAAATGGCACCAAAACAAGACATAAATAGGCATTCAAATCAACCTCAACCAAGCTTCATTTATACCATTTCAATACTAACCAATATCAAACATACCAATACCATAAAGTGCCATTCAAATTACACCAAAAACTCATAATTTCAAATCATCAATATGACTATTTTCAATTATTTATCATTTAGCCAAATCCCACAAACATACCAAACTCAATTTATAACCATTTAGTACTCCTAATTGCCAAATACCAACTAGCATCACATATCCATAATTAAGCACATAACAAGAGCCATTTGCACAATTACATACACAATTAAAATAAGCCAACTCTCATGGCTATATAAACAAACCAAGCACTTAACATTTACAAGCCATTTCAAATGACCAAAGTCATTAACAACACATATATCAAAATGGCCAAATCACTATACATGCCATATACCAAAATGCCAAAGTTCAAAAGTACCAAGTGATAGTAGGATAGTGTGACGTAGTCTCCGACGATCCCCGAATTCGAGCTAGCTTTGAAGTCACTATAAAACACAGTAAAATAAACAAAGTAAGCTATAAAGCTTAGTAAACTCGTATGAAATAAACTCCAATTTTACACTTTACGCGATTTAGTCCTTTTTATCAAATTGACTAATCAAACGATAAAATTTCTTAACGAAATTTTCACATAAACATATTATCATGATGTAGACATTAAAATAATAATAAAATAATTATTTCAACTTTAGATTTGTGGTCTCGAAACCACTATTTCGATTTGACTAACAATGGGCTGTTACGAACCAACTGATATCTTTTTATAATATTATTTACAAACACTTCTCGAAATGACAAACATAAACATCCTACGCACATGCCATTACCAAAAAGAAATATACTTCACCACTTTGAGTTCGGGATCGATCTTGGATGCTAATTCAACGATCTGACTTTAACCTAGCTTGCGTACGGAAAACAAAATGTACGCTGAGTATAAACTCAGTGGTATTTCTATAATTCGAATACTTTAAAGAAAATAACATTATAAAATATGCATTTTTAACCATAATAGAACATTAGTCAATCAACAAATCAATTTATCCATTTATTTTTCATTTCTCATCAATAGCAATTTCAAATAGCTTTTCTCACTTTGATTCACATATCATTTATTAATAACAATATCCTTTTCATGAACCCTTGGTTCATACATTTCATTTGTATACTTCAACTCATTGTCCAATTCCAATTCACGTACAATGACATTCAATATCAATCATATTGCCAATTCATTTATTTACCCCTATTAACACGACACGGACTCAGACGGATACACGGATCCAACCAAAACACACCAGTTTGGCACCCAGTGCCTCATCGGATAATTCAAAGTAATAGATTGACACCCAGTGTCTCATCGGCCATGCCGAAATAAGTTGGTACCCAGTACCTCATCGAATTTATCCGAAGTAATAATTTGACACCCAGTGTCTCATCGACTCGAAGTCAAAGTATCCCTGAACTCTTCCAATCCTATGGCATGCCAACTATATCCGACTCGGCCCGACATTGTTAATAGGGTTTCATTCACTTTTCAATTTTCAACAACATTCATTCCAATTCAAATAATCACATATACTCACATAATCAATTCAATTCAATTCAATATCATAATATCAATACTCACATTATTTCACTTACCATACATATTAATCAAAATACAACAATTAATATTACTAGATTCAGATTATAGAAATACAAACTGTAATTTTCGAGCTACTCCTCGTTAACTTTTTCTTTTCCTCTTGTAGTCGAGGTTTTCGTTACAACGTTAGCTACGGAAATTGAAACAATTGAAATTCATCAATACAATACAATTTCACATTGAATGTTTCAATTTTTATTCAACTTTTGCCTAAATTCCAATTTAGTCCCTAACCAAAACTAACTTTATTTTCTTCACAATTTATTATATATTTTCATTCAATTTCCACTTAAAACTAAACTTAACTCTATAATTTCACCATAAAACCCTAAATTTCAAAAATTTCCCAATTTAGTCCCTATTACTCAAAATTTATAATTTATTTTACAATTCAATCCCTTTTCCATTTCTAACTTAAAATTCTATCGATTTAGTCCCAAACACTTAAATTATTCAACATGAAAATCATCTAAAAATATAATAATTTCTAAAGTTTCAACACAAATCAAGTAGTATTTTGTTCTAGGATTCTAAAAACATAAAAATTTCAAGAAAATGAATTCAATTGACTTACCAATTTGAATTTGAACCTTAAAACCCTAATTTTTCTTTTTCTTTTTCTTTCTCCCCTTTCCTTCTCTGTTTCGTTTCATATGTTTCTTTCTTTTCTATTCTTTTTATTTTATTTCATTTCATTATTTGTTTTATCATTAAACTAATACAATATAATATAATAACATTTACTTAAATAATAAGTAAATATATAATTATTATAAATATATGTATATTATCATTACACATGTAAATTACCATTACCATACAATTGTCAATTTATGGTTTATTTACTTAATTAGTCCCTTAAATTTTCTCTATTCTAAAATTTAACTTTTATCCTATATGCAATCTAGTCCTTTCACCTAATTACTCTTAATTCAAGCTAATTCACCTAACCAAAATCTAATTAATCACACAACTAACTTCGTAAATATTTTTAATAAATATTTACGAATCTATTTTACGAAAACGGAGACCCGAAAATACAATTCTTAATTCAAGCTAATTCACCTAACCAAAACCTAATTAATCACACAACTAACTTCGTAAATATTTTTAATAAATATTTACGAATCCATTTTACGAAAATGGAGACCCGAAAATACACTTTCTGATACTCGTAATTATTGGGTCGTTACATACTCTTTTGTTTACGACTCTGTTGTTTTCGAATCTATTTTTGTTGTTCGTTTCGGTACGTACTTGGGGTAAGTAAAGAGGTTACTCTTGGATAGTAGATGAGTAGTTGGGGTTTTCTTTACTCGTTGTAATGGGAAGATTGTTGATTGTGATCTTTTTATGCTCGAATAGGGGAAAACCAAGAGGCTTGGGATTTTCCTCCAGCGACTCAATTGCGTTAGGAACTGTTGTGGACATTGGGTAAGTGTTCGATCATTGGGGAGTTTAATTCTGGTGTTGGAATTGTGTGTTTGTGTGTTGTGGTCAAGTAAGTTGTTTGGTAAAATTGGGGAATTTGTGGCTAATTTTGGACGATTAATTGTCGTTTTCAAGTATTCGCTATCTCGGGGTTGCGTTCACGTCACAATTGAACTAGGTATGTAACAAGAAACTCAAAAAAAAACAAACGACGAAAGCCAAATTTGGGGCCTGTCGACGCCACACGGCCGTGTGGTAGGTCGTGTGCAACACACGATCGTGTGTGGGCCGTGTGGGCCTAAAATTCAATAATTTTTCCTATGGCCGTACATGTCGTCTTGATTGCCTGTGGGCCTTTCGTGGGGTCTGTATGTGGTTATGTAAGCAATAAATCGTGAATTTTGTTAATCTGCTAGTATAAGACTTGACGTAATTAGCGTTTAAATTCATGTATTGTGGTGAGATATGTATGATCTGTTATGTATAAAGCAAGTTCTACATTTGTTAAACGAGCATGTATGATAAGTGAATTCTGGTATTTGATATTTCTGTTATTTTTGTTTATGACTGGTTACGGGGTGGGACATATATTATGTGGAGGAACTGTTCTGTGTGAGGCGATATCTCGCCATTATACTAGCAGCATTGTTGGGTGGGTGCTTTATAGGTGTGTTGGGATGGTCGGAGTTGGTATGTAGAAGATGGGGGTAGGATTAAACATATATCTGCATTCTGTACTACTTTGGTATGATTCTCTATAAAGTGTATGTTTGTATCTGTTCTGCCATGTGATTAAGACTGAAACTTTGTTTTCTTTCGAGTTATACACTGAGTTATAAAAACTCACTCTCTGTTTCTCTGATAATTTCAGGTAACCCTCAAACTTAGGCGGGTCAGTGCGACGAGAGCTCGGTAGTGTTCATTCCTCCGTAAACTGATTAAACTTAAATAAAATTTCTAGTTTAAGTGTTTTGTAATTTTTTGGACTCTCTAGACATTTGAGATTATTTTTGGATTTGGACTTTTATTTTGGGTTTTGGCATGACATTTGATAAATGATTTTTCAAAAAACAGTTATGTTTCTTCGGTCAACTGTTTTTTAGAAAACAAACTCGATTTTTTTTCCAAAATATAACATCTTAAGAACTTCCATTGCAAATTATTCGATGTATTTAGAAATTGTAAACAATTAACGGTTTTAACTTTTAAATATGAAAAACGTTTTAAAAGAAAATGGGTTTTTAAATGGAAAAGGTTCACGGCATTTTTTTTAAAAAAAAAAGAGAAAGCCAGATTTATAAATATTTACGTAACATTTCTAAATTCGGCCATAACGTCTAGGCTAGGTTTGGGGTGTTACAAATTCTCACTATTTTTGGGCAGAATAACAGTACTGAAAACTTATGATTTTAACATTACCAGTGTCATCTATTTATAAGGAGAGATAGAATAATCTTGGTTAAATTAGTAAAATACAAATAATACTTATCTAATAGAAAAACTAGTTCCCAAATTCTATTAGGAGAGAAGGGAGTACTATTGCGCCTCTCATTTATTGGGTTCAATTATATGTACTTCTTGGACTTTTAATCCATCATTTTATAATTTAATCCAACCCAGTACATGTTTTTCTATTTCCAAAAATAAATATTATTTATTAAATTAATTTAAAGCAATTAATTTTCCAATTAAATGATTTCAACCCAATTATAATTCCGTCAAAGTTGTGGCAACTTTACCGTAAAAGAATCTAGGAGAAAATATATTTAATTTCCATATTCAACAGATTCATAATGGCCACTTAATTTAATTCCATTTTCAAACTTCAATTATTTAATTAAATAATAATTCGAAAAACTTAAATTAATTTTCAGATCATTCCATACTTGGTGAGAAACCACATTAATTTTCGAATGTAACACGTTTATCTAACTTTATCAAATTCTATCCATTTTTGTTCATTTGATTTTACATGCAATTCATTTATGGTTTCAACGAGCTAGCGGATGGACCGATTGAACATATGTAATTAGGTTTCAAATGATTTATAATTAAGTTCCAACTTTTCGCCTATTAATTATAAACTCATTTAGTCACGAAATCATTCGACTATAATATTGTCACTGAGCTATCCCTAATTACATATCATTACGAAAGTTACTCGATCACTCCTCGTTCAATGACCTTGTCATAAGTGTGTCACCCTCATAGGATATCCTTAATCTTTTTAAAATAAATTCGTTCTCCTATTATGATCCTATTTTATCTCATGGTAACCATCACATCTTCCTTCATGAAAAGTCAATTACTATCAAATAGTATTTATGTCGTTTATAACAAAGACAAATGACCTATGGCCACGTTTACTTTTTGTCTATCATGTAATGCTAATGAGAGGATATCATTTACCCATTTCTTGGGCTATGAATTCCACTATTGTGAATGATGCTACATATTGCAAAAGTCGTATATCCAACGCACCATCTTTCGATTTCTTTTCTATTTGAACTTAGGCTTTTACTTACATCAAAGTATATGAGTCCATAATCCACTCAAGATTAAGGTATGCCACTGTAACACCCCCAAACCCAGCCTAGAAGTCTAGACCAAATCAAGGATGCTACATTGATCACCGAAGTGATCGTAGGAAAATTTAACAAAAACCAGTCGTTCAAAATTCCATTTCTGAAAATATTTATCTCAAAACAAACCAAAACGTTTAATAGTTTAAAAATATCGTTCGCAAACATAACAAAACATAATGTATGAACAAAGTTTAAAATAGTAACGGTACCACAGTATTATAAATCTTTACAGTTAAAAACCAAATGTAAAAACTAGAAAACACAAACTGCTCAATTGCTGTTCACAAGCCTGTCCGAGACCTCCGCGTACTGAGCCCAACTATAGAATCCAGAACTATATCTGAAAGGGACACAGAAGAAGGGGTGAGCTACTCGAGCTCAGTGTGAGATCAAACCAACTAAACTACAGAAGTAGAAACAAAGAACTAGAAGCGATTGTAACTGCAACATACTTACGCATTTGGCTAACAGTTGAGTGAATTTGCCCAAATCAAACAAATAGCAATGTACTTTACAATCATACAGTAGCAATAATTCTCAACAGTTACAGTCTGGGCTAAGCCCCTTTCAGAATCAGTATCAATTTGGGCCTTGGCCCATCTCAGTACAGTAGCAGTCAAGTCTATAGAATTCTCTTAGGCACGAGTGCCTTTCAGTCGAAGAGTCAATCACATTCAGCCACAGTAACACGTTTAGTCAAACAGATCAATCAAACATTTCAGTCGAATAGTACAGTCACATCTAGTCACAGTATCACATTCAGTCAAACAGATTCAATCAGATGCATATGAGTGCAAATGAGTTATAAAGTAAAAACCCACACATCCAACCAACACACCTCTCCGTCCAACCCTACACTTCCTGTGGGGATATAATCAACCCACCCATCCCTACACTTACAAGTCGTACCGAATACGGCACAGACATAAATTTGTAGTTGAGCTGCCAGATAATATAGCTGTACGTAGTGTGGCTAACGTACATGCGGTACTGTGCAATGTGGTAATCTGCTATACCATTATCCACGACCCTCTGGGTATTGGTACTGCCCACGACCCTCTAGGTATTAGGGGCTATAGTATGCAGTTAAACTGCTACTCTCGTATATTACGCAGTAAGGCTAGCGTATAAGCTGTACTGTGCAATGCGGTAAACCGTAGTACAGATATGCAGTATGAACTACCAGATCAGATAGTCGTACGTAGCGTAGCTAACGTAAATGTGGTATAGTGCAATGCGGTAATCCGCTATACCGATAGGTTATAGTAAACTGCCAGTTCAGTCAATGGTACGTAGTGTAGCAAACGTAGATGCGGCAAAGTGCAATGTGGTAATCCACTATACCGATAGGTTGCAGTAAAATTGCCAGTTCAGTCAATCTCCCTTCTCTTCAAAATCCCCCCAAAAACTTTATATGCAGATGTGTGTATGCTGATGTATGTATGCAGATGTACCAATTAAAAATGCTATTTCAGATAGTCATTCGCAATCAGTCAATCAGTCAAAGGAGTGTGTACACTCGTACACTCAAATTCAGGATCAAGCTTATCACACAACCAAACATAAATCACTCACATATCAACTCAGATCAGAGTCATAATTACCCTTAGTAATGTTTAGTAAAGGGTTGGAACACATTGATTTGCGATTACAATCAAATCGACTTAAATTTAGAATTTCGTGAGTTAGGGCCACACCCCCATGTGCTTCGGCCGTGTGGAGCAATCCAGGCTGTGTGGGGTTCCAAACGCCCACGTGAAGGGTAGCACATGGCCGTGTGACAGAGGTACACGCCCGTGTGGTACAGGGACACGGCTGTGTGGATAGTTAGTGTAACTCACTGTCCAATTCACTAAAATAGGGTACAGGGCAGACACGGCCGTGTGAAGTGTCACACGCCCGTGTGGCCATCAGACACGGCTGTGTGTCCCAATACACAAGCCCGTGTGGAATCCCTAGGCCCCGAAATCGCTGTTTTGGCCACCAAACTCGTCTCCAACCTTACTCATATCAAGTGTACATCAATATGTGACATATTTCCCTCACTTTCAGCGTTTAAAACCCAACATAAGGAATTACCACCCATACAAAACTTGTCGAAACTGAAAATTTACAAAAAACCAAAATTATAGTGAAGGTTAGGATCCCACACCTGTTTGTGTTCGGAGATGACGTCGAAGGAGCGATAATCCCAGTATTTACAGATAAAATCATTTTTGAGTAAACTTTTAGAGAGCAAAAAGTGAAGAGAAAAGAGGGGAAGAGGAGAACGTAAAAACCAACACAGAATAATGCCCCCTCTAAAAAAAGTAACCTAAAAATAATAATAACATAAAGAAAATAATTTAACTAGCACTAAGTAATAGCTTAATAAAACAAAATAAAACATCCCGAACGCTCGAGGATTCAAACTCTGCACCCTCACAGGACTAACACTCAACTTAACCACCAGACCAGCAGGCCTATTCTGACACTAAATTCCACAATTATGCACATATGTGCCACCTCCTCACTAGCCCTAAGCTCAAAGACCCTAAACTTCTAAGCCCAAAATTCGGGGCATTACAATTCACCCCTTCTTAAAAAAAATTTATCCCCAAAATTTCCACCTAACAGAGTAGTCGTACAACCAAACTACACCACTACGCTCTTGCTGTGCACTCTGATTCCAAAATTCACCTCTCAGACACATCCAGAACACATAACCACTGAAGCAGACAGATATTTGTGTATACACAATTTCAATGCTCAAATAAACACATCCAAACATGCTTAACCATACCTGGCTCAAAAGCGCCGAGGACAATCTCGAACCCGATGCTCCTTAGACCCGTATCTCAGACACGTTCCTGACTTCCTCCAGCAATCGCCCGCATGCCACCTCTTACAGTGCTCACAAGACGGTACGCTTGTGCCACCACTGGCACTACCTTTACTATCAGTCGGATGCGTTCTAACACGCTTCGCAGATCGAAGCTCTAACCTCGGAGAACTGCGATCTCTCTTTTTCCCACAGTCCACGCACCTATCCTAGAGTGTCTCACTAATCTCTCTCATCCTAGCTCCAAACACTTCCTCTAGCACTTCCCTCATTACCTGGGTCAGTGCCTCAGTACCAAGCTCTGAGTTATCGCTACCCAAAGTCGGCGGACTCACATCGACCTCTAGCTCCTGATCAGTCACAAGTTCCAGAGGAGCAGACGACTCCTCGCAATCACGCTCCCTTTGAAAGTCATATTCGGTGTATGGCTAACTTAGAAGGCCTACATTATTAGAACACAAACATAGTTGTAATAACAGAATCTACAATTTCTAATTTTACAGTTCCGAATTTTACCTGGACCAGCATCAGAGTCTCAGACATTTCATTTTCATAAACCATTTTTAAAACACAAATCATTTCAATTTTATGTGGTATAATTTTTTTTCAAATATTACTTTTTCAAAATCAATTTCTTGCGCACACGTTCACGTAGAAACACAGGCTGAGTTTTTGCAAACCTGGATCTGATACCACTAAATGTAACACCACAAACCCAGCATAGAAGTCTAGACCGAATCTAGGATGCTACATTGATCACCGAAGTGGTCGTAGGAATATTTAACAAAAACTAGTCGATCAAAATTCCATTTTTGAAAATATTTATCTCAAAACAAACCAAAATGTTTAATCGTTTAAAAATACCGTTCGCAAACGTAACAAAACATAATGTACGAACAAAGTTTAAAATAGTAATGGTACCACAGTATTATAAATCTTTACAGTTCAAAACCAAATGTAAAAACTAGAAAACACAAACTGCTCAATTGCTGTTCACAAGCCTGTCCGAGACCTCCGCGTACTGAGCCCAACTACAGAATCCAGAACTGTACTTGAAAGGGACACAGAAGAGGGGATGAGCTACTCGAGCTCAGTGTGAGATCAAACCAGTTAAACTACAGAAGCAGAAATAGAGAACTAGAAGCGATTGTAACTGAACATACTTACAGCATTTGGCTAACGCTTGAGTGAATTTGCCCAAATCAAACAAATAGCAATGTACTTTACAGTCATACAGTAGCAATAATTCTCAACAGTTACAATCTGGGCCTAAGCCCCTTTCAAAATCAGTATCAGTTTAGGCCTTGGCTCATCTCAGTATAGTAGCAGTCAAGTCTACAGAATTCTCTTAGGCACGAGTGCCTTTCAGTCGAAGAGTCAATCACATTCAGCCACAGTAACACGTTCAGTCAAACAGATCAATCAAACATTTTAGTCGAATAGTACAGTCACATCCAGTCACAGTATCACATTCAGTCAAACAGATTCAATCAGATGCATATGAGTGCAAATGAGTTATAAAATAAAAACCCACACATCCAGCCAACACACCTCTCCGTCCAACCCTACACTTTCTGTGGGGATTTAATCAACCCACCCATCCCTACACTTACAAGTCGTATCGAATGCGACACAAACAAAAATTTACAGCTGAGCTGCCAGATGAGATAGTCATACGTAGCGTGGCTAACGTACATGCGGTACTGTGCAATGCGGTAATCCGCTATATCGTTATCAGTAAAGTCCACGACCCTTTGGGTATTGGGACTGCCCACGACCCTCAAGGTATTAGGGGCTACAGTATGCAGTTAAACTGCCACTCTCGTATATTACGCAACAAGGCTAGCGTATAAGCTGTACTATGCAATGCGGTAAACCGCAGTACAGATATGCAGTATGAACTGCCAGATCAGATAGTCGTACATAGCGTAGCTAATGTACATGTGGTACAGTGCAATGCGGTAATCCACTATACCGATATGTTGCAGTAAAACTGGCAGTTTAGTCAATAGTACGTAGCATAGCTAACGTACATGCGGTACATTGCAATGCGGTAATCCGCTATACCGATAGGTTGCAGTAAAACTATCAGTTCAGTCAATCTTCCTTCTATTCAAAATCCCCCCAAAAACTTTATATGCAGATGTGTGTATGTAGATGTACCAATTCAAAATGCGATTTCAGACATTCATTCGCAACCAGTCAATCAGTTATAGGAGTGTGTACACTCGTACACTCAAATTTAGCATCAAACTTATCACACAACCAAACACAAATCACTCACATATCAACTCAGATCAGAGTCATAATTACCCTCAGTAAAGTTTAGTCAAGGGTTGGAACATATTGATTTGTGATTACAATCAGATCGACTTAAATTTAGAATTTGGCGAGTTAGGGCCACATGCCCGTGTGCTCCGACCGTGTGGAGCAGTCCAGGCCGTGTGGGGTTCCAAACGCCCGTATGAAGGGTAGCACACGACTATGTGGACAGTCCGTGTAACTCACTGTCCAATTCACTAAAATAGGGTGCAGGGCAGACACGACTGTGTGAAGGTGTCACACGCCCGTGTGGCCATCAGACACAGCCATGTGTCCCGATACACACGCCCGTGTGGAATCCCTAGGCCCCAAAACCGCCGTTTTGGCCACCAAACTCTTCTCCAACCTTACCCACATCAAGTGTACATCAATATGTGACATATTTCCCTCACTTTCAGCATTTAAAACCCAACATAAGGAATTAACACCCATACAAAACTTGTCGAAACTGAAAATTTACAAAAAACCAAAATTGTAGTGAAGGTTAGGATCCCACACCTGTTTGTGTTCGGAGATGACGTTGGAGGAGCGATAATTCCAGTATCTGTAGATAAAATCGTTTTTGAGTAAACTTTTAGGGAGCAAAAAGTGAAGAGAAGAGAGGGGAAGAGGAGAACGTAAAAACCAACACAGAATAATGCCCCCCCAAAAAAATAAAAATAAAAAGTAACCTAAAAATAATAATAACATAAAGAAAATAATTTAAGTAGCACTAAGTAATAGCTTAATAAAACAAAATAAAATGTCCTGAACGCTCAGGGATTCGAACTCCAGACCCTCAGCAGACTAACACTCAACTTAACCACCAGACCAGCAAGCCTATTCTGACATTAAATTGCACAATTATGCACATATGTGCCACCTCCTCACTAGCCCTAGGCTCAAAGACCCTAAACTTCTAGGCCCAATATTCGGGGTGTTACAACCACACTATGAACATCACAAATGAATAAATCCATAAATGAATTTAGGATGTATTCTACTTAGGTCCTGTCCGATATACTTTCAATTCAGTCAGTCACATCTATGTCTCTATCTTCTAGGAGTCATTCGCTCCGCTGCCCGAGACAAAGCATCTCCCTAATTTGGGCCTAATATATGGTATATTAGTCTTTCAATCGGTTTGCTCATTTCTAATTAGACTAATGACATGTTTAGGTTCATCTACTAATACAAGTTGTCTTTCCTTATTACAATCCCACCACGTAATACTGCTTAGTATTAGTTAAACATTAGATAACCAGTGAGCTAATATTTTCTTCCATTTTGCTTTGCATGCAAAAACCATTGAGGACAATATACAAATGCTATTAATGTAATTCATGGATAATTTTATTAAACCAATCAGTTCAAAACAATATAAGTGTACATAGACGAAATTACTACACTTGTGGCACCTGATCCAACAAGTATAACAATGTTAAAATATTTCTTGCTCAGCCCCACTTATATCTTTATTCTCTTGTGGCTAATTTGATATATACTCATATTCCACGCAAACCTTATGATAATGGGAATTATTGCCTTCCCCCTGAGTTTTTCCACCTACTCAATTTAGTACATCTTGCAAAGATCTCACATATCTTTCACTATCATAAGGTGGTAGCACCTTCCTCCATATTTATTTGAAAATTCACAATTAAAAATGATCTTTTAGTTTCTCTAGTACAAATGAAATAACTAATGCGAAGATACAAATCAATAGTTGTGAGTAGTACCTGTTGTAAGTGTAACTGTGACAAAGATAAAAGAAGAACACAAGCAATTTGTTTATGCAGTTTAATTTCCTTACATCACTGGGTCTTACCAGATAGATATTCCACTTTCAACCTCATATAACAAATTAGTTAAGCCTTCTTAAAAAAAAACAAATTATTTAAGTCATAATACACACAGACTTAGCAACTAAAGATTTAGATAACAACTTAGATTGTAAACCAAGTAACAAATTTGTTTGCACTCACAATGCACTCATAATGACAAGTTCCTCAAACAATAGATACATGCTAAAACTTTCAATCCATAACCTATACAAGTCTCAAGTATATATACTAGTTTCGATTTGCTAACACATTAGATCAATTACAATTAATTTCCCCACCAAAATAGTAGCAACATATATACTAAGCTAATAAAGTCCAAAATACTGTAGAGATATTAGAGATAAGTCAATGTAGTTTCGATCTAATCTCTTTATTTCAAAGGATCTGATTACTTGATTTGATCCAATCTTCAAGATATGTTGTTTCAAATGGACTAGTCTTCAAAGATGGGTTGTTAGACGTCCAAAATATTAGCAATAATTACATCCCAAAAATTTTGTTACAAAAAATTGTTAATCACCAAATAAAGCAATTTATATAACTTGTGCAGAGTTAAGCGTAGTGAGCACTGCTTATGGCACTACGTAAGTCACTGCTTATGTAACTGTCTCAATATAATAGAACTTAATTACATTCAAATGCGCACTCTCTTTTTTGTGGCCAATCAATCTACGAGTATTGTAAGGAAAAAGATAAATGAGTATATATATAATAAGTTGGAGATTGAAAAAATTGAAGTTATGGTTAGACTCTTGCCATAGCACACTTTGTTAGAATATCTAATGATTGTGGAAACACAACAAAACTTGTCCTTATGGTCTTGCTAGGAGAATAGTCCCATCTTAAGAATGTTTTGCCTAAACATCACGGTCCTCGGAAGATATATTGGAAAGAATTTTTGATAACATTTGTTAATCTATTGCATCATTAACTTGGTGCACATTTTGTCCAATTCTTTTAAGTCAATTCCAATAGTTTTCTATAGTGCCAAGTCCAAACTAGTCTCCCTCTACAAATACTCTCTTCTTAGCATCGAGACAAGAGATAACTCATATAGCATATGAAACCTGTACTCTGCTAAGCTTCTCTCAATAAATGTTATTAATGGCTATTTACATAATTTACCATATAAGTGACCTCTATTTCGACTTTTCGCACCCCCTAACCTGTACAATGTCAACCACAACTACAATATTGTTGTACGTTTTGTACATTATAACATATATATATTTCTTATAAATGTGAAGACTTGGAAATTTTTAATTTAAAAATCGACATAAAAGGCATTTTAAAGGGGTATTTTTGTACTTGTAGTATGCACGCGTAATCATCGACGCGACGTGTTGTGAGATTTCTGGATTTTAAGGGGAACAAGACGCGTTCTTTTTTTGAAAAAATTGATATTGGCAAGGCAATTTCTACTATTAACCACCAACACCCAATGCCTATCCCTCTTCATATCTGAATTTGTAGATTGGATTTATTTGCCTCCTCCACTTTTCCCTTTTTGCTTTTGCTTCCTTATTTTGTTTTATTTCTCGTTTCTTTGGGTTTTCCTTTTCCCTTCACTATAGAATTTAAAATCTTTTATCTCGTTAGTGCCTTTTTTTTAGATTTTGTAAGATGGGTTTAAAGACTAATCTATATTTTAGTTTTTAATAAACATTTAAATATAAATATAATTCAGAATTTAAAAATTCTACCATTAATATAGTATTAATTATTTTTTCTTTATTTTTATTGAAACAAAAATATTATCAAATTAAGAGAGAAATATTTGTTTGATATTAACAAGTTTGTAGTTGTTGGTGGAATAGTGATTTTAAGAAAAGAATAACCTATAAAATGTTATTTGATAGTGAAGTTTCTTTTTTTACTAAAAAAATTAGCTGAATTCCACGTATTCTTATACAAAAAAAAAATTCTTAATTATTGCAAAAATGAAAAAGGTTTATCTACTATTTTAAAAAAGAAATGTAATTTTTTGTTGATGATTTTTTTTTAATAAATCTCTTAAATAAGAAGATAGATGTATTTCAGCACATTTAAATTTATATTTTTCTAATCTAATTAAAATTAAATAATTAGATAATAAATTAACCTATTTCACATGAAAATTTGGCATGAATGTATCAAAATCAAGGCCAATCCCTTCTAATTTCTAAAACACGTACCAAAATCTGTAAGGCATATATTAAAGCCCTCCAAGATATTTATAAACAAATATAAAAATAAAATTAGATATGAGAATGAGGCGGTTGTTTTGTCTTTCCCACCTCCACTCCATACTCTGAAATTCACACAATCCCCACCTCAATATAATTTTATCCTCACCCCAAAATTAAATGCTATATTATACCCTTTTCAATTTCATTCCTTACGATTTTTATTTTTTATTTTTTATCAAAAGATTAATATATAGAGGTATCTAAACTTGACAATTTATATTTATTTCGTATTTTGAAATTTAATTGATACTTAAAATTGAAACCACAAGTCAATTTGTACTTTTTTAAGTACCTGACCAACGTCGTTAAAATACGTTGATTTGACACTAACAACCAATATCATGATAACACGTGGCAGTATTATATTTTTGACACGTAGCAAAAATAAAAAAATATTTAATATTTAATAGAATTTTTCTTGTCACATGTCAAAAAATGAGGTTGTCACGTGTTAACATACTATTGGCCGTCAATGCCACATCAGTACCATGTCAATGTATTTTAACAATGTTAAGGTGGTTTGGATGTGCAGTGCGTTTAGCTTTCTTTTTGCCTCACGCTACAATATCTAATTTCACCGCTATCGCTATTTTTACACTAACTACAGGTAAACGCACCGCCCATCCAAATCCACCCTTAGTCAGGTACCTGATAAAAATATCAAGTTGGCTTACGATTTTCAAATTTAAATATCAATTTAGTTCAAAAAATATTTTAGACATCAAGTAAAGATAAATTATTAAATTCAAATACCTCCATATATATTAACTTTTTATCAAAATATATCAATATTACAATATAATAGAAATTCTTTAGGCAGTAAAATCTAAAAAATTATACTATATAATATTTTCTTGTGAGTTTTTCATACATCATAACACAAAACCCTAAGTAAAATTATATGTTATATATACAAGGGTATTTTTTATAAAGATTAATATGTAGTTTGTCTTTTGAATTTGTCCAAAAGTATTTAGTCTATACCTATTTTTTTTTTTACTTAGTTGGTACTTGAACTTGTATTCCATAACCCAAGTTGGTACCTTCGCACTAACAACATTAGTTTACATTGACGTGGCACTAATGGCCAATCTGATGGTGACATATGACAGCTTCTCGGCATGCCATGTGACGAGCATAAATTTAAAAAATTAAAAATCAATAAATTAATAAAAAAAGAGTATAAATTTTTGTCTAGATTCATTCTTGATGTGATAAAAATTTATAATTTTTTTTATTAATTTAAATATTTTAAAAGTTTTTTTTTTAATTCTTGAAATTTATATCTATCACGTGGCATATTAAAAGGTTGTCACGTGTCACCAACAGATTATTTATCAGTGCTATGTCAATATACACTAACGGTGTTAGTGTAGAGGTATCAACCTATGACGGAATACAAATTCAAGTATCAACTAAATATTTTTAGATAAGTTCTAGGGGCAAACTACATATTAACATTTTTTTATGATTATACCTAAGCAAGGGGACAGGTTTTCCTTAAACTTGATCCTAACCATCTTCAAAACAAAACCTACCTCGCTCCAACTTGAAATCAATTAAAAAAAATTAATTAAAACTTATCAATTACAAATTTTTTTATACAATTACTAAACCAGCTCTTAAAAATTAAAATATATTTTATATATTTTTTAAAGGTAAATTCATTATTCATTTAATGAATGGAACCATATAATTCAGAGAAAAAAATAATAAACATTCGTCGTAGATGGAGAAGGACAAGCTCCATCAACATAACAAAGACTTTAGCCTCAACATCAATATAACATCATAACATGTTGACAATTAGTTTTATCACAACTCAAGTAAGATATATCTGAAGTGAAAAAATATTATATTTTGAAGTATATTTGAACATATACATTTTTCAAATTGTTGCAACAATAATATTGCTAATGAAACTAATATTCAGTCAACAAAAAATATACATTATAAGCATCAGGTTTTGTAGCCATCCTTAAACATACATTTGATAAATGTGTCTACCATAGTTTCCATTAACAACCGTCGTTCCTTTATTTTTATTTTTTGTTTGTCAATTGGTTGGTTAGAAATAAAAGAGAAATGCCAGAGAGAAAGAAACGATAACGAGAAAAAGGGCAAAGCAAATTTTTTCGTCCCATTTTTATCATATACTTAGGGTGGGTTTGGATGGGCGATTGAGTGCGGTGCGGTGCATTTAGCTTACTTTTTGTCTCACGCTACAGTATCGCTACAGTATCTAATCTCACCGCCACCACTGTTTTTACACTAACCGCATGTAAACGCACCGCCCATCCAAACCCACCCTTAAAAGTGTTTGTGGTTGGAATGAGATTTTGGTTGGACTTATGTAGTGTAAAAAAAAACGTCGGTAATGACAAATATATCGCAAAGAAAAGAGAAACAAAAATAAAGAACACACAGATTTTACGTGGAAACCCTTTTGGGGAAAAAACCACGGGCAGAGGAGAAGAAAATTTACTATGTCGAATTCGAATCAATTTACAAGAGGAATAGACTATGTCTATTTATAGGCTTGTAAAGCCATATTCTAATAGGAGTGTAGTAAGATTGAAACTCCTTATTCTAATCAATATCCAATAGATGGAGTTTAATAAGGTTTAAAAAACCTTATTTAAAATAAAATAAAAGAAGTGTAGTTCTATAGGGATTCTTCTTTTATTTTATTTTACCATTGTATTTTATTTAAATAAGGATTCGGGTCACTTAATTCTAACAATCTCCACCTTGACACGAATTCTAAATAAACAAGTTCTTCATCGCGAACTCTCAACGAACAAGTTCTCCACCTCTTCCATAAAACCCCTTAAGGGTTTAACTTCAACAATGAACACCAACCAAGTCTAAGCAATGCTCAAACTTGGTTATAGGAAGTGACTTAGTCATCATATCTCGCAGGATTTTCATGAGTACTAATTTTGCTCACAATAATATCACCACGAGCAATAATATCACGAACAAAATGATACCGAACATCAATGTGTTTTGTTCTCTCATGAAACATTTGATCTTTTGTAAGGAAGATGGCACTGATCGTCGCGCAAAATCTTCAGGCTGATTTGAAGGTCTTTATTGAGCTCACTAAAGAGTCCCTTCAACCAAATAGCTTCTTTACAAGCCCCGTGTCGCCATGTACTCGGCTTTCTTCAGGTAGACAAAGCGATGTAGTTTGCAAAGTAGCTTTCCAACCGATTGCACAACCTCCGATTGTAAAGACATAACCAGTTAGAGATCTTTTTCTATCAAGGTCTCCAAAGAAATCAAGATCAACATACCCAATGACTCCATCTCTAGTTCTTCCAAATCGTAAGCAAACATCGTGAGTACCTCGTAAGTATCTTAAAATCCACCGAATCGCTTTCCAATGTTCTTTACCAGGACTCGCTATGTATCTACTAACTGCACTGACTGCATATGATAAATCTGGACGTGAACAAACCATAGCATACATGAGAGATCCCACTGCACTAGAGTATGAAACATGTGACATGTACTCAATCTCATCATCTGATTGTGGAGACAAAGCAGATGAAAGTCTGAAATGGGCTGCTAAAGGAGTACTAATAGGCTTAGCACTCTGCATATTGAACCTGCAAAGAACTTTCTCAATATACCCCTTCTGACTTAGGTACAAATTACTTGCTTTTCCATCTCTAAGAATCTCTATACCAAGTATCTTCTTTGCTGGTCCCAAATCTTTCATCTCAAATTCTTCACTTAGTTAGGCTTTGACCTTTCTTATCTCTCCTTTATCTTTTGCTGCTATCAACATGTCATCAACATAAAGAAGTAGATACACAAAAGAACCATCACTGTTTTTCTTAAAGTAAACACAACTCACAAAACTACTTCTTTTAAAATCATGAGAAGGCATAAAAGAATCAAACCTCTTGTACCACTCGTCTTGGTGATCAAGCTTTCAAACCGTAAAGGGACTTTTTCAAAGCAAGCAAACATAGTCCTCTTTTTCTGAGACTGTAAAACCATCTGGTTGTTGCATGTAAATATCTTCCTCAAGTTCTCCATGCAAAAATGTAGTTTTTACATCTAACTGCTCAAGCTCCAAATCATGCATGGCCACAATTCCAAGCAAAGCTCGAATCGAACTATGCTTCGCAACTGGGGAGAACACATTTGTGAAGTCCACTCCTGGAATTTAACTGTAACCCTTTGCAACAAGCCTTGCTTTATATCTAGGTGATTCAACTCCTGGAGTTCCTTCTTTCTTTTTAAACACCTATTTACAACGAACAACCTTTTTACCTTTAGGAAGTTTCACAAGATCCCATGTTCTATTTTTGTGGAGTGATTCCATCTCCTCTTGCGTAGCAAACATCCATTTTTCTGAGTCTTCACAACTAACCGCCTCAGAATAATTAGACGGCTCTTGGTTTGCATCTATATCTTCGGCCACATTTAAAGCATAAGCTACTAGATCAGCCTCGGCATACTTCTTTGGAGGTTTAATTTCTCTCTAGTTCTATTTTTGGCAATAGAGTATTGTGGTGAAGAAGCAACTCTATTCTCAATTTTTGTAATCGGCTTGAGGAGTCGACTCAGTATTAACTCGATGCTCTACCCGCTTTTGATTTTCTTTATTGGAAGAGTCTTTAAGAGATAAGTTAGGTAGCATAGCGCTTTCATCAAAAACAACATCTCTGCTAATCATAACTTTTCTATTTTCAGACACCATAACTTATACCCTTTTACACCACTTTATAACCAATAAAAACACATTTAATGGATCTCGGTTCCAATTTTCCATTATCAACATGAGCATACGCAGACACCTAAAGATCTTTAAATCGTAATAATTAGCGGGATTACCGCACCACACACCATTGTGAGTCTTTTCTCAATGGCAATGGATGGAGATCGGTTGATCAAAAACATGCAAGAGAGGTCGCTTCACCCAAAACGACTTTGGTAAGTTGGCATTTGACAACATACATCGAACTTTCTCTATGATCGCTCGCTTCATTCGCTTCTACAACGCCGCTTTTTTGTGGAGTATGACGAATCGTCAAGTGTCTCACGATCCCTTCGACTTGCACACGGTTTATTAAACTCATCGAAACAAAACTCTAAGCCATTGTCTATGCGAAGGTATTTTATTTATTTTCCCGTCTGTTTTTCAATCATAGTTTTCCAAGACTTAAATGTGGAAAACACATTGCTTTTCTGCTTCAGGAAGAATGCCCAAACTTTTCTGGAAAAATCATCAATAAAAGTTAGCATATAATTAGCTCCACCTCTCGAAGGCACTCTTGATGGCCCCTACAGATCGTAATGAATATACTCCAATGTTCCTTCGTGTTATGGATTCCTCCGTGAATCGAACTCTCTTTTGCTTCCCAAAACGCAGTTGCTCACAGAACTTCGGTTTGCAAATTCCTTGCTCATCAAGAAGTCCTCTTTCGCTCAATTCTCGCCATGCCATTCTCACTCATATGCCCTAGGCGCATATGCCAAAGTTTAGTAATATCATCATCCGACAAGGAAGAGAAAGCGACAATTTGCATCACCAATAACAGATAGAACCCTCAGAAAAACATATAACTTGGCATCTTTCTCCGCCTTTCATCACAACGAGGAACCTTTTTGGAAATCTTCAAAATCCCACTTTCACCGTGTATTTGTACCCTTTTGAATCAAGAGTACTCAACGAAATTAAATTTCTCTTAAATTCTGGAACATGCCGTACGTCACTAAGTGTTCTGACAACTCCATCAAACATCTTAACTTTAATTGTTCCAACACCGCGATTTTACACAAAGCATTATTTCCCATCAAAACAACACTTTCGCATACATTTGCTTTCGTAATTTGTAAACCAATCCCGATTGGGACTCATGTGGAAGGTGCACTGAATCAAGTATCCACTCTCACTCACTTTAGAATTGTTGATGAAGCGACTAGAAGTTCACCATCGCTGTAGTCTTCTACAACATCAGCTTCACCGAAATTTTCTGGTTGTTTTCCCTTTTGATTCGCAGCCTCCCTTTTAATCTTGTTCTGTAGTTTATAGCACTCAGATTTAATGTGCCCTTTCTTTTTCGTGAAGTTACAAGTTTTACCTCTGCTTTGAAAACTTCGATCTACCCTTAGATTTATCATGAGGATTTCGCTCTCTGTGTCCTTCCACGATCATCATCAAGATTCCGATCTTGTCTCCCACGAACAAATAGATCCTCTCCCTGAGAGTCGGGTTTAACCACAAGATGCTTCATCTTATCATACGAGGTCAAAGAATCATAAACCTCATCAATCGTGAGAGACCCACGGCTATATAAAATCGTGTCTCTCTGAGGTTGAATAAGACGGGGCAACGAACAAAGTAGAATCAACCCTAGATCTTCCTTATCATACTGAACCTCTATGGCCTCCAAGTTTGAGAGAATTTCTTTAAACACTGTTAAGTGTTCATGCACAGACGCACCTTCCTCCAAACGATGAGCATAAAGACGTTGCTTCATATGCAACTTGCTGGTTAGAGTTTTCAACATACATATTTGTTCTAGCCTCTTCCATAATGTCGCGGCGGTCTTCTCCTTCATCACATCTTGCAAAATTTCGTTAGACAAATGCAGATGTGACTGTGTTAACGCCTTTCGATTCTTGCGTGTTTTCTCTTCCTCCGTCAATGTCGAAGGCATCTTATCTACCCCTAGCAGGGCTTCCTCTAAATCCATCTGTGCAAGAACTGCCTGCATCTTTATTTATCACAACGCAAATCTGGTGTTGCGATCCAACAATAAAATTTCATACTTTAAAGACGCCATTACCGTGATCGAGATGAAAAAACTCGGAAGCTCTGATACCAATTTATAAAAAAAACGTCGGTAATGACAAATATATCGCAAAGAAAAGAGAAACAAAAATAAAGAACACACAGATTTTACGTGGAAACCCTTTCGGGAAAAAAACCACGGGCAGAGGAGAAGAAAATTTACTATGTCGAATTCGAATCAATTTACAAGAGGAATAGACTATGTCTATTTATAGGCTTGTAAAGCCATATTCTAATAGGAGTGTAGTAAGATTGAAACTCCTTATTCTAATCAATATCCAATAGATGGAGTTTAATAAGGTTTAAAAAACCTTATTTAAAATAAAATAAAAGAAGTGTAGTTCTATAGGGATTCTTCTTTTATTTTATTTTACCATTGTATTTTATTTAAATAAGGATTCGGGTCACTTAATTCTAACATGTAGGTTATTAGTACATTTTAAGTTTGTTTAATTTTAGTTCAACTAAGGACATGGGTCACAATTTTTTGTTCAAATACATTTATATTTATATATAATTAATCTAAATTTATTTTAGGATTGGTTAAATTATTATTATTATTTTAATTTTTAAAACAAAAAAAAGTATACTTTTTTAAATTTGATATAATTTTTCTTTTATTAAAAATAAATAATTTTTTATGAAAAAATATAGTAAAATTAACACATTCTTAATAATTACATTATGATATTATATATTATTATAGATGATTAGATTCTATTGAGGGAAAAAAGGAGGACAAGGGTGTTTGTTCACACAATGGTGAAGTGCTTAGAGCCATTGGATAAGAAAGTTTAAGTAAGAATAGATCATAGAGGAAAGATGAAGAAGAAGCCCCCTCAAGGCCAATGAATGGTATTTATAAGGGAGGTTAGTTTCGCCCTTGACATTTGACACATGTTTGTGCTAATTTTGTTACGATTGACCTCTTAAGGAACATAATAATCTTTCTAGCCATGCAAAATGAGATTGATTGATTTGTAATCCAACTACATTTAGACTGATATGGATTTGATAATGCCTTATGTAGGCTCAATACATGTTTTCGACAAGATAGGTTGAAAACATTTTACATATCAAATATGCATGTATTGACGAGATCATAGTTGACAAGGTACCTTTTATTAGGGAGGTTGTGACTAATGAGGTGAATGTTGTGAAGCCCGTCTTAGTGAGATACATATAATAGATTTAATTTTTATGTGATACAAATCACGTAATATATACAAATAAAATAAAATAATACAAACTTTAAGTTATAGCCTATTGGTCGGGTATTCACCTATTCCAAGATTAGCCTGGATTCCAATCATCGTTGTACAAAAAAAAAAAAGTATGAGATATTACATACTCATAATGTGGGTGAAAAATTATGTAACAAGTTTTTAAAAAATTGGTATAAAATTGAATGCGACTTTGGATGAAATGGTAAGTTAGAATTGTAAAATGCATTGTGTCTTAAATTCAAATCTCATAATTCTCTTGATGTATATATATATTAGATTTATCAAAATATAAAAAAAGACATAAATACCTATAAAATAACATATTTAAAAGAATGAGCTTTTGGTAATTACATAACTGATTTGGAATAAGCATATCATTAAAAATGATATTGGGCTACGTTGTGCCTAAGTTTAGAATATTTTTTTATACAATATTAAAATAAGAGATGGAGTAACACAATTTAAATATTTATTATATTTTATATTAACTAATATATTTAAATTGATTGGTTAGAATTAATTTAGATTTACATTTCGAAAAAAAAGTAAAAAGTAAAAATAATAAAATTAATTAATTTTTTAAATTTAAAGTTATGCATTTAAAAGGTTTGATATATAAGCATTTATTTTTAAGTCGATTTACAATTTATTTATTTATTTATTTTTAAATTATATATTTAAAAGAGGTAGTCTCTACCCTCGACTCATGAGTCGGTTAAAAAAAATGGTTTATGCTATAACACGAGGGTTAAAGTACAAAATTTAATAATTTGAAAATTTAATTTAAATATTTATTATTTTATAAAAAACATCTTAAAATTAATTTTTAACCATTATTAATTAAATAAAAAATTAAGAAAAATTTAAAAAACCCAAGCATAGCGGGTGGTAATACTAGCACATTGATAAGTAAACATATCAAAAAAAATTATAAAATGAAATAATATATTTTACTATTTATTAAGTAAAAATTTAAAAAGAAAACTATCTATATTTCATATAATTTTGAATAATTATTTCCAATTCTAGGCTTAGAAAAAAAAAAGATAAAAAAGGACATCTAAACTCCATAAACAGCAAAACTAACAAAAAAAAATCTTTAATCTAACGGTTTTTTTTACTGCTTGTAGAAACTGGAAAAAACAAACCCATACACAAATCTTTTACTATATTTTCTCACCTACTTTTTATTTTTATTTTTATTATTTTTATTTCAGCTGCCGTTAATATTAATGTATTAGTTATAATTTATAAAGCTGAAGGTTCTATTTGTTGTTCATTCTCTCTTTGAAAATAAGCAGAAGAGAAAGGGACTAAGATCTGACCCCCATCTCTATTTCCTTCGCCAAAAACCCTTTTTCCTCTCAAAAGGGTCTCCTTATCCTCCCTTATTAATCTCCCTAAAAGGTTAATCATTTGATCTTCGTTTGATTTGTCATGGTTTTTTTTTCTTTCTGGGTTTTTCTTCTTCTTTTGATCTGTTTGACTTTTCCTTTTCATCTTTCTGAAATTCCTGCTTCTTCTTAATTGCTTTCGTTATGTTTTTGCATGTTAGTTTTTCTGATACATAAAGGCTTGATCTTTGTGTTATAACTTGCTTTTATTAATTGGGTATACTTTATTTCTTTTAATTTCTGATCTGGATTTATCTTAATATTATTTTATTATAGTTTATCAATTATGTATCTTTGTTGTTCAATTGAACTAATTTGGTCTTGGTTGTAAATATCTAATGTAGAATAAAGGAAAAAAATTTGAATCATCTGTTATTTATCTAATATACTTCAACTTTTATTGGCAAAGCTTTTTCTTTTTTTTTTTTTTTTTTTTTTTCTTAAGGTATCTGGTTTTACCAGTTTGTTAACCAAATGTACATGTAGATTGATCTTTTTTTTCATAAATGAAATAGTATATATGTTTTTGTTATACAATTTGATTTTTTACACTTTGTTCTGGGATTTTGTTAGGTTTTACATTTTCTAGTGGTCGATGGGTGTTGAAGTTGTGGGATCAGAAATGGCTAAATTATCTGTTGACAAAGCAACTGAAGTTGAGAAATCACTTGTTCATGATAAGGAAAATGGGAAACTTGACAAGGATCCGGTTCATAGCGAGCCCATTAAATTCGGTTCCAATGTTGAGGAATCAAATAAGGGAGAAGAGAAAAATGCATCTGATGCCAACTTTCCGAGCGATGCAGTTGTTGAGTGGCCTGCGCCTAAGCAGATCCACTCTTTTTATTTTGTTAGATATCGCCCTTATGATGATCCAAAGATAAAGGCCAAAATTGATCAGGCTGATAAGGAGGGGCAAAAGTGGAATAAAGCCAGGTTTCAGCTTACTGATGAAATTAAAGCGTACAAGGTGAATGGAATGCCATTAATTTCGTTTAGTTGTGTAGCATTATTGTTGGTGTGAAACTAGATCAGTAAAATACGTGTGGATACGATATCTGGTTCATTAACCCTTGCCGTAATTTTTAAGATATTTATTTGCCGTATCCTGTTCTGCTTTCCGCTGGTTCCTATAGATTAGGCGAAGTTCATGTCATGCCGGTTCTTTTAAACTTGGTTTTAGTGCAATTGAATGTTCTCATTTTAATATGATGGATCTAGAAGCGTTAGATCCTCGGATGCATTTATCGGGATTTAGGAAACTCAAGTCCTTGAGCATGTAATAACAAATTGCATGTATGGTAATGTTATTTACAAGCGGTGCGGAATAATATTTGGTATATTGTTTGTCATTTCTGTATTTGCCTCAAATTGTGCCGAATTGTGAAAGAAGTTTTAAAATCATTATGCTGCCAGTTGGCCCTATTGCCTTTTAAAGTAATTTCTTTATGTTAATGCAGTCGGATCGAGCAGAGTTGCTTTCTCAAGTGAAAGCCCTAAATATTGATTTCGAGCAATTTAAGACGATGTTAGGTGAGAAAAAGAAGGAACTGGAACCACTGCAGCAGGCTTTAGGCAAGCTTCGCAATAATAACAATGAGGGTGGTCGTGGTGGTTTATGTTCGTCTGAGGAAGAGCTCAATGATTTTGTATGCTACTACTTCAAACTCTACCACATTGAGATTTATCTATTGTTTTTCCGCTGCAGTCAAGTCTTTGCTTCTCTTTTTGTCACTCACCGGAAATTGCTAAATTGCAGATCTATAGCTTGCAATATCGGATCCAGCATGAAAGCATCCCGTTGTCCGAGGAGAAACAACTTCTTAGAGAAATTAAACAACTAGAGGGGACCCGGGAAAAAGTTATTGCTAATGCTGCGATGAGAGCAAAGATTCAGGAATCACTTGGTCAGAAAGAAGCCATTCAAGATCAAGTTAAAGTAAGAAAAGATTTATTTTGCACCGTTTATATCTCTTGGTGGTTGCTTTTTCCCTTCTGTATATAAATATTGAATGTTAGTAAAATTACGCTAATGAACTTGCTATTATTTCATTGTAGCTTATGGGCGTTGATTTGGATGGCGTAAGGAAGGAACAAAATGCGATCTGGTCTAAGAAAAAGCAAATTAAAGAAAAAGTCAATGCCATAGAGAGTAAAATCGAATCTTTACAGGAGGAGCTGAATGCCGTAATCCAGAAGAAGAACAAAGCTTATGAAACCATGCAACAACTGTGGAAACAACGTGATGAGGCGGTATGTTGTTCTTTGCTTTAAATCGAATATATATTTTTTGGTGAGAATGAGATACTCTACCTTTTTATCTTCTTTCTTTTTGCATTTATATGCGCATGACACTTGCCGAGACTGTGACACATTTATGCGTACCCTCTTGCATTGAGATGTTTTCTACTTTTCTTCTTGGCTTTGCCTATGAATGTTAAAAGTAACTTCTATCATTATTTCTTTGTTTTCTCCAAAGCAGTTTTCGTCCTGATTGTGTGATGACATTATGAGTTCTTGTGTGATATGTATTTCTGGGTTTTCCATAATGAAAATTTTTAAACAGTTTCAGTTGAGGATTCGTTTTAATTACTTTTAATTTTTTATTTTTCAGAATGCTCACTTTTACCAGAGCCGTTCTCTTTTAAACAAAGCCAAAGAGCTAGCTGCAAAGAAAGATATAAAGGCTCTTGAGGAGCTTTCGACTGTCGAGGTTTGTTCAGACTACCAATTAATGTTACATCCCGGGTATCTCATGTGCTTTAGTATTTGACTGGTCTCCTATCTTTTTATATTGCATGTAGGTCGAGAAGTTTATGGCTCTGTGGAGTAGCAAGAAAGCTGTCAGGGACGATTATGAGAAAAGAATTCTGCCATCCCTGGACCAGCGGCAATTAAGTCGGGATGGTCGGATCAGGAATCCTGATGAGAAACCACTGGTTGTACAAGAGACACCAGTGCCTTCTGAAACTGTAACTATTCCAAAACCTAGCATCCGGCAACCAAAGGAAGAAGCCAAACCCTCTCCCGAACCAGATACTAAACCTCCAAAAAAGGTCCAGAAAGATGTTGAGAGCAAAGCAAAAGTTTCAAAATCGTCTCCCGAGAATGGTATTGTGGAAGAGAAAGAGATCTCTGGATTGGGTATGTTGCAAAAGGACACTACTGCAGTCAAGGAAGTTGATGAAGCAAAACTGAAAGAAATGAAGAGAGAAGAGGAAATAGCAAAAGCCAAGCAAGCCATGGAAAGGAAAAAGAAGAAGGCTGAAGAAAAAGCAGCCAAAGCAGCTAAAAGAGCTGAAAAGGAAGCTGAAAAGAAGCTCAAGGAAATTATTTCCTCCATCTTGTTTTTCTTCTTGTTAATGAGTTCAAGGGTTGAAACCGATACTAATTTGATTTTTCTTTTTTCCTGCAGGAGCGTGAAAAGAAAGCAAAGAAGAAGGCAGCAGCAGCATCTGCAAGCAGCGCAAATGTTGAGGAACCAACCGAAGCTGTTGCAGAGGTTCCAGAACCAGAGAAAGATGTTAATGCTGAGGAACCTGTTCCTGCTCCCGTTCCAGTGAAGAATAAAGTTCAGAAGGAGAATACAGTAAGGTACAAGAATCGAAGTAGAGCACGGGAGTCACTTCCTAGACCCATCCTGAAACGTAAGAAGTCGACCAACTACTGGGTATGGGCGGCTCCTGCTGCGGTTGTGGTGCTGATACTTATAGCTTTGGCTTACTATTATCTTGTTTGAAGAAGTTAACTGAGAGTTATAGACAAAGTTTATGGGTTGATAGTGGGAAAAGTTAGTTAATTTTGTTGGATGCATCCCATGAAGGGATGTACTAAAAAACTCGTAATGTTGCTGTTAGTTCAGTCTTAATGCTTAGTGAGGCCAAAACTATATGTACTTTTGGTTTTGTTGGTACTACTTTTTTAAAATTTTGACTTCTGAGATGTTTCAGTTATTTGGATTTTGTTTTTACTTTTTTAAGCTTTCATATACTTGGAATGATAAGAGGATTATATTTTTCATAGGATATGCATTGATACATTAGAAGAAAATGAGAAGCTATACAAATATAAATTTTAAAATTGCTAATATTTAAAAAGATTTATTTATGAGTACTTAAAATATGATAAAATTATTTCAAACTATTTTTTAGTTAAAAATTTAAAATTTTGTATCTCGATAGTATAAACAAAAACTGCGGAAAAAAAAAATACTAAAAAGAAAATAATATTTTCTAATTTTACTTTTAACTTCAAGTATCTTCCTCCACCTATCAAATAGAAGAATATAAGAATATAAAGTTACATGAAAACTTAAGTTTTTCTAAAAAAGGCTTAATGTGATGGTTGTTTTTAAGAGTATTGACCATATGAAAAATAAGGGTAGGGGTAATATAAGGAAGTGGCCATGAAAATTGACATCAGTAAGACTTACAATCTGGTTGATTGGAACTATTTAAGGTTCATTCTTCTTAAAATGAGCTTCCATTTAAGATAGGTTGAGTGGCTCATGATGACCACTGTTAAATATATGTTTGCTCTAAGTGGAAAGGAATTGGGACTTTTGGTAATCTAAAAAATATTTTCAGAATATTTTTAGTTATAGAAAATCTTTTATCGTTGCAGAAAATATTTTTAAAATATTTTTGGTTGAGAAAAATTTTCTGTTATTTTTAAAAATTGACACTACTATTTTACTATTTTACTCATTCAAAAGTAGTGTAAATAGCAAACCATTTTTCTCATTTTACACAACAAAAGCAAACAGTAGTTCTCCTTTTCTCTCGCCTGTTTCTTTTAGCAGCTTTTTCGGTCAAATTTTTCGACTAAATTTCTACTTTCTTTTTTGATTCCTTTCGAGAAGAGCAGTACCAATTGTGTTTCACATTCTTTATTCGGTGTACGAATATTGAAGTTTTGTGTTAACCTTGGGGAGCGATGTCCACGACACGATTACATCGATCAGGGTGAATTTGCTTCTAAGGCAGTGGTTCTTCCTCAGCACAGTGATTATTTTATTTTTACACTTAGTTTATTTTCCCTATTAGTGCTAACGATTTTGTTTTGCAGTAGTATATTTCCAACAATTTAGAAGTGAATTTTAGAATTGTTTAAACATGTCTGTCAAGATTGAGATAATAGTTGTTATGGTTTCCGAAGTGAACCTAGTTGAGAACAATGCCGAGTGGATTGTAGACACAGGCGCTTCCAAACATTTCTGCACTAACAGAGAATGTTCATCGAGTTTGAAAGTGTAGCTGAAGGTAAACAAGTCTACATGGGTAATTTTAGCAGTTTAGAAGTACTCTGTAAAGGAAAGATATTAAACATATTTTTGGCAAAACATTAGCATTGAATAATGTTCTTTATGTTCTTGCATTGTGTAGAAATTTGATCAGTGGTAGATTACTGAATAAGGCAAGCATTAATTAATATTTGAATGCGATAAATTTGTACTTTCATGTAACACCCCTAACCCGTATCCGTCGCCGAAACAGGGTTACGGAGCATTATTGAACAGTTAACCATTCAATTCATATATCAATGCAATACATATTCTAATTTCATTCATATACATTCATAACGTCCCTTAATCGAGCCCTCGAGGCCCTAAAAATACAATAGAAACAGTCCGAGACTAAATCAGAAACATTTAGAAAGTTTAGGAAAAAGTTAGAAAAATTTACACTGCAAGGGTCACACGGCCGTGTAACTCTCGAGATGGCCTCACACGCCCGTGTGCCAGGCCGTGTGCTAGGTCGTGCAACTTTCGAAAAGTAACCATTAACAACCTACAGGGGATACACGACTGTGTCGCCTGGCCGTATGTCACACACGACTGTGACACACGCCCGTGTCTTAGGTCGTGTGGACAAGAAATAGGCCAAAATCAAGCCTTTTCTTTCACCCAATTTCAACAAGTACCAACACACCAAATGAACCTATGATCAAGGCACCAAAACATGGCAAAATATGCATAATAAGACCATTTCAATATACCATAAGTCCATTCAACCAATATGCCATTTAGGCACCTCAATCACAACCAAGCATTCTTACTTACATTTGCATCAAACGATCATGTTTCATCCAAACAACCTTAACTAAATTCTATATCAACACATAACTTAACTGACCATATTTCAACCATGCCAACACATACAACTTTGGTCATTTAACCCATGCATCAATTTGGCAATAAAAACACCAACCATCAATGCATCAAATGCCAAAAGCACACCAACCATATTACCATATTTACAAGCCAAACATAACAACTAGTTCATCAAACACAAGTCCACCTATACATGCCATTATAACCTTGATCAAGACATCAAAAACTACCAATATAATTGCTGGATAATGTGATAGATCTCCGACAAGCTTCCAACCCGACCGAGCTTTCGATAATCTGTAAAGTAAAGGAAAATAACTACATAAGTAATGAATGCTTAGTAAGCTCGTATGAATATTAAACATAACATTTCATCATATATATGAAATTTATATGACAAATGTAAAACTTTACCAATGCCATAAGATTTATCAAACTATAAAACTATCAACTCACATATACTTTCTATTCATAACATAATAAGATATTATAAGTTGTACTACATAATCATCAATCTTTTCTTAAAATGATGAATCATTCCACTTACTTACTTTCCGTTTCATTTACTTAGCATAAGCTTAATTACATTATCAATTCATGAATTAGTATGATTATTCATGACATAGGTAAATTCACCTTTAGCATAAGTAATTTTCTCACATATAGGTAAGTCCTTTAATTCATCAATCCTTTTATCTTATCACATTACATTTCAATTGTGAACTTACCATTTCATTACCTTCTCTCACCCGTTTCATTGGCATAACACAAGACATAAACATAAACATCAACCATAACCACAAGCTTGATACAAGCCAACCGCCATCATCAATACACAAGTTAGTACATTTATACACAACTCTTTTGGGATCAAGTACATGATAAAACATTTCATAAGAAATTACATCTTTTCATTTTCATAGTACAAAGTATAAACACAGAATTTAACCATATGTGTTCCTGTCATCCACAATCTCAACCGGAGAATTGAAACATTCAATTCAAGCTTAAATATATGGCAATTCCATCAAAATCAATAAACAAGTTACCTTGCCGAGATTTACAGTCAGATGAATTTGATCAATGTTCAGATCAATATTCAATAAATAAAAAATCTTTCAAATTTATTAAACAGATTACCTTATCGAGATTTTCCATTCGAAGAACAACTTACGGATAAGAGTTCATCGTCAGTTCAACCGAAACACCCCAAATAGAAGCTCATAAGAGCTGATCCAATCGAAACATGCCAAACAGAGAGTATAACACAAGAGTTCGAAAAAAATGCTGAACCTCGGTTTACTTGGGTAATAAACATATATCTCCCTCCAATACTATCTCTACTCCAAACCCCCGTAACACACCAAATCACGATTGTACTCTATCCCGCGTTCAATCCAAACCGAGCATCAAATTCAATATTATATCTCAAATTACCATTAATTATCAACAATTAAAAATAAATATATAAGTTGTACCATGTTAATCTACTTAACAATTCATATAGATGTTAAATTCTAACCGTACGAACATACCAGGCCAAATCGCAGAAATGTCGAAGTATAGGGACTTTTTGGTAATTTTTCATTCTCCTCGATTTTCCACTTGATCTTGATCTAAATTAATAATTTCATTGAATTTATTAATTTAGATAGTAAAACAATTTACTTTATGCAATTTAGTCATTTTGACATTTTTACAAAATTACCCCTAATATTTTACTTTTATTCAATTTAGTCCTTGATCCTAAAACATACAATTTAATCATTTTCATTACAAATTCCTAACAGTCAAATATTGTTAGCTTCCATTTCAGCCTATTTTTGCAAGAATTTCACACAAAGTATGTAACACCCCTAACTCACATCCGTCACCGGAATAAGGTTATAGGTATTACCGATCAAATAGACATAATTTCAAGCATTTCATATCATATAATATTAAAGAAAAAACTAATCAAACTCATACATATTTTCCTTTATTCGAGCCCTCGAGGCCCAAATTACGTATTAGAAATAAGTCAGGACTAATTTGGAAACTCAGAGAATTTTTCGAAAAATAATAAAAATTTCAAAGATGCAGGGTTCACACGGTCATGTGGCCAGAATGTACCTTAAATAACAAGTTTACCATTCCCTGCAAGCTTAAACACTAAGCAACTCAAAAACTATTCGTTCAACTCATCCAAAACACGATCAATTACCTTTTAACCATGCCAAAACAATCAACCTAGTTTCCTAACCAATGTACCCTTATAGATACTTCAAAAACATTATTTAAATATTTCAAATAACATCTATCAAAACTAATTTAAAACCTTGCCAATATCAACCTAAATTTTGCCTATATCATGTTCATTCATGCATCAACCTAAACATGCCATATTATAGCCTCAATAACACATATATTCATATATATAATCAATCAATATCAACTTATAATATTAATTACAATCACTCCACAAAATGATAAGCTTTAAACAACCTAGGTACACGTCGACACAAAAAGAAACATACATCACCACGTTTGAGATCGGGACCGTTGATGGATGCTGAATCGGCGATCAACTTAAGTACCTAACCTGCGCACGGAAAATAAACCGTACGCTGAGTATAAACTCAGTAGTATTTCTATAATCCGAATACTTTAAGTAAAATAATATAACATACACATTTTATCATACATTAACAATAGTCATTTCAATTTATCAATTTATTCTTAATACATTCAAATCTCATCATTTTCTATCTCAATTAGCTTTTCACAATATGTTACACAATTCATATGTATCATTTCCATTCACATTCGGTATTTCCAAATACCTTTCATAATATCACTTCTTTTAATTACCGCTATTAACATGACTCGGACTCTGACGAATACACGGATCCAACCAAAACACACCAGTTTGGCACCCAGTGCCTCATCGGATAATTTGAAGTAATAAGTTGACACCCAGTGTCTCATCGGCTAAACCGAAGTAAATTGACACCCAGTGCCTCATCGAATTAATCCGAAGTAATAGATTGACACCCAGTGTCTCATCGACTCGAGGTCGAAGTAATCCCTAAACTCTTCCAATCCTATGGCATGCCAACTATATCCGACTCAGCCCGGTACAGTTAATAGGGTTTTATTTCCACATTTCAAAAACAATCAATATTTAATATCCACATTTCACATTAATCACAAATTCCTATAAGTTCAATTCAATATCAAAATGCTAATTACTCACCTTAATCACTTACCATGAATATTAAATTAAAATATAAAAATTAATAATTAGATTCGGATTATAGAAATACAAACCAGAACTTTCGAGCTACTCCTCGTTGACTTTATCTTTTCCTTTCTTAGTCGAGGTTTCCGGCACAATGTTAGCTACGGAATTGAAACAATTAAAATTTATCAATACAATACAATTCAATTTCACATTAAATATTTCAAATTTTTTATTCAACATTTGCCTAAATTCCAATTTAGTCCCTAAATCGAGGCTAACTTTATTTCTTCACAATTAATTATACATTTTCATTCAATTTCCACTTTAAACTAAATTCAACTCTTTAATTTCACTCAAATCCCTAATTCCAAAATTTTTACAATTTAGTCCCTAGTACTCAAAATTTACAATTTATTCCACAATTCAATCCTTTTTCAATTCTAACTTAAAAATCTATCAATTTAGTCCCTAATACTCTAATTATTCAACATAGACAACATTTAAAATATCAATATTTTCAAAAATTTTGACATAGGTTAAGTAATATTTAATACCGGGATTCTAAAAACATAAAAATTACAAGAAAATGGACTAAATTGACTAACCAATTGAGCTTTGAACCCTTGAAACCCTAACTTTTCTCCTTCTTTCTTTCTCTTTTTCTTTCCTTTCTTTCCTTTTCTGTTTCGTTTCTTTGTTTTGTTTCTTTTTCTATTCTTTTTCTTTTATTTATTTAGTTATTATAATATAATATAATATAATATATAATATATATACTTAACTTTTAAGTAATATTATTATAATATTATAATATATATTTTAACTTTAGATTTTTAAATAAATATATACTTATGCCGCCTCAATTTATGTAATTGGCCTAATTGCTTATTTGACCCTTTTAACTTTCTTTAATCTATAATTTAACTTTCACTCTATATGCAATTTAGTCATTTTACCTAATTATTCTTAATTTAAGCTAATTTACCTAACAAAAACCTAATTAACTACACAACTAACTTCATAAATATTTTTAATAAATATTCTGTTTTACGAAAACGGAGACCCGAAAATACACTTTCCAATACCCGTGACTATCGGGTCGTTACAATTCTCCCCCTTAATAAATTTCATCCTTGAAATTTACCTGAAAAGAGGTAGGGGTACTAAGATCTCATTGTCTCTTCCGGTTCCCAAGTTGCTTCATCAACACTATGACTACGCTATAACACTTTTACTAATGGAACTCGCTTATTACGCAACTTTTTTACTTATCGTGCTAAAATCTCAACCGTCTATTCTTTATATGACAAATCAGGTTGAATTTCAATATCTTCTGTCGAAATAACATGAGAAGGATCTGATCGATATCTTCTGAGCATAAAAACATGAAAAAGCATCATGAATCTCCTGTAATTCTGCAGGCAGAGCCAAACGATATGCAACCGGTCCCACTCTTTCTGTAATTTCATACGGTCCAATAAAACGAGGACTCAGTTTCCCTTTTCGGCCAAATCTCAAAATTTTCTTCCAAGGTGAAACTTTAAGAAATACTTTATCGCTAACAGAATACTCAATATCTCGACGTTTCAAATCTGCATATGGTTTCTGCCTGTCAAAGACTGCCTTCAATCTATCTCGAATTTTCTTAACAATGTCCTCCGTTTCTTGAATTAATTCCGGCCCGATCATTTTTCTCTCATTCAATTCCATCCAACAAACAGGTGATCGACATCTACGACCATATAAAGCTTCATACGGACCATTTGAATACTCGATTGGAAACTATTATTGTATACAAATTCAGCCAAAGGTAAATAGCGTTCCCAACCTGATTTAAAATCAATAACACAAGCATGAAGCATGTCTTCCAAAATCTGAATAACTCGCTCAGATTGTCTCTCAGTCTGCAGATGAAAAGCTGTGCTAAAATTAAGTCGCGTACCAAGAGATTCATGCAACTGTCTCCAGAATCTTTGAAGTAAACCGCGGATCTCGATCAGAAATTATCGACATAGGAACACCATGTAATCTTACAATTTCTTGAATATATACCTCAGCAAGTTTTTTAAGTGACCAATCAGTTCTGACCGCTATAAAATGAGCCAATTTTGTAAGTCGATCAATAATTACCCAAGTAGCATTTTTCTTGCTTGCAGACAAAGGTAACCCTGTTACAAAATCCATCGTGATACAATCCCATTTCCATTCAGGAATATTAGTAGGCTGAAGTAATCCAGTAGGAACCTGATGTTCTGCCTTAACTAGTTGATAAGTTAAGCACTTAGCCACATACTCAATTACATCTCTTTTCATTCCTGGCCACCAATAAGATTCTCGTAGATTACGATACATTTTTGTTCCTCTAGGATGCAAAGCAAAATGACTATCATGGGCTTCACGAAGTATCAACTCTTTCAATTCAGAAACATTCGGAACACAGATTCGGTTACGAAATCTCAAGCAATCATGATCATCAATACTAACATTTTCTAACATACCATTCTGAACCATTTCTCTTTTCTTCATCAACTTGTCGTCTTCTAACTGTGCTGACTTAATCCAATCAAACATCACTGGTTTAATTCTCAATTCAGCCAATAAGCTTCCATCATCATTGATACTGAGCTGTGCAAACATTGCTCGTAACTCAATTGCTTCTTTTCTACTCAATGCATCAGCTACAACATTAGCTTTACCCGGGTGATAATCAATGACACAATTCAGAAGCTCTATCCAATGACGTTGTCTCAAATTCAACTCCTTTTGAGATAGAAGATATTTGAGACTTTTATGATCAATATAAATATAACATTTCTCACCATACAACTAATGTCTCCATATCTTTAGAGTAAAAACCACAGTAGCTAGCTCCAAATCGTGCGTTAGATAATTACGTTCATGTGTTTTCAGTTGACGAGACACATAAGCAATCACCTTTCGTCTTGCATCAAAACATAACCAAGACCGCTCAAAGAAGTATCACTATATACAACAAAATCCTTTTTCGATTTCGATAAAGTCAAAACCGGCGCTTCAGTCAACATTTGCTTCAATTTCTCAAAACTTTCTTGACATTGATCATCCCAGACAAACTGAACATTTTTATGTAATAGCTTTGTCATCGGCAAGGCTATCTTCAAAAATCCATTTACAAATCTTCGGTAATAACCAATCAATCCAAGGAAACTACGAACCTCTGACACATTTCTCGGTGCTTTCCACTGAATAATTGCTTCAATCTTTTTCGGATCAACCCTAATTCCATCTGCCAAAATAACATGCCCCAAGAATACAACCTCTGATAACCAGAATTCACATTTACTAAGCTTCTCGTACAACTGCTTCTCTCGTAACACTTGCAAAACAATTCTAAGATGTTGTTCATGCTCGAATTCAGATTTTGAATAGACCAAATATAACACCCCAAACCCGGCTTAGACGTTCTGGCCAAATCTGGCGATGTCACATAGAATGGGATTTGAAATTGAATTTATCAAGTTTAAACCGTTTCCGTTTACTAGCTTCTATTTATCTCTCGTCAATTTCAAAAGTATTTTCTCGTTAATTTGATTCGTTTAAAAACATATTCTGTAGCGGAAGCTTTTAAAATCGTGTATTTAAAAAAAACTGTTCGCGTTTAGGAAAAACGTTGTTTATAATTAAACCGAGTTTTCATTGAGTTTTGCAATTTAGAAATCCATGAGAACAGCTAAAATCCAAAATAAAGGCAAACAGACCAAAAGTCCCAAATTACATAAAAAAATACCTCAAACAAAATAGGAAATAAAAACCATAAGTGAATTTAAAGCAGTTCAATAGAAATGTGGTCACCGCTGAGTCCTCCGCCGCACCGATCCGTCTAAGTCCGGGGATTACATGCATGAGATAAAACGAGAAAGGGTGAGTTTACGTAAACTCGAGTGTGTAATCCCCACGAAGACATGCATACAACAACAACGATTATCAACAATGCAAATGCGATGCAGGGCCTAAGCCCATTATAGATTCAGATACGATTTAGGCCTTAGCCCATTCGAATCTGATTTGATATAATTTAGGGCCTTAACCCATCTCAGATAAAGATGCACATAGTAATGTAAATCAAGATCCTACCCACCACCCTCACACCATCTTCAACCATCCTTACACACCATGTGGGGTTTAAAACACCCACTCAAATTTCTACACACCAAGTCGCATCAATGTGGCACTTATCAAGCAATATTGCAAATGAGTCGCGGATAATAGGCATGAAAGCCTTTCAGTACACTTCCTCTAATAATCAATCATCCCACCCCAATGCAGGTGCAGCTAAACATGCTCAATGTAAACATACAGAATTACATGCTTACATGCTAAAATCCAGTTATCAGTCATACATATGGATCAGTAAACATGCATAAACTTAACATGCTCAATACATACATTATATATTCAGGTCACACGATTTAGAGTCTAAGTAGCGCTTACCGACCCTACAGTAGGTCCACAGTCGACTTGGGCTACCCGTGTAACCCTAGGAAACATTTTAGCTAAATAGGCCCACACGCCCATGTGGTTTGCCCGTATGGCCCACACACCCAGATTGGCCTTGGCCCGTGTGGATCACACGGCCTGGGCTAATTTTTTACACTCCCGTGTGGCGTGTCCGTGTGAGCCCACACGCCCAGTTCGATTAAGCCCGTGTGGCCTATACAGCCACACCTCGTCCATCACACGGTCGTGTCTTACGCACGGCCTGGCCTTCATCGATCACATGGTAGTGTTATCGCACACGGGCTACCACACGGGCGACCACACGCCCGTGTGGCGTTGACAGTTTGCAATTTTGGCTTTCGCCGAATCCCGTTTTCTGTGTTTTCAGGTACACACCTGGTATTAATTTGCTGTAAAAACCACTCTCGAGACCTTCAAAACCTAAAACATAGTGTTCATATGCCCAATTAGCAGTCAATTAGGAAAAGATACCAAATCTCGAATTAACGCACAACACTTACCTATGACTAGCACAGATAATAACACGGTTCACTCGTCAAAACGCGTTTCTTTCTCAACCACCTTCACCTATACCAGAAATACTGCAGGAATCAACCTCTAATCATGCCAAAACCACATTACAAATGACGGTAAATCCAACAGTTACCGAAAATCAAAACAAAATTGACCCCCTTACCTAAACCCCATGGCAAGCACCAGAACACGAGAATAGCACGAAGAACAAAAGGGAATTCCACCGATTGCCAAAATAAAAAGCAAAGGCAAGGTTCACGTCAAAGAAAGCAAAAGAAAAATAGCCAAAAAGTTTGACGTCAGATTCTTCTTTGGATGAAAGAGAAAATTTGAACAAAGGAAAATAATCCCCAAAAATATCTACAATCCCTTAATTTACTCCCCCTAATCCCACTAACCTACAACCACTCCAGAATCCCCACTCAGCCGAAATTCTTGTCCATCACCGCGTAAAATATAACACCTATGCTCAAGCAGGGATTCGAACTCCAGACCCCCAACACACCAACACACATCTTAACCACCAGACCAGCAGGCCCATTCTATTATATACCTATAAACAATTAAACTTAAACCCTTTGAGCAAGGTTAAGGCTTTACTCAAAAAAAGACAAAAATTCACCCAAGATAAGGCTTGAACTTGGGACCTCCCACACACACCCAGGACACTTAACTACTGAAGTAGACAGATATTTGTGTCACATTTTAACAGAAACAAAAATAAGAATTTTGGGGCGTTACAACTCTACCCCCTAAAAGAAAATTTTAGCCTCGAAATTTACCTGATCAGAACAGATGAGGATACTGTTAACGCATCGCATCCTTAAGCTCCCACGTGGCCTCCTTAGTACTATGATTCCGTGTAACATCCTAAAATTTGGGGTTATTTGTGATTGAATTATTTTTCTTGTGTTTGAATTACTGTGATATTAATTGTGGTGTTGTAAGGCTTAATTAGGGGTCTTGAGTAGGCTCGGAATGGTAGAAAAATATTTTTGTAAGCTTTAAAGGTAGGGAGCCTTAGCAAGTAGGGGTTACAAGGTTAAAAGAGGGAACTTTTGACACAGAAATGGCCTTGGAAAAGTGGCAAAGGAAGGCAACTTGAGAGTTGGAGTTGACGCCACAGGGGAGAGCAAGGGAACTTGTGTTCGAGTCGCGAAACCCTCTTTTTGCTCTTAATTGGGACGGCATAGGGGAGAGAATTTATCATTTCAAACTCTTTTTGATAATAAGGATAATGAGGATATTATTTAGATATTAATTGGATTTTATTTTGATTAATTCCAAAAAGATGGCAAAGAGAAAATATAGGCATTTAAGTATTCAAATTATTTTGAATATTTTTAAACAATTGGCCAAGAGGAATTTTAGGTGATTGCCAAAATTTGAACTCCTTGATTGATAGGAGTGGACGGCAAGGATAGGGGGGAGAGTGCCAAAATCCTTCATTTGATTCCCAAACTCTCTCATCTTCCATCTTTTCTTTTTCTCTTTTTCATTCTCTCAAAATCGAAAACCCTTCTCTTCTTCTAAAACCTTGGTCGAATCTCCTATACCTTAATCTCCCATCTATTTCTTTCTTTTCTCTTCTCAAACCCTTAGCCGAAACTCTTATTTCACTTTCTTACTTTCTCTTTTTCCATACAAGTCGAACCTTGATTGATTGTGTTGAACAATCATAGCCGAATCTACTCCCTTGGTGTGCCAAATTTTCCTTCCTCTATTTGGTGTAGCCTTGGCCGAATATCAAAGCAAGGGTGATCCCTTTTCAGTGTTTTCCAAATCGGTTTGGGTAGGTAAGTGTGTTAGCCGAATGGCTATTTACTCCCTCTCTGTTCTCTGTCAACTTTTACAAAGGTAAGAGTTGGTTTCGGCAATTATTGTTAAGGGTGCTAATCACATGTTGAAACCGATTTGTCATAGGGCCTTCGGGATTTAGAAGCGAGCAAGTGAGTCCATCATCTCTGATCAATCGGTTTTGGGGTAAGGTGGTAAGGATCTATTTTTTATTTGGTATTTGATTAAGCCGAAGGCTATTAACTTAATGATTGCCGATTTAGAGAAGCAGAAGCACTTTGAGGGTGGTGGCTAGTATCCAAAGACGTTTTGGGTAAGGTTTCGGGTTCACAAGGAACCCTTTTCAATTGTTTTGGTTTGGCCGAATAGGCCATGGCACTAACCTTGTGGTTGGCCGAATATAGGGACAAGAAAGCAAGGGTGGCCAATTGACTCTTTGGGGTTTAGAGTTAGCGTTAGAATCGGTGTGTACATACACACTTTATGATTGATTAATCATGCTAAATGTTTGTGTATGCTAAATCGGTTTATGTAGCTTTGGATTTAATACCATAACGATATAAGCGATGATTCAGGTAAGACTCTGTTCGTATGAGTTTACTATTTGATGCTTTTGGAAAGCATGGCATATTTGGTATATGCGATTTAAGTACATGTTGGCATGAATTCTGTTATATATATATATGTCATGGACTAATGTGGGTTGATGAGAGGAGGGGGCAGTGATATTTGTGTCGACGGGCACCAGTGGTTTGGTACCACATTGTGACTACGGTCACCAGAGGTTTGGCACCTCCAGAGGTTTGGCACCTCATAGCGTCTCGTCCCAGTGGCTTAGCACCACAGTGGGTTGGCCCCACAGTTTACATCATGGGATTGACGCCAGTGATTTGGTATCACACGATGGGTTGGCCCCATCATTTGATTTGTGACTTCGAGTCACCAGTGGTTTGGCACCACCAGTGGTTTGGCACCACAATATGACGGATTTTGTGACTATACGTCACCAGTGGTTTGGCACCACCAGTGGTTTGGTACCACACGGGGTAGAGAAAGGTGTTTGGATGGCTAGGTTGGGTGCATGATTTAGTGCATTTTATTTTGTTATAAATTGTGTATGTTGTTGCACTAAATTGGGGAAGGGTTACACATTGAGTCTTGGTGACTCACCTTCTCCTTTAACATTTTTCAGGTGACTCGTAGATGGCGGTTGAGGAGCCGGTTGGACTCGAGGTGGCCATGCAGTGGGATTTGAATTTAATGGACTTAAATTTTAGTTTATTATACTTTATTATTGGTTTTGTTTTATTCAAGTTGTAATAAGGCCTCCTAGGATTATTTTTTTTATTATCTTTACATGTTTTGAATATTTTGTTTAAACTATTTAATAACATTAAAATGGGTACACATGTTTTCTCAAATCAAACGCAAAATGTTTTAAAGTGCCATCGGGTACATTTGAAACCTGTAACAACTTGACTTAATAAATATTTTTAAAACAAACTAAGTATGGTTTTAGCAAGATAACTGAAAATGAAGATGTTTTCATCAAAACTCAAATCGGCTAAAGGGATTTTCAAAATGGTTTTCTCTGTGACATACCAAATTCGGTCGCAATGTTTGGGCCGGGTTTGGGGTGTTACAAATTGGTATCGGAGCCAGTTCAAAGCTCACCAGGGGCCCAAGGCCCAAAATGTTTTGGTAGGCCTTGTGAAAATGGTTTTTTTAGACAAAGATGGCCCGAGTCTCCGGCACCAATCCGCCCAGGTAAGTACTTCTGACTTTTGTACGCATTATTATTGGTAGAAGGGTAGGTATGGGACGTAGAAAGTATGATAGGTGTTTGAATTTCAGGACTAGCCCACTCCAACAAAAGACATAAGACTTTAAATGCTTAATTAAACAAACCTACGATCAAGTCGCTGAGTTAGGGTGTGGTAACCCCTGTGCGCATGTCTAGGATTGGATCCGGATGTAACATCCTAAATTAGGGGTTATGCGTTTGGAGCATAACTCAAGTGTTGGTAGGCTTTAAGTATGGTTGGTGATATTTTAAGGGTTTTTAAAACTCTAGGATTAAAAGGGAGTGCATTGGAAATTTTTGAAATTTTTGGGTTAAAAGGGGAAATTGGGCTAAGGAGGCCTTAAGAATAATTTTTGGCATGTTTGGACACAAAGAGCGCCTTGGTAAAGTGGCTCCCATGCGCCACTTAAGGGCTGGAAGTAACGCCAGCAAGGGCCTGGGTTCAAGGCACGGCAGCAGCAAGTGGTGTTTTATTTTTGGGTGTTGGCGTTAAGACAAGGGAGCTGGGGAGTGAGGTGTTAAAAGATGTTTTGGGTGGATTATATCACAAAAAGCGCTTTGGCCGAATGGCCTGGGACGCTACCTGCAGCATGGGTTCTAGCAGGTCTCATGTTCGAGACCTATGGGCAGCAGTTTGGGTGTTTTACTTTTATTTTGATTTTGCAGCAAATTAGAAGGCAGTGGACGGCACATGGGAGCTTCAATAGATAAAGATTAAGCTGATTTGGTCTAATCCTTTTAGAATTCGGCTGGAGGGGTAGATTAATATTAGTTTATTTTTATTTTGTATTTTAAATTGAAGGGGTGATAATGGATAAAGGGGGGGTTGTTAGTTTATTGATTTTTGAATGATTGATAAGAGATAAATAAGGCTTATTTTATTTAGTTCAAGTGAGTGGATAAGAGTTAAAATAGGAATTAACTTAGGAATTTGATAAGGAATGGAGATAGCAATAGAAATGGGGTCTCCTTGGGTTGATAATTTTCGGTCAACTAGGGGGGTATTAAGTGCCGAATTACAGTTGCATGAATATTCTTCCTTTTGCCGAATCTACACCCTTCGTCCTAAGCTTCTTCTTTTATTTAGTGATTAGCCGAAATTCTCCTAACTTCTCTCCCTACTCTTTTCTTTTCTTCAAACCTCAATTCTACCTATGTTCTTGTGTGGCCGAATATTCCCTTGCTATTCTGAATCATAGCCGAACCTTGTATTCTACCTTTCTCTTTTGAACTTCAAAGCCGAAGGTGGTAGTCTAGTTTATTCTTCTTTCTTGTTCTTTTGTATTATCATCTTTTCCCGAAACTACTCTTTTCTTATCATCCCCTAAAGCCAATCTCTCGGTGTTCAAGGAGACTTGGTGCAAGCGATCGGACCGAGTTACGATAGTGTGGTAAGAAACTCTTTAACGTTATTCTTCTTTCTTTTATCTTTGGTTAGTCGAAACCAAAATCTAACCCCTTTTAGTCTTGTGGTCGAATCAAGAGCTGATCTTTCGGGATTTGGAGACTTGTGGTAAGTAGCTATACTATTCGGCCAAGGGCCATCTTCCTTGATTATTGTGTATAGCCGATACTAACAATGGCAAATAGGGATTGCGGCAGTCTCAAGGAGCAAGCGGTATTTCGGGATTTAGCTCAAGTAAGGTAAGGTAATAGTAATATTCGGCCATAGGCCATAATTGGTTTAAGTGTTAGTCGATTCGACAAAAGGTTGTGTAGGAGGATTCGACAAGGTTGGGTGCATATCGTTTAGACGTAGAGTTTCGAGATTTGTTCGATTGTATCAAACAGGTGCGTAATTATCGCACTGTTTCCCCTGTTTTGTGTATTGTTATATATATATATATATTTGTGTATGATGTGTGATAGCCGACAATAAAGGCTAAAGTGGTGGATACCCATGTTTGGGGTAACCGGTTAACAGGTTAGTGTTTTATGATATTAAATTATTTATGGTGCCTGTTTGATATGGTAATGAGCATGCTATTATACTCACTCTATATGTTGATTTGACACGATATATTGACATATGTGCATGGGGATTTGATTTGAGCAAAGAAGGACGGGGAGTACATATTATGTACGTGGTCTAATGTCAGCCTCGTGCTACATTAGCGCTTGATGGTTAGTCAGTGTGCTTCATCAAGGGAGATGTTGGCTAGGTGCCCATCTCGCGGTTGATAGCCGAGTGCATCACCGTAGATAGATTATTGTGAGGATCACGATGTGATCGGTGGCTCACCCACGGCCTTGTGCAAAGCCAGTCCGCCAAGGTAGGATTTGTGGGATCACTCGGTTGTGATCGGTGGATTAGCCACGGCCTTGAGCAGGAGTCCGCTAAGGTTGGTGTAACGGATGGACCTAGGTTAGGTTGGGTTTCAGAATCGCATATTTACGTGTGGGAAGCATGTGTAATGATTATGCATCGAGTCGAGTGGACTCACCCTATTTTTCTCAACCATTTCGGTGATTCGTGATTAATGGACCGGGTTGGAGGATACAAAGGTGGCCATGCGAGAAGGAGATTATTTTGATTATTTTATGTTTTTAATATTAAGTATTGGGTTTAAATATTGGGTTGTAATAAGGGCCTTATTTTTATTATTTTGGTATTATTTTATTATTATTTATGGCTTGTTCAAATTAAATTACTAAGTGAAGATAACTTTATTTTAGCAACTTATTTATTCAAATTATATATATATATATCTGTTTAATAAAGTTTTAATATGGGCATTGTATGATAACAAAGTTTTATTTATAATTTTAAATGGACATGGTTTTCAAAAGTTAACAATTTTCATGTTTTATCCAAAAGTCAAAAAGATTTTTAACCGTCTTTTCACAGTGACATAACTAGATCCGGTCAAGGCTCGTGGGCCGGGTTTGGGGGTGTTACACCGGAAGAGCTTGGTATTTAAGCAGTCCTTGTGACTCACCTCCTCTTCGCGGGATTCCTACCTGGTGCGTAGCTTCGGTTCACCCTAACCAAGAGGACTCGGTCATAGGCCAAACACAATAAATAAATACCACGACTTTGGAAATTTACTGAAAACACCCTCAGAGGAAAAAGACGAAACTACCCCTGGGATGAGTGAATAAGTATTAGGGAATGGATGTGCTCTTCTGTGTAAACTAGGATAGAGGACTTAAACCTTTGATTGATCGAAAGAATTTCTATTAAACTCTCTTTATAAAATTTCTTCGCGGATAACAAAGTGGAACAAGCACTAATCCATAAAAATTTTCTTAATCAGATTAAAGCGCGATAGTTAGAATGAGCTCTAGAGGACGTGGCCGTCATGGACGCGGTAGGGGCAGGATAACCGTGTCAGAACCCGTTAGGTCGGGTCAAGGGTCGGAAAATGAAGTACCACCGCCACCACCACCCCCAACTTTTGGAGCTGAGGAGCAGGATCAGACTGGTGGTGAGGCAGTATCGCAAGCTGTGTTACGAGTCCTTGAGATGGTGGCTGGAGCTAGTGGAGGAATGGGAGCTCGAAAATCTATTCCCGAGCGACTCCGATCCAACGGAGTTGAGGTATTTCGGGGTGTGTCGGGAGTGGCACCCAATGCGGCGGAATATTGGTTAGAATCGACTGAAAGGATCATGGACGATCTCGATCTGACAAATGAGGAGAAGCTGAAAGGAGCGGTGTCGCTTCTAAAGGAGGAGTCATATCAGTGGTAGCTCACGGTTCGAGATGGTGCTACGGCAGATGATCTTACTTGGGAGTATTTCAAAACTGCTTATCAGAAGAAGTATGTGGGCACCAGCTACACTGATGCTCAAAGGAAAGCCTTTTTGGGATTGGTACAAGGAAATAAGTCAGTATCTGAGTATGAGGCAGAGTTCTTAAAGCTAAGTCGATATGCTAGAGGCATCGTGGCTCTCCGAACATGAACGGTGTGTCCGCTGAAGACGGACTTAGGGATGAATTAAGGTTGTTGATTGCTCCACAAACGAGAACGTGAGTTTGCTGTTCTGGTAGAAAAGGCTAAGGTAGCCGAAGGGGTCAAGGAGTCCGTGAGACAGAACTATGATAAGAATAAGCAGAAAAGAGGCTTTGGGTCGTCTGGATCGAGTAGTAATGCGCAGAAGAGGGCTAGGCAGAGTGGGCCGAATCAGACAGGGAGGCCCATGGCTACTAATCAGAGACCAGTTCAGTGTAATCGCTGTGGGAAATCACATTGGGAAGGTTGTTGGACCGATGATAAGGGATGTTTTGAATGTGGATCATTGAATCACCGTGTAAGGGACTGTCCTCGGAAGTTAGCTAAGAATCAGCCAGAGGGTCAGAACCGTACTCAGGTTAGAAGCGAAGGACCACCACAAAGGGGTCGTGGTAATGGTAGAGGAGGTAATGGTTCTAATCGAGGTCGCGAAATTCCTGGAAGAGGGGCAGGCAACACAGAGGCAAGGCAGCCTGGTTTAGTCTACGCAGCAAAGGCGTCGAGAGGAGGGAGACGACCGGACGCCATAACCTGGTGACGCTCCTAATTTTTGGTCTTCCATATGTTGCATTAATTGATGTGGGTTCGACGCATTCATACGTTGCTAGTAGTGTGGTAGAGACTATGAACTTAGACTTTGAGACTGCTTCTAGGAGATGACATGAATTAGCCCTCTAGGTCACTCAGAAGTTGTGAACAAGCTATATAGAGATGTACCCCTAGAACTCTAAGGGGTAGTATTTTTGGTCGATCCGATGGAACTGCTGCTTTGGGAGTTCGATTTGATTCTTGGAATGGACCGTTGGTTAAGTATCAAGCAAGGTTGGACTGTATTTATTAAGCGCATGGTTCTGAAGATGGCTGAGGGTGATGAAGTGGTCATGATAGGCAATAGAAGAGATTACCTATCTAACGTGGTATCTGCTTTGAAGGCTGAGAAAATGGTCAAGAAGGGTTGTGAGGCGTTTTTGGTTCGAATTTGTGCCTTGGAGGCTAAGGAGTCGCAGCTGAGAAGGTCTCGAACAGTGAGGGGAATTCACCGATGTGTTTCGGTAAGAACTTTCGGGTCTGCCTCCAGATCGGGAAGTTGAATTCGGTATAGACTTGTTACCCTGAATGGCACTTGTGTCTATAGCACCGTACCGAATGGCACCAAAGGAGTTGGTGGAGCCGAAGGCTCAAATTCAGGAGCTCTTGGATAGAGGGTTTATTCGACCAAGTATATCTCCGTGGGGAGCACTGTGTTGTTTGTCAAGAAGAAGGACTGGTTCAATGCGGATGTGTATCGACTCACCGTCAACTAAACAAGTTAACGATCAAAAACAAGTATCCTTTACCCCGATCGATGACTTGTTTAACCAACCGAAAGGTGCATCGGTGTTTTCAAGATAGATCTTAGGTCGTTATCATCAACTTAAGGTGAAGGAGGTTGATGTTCACAAGATGGCATTTCAGACTTCGGTATGGGCATTACGAGTTTCTAGTAATGCCGCTTTGGGTTGACCAACGCTACGGCAAATTTCATGGATTTAATGAATAGGTGTTTCAAAGAAGATTTGGATCAATTCGTCGTGGTGTTTATAGACGACATATTGGTTTATTCAAAGACGGAGGAGGAGCATGACATGCATTTGCGTATAGTTCTACAAGTATTGAGGAGAAGCGCTTATATGCCAAATTCGATGTAAGTGCGACTTCGCTTAGGAGGTGGCTTTCTTGGGTCACGTGAGTGTCACCGAAGGATTAGAGTGGACCTCGTAAGGTTGAAGCAAAGATTGGATTGGAAACCGCCTAGGTCGGTGGCGTAAATTCGAAGTTTTCGGTCCGGCGGTACTATCGAAGTTTGTGGAAGGGTTCTCTTTAATCGCAGCGCCGTTGACTAAGTTATTAAGAAAATGAGTTCCATTTGTTTGGTCGGAGAAACAGCAAGAAAGTTTTGATAAGCTAAGGAAGATTCTGACGGAAGCTCCAGTTCTAGTACAGCCTGAGGCAGGGAAATTGTTCACGGTTTATTGTGATGCATCCCATACTGGCTTGGGATGTGTGTTGATGCAGGAAGGGAAGGTAGTGGCCTATGCATCCCGTCAATTAAGACCGCATGAGGTTAACTATCCGACTCACGACTTAGAGTTAGCGGCAGTGGTCTTTGCTTTAAAGATGTGGAGACATTACTTGTATGGGGAGAAGTCGATAGTCTACACGGATCACAAAAGTCCGAGGTATCTTTTGACCCGTAAAGATTTAAACTTGAGGCAACATCGATGGATTGAGCCGCTGAAGGACTACGATCGTTCAATTGAGTACCATCCGGCAAGGCTAACGTGGTGGTCGACGCGCTGAGCCTAAGGTCGTGGACGGATTTAAGAGCGATGTTTGCTCACCTCGGTCTATATGACGATGGAAGTCTGCTGGCGAGCTACAAATTAAGCCAACTTGGATTGAGGAGATTAAGGAAAAGCAATTGGTGGATGATAGTTTGAATGCAAGGAGGTTACAAGTTCAAGAAAGTGGGTTAGAAGGGTATAGTTTGACCGGTGATGGTGTACTATGTTTTCAAGGACGAGCATGTATGCCGAAGGATGTGGAGTTGAGACAAAGAATTCTCCAAGATGCACATAGCAGCCCATACGCTATGCATCCCGGAGGAAGCAAGATGTATGGGGATTTGCGGAAGCGCTTTTGGTGGCTGTGGTTAAAGCGCGAGGTAACCGAGTTTGTGGGAAGGTGTCCGACGTGTCAACAAAGTTAAGGCCGAACATCGGTTGCCATCGGGTTACTTCAACCAAAGAAGATCCTCGTGGAAATGGGAAAGGATCACTATGGATTTCGTCGGTGGACTACCCCTCACGCCCGGCAAGAAGAAGGACGCAGCTTTGGGTGATTGTGGACCGTCGACTAAATCACCTCACTTCATCCCTTGAGAGTGGATTACTCACTTGAAGCTAGCTAAGTCAGATGTGTCGAAAATAGTGAGGTTGCAAGGAGTGCCAGATCAATCATCTCGGATAGGGATCCCGATTTACGTCAAGGTTCGGAAAGCATTGCATCAAGCTTTGGGTACACGATTGGATTTCAGTACAGCTTTCCATCCACAGTCTGACGGGCAATCGGAAAGGGTCATTCAGATTTTAGAGGATATGCTGAGAGGTTGTGTTTTGGATTTCAGTGGTAGTTGGGAGGAGTACCTACCGTTAGCAGAATTCGCTTATAACAATAGTTATCAAGTGAGTATCCAGATGGCACCATATGAAGCACTGTATGGACGAAAGTGCCGTACTCCTACATGTTGGACGGAGTTAGGTGAACGACAAGTTTTGGGTCCAGAATTAGTGACAGAAACGGAAGATAAGGTTAAGGCAATTCGAGCTCGTCTCAAGGAAGCGTCAGATAGACAGAAGTCTTATGCTGATCTTAAGCGTAAGGAAATGGAGTATGCGGTAGGAGATAAAGTTTTTCTAAAGGTGTCACCATGGAAGAAGGTATTGAGATTTGGGCGAAAAGGGAAGCTCAGCCCAAGGTTCATCGGGCCATATGCAGTAGTGAAGCGAGTGGGACCGGTAGCTTATCACCGAGTCACCGGCAGTTGAGTCGATTCATGACGCCTTTCATGTGTCGATCTTTGAGACGGTATCGATCAGATCCATCACACGTTGTGCCAGTCGCAGAGATTGAGGTAAACTCAGACTTATCTTTCAAGGAAGAACCAGTTCAAATCCTAGATCGAGATGTCAAGGCTCTACGAAGGAAATCAGTACCTTTGGTGAAAGTGCTATGGCGAAACCATGGTGTAGAGGAAGCTACGTGGGAACCCGAGGATGTGATGCGGCAAGAATACCCCCACCTCTTTCCGATCGTGTAATTTCGAGGAAGAAATTATTCTAAGGGGGGTAGAACTGTAACATCCTAAAATTTGGGGTTATTTGTGATTGAATTATTTTTCTTGTGTTTGAATTACTGTGATATTAATTGTGGTGTTGTAAGGCTTAATTAGGGGTCTTGAGTAGGCTCGGAATGGTAGAAAAATATTTTTGTAAGCTTTAAAAGTAGGGAGCCTTAGCAAGTAGGGGTTACAAGGTTAAAAGAGGGAACTTTTGACACAGAAATGGCCTTGGAAAAGTGGCAAAAGGAAGGCCACTTAAGAGTTGGAGTTGACGCCACAGGAGAGCAAGGGAACTTGTGTTCGAGTCGCGAAAACCCCTCTTTTTGCTCTTAATTGGGACGGCATAGGGGGGAGAGAATTTCTCATTTCAAACTCTTTTTGATAATAAGGATAATGAGGATATTATTTAGATATTAATTGGATTTTATTTTGATTAATTCCAAAAAGATGGCAAAGAGAAAATATAGGCATTTAAGTATTCAAATTATTTTGAATATTTTTAAACAATTGGCCAAGAGGAATTTTAGGTGATTGCCGAAATTTGAACTCCTTGATTGATAGGAGTGGACGGCAAGGATAGGGGGGAGAGTGCCAAAATCCTTCATTTGATTCCCAAACTCTCTCATCTTCCATCTTTTCTTTTTCTCTTTTTCATTCTCTCAAAACCGAAAACCCTTCTCTTCTTCTAAAACCTTGGCCGAATCTCCTATACCTTAATCTCCCATCTATTTCTTTCTTTTCTCTTCTCAAACCCTTAGCCGAAACTCTTATTTCACTTTCTTACTTTCTCTTTTTCCATACAAGCCGAACCTTGATTGATTGTGTTGAACAATCATAGCCGAATCTACTCCCTTGGTGTGCCGAATTTTCCTTCCTCTATTTGGTGTAGCCTTGGCCGAATATCAAAGCAAGGGTGATCCCTTTTTAGTGTTTTCTAAATCGGTTTGGGTAGGTAAGTGTGTTAGCCGAATGGCTATTTACTCCCTCTCTGTTCTTTGTCGACTTTTACAAAGGTAAGAGTTGGTTTCGGCAATTATTGTTAAGGGTGCTAATCACATGTTGAAACCGATTTGTCATAGGGCCTTCGGGATTTGGAAGCGAGCAAGTGAGTCCATCATCTCTGATCAATCGGTTTTGGGGTAAGGTGGTAAGGATCTATTTTTTATTTGGTATTCGATTAAGCCGAAGGCTATTAACTTAATGATTGCCGATTTAGGGAAGCAAAAGCACTTTGAGGGTGGTGGCTAGTATCCAAAGACGTTTTGGGTAAGTTTCGGGTTCACAAGGAACCCTTTTCAATTGTTTTGGTTTGGCCGAATAGGCCATGGCACTAACCTTGTGGTTGGCCGAATATAGGGACAAGAAAGCAAGGGTGGCCGATTGACTCTTTGGGGGTTTAGAGTTAGCGTTAGAATCGGTGTGTACATACACACTTTATGATTGATTAATCGTGCTAAATGTTTGTGTATGCTAAATCGTTTATGTAGCTTTGGATTTAATACCATAACGATATAAGCGATGATTCGTAAGACTGCTCAGTATGAGTTTACTATTTGATGCTTTTGGAAAGCATGGCATATTTGGTATATGCGATTTAAGTACATGTTGGCATGAATTTCATTATATATATATATATATCATGGACTAATGTGGGTTGATGAGAGGAGGGGCGTGATATTCGTGTCGACGGGCACCGCTGGTTTGGTACCACATTGTGACTACGGTCACCGTGAGGTTTGGCACCTCCGGAGGTTTGGCACCTCATAGCGCCTCGTCCCAAAGGCTTAGCACCACGGTGGGTTGGCCCCACGCTTTACATCATGGGATTGACGCCAGGTGATTTGGTATCACACGATGGGTTGGCCCCATCATTTGATTTGTGACTTTGAGTCACCAAAGTGGTTTGGCACCACCAAAGTGGTTTGGCACCACAATATGACGGATTTTGTGACTATACGTCACGGTGGTTTGGCACCACCAAAGTGGTTTGGTACCACCGGGTAGAGAAAGGTGTTTGGATGGCTAGGTTGGGTGCATGATTTAGTGCATGTTATTTTGTTATAAATTGTGTATGTTGTTGCACTAAATTGGGAAGGGTTACACATTGAGTCTTGGTGACTCACCTTCTCCTTTAACATTTTTCAGTGACTCGTAGATGGCGGTTGAGGAGCCGGTTGGACTCGAGGTGGCCATGCAAAGGGGATTTGAATTTAATGGACTTAAATTTTAGTTTATTATACTTTATTATTGGTTTTGTTTTAATCAAGTTGTAATAAGGCCTCCTAGGATTATTTTTTTTATTATCTTTACATGTTTTGAATATTTTGTTTAAACTATTTAATAACATTAAAATGGGTACACATGTTTTCTCAAATCAAACGCAAAATGTTTTAAAGTGCCATCGGGTACATTTGAAACTCAGAACAACTTGACTTAATAAATATTTTTAAAACAAACTAAGTATGGTTTTAGCAAGATAACTGAAAATGAAGATGTTTTCATCAAAACTCAAATCGGCTAAAGGGATTTTCAAAATGGTTTTCTCTGTGACATACCAAATTCAGTCGTAATGTTTGGGCCGGGTTTGGGGTGTTACATTCTGCCACAGCACCTTCACTAAAGGGATAGACTTCTTTTGAAGAACCTTTACATCGCGATCCAGAATCTGAACTGGCTCCTCCTCGAAGGTCAAGTCTGGCCTAACCTCAATCTCCTCAACAGGGACAATATGAGTAGGATCAGAGCGATAACGCCTCAACATTGAGATGTGGAATACGTCATGAATACGGTCTAGTTCTGGAGGTAACTCCAACTGATAAGTGACCGGTCCCACACGTTTCAGAATCCGATATGGCCCGATGAACCTAGGGCTCAACTTGCCCTGGCGACCGAATGTCAGAACTTTCTTCCATGGGGAAACCTTGAGAAAAATGAAATCCCCCATAGAATACTCAATGCCACGCCTCTTCAGATCTGCATAAGACTTCTGTCTATTAGAAGCCGCCTTCAGACGATCCCGAATCAGTCGAGCCTTATCCTCAGTCTCAAAAACCAACTCAGGACCTAAAACTCGACGTTCGTCCAACTCAGTCCAACACAAAGGGGTACGACACTTATGATCATACAGAGCCTCGTAAGGTGCCATCTGAATACTCGACTGGAAACTGTTATTGTTGGCGAACTCGGCTAACGGTAGATAATCCTCCCAACTGCCTCGAAAATTGATAACACAACTCCTCAACATATCCTTCAGTATCTGAATCACCCTCTCAGATTGACCATCGGTCTGAGGATGGAACGCAGTACTGAAATCCAATCTCGAACCCAGAGCCTCATATAACTTTTTCCAGAACTGAGACGTGAAGCGAGGATCTCTGTCAAAAATAATCGACACTGGAACCCCATGCAGTCTCACTATCTCAAAAATGTAGAGCCTCGCCAACTTCTAAAGAGAATAGTTAGTCCTAACCAGAATGAAGTGCGCTTGGTCAATCGATCCACGATGACCCAAACAGAATCCTTCTTTGTAGGTGTTAGAGGCAACCCACTGACGAATTCCATTGTTACTCGCTCCCATTTCCATAGCGGAATCTTAACCGGCTGCTGTAAACCCAAAGGTAACTGATGCTCAACTTTAACCTGCTGGCATGTCAGACATCGTGCCACAAAATCAGTAACCTCTCGTTTCAATCCCGGCCACCAGTACAGTTCTCGAAGATCTCGGTACATCTTATTCCCACTTGGATGCATAGCATAAGGGCTACTATGCGCCTCTCGCAGAATAAATCGCCTCAAATCAGTATCATTCAATACACAAATCCGACCACAAAAATAGAGTACCCCATCATTATTTAGCCCAAAGTCCGTAGTGGTGCCACTCTCAATCTGACAGAACCGAAGACCCAATGATTCATCTTCTAACTGCTTATCCCGAATCTGTTCTATCCAAGTCAGTTTAACCTGCAGCTCAGCCAACAAACTTTCGTTGTTGAACAAACTAAGTCGAGCGAACATCGCTCTCAGATTAGTCATTGCACTACGGCTCAACGCGTCGGCCACCACATTGGCCTTGCCAAGATGGTACTCAATAGTAGAGTCATAGTCCTTAAGCAGCTCAATCCATCTACGCTGCCTAAGATTCAACTTCTTCTGAGTCAGGAGGTACTTGAGGCTTTTGTGATCAGTGTAGATAATACACCTCTCACCGTACAGATAGTGCCTCCAGATTTTCAAAGCAAAGACTACGACGGCCAATTCCAAATCATGTGTCGGATAGTTTGCGTCATGTGTCTTGAGCTGACGAGACGCATATGCCACAACCTTACCATCCTACATCAGAACACAACCCAAGCCCACATGTGACGCGTCACTGTAAACCACAAACTCCTTCCCAAGTTTAGGTCAGACGTAACAGAGCCTCGGTCGAATGCAGCTTGAGCTTCTCGAAGCTCTCTGCATCGATCCGCACAAAACGGAACACCCTTACGTAGTAGCTTAGTTAAGGGCGCTGAAATCAGTGAGAAACCTTCCACAAACCGTTGATAATAACCCGCCAGACCCAGAAAACTGCGGATCTCAGACACGTTCTTAGGTTGTTTCCAATCCAGTACAGCCTCAGTCTTCCTAGGATTGACTCGGATCCCCTCAGCAAACACTACGTGCCCCAGAAAAGTCACTTCACGAAGCCAGAACTCACACTTACTGAATTTAGCATAGAGTTGTTTTTCTCGCAAAGTCTGAAGCACCACCCTAAGATGTTCGTCATGATCATCCTCAGTCTTAGAGTATACCAAGATGTCGTCGATGAAAACTACGACAAACTGGACAAGATAAAGCTGAAACACTCGGTTCATCAGATCTAATATAGTCGGTGCATTTGTCAACCCGAAAGGCATAACTAGGAACTCGTAATGTCCATAACGAGTCCTAAATGTCGTCTTATGTACATCCACCTTCTTAACCCTCAACTGGTGATACCCTAAACAAAGATCAATCTTAGAGACCATAGAAGCCTCTCGGAACTGATCAAACAAGTCGTCAATTCTCGAAAGCGGATACTTATTCTTAATGGTCAGCTTGTTCAACTGTCGATAGTCAATGCACATCCTCATGGTCCCATCCTTCTTCTTAACAAACAGAACCGGTGCTACCCACGGAGACACACTAGGACGGATGAAACCACAGTCCAAAAGTTCCTGCAGTTGAGCCTTAAGCTCTGTAAGCTCCTTCGGTGGCATACGGTAGGGAGCAATGGACACCGAAGCTGTACCCAGAAGAAGCTCGATCCCAAACTCAACCTCCCGGTTCAGAGGTAATCCCAGTAGCTCCTCAAGAAAGACGTCAGGAAAATCCCTTACAGTCTTGATATCCTTTATAGTAGAGTCCCCAGAAACAAAAACAATAATATAGGCCAAGAACGCCTCACATCCCTTACGAACCAGTTTTTCAGCCACCAGTGCAGAGATCACACTAGTCAAATAATTTTGACGTTCTCCAATCATGACTACCTTATCATACTCTTTAGTTCTCAAGACGACCCTCTTGGTTGCACAGTCTAGACTGACACGGTGCTTGACCAACCAGTCCATACCCAGAATCAGGTCGAACTCCCCAAACGGAAGCTCCATCAGATTAGCCAGAAATACCGACCCTTGAACCTCTAGCGGAACATCTCTATACAGTTTGCTAACCCAAACCAATTGCCCCAGTGGACTCAGCACAGTCACCTCACTAGAAGTACTCTCAACCAAAATCCCCAAGTTTTCATATACAGTGCTAGCTACATAGGAATGTGTGAAACCTATGTCTATCAGAGCAAAATAAGGTACATCATATATTAAGAACGTACCGGTAATGACGTCTGGAGCATCTCTGCCCTCTCAGCAACGAGCAGCATAAACAAGAGCAGGCTGCCTCACCTCAGTCTGTCCAGCACCTCTGCCTTGTGCTCTCTGTCCACGGCCCATACCGTTACTACCCCTAGCCTGACCACGACCCATCGGTGTCTGCTGAACTACCCTTTGTGGCTGTGCAGTACCAAAACCCAGAGCTTGCACCTGATCGGCCCTCAGCGGACACTCCAGAATGCGGTGCTCTAATGACCCACACATCAAACACGCCCCAGTCCTCCTCCAACACTCGCCCAGATGGCGTCTACCACAATCTCCGTAGGCTGCAATCCGGTAGGAGTAACAGGGGGCCCAGCTTTAACCGGTCCATCAGTCCTGGCCTCTTTCTTAGGCCTCTGTACCAAACTCGAGGGCTCCAAATCCCTCTTGTTCTTACCCCTCTCACGATATCTGTTTTGGCGCTCAACGCGCTTAACCGCTTCGGCGATCTTCGCCTTCTCTACCAGAACGGAAAACTCTCGCTCTCTCTGTGGAGCTATCAGTACCCTCAAATCATCTCTAAGGCTGTCCTCAAAACGGACACATCTCTTATATTCAGACGCCACAATTCCTCGCGCATAGCGGCCCAGTCTCAAAAATTCAGCCTCATACTCGGCCACTGATCGGTCTCCCTGAGTGAGGTTCAGAAACTTACGCCTACAAGCATCGATGTAACTTGTTCCCACCTACTTTCCTTAGAAGGCAGACTTAAAATACTCTCAAGACAGACGATCGGGCTGAATGCCCTCCTTAACGGTCAGCCACCACTAATAGGCCTCATCGCGAAGCAACGAGACTGCACCCTTTAATTTCTGCTTAGGGGTACAGTCTAAATCATCAATTATCCTCTCAGTAGCCTCCATCTAGTACTCAGCCACACTAGGGGCGACTCCAGTGACCCCTGAAAAGTTCAGCTCCATTGGACCGGAGTCGTTCAGAATCGACTCGGCCCCGTGATCCGATGTTGGGCCCAACGACCCTCTCGATCCCTTAACATAGTGCAGGACAATGCGTCGTCCCCGACCATGCGATCTTGAGACCCGGTCTCGATGGCGGTGACACCGGCTTCTCACTCGTATCTAGGTTCGACATGCTGCCCAGAGAAAAGGACTCAACTCGAGGCCCCCTACGGCCTCTACCTCGGCCTCTAGTACCACGTCCACGGATACTTCGTACGCTCATGTCTATTCAAACTTATCTATATTACGAATTTTATGAATCAGTTACAGTTTCAATATTTATTAACAGATGTTTTACGTAAGCAGTATCATAAATTCAGAGTTTGTTTTTCGCAAGTACAGTCTCTATCAGTTTTAATTTTACTACAGTTTTAGTATACACTAACTAGAGTGTTTTCAGAACAGACTATCTATAATATCATAATGGTCTATCAGAATACTTACAAGATCAGCACCGGAGACTCGGTGTACCATATTCTCAGTCAAATCATTTCAAATCATTTGAAAATTGGTTCTTTAAAACTAAGTTTTAAAAACCAAAATCTACAGCCGAGTTTTGCAACCTGGCTCTGATACCACTAAATGTAACACCCAAACTCAGCTTAGATGTTATGGTCGAATTTGGCGATGTCACATGGAATGGGATTTGAAATCGAATTTATCAAGTTTAAACTGTTTCCGTTTACTAGCTTCTGTTTATCTCTCGTCAATTTCAAAAGTTTTTTCTCGTTAATTTGATTCATTTAAAAACATATTATGTAGCGGAAGCTTTTAAAACTGTGATATTTAAAAAAACCGTTCGCGTTTAGGAAAAATATTGTTTATAATTAAACCGAGTTTTCGTTGAGTTTTGCAGTTTAGGAATCCATGAAAACAGTTAAAATCCAAAATAAAGGCAAACAGACCAAAAGTCTCAAATTACATCAAAAATACCTCAAACAAAATAGCAAATAAAAACCATAAGTGAATTTAAAACGGTTCAATGGACATGTGAATTTAAAGCTTCACAACCTTGATTAAGAAATTTATTAGCTCGAATTGCTGAGATGATACGAGTTGAACCACTTGTTCGAATACCATTTACCTCAATCATATCACTGTTTTACTCTGAACAACAAACTTCTTTTTACAACAATCCAGAATCACCCCATGCTCCGTAAGCCAATCCATACCCAAAATCATATCAAAATCACCAAACGGCATTATCAACAAATCAACAGGGAAAGTTATATTCTGTATCATTAATGGACATCTCTTATACACCCGATCTACTAACATAGATTGCCCCAATGGACTAGACACCACTATTGATACTCTAGACGTCTCAGATTTTAAACTTCCCGACTCAACTAGTTTAGTATTAACATATATATGCGAAGATCCCGGATCTATCAAAGCATAAACAGGTTTTGAATGTAATAAAAATATACGTGTCACAACATCATTTGCATCACCCTCCTCACGAGTCCGCACAACATAAGCTCGAGCTGGTGTTCTAGCCTCTGACTGTTGAGTAACAGCATCATTTCCCTTTCTTGTACCACCTCTAGAAAATGAACCAATTCGATTTGACCCACAACCTCTAGAATCAGGCATAGATCTCTGAGAAGTAACAGGTATAGCATTCTCATTCTTTGGACAATCTCTAACAAAATGTTCTGTAGATCCACAGCGAAAACAGCCTCGAGTTAACTTCCAACATTCACCATGGAGCTTTTTTCCACAATGCTTACAGTTCGAAATTTTAGTATCCCGAGATAGACCTCGTACACTACCCGTAGACACTGTCAGCTGTCTATCACGATTTCTATCAGTTCTGTCTGATTTAAAATTTGATCTCCAGCTTCCACGAATTTCTTTTGATCTCTTCAGTTGTGGATTTGAACTAGCAGCTCCAGGACATTTTCCAACTGTACGGGTATTCTTAATCTTTTTATCAAAACCCAGTACTTGTTCTACCATTCTTTCTCTTTCAACTAAGTCTGCAAACTCGGTAATTCTATGTGATACCAACTGTACTCGTAATTCATCGCGTAAACCACGTAGAAATCATTTACAACTATCAGCTTCAGTCGGTACAAACTCAGCAGCATACCTACTAAGTCGCGAAAAATCTCGTTCATAATCAACCACAGACATTTCACCATGTTTCAGCATTAAAAACTCTTGTTTTCTATCTTCAATATACAATTCACCCACATATTTCTTTTGAAATTCCTTTTGAAAGAATTCCCAATTTACCTGTTCTGTGGGTACATGGCGTGTCACCAACTGCCACCAAGTATAAGCTTCTCCTTGCAGTAGAGAAACATTACATAATAAACTTTCTTGTGGATTACACTCAATTACTGTAAGATTCTTTTTTTAGATTCTATCCAAATTTCAGCAGTAGAAGGATCAACTCCTTTCAAACCCAAAAATTCAGTTGCACCATACTTACGTAATTCTTTAATCAGAGCACGACGAACAATAAGGGTAGATGTCGTAGCGAATGTGGCTCCCGCCACTCGCTAAGGAGCATTAGAAATAGCTCTAAGTAACTGTGAATCATCCCTTTCCCCTATATTACCTCGTTCGACATTAAGTTGTTGATTACCAACTGGGTTAACACTCGGTGTTGCAGATTCAGTTTCATCTAATTCATTGAAAACATCATCTCCGATATACATTTCTTGATCAACATCATCATTATATTTATCCGACATTTTGAACTATAAAATAAAAACAAACAATATATATATCAGCATCCAAATCCCGACTCAATTTGAATCAATTATGGCATTTACCTCTAGACTCAATTACGAGCTCAATTTAGTCTGAGAATCGGCTAAACCTGCAAAGCTCTGATACCAATTAATGTAACACCCTTAACCCACATCCGTCACCGAAATAAGGTTACGGAGTATTACCGATCAAACAGACATAATTTCAAGCATTTCATATCATATAATATTAAAGACAAAACTAATCAAACTCATACATATTGTCCCTTATTTGAGCCCTCGAGGCCCAAATTACGTATTAGAAACAAGTTGGGACTAATTTGGAAACTCAGAGAATTTTTTGAAAAATAATAAAAATTTTCAAAGCTGCAGGGTTCACACGGCCATGTGGCCAGAATGTACCTTAAATAACAAGTTTACCATTCCCGGCAAGCTTAAACACTAAGCAACTCAAAAACTATTCGTTCAACCCATCCAAAATACGATCAATTACCTTTTAAACATGTCAAAACAATCAACCTAGTTTCCTAACCAATGTACCCTTATAGATACTTCAAAAACATTATCTAAATATTTCAAATAACCTCTATCTAAACCAATTTAAAACCATGCCAATATCAACCTAAATTTTCCCTATATCATGTTCATTCATGCATCAACCTAAACATGGCATATTATAGCCTCAATAACACATATATTCATATATATAATCAACCAATATCAACTTATAATATTAATTACAATTACTCTATAAAATGATAAGCTTTAGACAACCTAGGTGTAACACCCTGAATTAGGGGTTGTTGAGAATTTAATTATTTTAAATATTTTCCCATGTGTGTGCTTGTAGAGTTAAATTCTAGGATTTATTTGACATGTTTAAGGGTCTAAAAATAACTTGAACTAGGCTCCACCCAGTGTTAAAAATTTATTTTTAAAGTGTGTACAAGGAAGGAGCTAGGTAACGATAGGGCTTAAATAAAATTTAAGGAAATTTGACACAAGGTTGTAATTGGCGTGTTGGCTTGATGACTTAAGGGCTTGCAAGGGAGGTCTTGGGTTCGAATCTTGGAAAGGGGAGAATTTATTTTGTTTTTATTTTTGGGCGTTGAATGAAGGGGGCCAAAAATATGAAGGCCTTAAAAATAATTGGGGAAGGTTCGTAGCATGAAAGTCCAGGTGAGTAAGAGTGGCACAGGGCGCCACTTGAGGAGAGAAGTCTCGGGTTCGAGGAACGAAGGGAACATTTCTATTTTGGGTTTTATGTTAAAGCGTATGGGCCGAGAGGTAGGCTTAAAATTAAAAGATAGGGTTCTATAGCAAGAAAGTCGGATGGGAGAGTTGGCCCGGGGCGTTGGAGGGGCTGGCATAAACGCCCCACAGTTCGAATCTAAGAGGTAGCAAAATGAGTTTTTCTTTCCTTTTTATTTTGCTGCTAACGTGGGTGAAAAGTTTGGCTTTGCATATGGCTCTTTGATGAGCATTCTATTGGAGTTGGCAAGCACTTGGAGTCCTTGTTTTTTTATTTGATGGGATAAGATGGGGATATTAATTAGTTTTTAAATTGGATTTTTTTATATTAATTCTAGGGATAATAAAAGATAAAGAAGATATTATTAAGATTAATTGGATTAATATATGAATAATCAACAAGAGTTGGCAAGAGAGAATTTAGGCCTTGGGATAATTCAAATTATTTTGAATTGGTTTAAACAAGTGGCCTAGAATGAATTAAGGTAGTGAAATGAATTTTAAACTCTTCAAAGAAGAGTGGACGGCAAGTATTAGAGGGAGGGGGTGCCAAATGCCTATAAAAACATCAACTTATCACTTGGTTTTTTTTTTTCCCATTATTGCTATTAGCCGAAATTCTTATCACATTTTTCCTTCCACTATTTTCTTTCCATTATTTTCCTTCATAAAAACCGAATACACCCATTTGAGGTGCCGAATTTCTTTCTCTATTTTTTTTAAACGCCTAGGCCGAATATTGTACAAGGGGGAGGCTTTCTTTTAATCGCTTTTGGGAAGGTAAGTGTGTTTGGCCGAATGCCCATGTCCTCTTTTCCTTTCTTGTCGACTTTGATAAAGGTAGGTAATTGGTTTCGGCAATTGTTGTTAAGGGTGCTAATCACTTGTTGAATCAAATCTGTCTAGGTGCTTCGGGATTTTGAGATCGTCAAACTAAGCTTTCATTCGTGACTAATCGGGTAGTAAGTGGTGGTAAGGATCGATTTTCATGGATTTAACTTGCAAGTATACAAAGCCAAGGCTATTAGCTTTATTTACTAATCGATGGTAGGGGTGAAGCGATTCGGGAATCGAGTGTTGTGATTAGTATCCAAGAGCATGAAGGTAAGGTTTCGTGTTCACAAGGAACCCTCTCTAATAATTTAATTAGGCCGAATAGGCCATAAGACTAACCCATGAAGTTGGCGAATATAGGACAAGTAGATCTGTGGAAACCAACTTTCTTTTCGGATTTAGACTTCTCATCAACATCGTGTGTGTACATACACACTTATAATAGTTAATTAAGTGTATGTTATGTGTAAATCGCTCTATGTAGATGTGGCAATAGTACCTTAATGGTACAAGCGAGGATCCCGTAAGTCTCTATATGTATGAGATGGATAATATGCTTTTGGGAAGCATGGATTATTTGATACATGTGATGTATGTATGTTCTGTTATTAACTCGCTTGACATGGGTTGATGAGAGGAGGGGGCGTTGATATCGTCTTCGACGAGCACCGGTGCTTTGGTAGCACACTTTGTGACTATATGTCACCAGAGAGGTTTGGTACCTCGCAGGGTTTGGTACCTCATAGCGACTTGTCCTCGTGGTTAACACCACCGTGGGTTGGCCCCACTTGAGATATGGGATCGTCTGCCGCTGATTTGGTATCACACGATGGGTTGGCCCCATCACCCGATTTGTGTCTACGGACACCAGTGCTTTGGTAGCACATTGTGACTATATGTCACCAAAGTGGTTTGGCACCACCAGTGTTTTGGTAACACATCGTGACTACGGTCACCAAAGGGTTTGGTACCACGTGGGTAGACAAAGGTGTTTGGTTGGCTAGGTTGGGTACATGATACTTTGCTTAATTAATCGTTATATGTTGTGTATGAAATGTTGTATTAACTTGGGGAAGGGTTACATATCGAGTCTTGGTGACTCACCTTCTCCTTTAACATTTTTCAGTGACTCGTAGATGGCGGTTGAGGAGCGGTGGGACTCGAGGCGCCATGCAAAGGATTTTAATTTACCGAACTTTAAAGTTGTTTAATTTTTATTTTGGGTTGTAATAAGGCCTCCATAAACTATAGTTGCGTTTTATTTTTTTATGTTGGATATTTACTTAAAACTATGTCATTAAATTGAATTAAATCACATGTTTTCTTAAGTTAACACGAAAAGAGTTTAATCGTGCCATCGGGTACACTTGAAACTGGTAAAACAATTGGACTTAATTAAAAATTCAATTAGATCTAAAGGTAGCTTTAACTGCACAACCAAACGAGGGGTTTTCAATGGAAAATTAAATGTTTTTCAAATAGCGTTCACAAGGTTTTACTTCGTAATAACTCAAATTCGGTCGTAGTGTTTGGGCCGGGTTTGGGTTGTTACTGACTGGTATCGAGCCCAGTTCAAAGCTCTGTTGTAGGGCCCAAGGCCCAAAAATGTTTTTGGTAGGCCTTATGGTATGATTTCTCGGGTTTTTAAGCGGCATGGCCCGAGTCTCCTGGCACCGATCCGCCTGTAAGTACATCTAAACCTTTTTGGGAAATATATTCTGTAGAAGGGTAGGAAGCATGGAACGAGATAGACTTATAGGACTTGGACCCTAGGGTTAGATTACTCAAACACAACGCAAAGATAAGACTTAAAGAACTAAACCCACCTATGACTTAGTCAATGAGCTAGGGTGTGGTAACCCCTGACGCATGTCTAGGATTGGATCCTAAGAGCTTGGTATTTAAGCGGTCTCGTGACTCACCTCCTCTTCGCAGTATCCTACCGTGTGCGTAGCTTCTTCTCACCCTAACTCGTAAGGCTCGGTGGTGTGGTAACCTCTGTGGCGCATGTCTAGAAAGGTTGGTGAGAGCTTGGTATTTAAGCGGTCCGCGTGACCCACCTCCTCTTCACTTGAAGTCCGCTGCAGTGCGTAGCTTTGGTTCACCCCGACCAGGAGGGCTTGGTCATAGGCTAAACACAATGATTAAAACCCAAAAAGGAATCGACCATGTTTTCAAAAAGAGAAGGAAACAACAAGCCCTAATGTTTTCAAAACTTGTCCAATAACCTTCTTAAACCCTAGAACACTTAGTATACCATGTTTTTCTCGGAAAACTTGACTTGTGGAAAATTACAAAAAATTACCCTTAGGAGTAAAATTACCAAAATGCCCCGACCCATAAAATATTAATTCGACGGTTTTGCTTAAAAATTTCAATTATTTTACTGAATATTAAGTAGCTTAGCTTTGGAAATCATCAGTAAAATATTTTGGTTTTGGAAATTACAAAAATACCCACAGAGGAAAAAGACGAAAATACCCCACAGGTTAGAAATGGGCGAAATGTCCGATGAGTGAATAGGTATGGAAAGTATTAAGGAATGGATGCATGAACTTCTTTGTGTGAACTAGGATAGGAACTCAAACATTGTTTGCTCGAAAGAATCTCTCGATTAAACCTCATCCATAAAACTTCTTCATGAGTAATAAAGTGAAACAAATGCTAACGCATAAAATTTCTCTTAATCGATTAAAAGCGCGTAGATAGAATGAGTTCTAGAGGACGTGGGCCGCCGTGGGCGTGGTAGGGGTAGGATGACGGTGTCCGAACCCGCAGTCGTGACAAGGTTCGAAAAATGAGGTACCATCGCCACCACCACCTCCTACTTTTAGAGCCGAGGAGCCGGAGCGCACGGTGGCGAGTCGGTGACGCAAGTCGTGGTTGCGAGTCTTGGAGATGGTGGTCGGGCTGGTGGAAATGTTGGAGCTCTGGAAATCGTCCCCCGAGCGACTCCGATCTAACTGAGCGGAGGTATTCCGAGGTGTGTCGAGTGGCACCTAGTGCGTGTATCATCATGGCTAGAGTCAACCGAAAGGATCATGGATGATCTTGACTTTGACCGAGGAAGAGAAGTCGAAAGGGCGATGTCGCTTCTAAAGGATGAAGCGTATCGTTGGTGGCTAACGGTTCGAGATGGGGCTACAGCAGATGATTTGACTTGGGACTATTTTAGAGTTGCTTTTGAAGAAGAAGTATGTGGGCACCACTATACCGATGCTCGAGGAAAGCTTTTCCGGGTTAGTGCAAGGAACTAAGTCGGTGTCGAAATATGAGGCGAATTCTTAAGGTGAGTAGATATGCTCGAGGCATTGTGGCCATCGAACATGAGCGCTGTGTCCGCTTTGAGGACGGGCTTAGAGATGATTTGAGGTTGCTGATTGCCCTCGGCAGGTTCGTGAGTTTTCGTCTCTAGTGGAAAAGGCTAAGGTAGCCAAGGGATCAAGGAGACCGTAAGATGTAAGCATGATAGGAACAACCGTAAGAGAGGCTTTGGATCGCTGGATCGGCAAAGAATGTGGAAAAAGAGGGCTAGATTTGGGGAATCGAAAAGAACCACAAAGCTCGCCTCGATGGCCACCTCGGTGTGTTAGATGCGGGAAATCCCATTCGTGACAATGTTTGGTGGAAGTAAAGGGTGCTTTGAATGTGGGTCATTCGATCACCGTGTAAGGGATTGTCCTCGAAAGCTAGCTAGGAACCAACCGGAGGGTCGAAACCGTGCTCGGGATAGAAACGGCGGACCACCACGGAGGGGTCGAGGTGCAAATAGAGGTAATGATAATGGTAACAGGCGTGGTCGAGGTGCTCAAGGTGCAGAGGCGAGGCAACCAAGGTTGGTTTATGCGGTTGGGTATCGTGAGGAGGAAGATGTGCCGACTTGACAACGGGTAAGTTTCTTATTTTCGGAATGCCCTTATTTGTCTTGGTTATGGTTACGTTAATTCACTCTTAGGTTGCTAGTAAAGTGTATGGAACTTGGATTATGAACATGGGGAATGTTTCTAAGGAGTATGATAGTTCTTTAAGATCAGAGTGCGCAGCAGTAGCGTGGTATGATGAGTTAAGGATGCACGATTAGATTTGCAGCAATAAGTAATTTCGAGGACGAAATTATTTTAAGGGGGTAGAATTGTAACACCACGAATTAGGGGTTGTTGAGAATTTAATTATTTTAAATATTTTCCCATGTGTGTGCTTGTAGAGTTAAATTCTAGGATTTATTTGACATGTTTAAGGGTCTAAAAATAACCCGAACTAGGCCTGACCCAGTGTTAAAAATTTATTTTTAAAGTGTGTACAAGGAAGGAGCTAGGTAACGATAGGGCTTAAATAAAATTTAAGGAAATTTGACACAAGGTTGTAATTGGCGTGTTGGCTTGATGACTTAAGGGCTTGCAAGGGAGGTCTTGGGTTCGAATCTTGGAAAGGGAGAATTTATTTTGTTTTTATTTTTGGGCGTTGAATGAAGGGGGCCAAAAATATGAAGGCCTTAAAAATAATTGGGGAAGGTTCGTAGCATGAAAGTCCAGGTGAGTAAGAGTGGCCTGGGGCGCCACTTGAGGGAGAGAAGTCTCGGGTTCGAGGAACGAAGGGAACATTTCTATTTTGGGTTTTGCGTTAAAGGCAGAAGGGCCGAGAGGTAGGCTTAAAATTAAAAGATAGGGTTCTATAGCAAGAAAGTCGGATGGGAGAGTTGGCACGGGGCGTTGGAGGGTCAGCTGTACATTAAACGCCCCTGGTTCGAATCTAAGAGGTAGCAAAATGAGTTTTTCTTTCCTTTTTATTTTGCTGCTAACGTGGGTGAAAAGTTTGGCCTGCACATGGCTCTTTGATGAGCATTCGGCTGGAGTTGGCAAGCACTTGGAGTCCTTGTTTTTTTTATTTGATGGGATAAGATGGGGATATTAATTAGTTTTTAAATTGGATTTTTTTTATATTAATTCTAGGGATAATAAAAGATAAAGAAGATATTATTAAGATTAATTGGATTAATATATGAATAATCAACAAGAGTTGGCAAGAGAGAATTTAGGCCTTGGGATAATTCAAATTATTTTGAATTGGTTTAAACAAGTGGCCTAGAATGAATTAAGGTAGTGAAATGAATTTTAAACTCTTCAAAGAAGAGTGGACGGCAAGTATTAGAGGAGGGGTGCGAATGCCTATAAAAACATCAACTTATCACTTGGTTTTTTTTTCCCATTATTGCTATTAGCCGAAATTCTTATCACATTTTTCCTTCCACTATTTTCTTTCCATTATTTTCCCTCATAAAAACCGAATACACCCATTTGAGGTGCCGAATTTCTTTCTCTATTTTTTTTAAACGCCTAGGCCGAATATTGTACAAGGGGGAGGCTTTCTTTTAATCGCTTTTGGGAAGGTAAGTGTGTTTGGCCGAATGCCCATGTCCTCTTTTCCTTTCTTGTCGACTTTGATAAAGGTAGGTAATTGGTTTCGGCAATTGTTGTTAAGGGTGCTAATCACTTGTTGAATCAAATCTGTCTAGGTGCTTCGGGATTTTGAGATCGTCAAACTAAGCTTTCATTCGTGACTAATCGGGTAGTAAGTGGTGGTAAGGATCGATTTTCATGGATTTAACTTGCAAGTATACAAAGCCAAGGCTATTAGCTTTATTTACTAATCGATGGTAGGGGTGAAGCGATTCGGGAATCGAGTGTTGTGATTAGTATCCAAGAGCATGAAGGTAAGGTTTCAGTTCACAAGGAACCCTCTCTAATAATTTAATTAGGCCGAATAGGCCATAAGACTAACCCATGAAGTTGGCCGAATATAGGACAAGTAGATCTGTGAAACCAACTTTCTTTTCGGATTTAGACTTCTCATCAACATCGTGTGTGTACATACACACTTATAATAGTTAATTAAGTGTATGTTATGTGTAAATCGCTTCTATGTAGATGTGGCAATAGTACCTTAATGGTACAAGCGAGGATCCCGGTAAGTCTCTATATGTATGAGATGGATAATATGCTTTTGGGAAGCATGGATTATTTGATACATGTGATGTATGTATGTTCTGTTATTAACTGCTTGACATGGGTTGATGAGAGGAGGGGCGCGTGATATCGTCTTCGACGAGCACCGTTGCTTTGGTAGCACACTGTGACTATATGTCACCAGAGGTTTGGTACCTCCAGAGGTTTGGTACCTCATAGCGACTTGTCCCTGTGGTTAACACCACCGTGGGTTGGCCCCACTTGAGATATGGGATCGTCTGCCAGTGATTTGGTATCACACGCGATGGGTTGGCCCCATCACCCGATTTGTGTCTACGGACACCGGTGCTTTGGTAGCACATTGTGACTATATGTCACCAAAGTGGTTTGGCACCACCGGTGTTTTGGTAACACATCGTGATTCTACGGTCACCAAAGTGGTTTGGTACCACGTGGGGTAGACAAAGGTGTTTGGTTGGCTAGGTTGGGTACATGATACTTTGCTTAATTAACTGTTATATGTTGTGTATGAAATGTTGTATTAACCGGGGGAAGGGTTACATACTGAGTCTTGGTGACTCACCTTCTCCTTTAACATTTTTCAGGTGACTCGTAGATGGCGGTTGAGGAGCCGGTGGGACTCGAGGCGGCCATGCAAAGGATTTTAATTTACAGAACTTTAAAGTTGTTTAATTTTTATTTTGGGTTGTAATAAGGCCTCCATAAACTATAGTTGCGTTTTATTTTTTTTTTATGTTGGATATTTACTTAAAACTATGTCATTAAATTGAATTAAATCACATGTTTTCTTAAGTTAACACGAAAGAGTTTAATCGTGCCATCGGGTACACTTGAAACTGGTAAAACAATTGGACTTAATTAAAATTTCGAATTAGATCTAAAGGTAGCTTTAACCAGACAACCGAAACGAGGGGTTTTCAATGGAAAATTAAATGTTTTTCGAAATAGCGTTCACAAGGTTTTACTTCGTAATAACTCAAATTCGGTCGTAGTGTTTGGGCCGGGTTTGGGTTGTTACACTAGGTACATGCCGACACAAAAAGAAATATACATCACCACGTTTGAGGTCGGGATCGTTGATGGATGTTGAATCGGTGATCAACTTAAGTACCTAACCTACTCATGGAAAACAAATCGTACGTTGAGTATAAACTCAGTGGTATTTCTATAACCCGAATACTTTAAGTAAAATAATATAACATACACATTTTATCATACATTAACAATAGTCATTTCAATTTATCAATTTATTCTTAATACATTCAAATCTCATCATTTGCTATCTCAATTAGCTTTTCACAATATGTTACACAATTCATATGTATCATTTCCATTCACATTTGGTATTTCCAAATACCTTTCATAATATCACTTCTTTTAATTACCGCTATTAACACGACTCGGACTCTGACGGATACACGGATCCAACCAAAACACACCAGTTTGGCACTCAGTGCCTCATCGGATAATTTGAAGTAATAAGTTGACACCCAATGTCTCATCGGCTAAACCGAAGTAAATTGACACATAGTGCCTCATCGAATTAATTCGAAGTAATAGATTGACACCCAGTGTCTCATCGACTCGAGGTCGAAGTAATCCCTGAACACTTCCAATCCTATGGCATGCCAACTATATCCGACCCAAATTTGCATGATTAATAGGTTTTATTTCCACATTTCAAAAACAATCAATATCAAATATCCACATTTCACATTAATCACAAATTCCTATAAATTCAATTTGATCGTATGTCTTTCGAGTTTTAAAATTTATAAAGAGAATGATCGAACCTAGAAACTAACTCTGACAACGATTGAGGCAAGTGCACCTATCGAACAGTAGTATAGCTTAGGCAAGACCGGATTGTCGAACCCAAAGGAACTAAAAGTACTAATACTAACTTTCTTTCTATTATTTAGCCTAAAATAAGTGAATTTGTTTACTAATCTAAATTAACTAATTACTAAGCTAAAGACGCAAAGACAAAAAAGAATGAATTAGGGAAATACTTGGGAAAAACTCAGTTGATTAAGACGATACTCTTAGGAAGAATCCACCTAGACTTCACTTGTTATCTAACATTGAACCAGACGATTTATTCACTTGACTTGATCCGTAAGACTCCCTAATTTATATTAAACCCTCTCTCGAGGCGAATAACGTCTAACCCTAGGTTAATTAATTGAAATCTCTTTCCCATTAATAACCCCTTAGAATAGTAGTAAATCGATCTATGGACTCCCATATTAGGTTTCACCCTAATCAGACAAAATCTCGTCACCCTATCTCTAGGCGCGCAATCAACTCCGCTTAATTATGCTAGATCTACTCTTAAGCAGGGACTTTTGCTCCACCACCTAAGCACATTCAACTTGAATTAATATCCGTGAAATATCAACACAAGATTTAAGCACACATAATCAAGAACAAATCAAATATTTATCATATAATTCAGAAAACAATAACAAGATTCATCTAGGTTTCATCCCCCCTTCAGGTATCTGAAGGGTTTAGTTCATAATAATAAAGGAAAACATCTCAGAAGAAAAGATAAAACAAAACATAAGAAATCCCTAAAACCCCCTAAAGGAATTGAAGAAGAGATCCTCCGTCTTGAGTAGAATTCCGGCTTCTTGAGATGGATCAACTGGCTATCCCTTGAGAGTTTCCCAAAAATCTAACCTTTTCGGCTCGGCTCCTTGGCCTAGCTAACCGCCTTGACAAAAGCCCTGACAGAAGGCTTGTGTCGAACTCCCCCCTTAAGTTGCCCCCTAGGGTGTTTATATAGGCTTTGAGATGCCTTACTTGGCCTCCAAGTATCCAAATTTGAGTGCAATTCCTATTTGGGGGTTTAATTAGACTTTGGAGTGTGTTTCTTTGCCTCCAAGCATCCAAATCCGAGTAAAACTCCTTTTGGCCGCGGCAGGGACACGCCCATGGCACACGCTCGTATGAATCGTGGCCATGCCGTGTGGACTCCTTTCATGAGGCACGACCGTGTATATCGACTTCAGGCCGTGTTCTAGTATATTGAGAAGGCACGGCCGTGTGGTCTTGGGCCCAGGCCGTGTCAGTTTTGTGATGTGGCCCTGAGTATAAAACATGAAAAGAAAGGATTAAGAGCACCAAATTACATAAAATAAGGGATAATTCATCCAAAAGCATACTAAATGTGGGATTAAAATATGTTACTTTTACGGTTTATCAAATACCCCCACACTTAAGCTTTTGCTTGTCCTCAAGCAAAATTCTCAACTTACAATTAAAACGAACTTTCCATGATTCAATATTCCTATCAACAATGTCTCATCATAATTCATAGATAATTTATACATGGATAATTCAATTCAAAGAGTCCTAAGGATTCAAACAGTCTAAGTCATAGATTTGTAGCTCGAAAATATAGGCTTCTCCCCTTATCTAAATAATTACCTTTAAGTTAAAACTGACAAGGATTGACATCCTCACAAAATATTCACTCTAATCACTCAAAGTGTTTAAGGTTCAAAATTTAGGCACTCAAAAGTCGAACATGAAAAGTTAATCCCTTAGGCTTGCCTGAAAATCAAGTCTCCACCACTGTAATATGAGATGGTGCACAAATCAAAAGGTCTTTAATTAGGGTTGTAACGGGGCTAGGGTTAAGGTGTGGATAGAGGCTAAATTAGAAGGTTAGAATTGAGATTGAATTGATAAATTACCTAACTAGAAACAATAAATTGAATAATTACATAGTGAATTGAAATCTTAATAATACGAGCTTCTTCTTCAATATTTGGAATTCAAACGTATAAGCTCACATAATCACAAAACTAGTAATGAATAACGACTATACTTCGATTTTTATATATATATATAATACATCTATTCATATACTAAGATGAAATAATTAGGTAGCTTAATCAAATCAAATCTCGATATAAGGGTAGTTAAAAAGGATGGTGATAACAAATACAAAGGGTTTTGGGTTAATATTAGTGGTTATGTCAATAAAAAGGGTTGTTAGGATTAAAAGGGGTTCATTAGGGGTTAATTGTGAAGGTAGGCTTTTAATGGAGTTAGTGGGTTAAAACCTAGGTGCCTTAATCATCTCTGTATGTCAAATCATAGGTGTGGTCTCGATATGTATAAACGAGGCAAGTTCTAGAATAACAAATCAATGTTGACATACTCATAATCAATAAAGTGAGCATGAAAAAGAATATATGCTCTATAAGGCTCAAAAACTCACAAAAATTATGGGTATTTTTGACATCAACCTTGTAAATTTCAAACTTCAAAGTAATATTTAAATTCAGGTTAACAACCTAGAATTTTTTTTTTATTTCTTGAAAAATAGACTTATTATGCTTGATTCTCTAGTATTCTTAGAATTTAATTATCAATGCACAATTATCAATGACTTAATCTAAAACACATCAACAAGAATCATAAATCAGGGAAATTTCATTCTAATCATAATATGAGAAACTTACTTTAAGACAAGGTATAATTCAGGGATTTTCAAATAATACTATAGTTAACCCCCCCACACTTAAGATGTACATTGTCCTCAATGTACAAAGATAGATAATATCAAAATAATCTTAAAATCGTAAGATGGGGAGAGAAGTGAAACTTCCTGAATTTTGGATGAAGCCAATAAAAAGAAACCGGATAGGAATTGAGCGGAGGTGAATATGAGGAAGCATCTCGAACCGTTTGAAATTGAATCCTCAAAGTAGCCGGTCTGATTTTATTGTATCCTAAGCTAAATCTAAATGGTATGAAGAATAAGAAGAAAATAATAAAGAAAATAAAAAAATAAAAATAAAAATAAAAATAAAAATAAAAATAAAAGTAAATAATGGAAAATAAAAATAAGAATAAAAGTAAATAATGGAAAATGAAAGAAGAAAGACAAGCTGAACAAGAAAAAGGAAGAAGGGGTCTAAATAGAGATTATGGATCCGGTGGTTGCCCCGCCCTTGTACCTTCCTCGTGATGGCCACACGGCCACGCCCACGGCTACCGTGTGTCCGGAAATCTGCACTTTGGTTAGTTTATAGTTAGGTGCTAAAAAGGAAAAATAAAAGTAAAAGAAGAATTAAAAATGTAAAAATTGATGGGATTAGTGCTCGGGTTGCCTCCCGAGAAGCGCTCATTTATAGTCTTAAGCTAGACTTTACCTCTCATTCGTATGGTCATGGTGGTTTGAGAAGGTGAGAATCCTTTCGTATGCGATCAATTCGGTTATGGATATATAGTTTAAGTCGAGTAATGTTTTCCTCAAAAGTGTTGAATTTAGGATTGCTTACCTCTACCGTGTGCAGATAGGAAGACATTAAGTACCTCAAAAGTGATTTCTTCATTTGTCTTGAGGTCTGAATTGGTGATTCGAGGGTCTTCCTTATTCAACAATACCTGATCCCCTATTTTGAAGTGATTTGTTGTTCCTATCAGCTCGTCTGGGGTTTTCTTTGGTTTCACTTCGTGTATTCCTAGTTTCTCTTTAAAGTGTGTTTTCCACTCGTCTAGTTCATCGACCTGAAGCCTTAGTTCTTCATGAATTAATTCTTTATGGGTACGAGGTCTAAGATTTAGCTCAGCTAGGTGATTTCGTGATGCTTCCTGTAAAGAAGGTTGAACCAAATGGTTATCAATAGAATTAACGTTCGTACCTTTATTACTCGATGTCCTAGCTTAGTCAAGGGCTTGAAGAGTGATTGTTTCGTCGTCTACACGAAGTGTGAATTCACCGAATTCTTCCTCTGTGTGGTCTTTCTTTATTGCATCGGGATATGGCACACGAGGTTGGTACTCTGTAATTACCGGTTTTGGTATATCATGGCACACTTCAACCTTACCTTCACTTACCACAGGTTCTTCCCTTGGGTTTGGTTCGTCTAACCCTTCACTATCGTAAATGGCTTGATTTTGCTCTCTCGGGTTAGTTTCGGTATTGCTTGGCAAGCTTCCTTGTGGTAGTTACGAGATCGACTTAGCAAGTTGTATAACCGACTTAGTAAGTTCCCCAACTAACTCGATTAAGTTCCCCAACTTGGTTCTTGATCCCTTTGATCGATGCTTGTTGGTCATTAAGTGTTGTCTTAGTTTTTGGAGACGGTTATCTCGTGGTCGCCATGAATTTTGTCAAGATCTCTTCAATGTTCGACTCTTCTTCCCGTTGGTGAGGTGGTTGTTGAAAATTTTGATCATCCCACGAGAAATTGGGATGGTACCTCCAACTCGCATTATAAGTGTTATCATAAAAATTATTTTGAGGTCTAGCATAGTTACCCATATAGTGGACTTGTTCGTTCTCCATGCCATATCCGTAGGGTGGGTACTCAGGATTCGCCACGCCTCCTAGATTTGAGTCATATTGCATTATTGGGTGTACATCGAGGTTGAAGACACTGGCTGCTTTGGCTGACCTTGTCCTTGTAACTTGCCATTGATAATTATTCAATGACATTTTCTCTATAAACTAAAATCTTCCTGACAAAAGCAAATAAAAGAAAATTTAGCAAAGTAAAAAAATAAAAAAAATAAAAATAATAATAATAATAATAATGGCTAAAGTAATAAAAATAGAGTTTTCTTAATATTTTAGTTCCCCGACAATGGCGCCAAAAACTTGATCGTATGTCTGTCGAGTTTTAAAATTTATAAAGAGAATGATCGAAGCTGGAAACTAACTCTGACAACGATTGAGGCAAGTGCACCTATCGAACAGTAGTATAGCTTAGGCAAGACCGGATTGTCGAACCCAAAGGAACTAAAAGTACTAATACTAACTTTCTTTCTGTTATTTAGCCTAAAATAAGTGAAGTTGTTTATTAATCTAAATTAACTAATTACTAAGCTAAAGACGCAAAGACAAAAAAGAATGAATTGGGGAAATACTTGGGAAAAACTCAGTTGATTAAGACGATACCCTTAGGAAGAATCCACCTAGACTTCACTTGTTATCTAACACTCAACTGCATTTATTTATTCACTTGACTTGATCTGTAAGACTCCTAATTTATATTAAACCCTCTCTCGAGGCGAATAACGTCTAACCCTAGGTTAATTAATTGAAATCTCTTTCCCATTAATAACCCCCTAGAATAGCAGTAAATCGATCTATGGACTCCCATATTAGGTTTCACCCTAATCCGGCAAAATCTCGTCACCCTATCTCTAGGCGCGCGATCAACTCCGCTTAATTATGCTAGATCTACTCTTAGCGGGACTTTGCTCCACCACCTAAGCACATTCAACTTGAATTAATATCCACGAAATATCAACACAAGAATTAAGCACACATAATCAAGAATAAATCAAATATTTATCATATAGTTCAGAAAACAATAACAAGATTCATCTAGGTTTCATCCCCCCTTCAGGTATCTGAAGGGTTTAGTTCATAATAATAAAGGAAAACATCTCAGAAGAAAAGATAAAACAAAACATAAGAAATCCCTAAAACCCCCTGAAGGAATTGAAGAATAGATCCTCCGTCTTGAGTAGAATTCTGGCTTCTTGAGATGGATCAACTGGCTATCCCTTGAGAGTTTCCCACAAATCTGACCTTTTTGGCTGGGCTCCTTGGCCTAGCTAACCGCCTTGACAAAAGCCACAGCGGCGAAGGCTTTGCGAACTCCCCTTAAGTTGCCCCCTAGGGTGTTTATATAGGCTTTGAGATGCCTTACTTGGCCTCCAAGTATCCAAATTTGAGTGCAATTCCTATTTGGGGGTTTAATTAGACTTTGGAGTGTGTTTCTTTGCCTCCAAGCATCCAAATCCGAGTAAAACTCCTTTTGGCCACGGCAGGGACACGCCCATGGCACACACCAGTGTGAATCGTGGCCATGCCGTGTGGACTCCTTTCATGAGGCACGGCCGTGTAGATCGACTTCAGGCCGTGTTCTAGTGTATTGAGGAGGCACAGCCGTGTAGTCTTGGGCCCAGGCCGTGTCGATTTCGTGATGTGGCCTAATTGGCCCGTTTTAAGCCCGTTTCTTGTTCTTTTTATCCTCTGGTGCTTCCTGAGTATAAAACATGAAAAGAAAGGATTAAGAGCACCAAATTACATAAAATAAGTGATAATTCATCCAAAAGCATACTAAATGTGGGATTAAAATATGTTACTTTTACGGTTTATCACAATTCAATATCAAAATGCTAATTACTTACCTCAATCACTTACCATAAATATTAAATTAAAATATAACAATTAATAATTAGATTCGGATTATAGAAATACAAACCAGAACTTTCGAGCTACTCCTCGTCGACTTTATCTTTTCCTTTCTTAGTCGAGGTTTCCAGCACAACGTTAGCTACGAAATTGAAACAATTAAAATTCATCAATACAATTCAATTCAACTTCACAATAAATATTTCAACTTTTTTATTCAACATATGCCTAAATTCGAATTTAGTCCCTAAACCGAGACTAACTTTATTTCTTCACAATTAATTCTATATTTTCATTCAATTTCCACTTTAAACTAAATTCAACTCTCTAATTTCACTCAAATCCCTAATATCAAAAATTTTACAATTTAGGCCCTAGTACTCAAAAGTTACAATTTAGTCTCTAATACTCTAATTATTCAACATAGACAACATTTAAAATCTCAATATTTTCAAAAATTTTGACATAGGTTAAGTAATATTTAATACCGGGATTCTAAAAACATAAAAATTACAAGAAAAGGGACTAAATTGACTAACCAATTGAGCTTTGAACCCTTGAAACACTAACTTTTCTCCTTCTTTCTTTCTCTTTTTCTTTCCTTTCTTTCCTTCTCTATTTCGTTTCTTTGTTTCGTTTCTTTTTCTATTCTTTTTCTTTTATTTGTTTAGTTATTATAATATAATATATAATATAATATATAATATATATACTTAACTTTTAAGTAATATTATTATAATATTATAATATATATTTTAACTTTAGATTTTTAAATAAATATATACTTATGTCGCCTCAATTTATGTAATTGGCCTAATTGCTTATTTGGCCCTTTTAACTTTCTTTAATCTATAATTTAACTTTCAATCTATATGCAATTTACTCTTTTTACCTTATTATTCTTAATTCAAGCTAATTTACCTAACCAAAACCTAATTCACTACACAACTAACTTCGTAAATATTTTTAATAAATATTTACGAGTCCGTTTTACGAAAACGGAGACCCAAAAATATACTTTCTGATACCCGTGACTATCGGGTCATTACAATGTCCTTTTATTTATACTATTTCAACAATTTAATCCTTAATCGACAAATTCATCAAAAATCACTTAATAAAATACTTATAAATAACAACTAATACTTCAATTCATCCATTAACATCTAAAATCACAAAGATTCATCAATGGCAATATTCAAAATATTTAATAGTTTAAAAAATGAAAGTACGGGCTAGTGTCATGGGTTGCGCATGGGAGCCCGCAACCATGACACATTTGTGCGATCCATCAAGAGGGAAGGAGGTCATTTGGCCCAATCGGACTGGCCCGTTGCTTGAAGAGATTGAAGGTCCATCTATAAGCTTGACACATATGGAAACATAATCTTCGAGGATATGCAATCTTAGATATGATATGTAATCTTAGAAGATATGATTTTGTAATTTTAGAGATTTGATTTGTAGATACCCTTTAATCTTAGCCGTTGATGTACTTGATCTGTACCGTTGGATTTGGGGAGGCTCAACTATAAATAGAGGCCTCTCCCCTCATTGTAAAGCACTTGAGTTTTGAGCAATAAGAATTCTTGAGAGCATTCATTCAAATTTCTCTCTCTCTTGTGTTCTTATTTTTCTGTGGCTTGTTCTTATTTCGTTCTTCGTTCATCCTCGTTTGGCTTTGAGTTACTTTCGTTTGAGTTAGTTTTTTGTGGAGGAATTCTGTTGAATCCTCATATTGTAGGAGTTAGGCTGACTTGGGCGTTTTTAGAAGTAAGAAACTGCCTAAAGCCGCACGGATTGTGAGGCAAAAATTTTAAGTCCGTGACAGTTGGTATCCGAGCTAAGGTTTGCGAAAGCACTGTTGAAGGATGTCGAAAGAAGTTGATTAGAATGAGCTAATGGAGACCCGTGGGAGGGCCAGAAAGGCTAGTCGATTGAGGGACATGTTGTCGAGCTTGGAAAATCGAGTGGTCAATCTCGAGGAGTCTATTGGGGACATGAAGGGGACACTCGAAGTAGTCCTGATACGTATAGAGGAACTGAGGGAAGATAGCAAGGAATTTGTGTTGGACACTCTCAGATCCACTTCAGACAAATTGACGGTAAGGGATGAAGCTCTTGAGGCCCTGGTGACAGCCATGAAAGAGGAGGTTGCTGAGCTTAAAGGGGAGCTCACTATCTGTAAGGCTGCCCTGGGAGTGGGATGTTGCTTCAGGACCAAAGCAACGTCATGTGGATGTTCCAAAACCCGAAAAGTTCAAGGGGGATAGGTCCGCGAGAGAAGTGGATAACTTCCTGTGGGAATTGGAGCAATATTTTCGAGCAATGGGCATTGAAGATGATGCCACCAAGGTAAACACTGCTTCGATTTAATTTTTTTGATATTGCTCTCTTGTGGTGGCGACGTAGGTCCACGGATGAGAAACGTGGAGGAACGGCTATTGGGACTTGGGAGGAGTTCCAAAGAGAGTTGAAGAAGCAGTTTTATCCGTAGCATGCTGAAAAGGAGGCTCGTGCTAAGTTGCGTCGGCTTATGCAACAAGACACCGTTCGAGATTATGTTCGGGAATTCAGTGAGTTTATGTTTCAGATCTCAGACTTGAACGAGAAGGAAGCATTTTATTGGTTCGAGGATGGGATGAAAATGTGGGCTAAGCAAGAGTTGCGTCGCCTAAGTATCACTGAATTGACCGTAGCCATGGCTAAGGTAGAAAATTTCTACGATATTGGGGGAAGAAAGTTTGATAATAGTGAGTCTTCCAAGCCCAAGTCGAGACCCAAAAGCAATGGTGGGGGAGACAAGGATCAAGTAGAAAAGAATGGCGAAGGCCCAAGGACTAGTCAAGGTAAGCCTTGGGATAAGAAGGGACCAATGAGATGCTATCTTTGTCAAAGCCCACATAGGATGAGTGTCTATCCGAAGAAAGCCGCTTTCCATGCCATGGAGGCGCGCGAGGGAGCTGAAGACGACACCAAAAGCCTTAATTCGATATTGGGTGGTGTCGAAGAGAAGGCAAGTAATGGGCTGATGTTTGTGGACATTATCATAGCTGGTAGAGGATTTAATGCACTTGTCGATACTGGTGTGTCTGATTTATTTATGTCTGAAGAAATGGCGAAGGAACTTGGCCTCAAAATTAAAGAAGACTCGGGTTGAATCAAAACGGTGAACTCAGAAAGCATTCCTATAATGGGTGTGGCAAAGTGGGTGGAACTCAAACTTGGCGAGTGGACTGGCAAAGCAACTATTAAGGTAATTTTACTTGATGATTATGAGTTTGTAGTTAGACTAAGCTTACTTGATCGAGTTAATGCGGATATTCATCCTTCAGAGAATTACATGACGATCTCCGATTCAAACCATCGATATTTTGTGTGAATGAGAAGAAAGGGAAGCATGGAGGGAAAAACATTGTCGGTAATCCAATTTGCCAAAGGAATACGTAAAAATGAAGTCTCCTATTTAGCCACCTTAAGGGACAATGTGGATGAGAAATCCGAGGGGGAAATTCCAAAGGAAGTGAAACAGTTGTTGAAGCAATTTCAAGATGTAATGCCCATGGAGTTGCCCAAAAAGTTGCCACCTAATATGGAGGTGGATCACAAGATTGAGTTATCACCCAATACTGAACCGCCAGCAAGGGCACTATATCGGATGTCTCCACCCGAGTTGGAAGAATTGCGGAAGTAGTTGATAGAGCTTTTAGATGTCGGGTTCATTAGACCATCTAAAGCCCCGTTTGGTGCGCTAGTGTTATTCCAAAAGAAGCATGATGGGTCCTTGAGATTGTGCATCGACTATAGAGCCTTAAATAAGATCACTGTGAAGAACAAGTATCCCATTCCTCTTATTGCAGATTTTTCGATCAACTTGGTAGTGCGAGCTGGTTTACTAAGTTGGATTTGCGATCGGGGTACCACCAAGTGAGAGTAGCCGAAGAGGATGAGCCCAAGACAGCCTGTGTGACTCGGTATGGGTCTTTTAAATTCCTTGTGATGCCGTTCGGGTTGACAAATGCTCCAGCCACATTTTGCACCCTAATGAATAAGGTATTACAACCCTTCTTAGATCGTTTTATGGTTGTTTATCTTGACGACATTGTGGTGTATAGTAAGACGCTTGAGAAACATGTGGGACATTTGAGGGAGGTTTTCCAAACCCTACGGGAAAATGAGCTATATGCCAAAAAAGAGAAATGCTCATTTGCCTAACGAGAGGTGCCATTTCTAGGCCATATTGTGGGAGGTGGCACGATTCGAATGGATGCAAGCAAAGTTCGAGCAATTACCGATTGAGAGCCACCAAACAAGGTGACGGAGTTGCAGTCTTTCCTTGGGTTAGCAAATTACTACCGTCGCTTCATTAAAGGCTATTCCAAGATCACTGCACCCTTGACGGACTTCTTGAAAAAGGGTAAAGTGTGGGATTAGGACCCTCGGTGCGAGAAAGCCTTTAACCAAGTGAAGCAAGCATTGATAAGTGAGCCTGTACTTGCGTTACCAGACTTCTCAAAGGCGTATGAGGTACACACGAATGCTTCAGATTATGTGATTAGGGGAGTGTTGATGCAAGATGGGCATCTAATTGCTTTCTAGAGTTGAAAGCTTAATGAGACGGAACAAAGATACACGGTCCAAGAAAAAGAGATGACTGCTGTGGTGCATTGTTTGGGCATATAGAGGCACTATTTGCTGGGTTTCAGGTTCGTGGTATTCACTGATAATGTTGCTAATAGTTATTTTCTAACCCAGAAAAAGTTGTCCCCCAAGCAGGCTCGTTGTCAGGTTTTCCTAGCAGAGTTTGATTTTAGTATGGAATACAAGCCGGGGAGTGCCAACATTGTGGCTGATACGCTTAGCCGAAAAATGGATTTTTCAACGATAAGCCAACCCGATAGTCCCTTATTGGAGCGTATTCAAGAAGGATTGTCCCACAATCCCACAGCCAAGAATCTGATTGAGCTTGCCAAATATGGAAAAACGAGGTGGTTTTGGCTCGAGGGAGAATTGCTATACACTCAGGGGCAACGTCTATATGTGCCTCAACATGGGAATTTTTGAAAGGAAGTCATGAAGGAATGTCATGATTCAAAATGGGTTGGCCATCCCGGTATACACCGCACTTTGGCTCTCTTGGAGGATCGGTTTTATTGGCCTCACATTGGTGATAATGTGGAGACCTATGTGAAAACTTGTTTGGTGTGCCAACAAGATAAGGTCGAGTTGAAGGCTCCTGCTGGTTTGTTACAACCTTTGCCCATTCCAGAGCGCCCATGGGAAAGTTTATCCATGAACTTTATTTTGGGTTTGCCTAAGTTTGATGAATTTGAAAGTATTTTTGTTGTGGTGGACAGGTTTTCGAAGTATGCAACTTTTATACCCGCAACCAAGGAGTGTCCTGCTGAGGAGGCAGCTCATTTGTTCCTTAGACATGTGGTGAAATATTAGGGAGTACCACAGTCTATCATCAGTGATCGTGATGGGCGATTCATGGGCCATTTTTGGATGGAGTTGTTCAAGTTAATGGGATCAGACTTGAACTTCTCCACTAGCATGCATCCACAAACCGATGGGCAAACCAAACGAGTGAATGCATTGCTGGAGACGTATCTTCGGCACTATGTGAGTGCAACACAAAGGGATTGGCCAAAGTTGTTGGATGTGGCTCAATTTTTGTACAACTTACACCAAAGTGGGGCGACGAACCAGAGTCCATTCGAGATAGTGACGGGGCAAGAGCCACTTACACCCAATGCTGTTGCAACTCATTATGCGGGACCGAATCCAGCAGCTTATCGATTTGCGAGAGATTGGCAAGAGCAAAACAATCTAGCTAGAGCTTGTCTACATAAGGCAAGTAAGTGCAACAAGAAGTGGGCGGATCAGAATCGAAGGGATGTGCAATTTTAGGTTGGTGACCCAGTCCTTGCTAAACTGCATCTAATTTTGTGATATGATGGTTTACATAAGGGACTTGTGCAACGATATGAGGGGCCATTTCGAGTTATGAAGAAGGTAGGCAAGGTGGCCTACAAGCTTGAGTTGCCTGAAAAACTCAAAGTCCATCCAGTATTCCATGTAAGTATGCTTAAGCCATTCCATGAAGATGGAGAAGACCCAAATTGAAGCAAGTCTGAACGAGCACCAATGGGGGTAAAAGTCATCTATGATCGAGAGGTCAAAAACATCAAGGCGAATCATGTGGTCAGATGGAAGTACTATCGACCGCGGTATGAATACCTAGTCCGATAGAAGGGATTTCCCGATAGTGAGACAAGTTGGGAACCCGCTGAAGCCTTATGGCAATTCCAAGACAAGATAGATTGGTACCATGTGGAGGACGCGACGAGGGCGTCGCTAGATTCGGTGAGGGAAAATGTCATGGGTTGCGCATGGGAGCCCGCCACCATGACACATTTGTGCAATCCATCAAGAGGGAAGGAGGTCATTTGGCCCAATCGGATTGGCTCGTTGCTTGAAGAGATTGAAGGTCCATCTACAAGATTAACACATATAGAAACATAATCTTCGAGGATATGCAATCTTAGATATGATATACAATCTTAGAAGTTATGATTTTGTAATCTTAGAGATTTGATTTGTAGATACCCTTTAATCTTAGTCGTTGATGTACTTGATCTGTACCGTTGGATTTGGGGAGGCTCAACTATAAATAGAGGCCTCTCCCCTCATTGTAAAGCACTTGAGTTTTGAGCAATAAGAATTCTTGAGAGCATTCACTCAAATTTCTCTCTCTTGTGTTCTTATTTTTCTGTGGCTTGTTCTTATTTCATTCTTCGTTCATCCTCATTTGGCTTTGAGTTGCTTTCGTTTGAGTTAGTTTTTTGTGGACGAATTCTGTTGAATCCTCATATTGTGGGAGTTAGGCTGACTTAGGCATTTTTGGAAGTAAGAAACTGCCTAAGGCCACACGGATTGTGAGGCGAAAATTCTAAGTCCGTGACACTAGCTGAACCTAGTTGCAACAAACTCAAAAACATAAAAATTATTAAAAACAGACCTCAAAATCTCCCAATGCATAGAAAATGGATTGACCAAATCTCTTTTCTCCAAAAATGGAGTTCTTCCCGTCAGAGAAGAAGATTACAAAACAAAATTATGTTTTGTTTTTTTCTTTTTCTTAATTAATACTTATTATTTAATTTATTTGTAGGAGGCCCATTTTGCCCGGGCCCATACACAATTCAAAAACAAAAAATAAAAACAAAAAAATAATAAAGTCCAGTTTTTTTTAACAGTCCAGTTACAACATTAAACCCAGACCCCAACAGACCCTAACCCAACCTAAACTAATACCCAATAGACCCTAGCCTAAAACACTCGTGGCCCAAAAGGCCCAATGCCTAAACAAATTTCAGTAGCCTAGGGTTTCTAAAACCCTAGGCGCCGTAGCAAGCAAGCAACCCCTCCTTACACCGCTGTTGTACCACAATCACCCACGCATGGACAACGCCAGATCATTACCGAATCTACCGCCAGCCACCTGCAAAAAAAGGAAAGAAGAGTAGCAAAAATAGCAAGAGAAACGATAAGATTTTGTATTTCCTTTTTTTTATTTTCTTTTTCGGGTTATATAAACCCCAAAAATAACCTGTAATAGGGGGAGACAGAGGGCAAAATACATGCAAATAGATACAGAGAAATAAACAGAGGTTCATATTTTTATTTTTATTTTTTTTACCATACATATATATATATTTAAATAAACTAAAAAAACTTATCTTTTGGAAATTCCGCCACCACAGCATGTGGTCGCGGCACTACATGAGACGGCTGTCGGAGTCCCCTGGAGTATCGCCGGAAATCGCCCAGGCTTGAGAGAAAAAGGGAAATCCCTTTTGTTTTTTTTTTTAAAAGCTGGTGCAAGAATGAAAAAAAAAATCAGAAATGTCCCTTTTATATAAAACAAAAACGGCGCCATTTGAGAGGGTAGAGGATCCGCGCGTCGACCCAGTTTGTGGCCTGGATCCACGCCTTTCTACCTTAAAGGGTTTATTTTCGCATTAAGTCCCTCCATTCTATATTGTGATGCGATTAAGCCTTATTTCAATTTCTTTACATTTTAATTTTGTCCTGAGATTTACTTTTTATTTCAAAGTAGTTCTAGTTTAAACGCTTCGTTTTGGAATCTGGTTTAATTTCACTTTTAGTCCTTTCTAGTTTATGCGTATTTTATTTTGATCCTTAACCTTATTTCAATAATTTTGTTCATTTTTAAATCGTCCTTTTAATTTTATTTTTAGTTCAATTTCGTCCTTTTTTAATTCTTTTGTCTTTTGTTATTTCATCATTATTTTTTATTTCTATTTCTATTTTTATTTTTACTATTATTTGTACATTAACCTATATTATTTTCAATATTATTATTATCAGTACTTTTAACATTATTATTCCTATTATTATTATTTCATTACTATTTTTTTTCTTACTATTATTTTTCCTATTATTATTAGTACTATTATTATTATTATACGTACTATTATTATTATTACATTTTACTATTATTATTATTTTTAATCTTATTATTATATTTACTATTATTAGTATTTTTTTATAACCTACATTATTATTGCTATTTTTTTATCATTTCTATTATTTTTGTTGTTAATATTACTTTTATCTTTACTACTATTATTATTACTAATTTAGTATCGTTATTATTTTTATTGTAATTATTATTTTAATATTACTACTATCATAACTTTTTAATTTTATAATTATTATTATATTCATTAGAATTATTATCATTTTTTTTATTTGTTACTATTTTTATATATACATGCATATTATTATTATAATTATATTTATCATTCTCATTATTATTTTTATTATCAGCATCCTCATTGTTATTTTACTATTGCTATTTTTTTACTATTATGTTTTATCTATTCTTGTTTCTATTATTTGATCGATGATTTTGAATTATATTTTAATGTATTTTTTATTTTTGCTTTTATTTACTTTTTTTATCAAAATTCATAAAAAAGGTTTCACAAAAGTAATATTTGGTGCTTGGAAGTACAGGAAATCGTGCCCTAACATGCTGGGTTTCGATTTTCCGTTCGTCCCAAGAACTAAATAACCTTTTAAGCTTTTGACCGTGTTTTCTCAACTTTAAAATAAGGCAATATTTCATGTTTGGAAATTCGAGGAATTGTGCCCTAACGTGCTGGGTTTTGATTTTTTCGTTTGGCCAAATAACGAAATACTTTTTTTTTTGAAAATTGTAATGCATGATTTTTGGAAATTATGAAATGATCTTGGTGTCTAGGGTTTGAAATATCGTATCCTAACGTGCTGGATGTGATATTTCATTCTTCCGGAACAGGAGAAGTTTGATATCCAATTCGAATTGTCTAAACATTTTCTAAAGGACTCGTATTTTAAAATCTTTTCAAATTCTCAACATAAGGACATTAATTAATCAATTAGGTACAAATTTTTTTTTGGGCATTACGAGGGTGCTAATCCTTCCTCGTACGTAACCGACTCCCGAACCCGTTTTCTTGTATTTCGTGGACCAAAATCAATGTTTTGAAATAAAATGTTTTACAAGGTGATCCAATCACACCTAAGTAAAAAGGGATTGGTGGCGACTCCATTTCCCTTTTTTAAAGTCGATCCCCGTTTTTAAAATCAACTTTAAAAATGGTTTCGACATTATTAATATTAAAATATATCATATAAACTAACAAAAATATTCACCAACAGCCCACTCAACTATAAAATGGTATATTTACCATATTAGTCCATTAATTTACTTTTTCATATCTTTAGTTAGTAGAATTCAACTTTCACACTATTTACGATTTAATCCTTTTTTTAATTAATTAACTATCGAAACATTAAAACTTCTTAACGAAACTTTAATACAACCTTAATAACACCCCATAAATATTTATAAAAATATTTAAGGCTCAATTTATGGAAACGAGGTCCCGATACCTCATTTTTTAGACCACTTGACTTTAAGGTCTTACCACTTGAACTTAATTAATCATTTATATAACATAAATTACCATATCAAAAACCTTTTTAAAGTCATATTTGACTCGTAAATATTAAATAATAATATTTATGAACTTACTCGTCGAATTTGTGGCCCCGAAATCACTGTTTCTGACACCACTGAAAAACAGGCTGTTACATTTCCCGTAATGAATATTATGTTGGGAAAGGTTATCTGACTGGAGGTTTATTCGTGATTAAGACTATGTTTAATGATAATAATAAATTCACCACTTTTGCTTATATTATGAATCCTTTGATATGTGACATGCTAGATTAGGTTACGTGGATATTCATTCTCTAAAAAAGCTCATAAAAATGAATCTACTCCCAAATCTAGATGATAGTAGCTTTAATAAATGCAAAATTTGTGTTGATTCCAAGCATGATAGACCTTTCTTAAAAACTCTTACTGATAGGAAGATTGAACTTCTAGAGCTAGTTCACACCGATCTAGTAGACTTTAAAAACATAGAGAGTAAGAGCGGAAAACACTACTATATCACCTTTATAGATGACTACTTTAGATATACAAAGGTTTATCTTCCAAGATTAAAAGATTAAACTGATGAAACTTTTCTTATTTATAAAGCATAAGTAGATAACCAGTTTGATAAGAGAATAATGTAACATCCTGTTTTTGGGTCTAGTCGGAACAGTGGTTTTGGGACCACAAATTCGACACAGAAAAATTTATTTTTATTATATTTTTATGGTCTACAGTTTTATGGAATGATTTTGCGAAAATTTCGTTCAAAAATTTTGACGTTTGGCCACTCAATTTAGTCAAAAGGACTAAATTATAATAAGTGCAAAATGTGAGTTCTATAGGTTAAAGGTGTCTAATTGTTATGAAATTTTAAATTGGAGGTCTTTAAATGGTAATTAGACCATTGGTTAAGTTGGTGGACAAAAATGGACATGGTTAGGTATGTTTATAAAGTTTTTCATTAAGGGCATTTTAGTAATTTGGTAATTAAATGAATTAAAAAGCCAAAATGAAGCCAAAATTTGTCCATCTTCTTCCTCCCATGGCCGAATATACCAAGAAGCCAAAGCTAGGGTTTTGGCCAAGCTTTCAAGCTCGACTGTAAGTCCGTTCTAGCCCCGTTTTTAATGATTTTTATGTTTTTGAAATCCTTGTAACATAATCTACCTATTTCTAGTACTAATTTGAGAAATGGTTGAAGGTCTAGGGTTTGACCCAAAATTTGTCCATCTTCTTCCTCCCATGGCCGAATATACCAAGAAGCCAAAGCTAGGGTTTTGGCCAAGCTTTCAAGCTCGACTGTAAGTCCGTTCTAGCCCCGTTTTTAATGATTTTTATGTTTTTGAAATCCTTGTAACATGATCTACCTATTTCTAGTACTAATTTGAGAAATGGTTGAAGGTCTAGGGTTTGACCCATGTTGAACATGTATATATTTTTATGTTTAATGGTAGAAAATGCATGATAGTTGTTAGATAAACAACTTTTGCTAAGTGATTTTATATGAAAATGCCTAAAAAGGACCTATTTGTAAAAAGTTGTAAAAATGGGTGTTAAGATGTGAATAAAAGAAAATTGTGGGCTTCTATAAGCATGTATAAGGTTCGGCTAGGCATGGGTATTGTAGAATTTGAGTACATTTCATTTTACTAGCCTAGGGACTAAAATGTAAAAATGTCAAACTTCAGGGGTAAAAATGTAATTTTTTCATTAATGTGATTCTGGGCTGATTTGAATAGTATAATGATTAAATAAGCTAAATATGATATTATAGATCAAGAAAAATGAGGTTCGGAATTAAAACGAGGGAAAAATAAGTATTTGATAGTTAGGTCCTTTTTTGCCATTTTTATGCCGAGGTAAGTTCGTATGTTAATAATGCAATGTTATATTTGTATTTTAATATTTTGATATTGCATGAATTGTATGATTGATTCTATGAGCATATTCGACGAAGTTTCGACAAGCGAGAAAATCTTGGTTGAACCGTAGGAATAGATTAGGATACAAGTGACATGTCACTAGGAACCCATGTGATTATGTGATTTATGAGTCCCGGGTGCTGGTCATGTACGTCCTACTGGTGGCTGGGTATACCGGCATATGTTATGGATACCTGACAGCTTGTGTGAGCAGCACCGCGTCGCTACGTCTCGACTGACAGCTTGTGTGAGCAGGCCCGCGGATAGTTCGAGAGCGAGCCTATATGTGTTATGAGATATGAGGTAGCATTGGCTACATATGTGGCACTTTGATAAACCATAAAAGTAACACATTTTAATCCCACGCTTAGCGTGTTTTTGGATGTTTATTTATATAATTTAGTGAATTCGATGCTCCTAATCCTTTAAATTCATGTTTTTATACTTAGGAGAGCATAGGGAAGCGGAAGGAGCGGAAAACGGGCCAAAATCGGACAAAACAGGCCATCTTAAGGATCCACACGGCCAAGCCAGAACCACATGGGCGGAGCACATGCCCGTGCCCGTGTGTCCAGCCCGTGTGGTTCACGAGTCACCCAAATTTCCACACGGCCTGGGCACTCTCACACAGGCTGATCACATGCCCGTGTCCCTGTCGCACCCTGCTTTGTTTTCACGCAGAAAAAGCCAATTTTTAGGGTTTCTGAGCCTTCTAAAGTCTATAAATACACACCAGAGGAAGACCTAAGAAGAGACGCAGAGTAGAATGAACAAATTACTCGAAGGAAGCCGTCGGAATCATCTCGGAAGCAGATCCACTCCAAGATTGAAGATCTCCATCAAGTTCCTTAGAAGTTTTTGGGTTCTTTATGTCTTGTTGTTTTCTTTATTCTGAGATGTTTTCCTTTTACGTTATGAACTAAACTCCCTAAATACCTAGGGAGGATGAAACCTAGATGAATCTTATTATTTAATAAATCTGAATTACATGATAAATACTTGTTCTTGTTCTTAATTATGTGTTCTTAACCCTTGCTTTAATATTTTCAGGATATTAATTCAAGATTGATGTGCTGTAACATCCTAAATTTACGGGCCTATACATTTAGTGTAGGGATAGGTTTACTATGTTAATTTAATTGATAGGGGTCTAAATTTGGGCTTAGAATTAGGCAAAAAGGCCCAGATTAAAGTGGCATCATTAACAGTTAAAAAGGAACAAGTTTGGGTCGCAAGAAGCCCATGTTTTAGGCTAAATTCGACACTTTAAATGAAGAGAGGGTGACGCCACACACAAGGAATTAGGGGCCCAAGTATTAAGTTTAATGAGGCCCAAATTTTTTAATTTAAGTGAGTTAAATTTGGCATTAGGGATTAGTAGAGGTGGACGGGTACAAGGCTATAAAATAGGAGAATTTATGTGGATTTTTAAGTGATAATATCATAGATAAAAAGGAGAAAAGTTAAGAGCTTATCTTCAAGGGAAGTGTTGGCCGAAAATCCACCACCTAGAGGAGTGTAAAATTCGGCTACTGCATGGCAAGGAGGGTGTCGAATTTCTCCTCTCTTTTAGCTTGAATTTTAAGGGTGTTTTCGGTTTTTAGCAATAGGTGCCAAAATATCTATAAATAGGGGCTAGCTCCTTGATTACGACACTTCGAAAACCCTAAATTTCTCTCCCATTGTGCCGAAATTCCCTAGCCTCTCCTCTCCAATTTCTTTTCTCCAATTTCTTTAAAAGCCAAACTCTTCTCCACTTTTTCCTTCTCGTGCCGATTTCTCTAGGAAGCCAGAAGCATCCATAGTCTTTTCTTCTATTCATCCTATTTGAGAATTAGTTCTATACTTAGGCATTTAAATCTTCCATGGGCATTGCCGAATCCTCTCTCTAGTACTAGCCGAATCTCCTATGCTAAGGTAAGTGTTGATTTTTGATTAGTTCTCATGATCTATTCCCGTTTTTGAAAGGCAAAAGCCAAAAGCTAATAGTTTAATGGTTTTATGATGGGCGGCAATTCGGGATTTGAAGGAAGCTTAGTCGACTAGATCTAAAAGCCGAAAATCATAAGTCTCCAATTTCGGGATTTTAAGGTAAGAAGATTTGTTATTCAAATATATAAAATTGGGTAGAACACTAACCATGGCCGAATATAGGAGAGGCCCTAGTTTCAGCATCTTTTAGACTTTTTGAGCAAAGTTGTAGCAAGGGTATCGACATTAATCAGTGTGTGTAGATCTCTAACACACTACTAATAAACCTGTATGTATGTTTATTTATATATGTTATGGGCTAAAAGCCGAATGAGGTCGTGTAGACAGTCGAATGGAACCCTAAAAGGGTTAGGCAAAGATGCCAGTGCGTAAACATAGAACTCCTATGTGTATCGAAAAGTATATAAGTCTGTATGATGTTTTCTTTATGTATGTATGCATGGGGTGGGAATGATGATATTGAAGGGGAAGTGCATGATAGGTCACTTGGTGATCGGTGGTAGAAATCCCACATAATTTAAATGAAAGGTCACATAGTGATCGATGGCGATGCCACGTTAAATGATTCCTAATTAATAGGAATAGGCAGTACGGCTGTCGTTTTGGTGTGTAGCGGATGGAGGGTTGATTGTAGAAATCCCCAAGGTGTGATGGTTGGTACGGGATGGTGTGTAGAGGATGGAAACCTAGGATGGGTTGGGTTTTTCATTATTTATTGTTTAGCATGTGATTATGATTGATACCTTTATGCATGGGCCAAGGCCCATAATGTGTTTGTGGGCTCAGGTTGTTGTGTGTTTTGAGATTTATACACTGAGTCTTGGTGACTCACGCTTTCCTTTTCTCTACTCTTCCAGATGAGCAGTAGATCGTGGACATGGGAGCCGAGACGGACTCGAGGGGCCATCAAGCTTTGTTTCTATAAATTATTATTTTTGGGGATTTCTTTAAGTATTATTTTATTTTTACTTTGGAATTATCAATGTAATAAGGCCCCATAGTTTTATCCAACTAAGTAGTTTTAATGTTCTGCAACTTATGAGATTATGTCAAAGGTTTAATTATACTTAATACAAGGTTTTATTTTTAAAATGCCGCTTATTTACTTAAATAATGTCTATTTAATTTACGACTTCCAAAACCAACAAGACAAAAGTTTTTAATGTACAACTAGTAGCATACCAGATCTGGTCGAAATGCATGGGCCGGGTTTGTAACACCCCAAACCCGGCCCATTCGTTACGACCGAATTTGAGATGCCACTGCGGAAAAACGTTTGAAGACTGATTTCACTTTTGGGAAAAACATTAAAAATTTTGTCATTTGAAAACCATGTCCAATTAAAAATTCTAAATAATATAAGCTTGACAAAAATATCCAAATTAAAAGCACTTCCAAATAATAATTTAATGGTCGTCTAGCTTAAACATAATAAAAATGCTCAAATAGAAATACTTAAATACTTTAACTGGGCCTTATTACAATAAATAATTAAACAAAAGTTCTTAGTAATAAACTAAATAAAATAAAGAAGATGTCTTCTGCATGGGCCACCTCGTATCCACTCCAACCCGGTCCAATCACCACGAATCATCTGCGATGTTTAATAAAAATTGGGTGAGTCATACAGACTCAGTTTGTAATTAATCCACTGAATTCCACCCACATGTTAACCACATATTAACCCATATATCAGATAACAAATATCATATTCACATGTTAACACATTCTCGGGCTTGGCCCATATTCATATCACATTCATCTAATAGGGTAGTTAACCACATAATTTCCACATACTTGGCTTAGCCAATTTCCACATCGATCCACATTCATATACTGGGGCTTTGCCCATTTCCACATTAATCCACATATCATATTGGGCTTGGCCCATTTCCACATATGTTCACATACGAAATCATGCAATTATGAAGCCCAACCCAAACCTAGGGTCCATCCGCTACACACCCCCTTATCCAACCTACCACACACCGGGGATTATCAAATCACCCTCCCTTTTCACTCCAAAGGCAATCACTTTGCCGTCCCACGTACTATTAAGCACAATAGTCCACAACGCGACCTCGATCGGCGCCAATCCACGATGTAGCCGTAGCTAACACCAAAACCACGATGGGACACATAGTCACTCATCAACCACGATATGGCACATAGCCGATATCAACCACGATGAGGCACATAGCCACTCATCAAGCCACGCCGAACTAAATCGCAATTAATCCACAACGTGACCTCGGTCAACGTCAATCCACGATGTAGCTCAAGGCTAACATCAAAAACCACGATGGGACACATAGTCACTCATCAACCACGATATGGCACATAGCCGATATCAACCACGATGAGGCACATAGCCACTCATCAAGCCACGCGAACTAAATCGCAATTAATCCACAACGTGACCTCAGTCAATGACAATCCATGATGTAGCTCAAGGCTAACATCAAAAACCACGATGGGACACATAGTCACTCATCAAGCACGATATGGCACATAGTGATATCAACCACGATGAGGCACATAGCCACTCATCAAGCCACGCGAACTAAATCGCAATTAATCCACAACGTGACCTCGATCCAACGTCAATCCACGATGTAGCTCAAGGCTAACATCAAACCACGTACTCAAGTACACCCGCATCTTCTTTCATATCCCAACCCATGCACATGCCACATAAAATAATGATACAATGTAATGATGCATGAGCATGTTCATCAAGCATATTATCACATATTCATATTAATAATCACATATCATCAGGTTTGGTACTTACCGGATTATCGACATACTCCTTGAGGGTATCCTTATCACAATTTCCACTGCACTAGTTAGCACATTCATAACACATACACATTTCACATACATATCATATACCCGGAAAATGGTGGGTTAATCACACACCGATCACTTGGAGAACTATGCTTTCGATCATGATGCTATCACTAGGCGATACTACGGCTATTTGCCTACTTTCTTGTTCTGACGCTGGTCCACACCCCGGTGGCCAATCCCTAACTGCAGAAATAGATCTCTTCTTAAACTTGGGGACAGAGACCTTCCCTTTCCCTTCTTGAATGATATTCGCCTCCATCAACACACTTAATCAGAACAATCGATTTAATCATCAATATACGAATTCTTAACCAAATATCCACAACTTATCATACTTACCGAAAGGGTCTTGAAATCCCAAAAAGCTTGATCTAATGCTTGGATCCTTAATCCCTACATTTGATTAATCACCTACTACTTTAATAAAAAGCCATTCGGCCATAAATCCAAATCCTAATAGGATTAGTATACTTAAACTTACCTTGTTTCCGTTTGACTTAAGAATCAAGTCTTGAAATCTCTGCTATACTCTTCTTGCATTCGGCCAAGCATTGAATCAATTAACTTGGTTAGTTCTCGGCTTTTGAATAATTAATGAACACATATATTTACCAAACATGGCCTTGGCCGAATGCTATAGACACTTACCTTGTGGATTTTAGATCCCGAAACTCACCGACTAACTAGGGAACACGTGGCCTATGGTGTACCTTCGGGAAAAGAACTTCTCCTTCCATGTAGTCGACACTTAGTAAATCCCGAAATATCTCTTCAAAGTTTTGGCAACAAGATATTAATGGGGTTAGTCCTAGATATTGGCAAATCTTAAGAAAAAAGGATGAAACCGAATGAGATCTTACCCTTACTTGAAGAAATCGATTGCACCTTCACTTCAACCTTCAGAGATTCGGCTATGGCTAGATGATGATCTCACAACTTTCGGCTTTTGGAGGGATTAGAAAGAAAAGAGAAGGAAGAATAAAGATGGAGGATTCGGCTAGAACACAAGGTATTTCGGCTTGGCAAAAATAAAAGAAGAAGAAGATTTGGTGAAGAGAATTCGGCAGAGGCTTTCAAAGAACAGATAATAGTGCAGAATGGCCTCTCTTTTCCTTTTATAGCCGAAATTATCATCTAAGGAGTCCCTTACTTGGCCACCACTCTTCTATTTTAATAGCTTTATCTCTTTAATTATCACTTAAAATAAAAGATAATTCAGCAACTATCCTTACTTAGCCGAAATTATTAAACTCAAAGTCCCTTACTTGGCCATCACTTCTCCCTTATTTTCCTCTTTATCTCTTTATTCAAATTAAAAGAATTTAATCCAACAATTATCTCTTGAAAATAATGATAAATAAATCCCTTATTTATCCACTATTTATAAAATAATAAAAGCTCCTAATTTATAGCCATGTGCATCCACCTCTCTGCTCCTTGTAGCAAAATAAAATTTCTTTTATTTGCTTCCCATGTGACTCGAACTCAGGCCCATTCCTCTTGCATATGGAACCATTTCCATAGGCCCTAAGTGGCATCTTCAGACCACTTTTCCAAGCCTGTTGTGTGTCAAATTTCACAAACTTTTTCTTTTAAGGCCACCTTGCCTTAATTTCCCTTTTAAACCTTAAAACTCGTCATTTCTAGGTCATTTCTAAGTTTCCAAAAATTTTCGATCGGCTCTATAAACTTGACATTTCCTTACATTTCCATGACATTTCCTTACAAGACATTTCCTTACATTTCCAAGGTTCTAAAATGTTCACTTTCCTCTTTTAAACTTAACATTTCCATACATTTCCGTGTTTCCAAAAGTGTTCAAAATATATTCATAACACATAAGATATGTCATTTCGCATACAATTAAACCAAAAATGCATAGGCCCTTTTAGGATGTTACAGCTTCTACCCTCCTTAAAAATAATTTCGTCCTCAAAATTACTTATTAACGAATAATCGTACATCTTAACTCACCGCACTACGCGCTTATGTCGCGCGCTCACGATCTTAATAGAACCATCGGACTTTCTAGGCACGCCTCTAAGTTCACGTCCCCTAGAACTCATTTCTAACGTCGCGATTTAATCTGATTAAAAAGTTTTATGCATCGTAAATTTTGTTCCACCGATTATTCGCGAACGCTTTATGAAAAGAGATGTTCGAAGTAGTTCTTTCGATCAACCAAAGTTTCTAGTTCAAGTTCACTACTCTAACTCGAGGAGTCACATTCACATTCATAAGAGAAGACACATTCATTTCTCCATGAAGTCACATTCATTCACAACATCATTCACTACACTTTTATGGCCATTCCATCCATTTCCCTACCTGTGGGTAATTTCGTCATTTTCCTACAAGGGTATTTTGGTAATAAATCGGGTCAATTCGAAAATATTTTTCAAATTAGAGGTATTTCAGAATTTACAAAATCTCTGGGTTATTTTGTTTTCCAAATCGAGAGGTGTTGCAAAAATTTGAAATCGAGGTTATTTCGGTAATTTTGGAAGTCAAAGCGCCCAGTAAATTTTCCAAATCAGGGTATCTTGTTATTTGTAAAACAGAAGTTTTGATATCTTTGTAAAGTAGAAATATTGTAGCAAACGTCGAGGGGTATTTTTGAAAATCTTAAGAACTAAGGGTATTTTAGTAATTTACAATACAGGCATTTTTGTAATTTTGTAAATCGGAGATATTTTGGAAAATTTTCACAATAATCTTTTACTACAATTAAAAGGGTAATTTAGGGATTTTAAAACTAGGGTTTTTATCATGGCTAGTCCCTTTCGGGTTTTAATTATCGGGTTTAGCCCGTGAATAAGTCCTCTTGGTTAGGGTGAACCGTAGCTACGCACTGCAGGATTCGAGTAAAGAGGAGGTGAGTCGCTAGGACCGCTTAAATACCAAGCTCTTATCGAATCCACTCCTAGACATGCGCACAACAGTTTGCCACACCCTAGCTCGGCGACTTACTTCACAGGTTTGTTTAATAGTCCTTAAGTCTTATGCATGTGTTTGAGTGCACTAGCCCTAGGGTTCAATAGCCCTAATATTCTAATCTACGAGCCCAAATAAGCCCATAACAGTTCACATAAACAATTCACTTCAATAATTAGAAGTACTTACAGTGGACTTGGTAGAGATACAAAGTGCCATGCCGTAATAACTTTGAAAAGTTTATGAAAGCCCATACTTTTGAAAAGCCCATCTTTGAAAAAAATTATTTTGGACCCAAAACCCTCAAAGCCGAGTTTTGAACCGGCTCGATACCAATTTGTAACACCCCAAACCCGGCCCATTCGTTACGAATCGAATTTGAGATGCCACCATGAAAAACGTTTGAAGACCGATTTCACTTTTGGGAAAAACATTAAAAATTTTGTCATTTGAAAACCATGTCCAATTAAAAATTCTAAATAATATAAGCTTGACAAAAATATCCAAATTAAAAGCACTTCCAAATAATAATTTAATGGTCGTCTAGCTTAAACATAATAAAAATGCTCAAATAGAAATACTTAAATACTTTAACTGGGCCTTATTACAATAAATAATTAAACAAAAGTTCTTAGTAATAAATCAATAAAATAAAGAAGATGTCTTCTCATGGGCCACCTCGTATCCACTCCAACTCGGTCCAATCACCACGAATCATCTGCGATGTTTAATAAAAATTGGGTGAGTCATACGGACTCGATGTGTAATTAATCCACTGAATTCCACCCACATGTTAACCACATATTAACCCATATATCGATAACAAATATCATATTCACATGTTAACACATTCTGGCTTGGCCCATATTCATATCACATTCATCTAATAGGGTAGTTAACCACATAATTTCCACATACTCGGCTTAGCCCATTTCCACACCGATCCACATTCATATACTTTGGGCTTTGCCCATTTCCACATTAATCCACATATCATATTGGGCTTGGCCCATTTCCACATATGTTCACATACGAAATCATGCAATTATGAAGCCCAACCCAAACCTAGGGTCCATCCGCTACACACCCCTTATCGAGCCTACCACACACCGTGGGGATTATCAAATCACCCTCTCTTTTCACTCCAAAGGCAATCACTTTGCCGTCCACGTGCAATTAAGCACAATAGTCCACAACGCGACCTCGGTCGCGCGCCAATCCATGATGTAGCCGTAGCTAACACCAAAACCACGATGGGACACATAGTCACTCATCAACCACGATATGGCACATAGCCGATATCAACCACGATGAGGCACATAACCACTCATCAAGCCACGCGAACTAAATCGCAATTAATCCACAACGTGACCTCAGTCAACGTCAATCCACGATGTAGCTCAAGGCTAACATCGAAAACCACGATGGGACACATAGTCACTCATCAACCACGATATGGCACATAGCCGATATCAACCACGATGAGGCATATAGCCACTCATCAAGCCACGCGAACTAAATCGCAATTAATCCACAACGTGACCTCAGTCAATGTCAATCCACGATGTAGCTCAAGGCTAACATCAAAAACCACGATGGGACACATAGTCACTCATCAACCACGATATGGCACATAGCCGATATCAACCACGATGAGGCACATAGCCACTCATCAAGCCACGCGAACTAAATCGCAATTAATCCACAACGTGACCTCAATCAACGTCAATCCACGATGTAGCTCAAGGCTAACATCAAACCACGTACTCGAAGTACACCCGTACCTTCTTTCATATCCCAACCCATGCACATGCCACATAAAATAATGATACAATGTAATGATGCATGAGCATGTTCATCAAGCATATTATCACATATTCATATTAATAATCACATATCATCAGGTTTGGTACTTACCGGATTATCGACATACCCCTTGAGGGTATCCTTATCACAATTCCCACTGCACTAGTTAGCACATTCATAACACATACACATTTCACATACATATCATATACCTGGAAAACGGTGGGTTAATCACACACCTGATCACTTGGAGAACTATGCTTTCGATATTGATGCTATCACTAGGCAATACTACGGCTATTTGCCTACTTTCTTGTTCTGACGCTGGTCCACACCCCTGGCCAATCCCTAACCTATGAAAATAGATCTCTTCTTAAACTTGGGGACAGAGACCTTCCCTTTCCCTTCTTGAATGGTATTCACCTCCATCAACACACTTAATCAGAATAATCGATTTAATCATCAATATACGAATTTTTAACCAAATATCCACAACTTATCATACTTACCGAAAGGGCCTTGAAATCCCGAAAAGCTTGATCTAATGCTTGGATCCTTAATCCCTACATTTGATTAATCACCTACTACTTTAATAAAAATCCATTCGGCCATAAATCCAAATCCTAGTAGGATTAGTATACTTAAACTTACCTTGTTGCCGTTTGACTTAAGAATCAAGTCTTGAAATCTCTGCTATACTCTTCTTGCATTCGCCAACCATTGAATCAATTAACTTGGTTAGTTTTCGCTTTTGAATAATTAATGAACACATATATTTACCAAACATGGCCTTGGCCGAATGCTATAGACACTTACCTTGTGGATTTTAGATCCCAAACTCACCGAATAACTAGGGAACACGTGGCCTATGGTGTACCTTCGGAAAAGAACTTCTCCTTCCTTGTAGTCGACACTTAGTAAATCCCGAAAGATCTCTTCAAAGTTTCGGCAACAAGATATTAATGGGGTTAGTCCTAGATTTCTGCAAATCTTAAGAAAAAGGATGAAACCGAATGAGATCTTACCCTTACTTGAAGAAATCGATTGCACCTTCACTTCAACCTTCGTAGATTCGGCTATGGCTAGATGATGATCTCACAACTTTCGGCTTTTGAAGGGATTAGAAAGAAAAGAGAAGGAAGAATAAAGATGGAGGATTCGGCTAGAACACAAGGTATTTCGACTTGGCAAAAATAAAAGAAGAAGAAGATTTGGTGAAGAGAATTCGCAGAGGCTTTCAAAGAATGTATAATAGTGCAGAATGGCCTCTCTTTTCCTTTTATAGCCAAAATTATTATCTAAGGAGTCCCTTATTTGGCCACCACTCTTCTATTTTAATAGCTTTATCTCTTTAATTATCACTTAAAATAAAAGATAATTCAAAGAACTATCCTTACTTAGCCGAAATTATTAAACTCAAAGTCCCTTACTTGGCCATCACTTCTCCCTTATTTTCCTCTTTATCTCTTTATTCAAATTAAAAGAATTTAATCCAACAATTATCTCTTGAAAATAATGATAAATAAATCCCTTATTTATCCACTATTTATAAAATAATAATAGCTCCTAATTTATAGCCATGTGCCGTCCACCTCTCTGCTCCTTGTAGCAAAATAAAATTTCTTTCATTTGCTTCCCATGTGACTCAAACTCAGGCCCATTCCTCTTGCATATGGCGCCATTTCCATAGGCCCTAAGTGGCATCTTCAGACCACTTTTCCAAGCCTGTTTGTGTGTCAAATTTCACAAACTTTTTCTTTTAAGGCCACCTTGCCTTAATTTCCCCTTTTAAACCTTAAAACTCGTCATTTCTAGGTCATTTCTAAGTTTCCAAAAAATTTCGATCGGCTCTGTAAACTTGACATTTCCTTACATTTCCATGACATTTCCTTACAAGGCATTTCCTTACATTTCCATGACATTTCCTTACAAGACATTTCCTTACATTTCCAAGGTTCTAAAAATGTTCACTTTCCTCTTTTAAACTTAACATTTCCATACATTTCCAGGTTTCCAAAAGTGTTCAAAATATATTCATAACACATAAGATATGTCATTTCGTACAATTAAACCAAAAATTCATAGGCCCTTTTCAGGATGTTACAGGGTTTGGGGTGTTACATGTGCTTATTCAATGGAGCAAAAGTCCCTATTTAAGAGAAGATCTAGCATAATTAAGCGGAGTTGATTGTAACCCTAGAAATAGGATGACATAAATCTGCCGGATTAGAGTCAAACCTAATAAGGGAATCCATAAATCGAGTTAATGTGATGATAGGGGTTTTAATTAGAAAGAGATTTCAATTAATCAACCTAGAGTCGATTGTTTTTAGTCTCGAAAGAGATATTAACATAATTTAGGGATTTCTACGGATCAAGGCAAGTGAATAAATCGTTTAATTCAGAGTCAGAATAATAAGTGAAGTCTAGGTGGATTCTTCCTTGGGTATTGTCTTTATTCATTGGTTTATTCGATTACTCTCTTCACTCTCTGTCGCGTTCATATTAAATTAATTAGTTAAATTTTAGATTAAAACAAATCCCCTTAATTATTAGGCTAAATAATAAAAAGATAGTTATTACTAGTAATTTTGGTCCTTGTGGATACGATATTCAGGACTCATCAAAGCTATACTACTGTTCGATAGGTGCGCTTGCCTTTGTTGAAATATTAGTTAGTTTCAAGCCCATCACACTTATGTGCAAGATTTTTTCGTGTATCCGATAGTATTCCAAGTGGTTCGACGAAAAATACAACGGGTATGTCAAAGAAGAGAAAGAGCATGTAAGTATTACGAATTAGTACAGGTATGTACATAAAGTTTATAAGCATTGACTTCATGATATTGTGAGTTCATGGTTTCCACGAGAATGTTTTTGTGAAAACCTTGTGATCATTGGTCTATACTTGTGATGTATGAAATACATGGTAAATTCGGTTGATTATTATGTGATTGGTTTTCGGGCCAAATTGAGTTATGATATAGCATGTTTTATTCACACAAATTGTGATTTATCGGATACAAGAAAAAGGGAAGATTAGCATAATTGCCTATTAAAAATGGTTATGGAAGTATGGGAAGATAAGAGTTTAGATAATTGAAAGATGTTAAAGTATATGCTTGAAATGTAAATACTCATAATGTAACATCCTAGATTAGGGGTTATGCGTTCGTGCATAATTCATGAGTAGTAGGTTTTGGCAGTGCTTGGAAGTGAATTAAGGGTTTTAAAATTCTAGGATGGAAGAGAGAGCTTTGGACAATTATTGGTTTTAAGTTAAAAAGGGGAGCTAGGCTAAGGGGCTTTAAGAAAAGTTGTTGGGGGTTTATGGCATAAGAAATGCCTTGGTAAAGTGGCTTCCATGCGCCACTTAAGGAAATGGATATAACGTCAACAAGGGCACAGGTTCAAGCACGGCGGCAGAAGTGGTGTTTTATTTTTGGGTTTTGGCGTTAAAAAGGAAGGGGCTGAGTTAAGGAGGGTTTAAAGGATTTTGTGGGCATTGGTGGACAAGAAAGACGGGTTGGTGGAGTGGCTTGGGGCGCCACTTAAGGGTCTTGGCGAAGGGACTCAAGTTCGAGCCATGAGGGAAGCGCCTGGTGTGTTTTATTTTTGTTTTGGCGTTAAGGCAAGGGTGAACTAAGGAAGGAGGTCTTAAAACAATATGTGGCGGGTTTATATCACAAAAGAGACAGTAGTAGAGTGGCTTGGGGCGTTATATGGGACTTACGGCAATGAGGGCTAAGGTTCGAAACTTGGTGGCAGCACATGGGTGTTTTATTTTGTTTTTTTTTTTTTTTGCATGTGACGACAAAGCAATGGAGAAGAGTTGGACGGCACATGGGTTTCTAAAAGGTAAGGATTAAGTTTGTTTTTGTTTTTGAATTAATGGGATATAGGATAAATGCTTTGAATTTTATTTTTTTATTTATTTTAAGATAGAAGGTAAGGGTGGCCTTATTTTATTGAATAAGTGATAAGGGATAATGGTTGTGTTTCTTTATTATTATTTTTTCTTAAATGAAGTTATAAGGCTTGTTTTTAATTGTTTTAAATATTAAGATAATAGATGAGTGTGGGACTCTTTTGGGTACGCATTTTCGGTCATATAGAAGGGGGTAGTGCCGAATTCTTCTTTTAATAAGCACCCATTCCCTTTTTATTTCTTTTTTTTTAGTTGTTTGCCAAATTTCTTTATATTTCTATGAAAGCCGAATGCTCCTAAGTCCCTACCGTTCTTCCACTTTTCTTTTCTTCAACTCCACATTTGTTTTATTGATAGCCGAATTTCTAAGTAAGCCTCATCAAGCATCTTTTCTTTACCATTGTTGTTTTCAAGAGCCGAATATCTCATTACCTTTAAAGCCATTGCCGAATCTCCTAGGATGGTGTTGCCGATCTCTTGCTCTTAATTTCGTCTCAAGTGTAGTGGTAAGTAATCGTCACTCTAAACAATTGGTTTTGAGTTCTTATATTGGTATGTCAAAACCAAGTGATTGGTCTTAGTTTTTATAACATGGCTGAATGTCATAGTGCCATTAAGTATGTTCTCTTGTGTGTAGCCAAAAGAAGGAAGCATTGAGGAAGTCTCTTGGATTCGATCATCTAAGGTAAGTGTTAGGTACTATTCGGCCAAGGGCCATGATTATGGAATTATGCTTAAAACCGATACTAACAAGTGTTTAGTAGGGATTTCAACTATTAAAAGTACAAGAGTGTGATTTCGGGATTTGGAAGAGATAGGTAAGTGGGTTTGTGCTATTCGGCCTTAGGCCATTTTTGGTATTTAAGTGGCTAACCGATTCTGTCCATGATGGATTATGGGCCTATCGACAGGCATAAGGACAAGTATCGGGATTCTAGATCGTGTTAGATTCGAGTAGTTCGGAATTTCGCTAGAAAGTCAGGTGTGTGATTAACCCACCATTTTCCGGGTTTATGGTATATTGTATGTGTTGTGTAAATGCTAATATGTGCAGTGGCGATTGTGAATGGTTACCCTTAAGGGGTATATCGGAAATCAGGTCAGTGTTAATTATTAAGAATGTGAATATGCCAATGAGAATATGTTTGTATGCCGAATAGCATGTGCATGCATTATTTTACTATGTTATGACATTATCATATGTTGCATGTGCATGGGATGGGATATGAATGTGACAATCGAAGGAAAGGGTGTACTTTATGTACGTGGTCTAATGTTAGCCTTGTGCTACGTTAGCGCTTGATGTTAGCTATGTGCTTCATCAAGGGAGGTGTTGGCTAGGTGCCCACCTCGGCGGTTGATAGCTGTGTGCATCACCGTGGACTGAATGATATGTGGGATCACTTAGGTGATCGGTGGCTCAGCCACGGCCTTGAGCAGCAAGTCTGCCAAGGTAAGATATGTGGATCACTATGTGATCGGTGGATTAGCCACGGCCTTGAGCAGCAAGTCTGCCAAGGTAAGATATGTGGTTCACTATGTGAACGGTGGATTAGCCACGGCCTTGGGCAGGGAGTCTGCTAAGGTAGGAGTAACGGATGGACCCTAGGTTGGGTTGGGCTTCATAATTGCATAACTTTGCATATTATTTTGATTTGTGGATTAATGTGAAAATGGGCTAGGCCAGTTGATATGTGGATTATTAAGAAAAGGGCCAAGCCCAGATATGAATGTGGATCAGGTGTGGAAATAGGCTAAGCCCGGTATGTGGAAATTTTGTGGTTAACTACCCTATTATATGAATGTGATATGAATATGGGCCAAGCCTAGAATGTGGTAATATGTGAATATGATATTTGTTATCTGATATATGGGATAATATGTGGTTAACATGTGGGTGGAATTCAGTGGTTTAATTACACACTGAGTCTGTATGACTCACCCAATTTTTACCAACATTTCAGTGATGCTTGGACCGGGTTGGAGTGGATACAAGGTGGCCCATGCGAGAAAGATAATTTAATTAATTAAGTATTTATAGTTTCTGTATTTTGATTAAGTCTTTATTGTAATAAGGCCCATTAAAGTATTTAAGGTTGTTTAAGTATTTTTCATTAAGTTTAATTATTATATTTATTATGGATTGACAATTTAAATATTGATTGCAAATGATTTTATTTTCTCAAGTGTGTATAATAAAGTTTTGAATCCTGTGTTTTCATAATAATTTAATTTTTTTACCTAGAATATTTTAAGTCACGAAAAGGTTTTATTAAAGGGAACAAATTTTTAACGATTTTTACTCTTAAGTAAGAATATTTTCGAACGTGTTCCGCAGTGGCATTTCAAATTCGGTCGTAGTGAATGGGCCGGGTTTGGGGTGTTACACATAATTAATGTGTATGTTTTCTATGAGGTTTGAAATGGTTTGTTGGTTGTGGTAATATGTTATAATGGAGAGATTGCGGTGGTTAGGCTAATGCCAAGACATGTTAAATTATACTTATAAATTGATAGAACAAACAATGTGACTAAATAAATTGTAACTGTGAGATTTATAGCAATTTATATTATATTATGTTTATATTGTTGGACTTGGTAAATGATTGGTAAGAGTTGTTTATTATATTCATACAGACTTACTAAGCTATATAGCTTACCCCCTTCCTTTCCCATGTTTTATAGTGTCATTGAGCTAGCTCGGATTGGAGCTCGCCGGAGGTCCTATCACACTATCAAGCTATCACTTTGGGTATTGATGAATTCAAGTATTTTGAGTTTATGGCTGTTATAAGGATTTGGTCTTTTGGTTATATATGTCATTATTAATTTGGCCATATGTGTTTGCTTATAATGGTTTATGGTTCATTTTCGTATATGGCCATGGAAGTTGGCTAATATTGGTTATGAGTATATTTATATATTAATGTCATTTGTGAATATGGAATCTTGCATGATTTGGTGTGGAAAGGTTGATGTTCTAAGCATGATAAATAATGGCATGAGGATGACATGTTATTGTCTTGGTTGTGGTTGTTTGGTTGCTCTTATATGCTTGAATTTGTGCCATGTGATGTTTTGTTGATGTGTGCAAGTGAGGGTGGCAAAATGGCTTGGTAAATAGCCTTGTTTTTGTCCACACGGGTAGACACACGGGCGTGTGTCTAGACCGTGTGTGACGCACGGTCTGCCCCACAGGCATGTGTTCTTGCCGTGTGTCCCCTGCACCTTAATTTTGAGAAACAGAATGTCCAGAATTGAGCACACGGGCAAAGACACGGGCGTGTGTTTCAGCCGTGTGTGCTACACGGCCTAGCACACGGGCGTGTGGCACGGCCGTGTGGTACAAGTCAGAGAGCACCCTAAATTGAACACGGTCTGAAGCACGGGCATGTCCCAGGGTCACACGGGCGTGTCCCTTAGACCACACGGGTGTGTGAGCCCTGCAACTAGCAAAATTTTTCTAATTTTTGTAAAAAATTCCTGAGTTCTTGGTTTAGTCTCGAACCACTTCTAAAGTACGTTTTGGGCCTTGTAGGCTCGTATAAGGGACTTTATGATTGAATATGAATGGTTTTAATTTGGACGAAAATTTATGACTCGGAATTGTGTGAATGCTTGTGTTATAAGTCCGGTAATGCCTCGAGCCCTATTTCGACGTTGAATACAGGTAAGGGGTGTTACAAATAAAACGTCTTGGATCCGATAGATGTGGTGAATATGACATTAATTTCCTTAAAGAGGTTTGTAAAAAGATGACATTATACATGAGTTTTCTGATCCTTATTTCCCACAACAGAATGGCATAGCTGAAAGGAAAAACAGAACTCTAAAAGAATAATGAATGTTTTACTACTAAGCTCTGATTTACTTAATAATATGTGGGAGGAGGCCGTATGTAACACCCCTAACTCGTCTCCGTCATCGGATTAGGGTTACGGAGTATTACATACATAACAAGAAATTAATAACATTTAATCATCAAAATATCACATTAAATAACAAATAATCAAATTCAAATGTCATCCATAGCATAAGTACGACTACAGAACTTAAATCAGGTTTACAGGCTTTAAAAATGATTTAGGAACGATTAAGGACTAATTTGAAGTAAAACAAGAAAAATGGAAATTTTTGAAATATTTTGAAAACAAGAGACACACGGCTGTGTGGCTATTCCACACGCCCATGCCCACAACCCGTGTAACTCACTGATTCCGTGTAGAAAATCCTACACCTAAATTTAATGAGTCACATGGTCGTGTGAGTAGACAATGTGTGGCACACAGCCGTTTGGCAGTTTGTGTCCCAGGCCGTGTGCACCTTAAAAATCTTGCATTTCAAGTCATTTTTTCCACAAAAACTTAGACACCAAGCCACACCATTATCAGGTATAAAACCATGCTTAAACACATTGAATCTCATTCAAAAACATGTCAATTTCACCCAACTTATGCCTAACCAATATGCCATCATTTGACACCACTACTCATGTACCAAAACAAATCAAAACCAAGCCTATACTTTCATGTCACAAGCATATACCAAATGGTTTGCATTAAAGCTCAAAATCCATACATTTACTCATGTCAAAACTTATCGTTACTCTTTTCATTCAACCACGTTCATTTGTACCATAATTCAAACACCTTTGTAAAATTTATATCAAGTGAACAATTAGCACAACAAGACCATAGACACACTAAGGTCTAAAACATGATCACATATAAGCTATTACAAAACATAAACATCATTTCATCAATCTAACCAATACCACATATAACACACAATCAAAACATATACAATTTCACCTATTACATGACAAGTTCCACACTATATTTGGATTTCATACCAAACCATGATTTAGCACATTATTAACTAAAACATATATTCATCACACAAGTATAGAAAATAACACTTGTAAAGTACTTAAAACATATACAAGATACTCCTATTACATGCCATATATCCCAAAATTAAATGTTTTCAAAATCTACCAAAAAGAATCTGGATAGTGTGATATTCGTGTTGATCCAATCGCCCAATTTCGCAAAATGTTATCTACAAGGAAACGGGAAAATGACGTCAGTAAGCTTTAATAAGCTTAGTAAGTTCACAGGTTAAAACGATAAGACTTACCTAATAAACATAAAAAAATAATTTAATAACAATGTTAATAGACATTAATTTTGCAAACCACAATCAGTCAATGTTGATTTATTCAAATATAAAATTTACATAATTCACTCAATCATATGAATTCAATCAATATCAAGTTACGATATACTATCGGAAATCAAGCAAATATTTATACAAATATACAAGTTGCATAATCTGATCAATCAAATGAATTCAATCAGTATAAGTTACTATATACTATCAGAGATCAAGCAAATATTTATACAAATATACAAGTTGCATAATCTGCTCAATCAAACGAATTCAATTAGTATAAGTTACGATATACTATCAAAAATCAAGAAAATATTTATACAATTCAATATGCAAGTAATTTAACCATTTTAAACCTGCCCGATGAACGATATAACAGATATGGATACGCGATTATCCATTGAAACACACCAAAACGCTCTAACGAGCCTAACCAACCGAAAACATGCCTTGGCACCAAGTGCCAAGCCCAAAGGCTTTACATCTGCCCTCAGTAACACGCCAGAAACACTGTAAATATAACACGATAGTCCGTAACAAATGCTGGACTCCGGTATATTTAGTGGACAAGAATAAATCAGGAATCATCATCTCAACTCAATTCAGACCCGTATAACGTGTAATATAACCTATTGGGATGCCAATTGTAACACCCCGCGTTACTCGAACCTCTTCCCTCCTGCACTCCCTTGCACCTTAGCGCCTCAAGCCACTTTGCCAATTAACTTCTTGTGTCCTAAACTCCACAGAATTCTTTTAAGGCCTTCTTGCCTAGTTTCCCCTTTTCACTTAAAATTCTAATATTTTCCAAAGTTTTTCCCCTTCACCTAAAGTTCTCAAAAACTCCTAAAATATATCCAACCACACTTAAAGCCTACTAATCACTCGAGTTATGCTCCAAACGCATAACCCCTAATTTAGGATGTTACAATTCTACCCTCCTTAAAAATAATTTCGTCCTCGAAATTACTTACTAACGAATAATCGTACATCCTAACTCACCGTACTACGCTTATGCTGCGCACTCTGATCTTAACAAATCTAACACATCCCCTAGAACTCATTTCTAACGTCACGATTTAATCTGATTAAAAAGTTTTATGCATCAAAAATTTTGTTCCACTAATTGTTCGCGAACAGTTTTATGAAAAGAGATGTTCAGAAGTAGTTCTTTCGATCAACCAAGGTTTCTAGTTCAAGTTCACTACTCTAACTCAGGGAGTCACATTCACATTCATAAGCAGAGACACATTCATTTCTCCATGAAGTCACATTCATTCACAACATCATTCACTACACTTTTATGGTCATTCCATCCATTTCCCTACCTGTGTAATTTCGTCATTTTCCTACTGAGGTATTTTGGTAATAAATCGGGTCAATTCGAAAATATTTTTCAAATTAGAGGTATTTCAGAATTTACAAATTCTCCAGGTTATTTTGTTTTCCAAATCGGAGGTGTTGCAAAAATTTGAAAATCGAGGTTATTTGGTAATTTTGGAAGTCGAAAGGCCAGTAAACTCTCCAAATCGGGGTATCTTGTTATTTGTAAAATAGAAGTTTTTGATATCTTTGTAAAGTAGAAATATTGTAGCAAACGTCGAGGGTATTTTTGAAAATCTTAAGAACTAAGGGTATTTTAGTAATTTACAATACAGGGGCATTTTTGTAATTTTGTAAATCGGAGATATTTTGGAAAAATTTTCACAATAATATTTTACTACAATTAAAAGGGTAATTTAGGGATTTTAAAACTAGGAATTTTATAAAACTGCATGGCTAGTCCCTTTCGGGTTTTAATGATTGGTTTAGCCCGTGAATAAGTCCTCTTGGTTAGGGTGAAGTTTACACTACGCACTGTAGGATTCGAGTAAAGAGGAGGTGAGTCACTAGGACTGCTTAAATACCAAGCTCTTACTGAATCCACTCCTAGACATGCGCACAACAGTTGCCACACCCTAGCTCGGCGACTTACTTCACAGGTTTGTTTAATAGTCCTTAAGTCCTATGCATGTGTTTGAGTGCACTAGCCCTAGGGTTCAATAGCCCTAATATTCTAATCTACGAGCCCAAATAAGCCCATAACAGTTCACATAAACAAGTCACTTCAATAATTAGAAGTACTTACAGTGGACTTCTGGTAGAGATACAGTGCCATGCCGAATAACCTGAAAAGTTTATAAAAGCCCATACTTTTGAAAAGCCTATCTTTGAAAAAAAATATTTTTGGACCCAAAACCCTCAAAGCCGAGTTTTGAACCGGGCTCTGATACCAATTTGTAACACCCCGCGTTACTCGAACCTCTTCCCTCCTGCACTCCCTTGCACCTTAGCGCCTCAAGCCACTTTGCCAATTAACTTCTTGTGTCCTAAACTCCACAGAATTCTTTTAAGGCCTTCTTGCCTAGTTTCCCCTTTTCACTTAAAATTCTAATATTTTCCAAAGTTTTTCCCCTTCACCTAAAGTTCTCAAAAACTCCTAAAATATATCCAACCACACTTAAAGCCTACTAATCACTCGAGTTATGCTCCAAACGCATAACCCCTAATTTAGGATGTTACACCAATTGTATCCTATCGTATGTTCATTCGGGCTCGATATACAAAACCTCATAATATCTTACAATTCAATTACATTTCTCACATTGGATCATCTTTATGATTATTTCATTAAATATATATAAGTGTTCAAAAAATCATAATTCACAAGTCAATAAAATATTGCAAATTATACGAAATTAAACCGTATCAACTTACCTAATATATACCAACGGTCGACTCGTAGGGACTATTCTGCAATTTTTCCTTTTTCTCGGTTATCCTCCGTACAAATCAAATCTTTATCTATAATAATTAAATTCAATCTTATCAAATTCAAATACATATCCACACTCACTTTTATGCATATGATCCTTAAGTTTTCATTATTTACACATTTTCCTTGAACTTTTACATTTATCACAACTTAGCCCCTAAACCCAAAATTCTCAATTTAACAAAATTTCTCAAATATCAAAGCTAGCCGAAATTATTCCTATACTAGGACAGTCCATATTTATTAAAAATTCACAAAAATTCCATGAAAATTTTAACATTTCATCAAATTAGTCCTTTAATTAAAACTATAAAAAAATACTTTACAAACTAGTCCTAATCAACAACCAATACTCCAAATCCATCATTTAACAGTTTTGAAAATAGAAATACGAGTTAACTGGACCTAGTTGTAACGATATCAAAAACGTAAAAAATACTAAAAATAGGCTCAAAAATCATTAAATGCAAGAATGAAAAAAATGATCGAAGCTTCTTGTCTTAAAAAATGGTGTTTTGGTCACAAGCCATAAGAAAGATGAAAGAAAATGAAAGTGGTTTCTTTATTTTTATTTTATTTTTATGTTTTATTACTTTTAAATTTTAATTAATAAAAATAACACTTATTTTTGGACAAAAACAAAACATTAACCGTACATGTTGTTTCATTATGGTTTAATTACCATATAAGTCCACCCTTTTTCACTAATTAAGCCATTTAATCATTAGAAGTCAATAGCAATTAAGTTTTGCGTCTTTTACAAATTAGTCTTTTTTCTTTAATTAACTAATTAAATAATAAAATTTTCGAACCGAAACTTCACATATCTAAATAGTAACTCTGTAAATATTTAATAAAAATATTTATGAAATCAATTTACAGAAACGAGGTCCCGTTACCTCATTTTTTGAAACCACTTAAATTTCGGAACAACCATGTCTACCTAAATATTTATTCAATTAGCTAAAATTCTTCAAATCAATTTACTCCTCATAAAAAAATCGACTATACTCTATATGAATTGTGGAAAGTTATGCCCCTAATTTGCAATACTTGAAAGTGTGAGGGTGCTTAGCAAAAGTAGACTTGCCTGCTTTTAAAAAGAGCACTATCAAATCTAAAATTGTTGATGTTGTATTTGTTGGGTATGCTCTAAATAGTGCTGCATATAGATTCATGTTTTTTCATGATATTCCATATATAAATCTAGAGATTTTTTTTCTTTGAGAATGTGTTTCCTTTAAAGAAATCTAGCATAAGTACTGATATACAATTAGATGAGCATATTTCTTCCTCTAGTACGCATAATAGAAACACTCATAATAATGATGTTAAACCTAGGAGGAGTAAAAGACAAAGGAATGCCACTAGTTTCAGACCTAATTTTCTTACTTCCTTTGTAATTGAGATTAGTGATTTAGACTTGATAAGTGATTCTATTTTTCTCATGCATTTTTTGAAGCCATAAAATCAATAGATGCTAGTATTTGGAGAGATGCCATTAATAATGAGCTAGAGTCTATTATGTCTAATCACACTTGGGAACTAATAGACTTGCCTAGAGGTTTTACACCTATTAGAAATAAATGGGTATTTAGAAAGAAACTTATACTAGATAGATCAATACAGAGGTATAAGGCAAAACTAGTTGTAAAAGGGTTCACTCAGATATTAGGAGTAGATTATTTTGATACACTCTCCTCTGACAAAGATCTCAACCAGTCGTGTTTTGTTTGCTTTAGCTTCCATTCACAATTTGCTAGTTCATCAGATGAATGCGAAGACAACTTTCTTGAATGATGATTTGGACGAGGAGATCTATATGAAACAACCTCTAGGATTTGTGGCACCTGGTATGGAAGATAAAGTTTGCAAACTCAAAAAATCTTTGTAGGGTCTCAAACGAGCTCCAAAACAATGGTATGAGAAATTTCATAAGACTATTCCTAGTTTTGGTTTTATTGTTAATGGTGCAGATGCATGTGTGTAATCTAAGATGTTTGGTTCTAATTATATCATCCACATAGTGCCATCATAAGTCTGTATATGGATGACATGTGAATTTTCAGCATTAATATAGAAGCCATTAACAAAACCAAAAATTTCTAATCTACCAAGTTTGATATGATTGATTTGGGAGAGGTAAATGTAATATTAGGGTTTAAGGTTACTAAATATGAAAAGGGATTTACTTTAAACCAATCTCACTATATAGAGAAAGTGTTAAAGAATTTTAATAGCTTTGGTGTAATCCCTGTGAAAATTCCTTTTGATTCTAGCATACAACTGATAAAGAATAAAAGAAATAGTGTTTCTCAGTAAGAGTATGCTAAAATTATTGGAAGCCTTATATTCCTGATGAACTACACTCGACCTGATATTATTTATGCGACCAGTAGACTAAATAGATATACTCACAATCCTAACAATGAGCATTGGAATGCTCTAAAGCGTTTGCTTAAATAATTTAAAGGTACTACAACTTAGAAGTTGGAATTTTTCGGATACCCTGCAGTCCTAGAGGGATATTGTGATGCAATTTGGGTAACTGATAATGATGAAGTTAGCTCTACCAGTGGATATGTCTTTACTTTGGGTGGAACAACTATTTCTTGGAAGTTTACTAAACAGATGTGCATTAATCGCTCCATGATGGAATCAGAGTTTACAGCTCTAAACTTAGTCGGGCAAGAGGCTGAGTGGCTTAGGAATCTACTTGCAGATATTCCTTTATGGGAAAAATAGACACCTCACATATCTCTATTATATGACTCATAAGTTGCAATTTGCTTTGCTAAGAGCCAAGCTTACAATGGCAAGAAGAGGCATACTCGATTAAGACATGAAACTGTGAGACATTTAATAAAAATGGAGTACTTTCTTTCGAGTATGTGAGGTCTGAAAAGAACCTAGCTGATCCACTAACCAAAGGGTTAAGTAGGAAAATAATTCTTTATTAGTCGAGGGGGATGGGACTTAAGCCCAGTGATTGAAGAATTCATGGTGGATACCCAACTTAGTTTTTTAAGTTCAATGTGGTCAAACGAAATCATGAAAAGACTCATAGTGTACATTTTACCTATCCTTATGGAAAACGATGTACATACATAAGGTTGATTTCTTACTCTTAATGAATTCATATCCCAGGGTTTGGGTGGTCCTATTGAGATGGACTTGATGAATTCATCGACTTGTGAGGTTGAGTTTCTTAATCTTAATGAGTTCATATCCCAGAGTTTGGGTGGTCCTATTGAGATAGACTTGATGAATTCACCGAATTTAAAATTGAGAGGATGAGCTTAATAAATGCTCTTAATGATTACATAGTCTTGATTCGGGTAGTCTATATTGATATAGACTTGATGAAATCACCTACGTAAGTGTGAAGAACTAGCCACGTTCTTGAAAGACATTGGACCATCTTTCTAGAGCACTTATCAACATCCCGAAGTGTAACACCCTTACCCGACCCGTTTGCCGAAACCAGGTATAGGTGTCATCAGTGAAATGAGTTAAGGTAAAAACTTAATACACATTAATTTCGAATCAAACAATTTATTTTTCCTATTTATAAAATATACTTAATACAAAGACAAAATTTCTAAATAATGTTCACTAACACTACTTCACCTTAAGGAACTTAAAAATTACAATATAATCGCCTCCAAGCAAAAGTTCTTAAGGGTTCCCTCTTCCTAAGTGCATGACTCTACTCTAATGAATCCTCGACTCCACCCAATCTGGCTTGGTCCCTTCTCAAGTTCTTCTTCCCGCAGAACCTGCAATCATGGATCAAACCCGTTTTTCAGTTCGAATGAACTTAGTGGGTTTTAATGTTTTACATGAATAGACCCCATATTACAGGGGTTTGATTAAATAGAAATAGATGCGATCGAACTTCCTATTTTGTCTAGGAAATTTCTTTCAAACCCGTCATAGCAGACTTTATCTTGTCTCCAACCCTAGTCTCTAGTGAATAGATCATTGAGCAACTTCCTTCCTGCCAATCAAACAATCTTCGATCGACTTTGACAGTTTCTCTGATTGACTCACCATCTCTGCGGAATTTATCCTTTCTTTTACTTAAATTCCTTCTTCCATTTATTCCCAGTATAAATTTCTTCTTCGCATCATTATGCCCTATTAACGCAGCCTTACAACTTACCCTCTTAAATGTCCTCGGAGTGTCTTCAAATCTACATAGTCCATAGCAAACTCTTTCTCTATCTTAATCTCGTATGGCTTGCTTACATTCTCTTTGTTGGAAATTCTATTGGGGTCTCGCTCCGCTCCTGCAGGCCAAATCCCGTTTGATTAAATTAGCGATTAGATTACTTCTTTGTAGTATGATTTATCTGTATTATCTTACCCTTTTTCATAACACACTCTCCTACTACAACTACTAGATCCTCCCTTACTTAGCCAACTATCACTGAGGGGCTGTCTGGCTTCACGAATACTCTTCCATACTACGTCCCCACATAACTAGCCTATTAGTTGACCTTTCCTTAAAGGTTTCCCTTTTAAGAGGTATGGTCTTGAAAGACATATCTATCTTCTGGCGTATCCTTCTTTGTCAATGAGTTCTAATTAACCCTTCCTCAATAGGGACTAACTGGTATATATATGATACACCACTAGTTTATGCGGTTTCTCTAAACGCCCTCGACATCCTTTAATGGTGGATCCTTATCCATGATCCTTGGTTAAACCGTTTCTCGTTTGCCTGGACATGAGGCACCACCAGTACATCAACTTCCATGATTGCTTCCTAATTATCATCCTTATGCCCCGTTGGGTTACACGACTACTATTCCCGTAGTCCTTTCTCATTTCCATTACGTTCCCATTCATTGGTAGATTCCTTCATCCTGTGGCTCGACTATTACAAATCCATACTTCCAATTTCCTTCCAATCTTTTTTCCTTATTTGTGGGTTGTCCCTCAATTTCTATTCTGAATTTTCACCCATTTTTACCATCTCGACAGACTTTCCCCCTAAGCTGCCTTAGTCGATCCATAGTCTTTCACAATATACCCCTCACATGTTTAATGTCCTGGTGGACTCCATTAGTTGTCATAGTCTAACTATGGTCTTACCTCCATAATCCTCGTGTTTACTATCCTAACGGACTACCCCGTGTTTAATGTCCCGTCGGACTATCCTGTATTTAACGTTGCGTTGGACTATCTTGTGTTTAATGTCCCGTCAGATTATCTCGTGTTTAACGTCACGTAGGACTATCTACGATGCCATAGCGTCTTTCAGGTATGGTCTTACTCATTCGGCCGTCAAATCATCTTCTGATGCCATAACATATTTCAGCTATGGTCTTACACATTATGACACCGTGTTTACTATCCCAACGGACTATCTGGGTTGCCATACTCCAACTATGGTCTCACACCTTATATTCCTCGTGTTTACTGTCCTGGAGGACTTTCAAATGATGTCATAACGTCTTTCAGCTATGGTCTTAGTCCAATTTACCATGATGTCATAACATCTTCAGCCATGGTCTTACTCATTATATCATGACGCTATAATATCTTTCAGCTATGGTCTTACTCAATTTAGGCCTGTAGCCTCCGATCGGTTCCATGGCCTCGCGATGATCTTTCATATGTACCCTATTACATTCTTTCCATTCTTCCAGTTCACGATTCCTATACATTGATGCTCAAACATCGCAATGTTCCCTCTACAAGGCCCGGAGCTTCACTCATCACGGTTTGCACTCAGTAATATCGTATGACAGTATCTAACAGAATTACTCTCTTGTCCCATTCCTAACTTTGTCTAATCCCTTTTACGGGTACACATAAACATATGAAAGCATGCATCAAACTTTGGCAGTTTTGGATAATGGTGAGCAAAACTCGTTTTGACTCAAAAAAAAATCGAATATCGAGTTAAACAAATCAAGTCATTCAAGTTAATCGAGTTATTCAAGTCAACTCGAATTTTTTTTCAAATTTTGAGTTTGAGTCGAGTTTAATTTTCAAATTTGAATAATTCGAATAAAATGAATACCAAACTATAATATTTTGCATTTTACCCCAAACCAAAAAATCTTTTCACTTTCCCCTCAAAACTTTTACCCCCTTCCATCTTACCCCCCATCTACCCCAAACCCATTTCCTCCCCAATTTTTTTTTGAATATTCTCCCTCCATTTACTTCCACCCCAAAATTTTACTCTTTCAACCTTCAAAACTTTTTCTTTTCCCCCTAAACTTTAAATTTTCACCCTTTACCCCCAAATAAAAAATCATCCAGAAAAATCTCTAAACCTAAATAGTAATAATTTTATTTGTATCTACTATTTATATTATTAAATTAAATTTCACATTTTATACAATTTATATTATTAAATTGTTTAATCATATTAAATCTTTATAAATTTCTGTTGAAATTGAATTATTAATGATGCCATAAAATATTCGTGTTAAAATTTTATATTGGTATCAATTTCACATTTTATCTTTTAGATAACTTTTATTAAAAAATCACATTTTTTATATTTAATATATTTTTTAATTTCAAAATATATAGTGACAAAAATCAGAAGATAATTGAAGCAACTAAGCAAGCAAAGAAGCTAACTTGTATATAAAAGATTAATAAATAAATTATGAGGAGATGAAAGTTAATAACAATTTTGATTACGGTGGGCAAATTTGATTATGGTGGGTGATAGTGGTTACAAAGACCCAAAGTTATTTTTTAAAATTTAACTCAAACAAATATATTCGATTCGATTCGAATTCCATCTCACTCGACTCGATTCGAGAAAATTTTAAATGGAGTTAGGACGATAAAATAGGATTCGTCAACTCGATTAACTCAAAATTTTTTCATTCGATTCGATTCGATCGAACGCTCACCCCTAGTTCTGGGTTTGAGTATAGAAACTTACCTATTGTTTCTTCGCCTTGTCTTCTTAGTTTTTCCTTACGCCAGAGCTTCTATTCTCTTGGCAGCTAAACATGACAACCAAATCATGGGTTAAATATAATGTTTTCACTTTAAACTTCAATTTTCTAGAAACATGCAGAACCCATAAAATGGTTCTGAAAACTCTTAATTTTGTTTTCTATGTCTTATGTATATTGAAGGGCTTAGAATCTTACCAGCTTACTGGTTTCTCTACTTTTTAGACTTAAATCTTATGATCATCACTTCATGCAGAGCTTTCTTTAACCATCGCTTCTTTGAAGCAACCATGGAAGATGAAGAATAGGAGAAAATGAAACAAACTGAGAGGAATCCAGCTGTGGATTCATTTCTCAGCTATTTATAACCCTTCTTGCACGGTCTCCATATGCATATTAACCGTTCATCCATAATAATTTTGTCTCCCACTAAGAGACCAGTTGGTTCTAATTGAACCAAACTAGACTTGGTTTTCAACCATATTTCATTTCGTTCTTAATTTATCCTATTTTTTTCAATAGGGATCGCTAGCTTTCGACCTTTTTCAATTAAATCCATAAAGTTCCTAATTTCCAGGTTTTAAGCATTTTGGGTGTGACACGAAGTGTATTGGCTAAAACTTGTTGATTTATCATGGAACATCAATTGGATTTGAGATTAGTCGTGTGTCGTGAGTTAACCCCTATCTTAATAAGTTCAAGATTCATTCACTTGTTAAAGAGAAGAATAACTCATTTCACTACGTACTAGTTCAAATCCACAAGATACTAGTGCTTAAGCGGCTAATTTCGATGTTGCTCTTCTCAAATTTTAACTTTTCTCATGTTTAAGAAATTTCCAATTCTTTTGTTTTAGTTGAGGAATGTTGGTAATGTAAAAAACATTTTCAAAATATTTTCGGTTGAGGAAAATTCTCTGCGATTTTTAGAATTTGGCATTGCTATTTTACCATTTACCCCTTCAGAAAGCAGTGTAAATAGCAGGTCATTCTCTCACTTTACACAACACAAGCAAACAACAGTTTTATTTTCTCTCGTCTGTTTCTTTTAACAGTATTTTTGGTCAAATTTTTTGAATAAATTTTTGCTGTCTTTTTTGCTTCCTTTCGAAATGAGCAATATAAATTATGTTTCACCTTTTTTATTTGAGTGTACGAATATTAAAGTTTTGTGTTAACCTTGGATAGCGACGTTCACTACACGATTATACCGATCAAGGCGAATTTGCTTCTAAGGCGATGATTCTTCCACGACACAGTGATTATTTTATTTATTTACACTTAGTTTATGTTATCTGTTAGTGCTAACTATTTTGTTTTACAGTAGTATATTTTTAACAAGGACCTCTTTGCTCGAAACATGGCCTCTATCAAGGTGATTTGTTATCTTCGTACTTATTTATTCTCTGTGTTGAAGGTTTAAGTTTCCTTTTCTGATAGATGAAGAGTGGCGATGCCTTGCAGGAATATGCATTTGTCGAGGAAGCCCTTCGATATCCTACTTGCTTTTCGTAGATGACCCTTTTTTTCTTTTTCTGTGCAAGGGAGTTCGAATGCCTAGTTAAGAATATCTTAACTGTTTCTAAAGGGACCTCTAACCAAGCCAATAATTACAAAAAAATGGAGGATAATGTTCAGTTCCAATACTAGCCTTTTTGGCAAACAACTGTTTATTTCGACCTTAGGTGTGGGAACCCCACTCAACCATGGATGATACTTGGGTTTGCCATCTCTTATTGGTCATAATAAGAAACAAGTGTTCTCTTTTGTTAGGGAACGCTTGACTGAACGTATATTTAGCTATTCGAATTCTTTGCTTTCGAAGCCGAGTGTAACACCCCTAACCCATATCTGTCACCGGAACATGGTTACAGAGCATTACCAGAGTTTATAGAACAAATACAATTAATTCATGTCTTTTACTATTCATATCTGAAACAAATCATAATTCAATCATGTTGTCCCTTAAATGGACCCTCGAGGTCCTATTTATACATTAGAAACAAGTTGGGACTAAATCGGGAACTCAGAGAATTTTTCGCAAAAGTTCAAAATTTTTCTTAGGTGCAGGGGATACACGCCCGTGTGGTCAGGCCATGTAACTCACACGGCCAGATGACACGCCCGTGTCTTAGGCTGTGTGGGCATTCGATGTGAGGCACACGGTCGTGTCCCAGCCCGTGTTCAAATTAGGGTAGCTACTGACTTGGGTCACACGGCCAGCCACACGCCCGTGTGCTAGGCCGTGTGGACAATTTAATTTTCAAAAAAAGATGCAGGATTCACACGGCTGAGACACACGCCCGTGTCTCTACCCGTCTGACCAATTCTGAGCATTCTGTTTCTCAATTTTTAAGATGCAGGGGACACATGGCCAAACCACAAGCCCATGCGTATGGCCGTGTGTCACACACGGTTGAGACACACGCCCGTGTGTCTACCCGTATGGACAAAATAGGGCAATTTCCAAGCCTTATTTCTCACCCAAATTTTGCCTTATACCTACATTAATACTTACATACATATACCAACCAATTCAAGATGTTAAAACCAAGTCAACATTAACATTATAATTGATATATCATCACATGTATTCAAACTTACCTTTTGAAAGACATATATGTTTACTATAATTCAATCTAACCATACCAAGCACACATATATTAACCATATTATAACCTCAAGTATATATTCACTAAATATACCATTACTAGCCATTCCAATGGCTAGATTACAAACAACCATTTACATACCAACATTGGCCAAGTTAGCCTATACATGCCATTTTACCAAAATAAGTTTGCAATTTATACCAAAACGTGCTGAAGGATAATGTGATGATGCTCCAACCGATTCCAACCTTTACGAGCTTCTGAGCACTATAAAATAGAGAAAAGAAAACCGAGCAAGCATTTCAAATGCTTAGTAAGTTTGTATAACAAGAATTTAACTTACCAATCATGTACATTCAAAATAAGTATACAAACATGCATCCAAATCATTATGGCCATTTGCCTAAACACATATGATCTCAAGAAACTTCATCAAAAATCAAAGATGAGATCATCATGTAATAACTTTCATAAACATGTGCTTTTCATATCATATTTCCATATAACAGGTGCATTTATATAATCAATCACCTTAAGTTCAATTCAACCATGTCAAAACTATTCCCATTGAATTTATTTGAAATATCGATGGATACACATGTAGTACACTCAAAGTGTACAAAACTATAAACTGTTAACTCATATTCAGGAGTACCCGATTAGGGAACATAATCAAGAAGAACTCTCTCGAGCCATATAACAGGATGCTCATATGAGCCATGTAACAGGAAGCTTATCCGGGCTAAATCAGGAAACTCATAAGAGTTTAAAACAGGAAGCTCATTGGGCTTAACAGGTAACTCCGAAGAGCTATTATCAGGGAGCTCCGAATAGCAATATAACAAGATGTTCAAGCGAGCCATGTCATGAAGCTCAAAAAGAGCCTATATCAGGACGCTCATAAAGAGCTGCGTTTGTGTCCGCAATATATGCAGGTCACAACCGATCATATAACAAAACGCTTACAAAGAGCTGCGGTAGTCCGCAACACATGCAGAATCACAACCGATCAGGATGCTCGCAGGAACCATGTATCAGGAAGCTCGAGAGGGCTTATAACAGGATGCTCATAAGAGCTATGGTGTGTCCGCAACATATGCAAGACCACAACCAACCGAGAAATCATGTATCCATCGAATTCCATTATTCAAACGAGACTTATCATGTATCGGGCTTTGTCGGATATAATATTTATTTCATATTCATGACAATGATACAATTCACATACATATTATTCAATTTAAAACATATAAATACATAATTTAGTTACACGAACTTACCTCGTCACTTGTTCGTATACGGAAATCTACTAATCCAACACTTTTTCTTTTCCTCGATCTAACTTCGTATTTGAATTTTTCGAATCTATATAAATGAATTTAACGTCAATTTAATCCATTTCATATTCAATTTAATTCAATTCACATCCTAGGCAAAATTACCATTTTGCCCCTATACTTTTCATAAATGACGATTTCATCCCTAGGCACAGAAAATGAAATTCATGCAATTTAATCCTTATTCCAAGCCTAACCAATTTTTACATATAACATTTACAGCACATATATTTCATAAAAATCAAAAATTTTCTATGAATATTATATCTTTACAATTTCATCCCTAAATCACAATTTCATGAAAATTCACTTTACAAAAGTTGTTTATCTATCAACAACCTTTCATTTTCTACCATAAATTTCAAATTTTCAGCATATTCATCCATGGAAAATTTTCAATACTTTAATATATTTTCAAATTGATCCCCAAAATAGATAGATTAGGTTATTCCGATCTCAAAAATATAAAAATTACTAAAAACGGGACATGATTACTTACCTAATTAAGCTTGCTTGATTTTGTTTCTCTTTCCTAGGGTTTCCATAGAAAATTTGGGGAAGATGATGAAATAAGATGATACTATGCTATTATAGCTACTAGAACTCGACTTTTGTATTTTATGCAATTTGGTCCTTTCTATAATTAAACATGAAATCGGTAAAATTTTCTTATCAAAATTTCCATACGTCTTTCCTATCATGATGCAGACCATGCAATAATTTTAAAATAAATTTTCTTTCTAACTCGGATTTGTGGTCCCGAAATTACTATTCCGATTTCACTAAAAACGGGCTGTTACACCGAGTAAGTAGATAGTGCTTAAAATAGTTACATAAGCTTTTCCAATTTACTACAAGAGTGTCTTCCTCATACTTTTAGGGACTTGTGATGCACTATAGCGTATAATGAACTCTTTCTGATGGGATTCAAATATTAGTGGTAATCGTAGGATCCATGTATCTTCATGAGATAATTTATATGTTAAAGAAAAAGAATTGTGGCATAGAGTTCTGAAATCTTCACTGTTTTAATCTTGCAATTCTTGGTAAACAAGGTTGGAGATTCATCACCAATCTAGATTCTTTTCCTAGAATAATCTTCAAATCTAAATACTTCCTAAGGGGTGATTTTTTTATGCATCCGAAAGTACTTGTCCTTCTTTTATTTAGAAAAGTAATGTGTTGCCATGGAGTTACTTATAAAAGGTATTCATTGGAGATTTAGTAACGGTTCAAATACTATTATTTTTAATGATCCATGGCTGGTTGATGACTTTAACTTCTATGTTAATTCTATGCCTATCCTGAGAACGGAGGAGTTGTGAGTGGCAAAGCTTTTAAATGAAGAAGGAAATGCTCGGGATTTGAATTTTCTTGAGGGTATCTTATCTCCTAGTGATGTTAATTGTGTCATAAATATCCCAATCAACTTTTCTAAACCCGCTGATTGTCGGGTATGACATTTTACCAAGTAAGGTGATTACAATGTCAAGTCATGTTATGTTACTGACATTAAGATGTATACTAACTTGCACACTCTTACTTGGGAAGGGCCTTGGAATAAATTATGGCACTTGAATTTACCTCCAAAAGTAAAGATTTTTTTTGGAGGTGTTCGAGGAATTTCATTCCTTGTTGCAATCATTTGGTCGAGAAAGGGTGCAATTTAAGTCCCAATTATGCTCGTTATGGAGACGTTGAGGATTTAAAACATGTTACTGTTAATTGCTCGAAAGCAGCCAAATGATGAATGGTGACGGGTATAAATGGTTCTCATCAATCGATTGTTGACTGGCTGTGTGAGTTACTAAATTCAACAAACACTATACTCTTGGAAAGGGTGGCAGTGATTCTACAGATGCCTCGTCGACTCATGTTGTTTCTTTTGCTAACCATTTCTTACAAGGCAAAAGGACATCCAAAACTGATTTCACTCGAGTTTAGCAATTTTTCCTTGGGAGAGAAGTTGCTAATGCCGCTTGGTCAAAGTCGAACAAGGGCTATGTAAAGTGTATAACATTGATGTTGCCTTATTTGCAAAGTCTCAGTCTACCAGCTTGGCCGCTATCTTACAAGATAATCATGGTACTTAAGAACTTTTTCTGGTCATCTCCCATCCTTGCTTCTACCTTGGTTGGCTGAAGCTCTCTTGTTTAGAGAAGCTCTTTCATGGCTCAAGTTATCATATATTGACAAGGTTGCTGTGGAGAGAGTTTGCTTGGTAGGATGTAGCGCTCACAACTCAAGAATTCGTTGTGATTTCTTAGTTTCAAAGTATATAAGATTCGTAAAAGTGTTAATAAGGCTGTTCATCATTTATTTAGAGTAGCTATTGGATATTTGAGTGGAGACGATAGAATCAGAGACTTATATGGAAATAAACAGTACACTTCCAGGCACGGATGATGCTTTCCAAAGAGAACTATTTGCCCCCACACAAAGTTGCTAGAGGGTTAAGACAAAGGTCCTCCTGGGATACAATGAAGTTTTGAATTTCCTTTGATTAGCAAAATCAAGGAATTCCCTAACTCTTACTCTAGTTTCTGAAAATAAGATTGATTGTAATTGTATATTTTGTGTAACACCCAAAATCTGGCCTAAACGTTACGACCGAATCTGGTATGTCACATGGAAAGATTGTTAGTAATTTTAAAGAAAACTTCACAATTTTAAAAAACTTTTCGTTTTGTGTTTTAATCTTGAAAATTAACTCCAGTTTCAAGGGTTACTTACCAACTTTTATTAAAAGAAAATCAAAATAGTGGAAAACAGATTTTGTGATACGAAAGCCGAAATTAGGGGATTTCATAAGCGTGACATTTAAAAACAGTTTGTGTAGTTCTAAAAAAATTTTCGAATTCAATAATTTATTTGTTTGTTATCCGTGTGTTATTATTTGAAAAGGTTTGTTTACGTTTTGTTTAGAAAACTCCCAAATTTAATGTCTCATAAAATATAATCACCGTAATAAATCGAAAACCAAATTATAAAAGAAACCCAGGAGGCCTTATTACATAACAAATTCCCAAATTTAAAAATAAGTTTAAATAAAATAAACGACGTTTACGAAAGAAGTAATGCATGGCCACCTCTAGTTCTCCTCGGTTGCAAATCCTCAACTAGGGGTTACCTACAAAATTAAACGGAGGGGTGAGTCACCAAGACTCAGTGTGTAATTCCCCTTACGAACGCAATCTGGCCTTAAGCCCACAGATGTACATTGGGCCCTAGCCCTCGCAATATGGCATATCAAAAAGTGTATGCAATGCAACCCAGCCCAACCTAGTATTCCATCCTCTACATCACCTGAACCAGCCAAACACCTGTGGCACCAAGCCACTGTGGTACCAAACCACTGTGACAGAGTCACTGATAAAAATATGTGGGGCCAACCCACTGTGGTACCAAACCACTGTGACAGTCACTGATGAATATATGTGGTGTCAAACCACTGTGGTACCAAACCACTGTGACAGTCACTGATAAATATATGTGGTGTCAAACCACTATGGTACCAAACCACTGTGACAGTCACTGATAAATATATGTGGTGCCAAACCACCGTGATGAGAAATCATCGAATTACACTTCCCTTTTCAATATCATATCCCAAAGCCCATGCAACACATTATCATAATATGATGAATGCAATCATACTCCCAATGTACAACAGATAAACAAATCATGCATATATTTAGGCCATGTTATTCGAAAGATAGAATCATAACGGTACTTACCCGGTGTCTTCAACCTTACCCACAAGGGTATCTCAACTGTCGATACAGTCGTTTCAGCTTTTAGCCAACACAGTTATTAACGCAAAATAATAAAAGAAGGTGTAAGCATTACACACAATCATACTAATCAAACCTTGAGGCATAACAGTAATTTTACCCACCGAGGGTATTTCAGTAATTTACCCTCCAGAGGTATTTCGGTAATTTTGTCAACCCATCAGAAGGGCTACAGTCACCTCGAGCGACTCAGTTATTCTAAATAGAGATAACGATGTGAATGGGCCTAAGGCCCATACTCGGCCCAAGTGGGCCCACACGCTCGTGTGGCCCATTTAGCCCAAATCTAGCCACAGATATACGATTCACCTAGACTAATTCAATATCTACTACACAATCATACAACTTATTCATATGGGCCCACGGGCCGTTAGGCCCACTTGGCCCATCGAGGCCCAAACAGCCTAACCCACAAGAATACTCATGACGGCCTCAACTATCGCGTCGAAGCCCACACACGTGCGCTCGCACGCTCGTGTGGCTACCATCGCCGTGTGACCGGCATTTTGGCATTTGCCACTCTACAGCTAGAGTAGTGCGAAATACACACCTGATAGGGGAATCTGAAGCTAATCCGCGCTCTGAACACTGTTCTGCGCAGAAGCCCACAATGACCGCACCCTTGACCTCCAAGGGGGTGTGTCGATCAACTTCGGTCACCACCACCGTGACCCAACGGCTAACCCAAGCGAGCACGCCACCAAGCGAAAGGGTTAAGCCAAGGACGGTGTGCCTCCTCTCCTCATAGTTGCTCTACTTATAGCTAGCTTCTCATCTTCCCTCTTGCTATCTTTCCGATGTGGGATCCCTCCTTTAGTAGAGTTAAAATCCAACACAAACTCTGACCGTCCAATCCGCAAAATAAATACTCCCTTGCTGATCCCAAGACTTGAACCTCAGACCATTTGCCAGCTATAACGCTACCTTGCCACTAGGCCACAAGCTCCTATTGTGTCTATAATCATGCGCAACTAAATATAAGTCTATGGCCAACGTCTAAGTTCACTTAAAAAAATAAATCAAAATACAAGCGCCAAGACTTGAACCTTGGACCTCCTTCCCTCCTTGTGGCGTTACTCCCTTGCTCTCTAAGTGGCGTCACTTTGCCACCACACCACACTCCTTTTTGTGTCATCTTTTCCCACATTTTATTCTTAAAGGCTACTTACTAACTCTTAGGGTTTTATTCACCTAAAACCAAAATTTTTCTAAAGCCTAAATTTGATCCCGAGACTTCATAGAAGCCCTCTAACCTTCCAAAACCACTCACCTAATAGGTCTAACTTGCACTAGAGCCGTTCTCTTATTCCTAAAAATTCTAAAATGCTTCTACGCTCGGGGCCAATAGGCCAAATTCTACTAGGCCCAATTTCGGGATGTTACAAATCTACCCCCTTAAAGAAATTTCGTCCTCGAAATTTCCAACTATAGGAACAGTCGTACCTCCCAACCTACCACACTACGCTCACACTGCGCACTCTGATCTTAATAACACCAATACACTTCTAACTTAATCTCGAAGTCTCTTACACACAATCAACCATCTAACCACAGAAACAACCAGATATTTATCACACATGCATACAATTTCTATATTCAAACATCACATTTAAACAAAACACAAACAAAATAAATACCAAAAATATAGTCATTACAGCACATAATAGAGTATAAGGTCAGGAAACTTACGGATTTGGTACCGGAGACTCAGTGCCATACTTCCAAAAAGACATATATTTTTAAACTATTTTTCAAACCCATTTTTGGAAAACGTTTTCGAACCCATTCCACAAGCCGAGTTTTGCAACCTAGGCTCTGATACCATAATTGTAACACCCCAAACCCGGCCTAAATGTTACGACCGAATCTGGTATGTCACATGGAAAGATTGTTAGTAATTTTAAAGAAAACTTCACAATTTTAAAAACTTTTCGTTTTGTGTTTTAATCTTGAAAATTAACTTCAGTTTCAAGGGTTTCTTACCAACTTTATTAAAAGAAAATCAAAATAGTGGAAAACAGATTTTGTGATACGAAAGCCGAAATTAAGGGATTTCATAAGCGTGACATTTAAAAACAGTTTGTGTAGTTCTAAGAAAATTTATGAATTCAATAATTTATTTGTTTGTTATCCGTGTGTTATTATTTGAAAAGGTTTGTTTACGTTTTGTTTAGAAAACTCCCAAATTTAATGTCTCATAAAATATAATCACCGTAATAAATCGAAAACCAAATTATAAAAGAAACCCAGGAGGCCTTATTACATAACAAATTCCCAAATTTAAAAATAAGTTTAAATAAAGGAAACGACGTTTACGAAAGAAGTAATGCATGGCCACCTCAAGTTCTCCTCGGCTGCAAATCCTCAACTAGGGGTTACCTGCAAAATTAAACGGAGGGGTGAGTCACCAAGACTCAGTGTGTAATTCCCCTTACGAACGCAATCTGGCCTTAAGCCCACAGATGTACATTGGGCCCTAGCCCTCGCAATATGGCATATCAAAAAGTGTATGCAATGCAACCCAGCCCAACCTAGTATTCCATCCTCTACATCACCTGAACCAGCCAAACACCTGTGGCACCAAGCCACTGTGGTACCAAACCACCGTGATGAGTCAGTCACCGATAAAAATATGTGGGGCCAACCCATCGTGGTACCAAACCACCATGTGATCCATCGATGAATATATGTGGTGTCAAACCACTGTGGTACCAAACCACTTTGTGATACGATGATCGATAAATAAATATATATGGTGTCAAACCACTGTGTTACCAAACCACTGTGTGATCCAGCGATAAATATATGTGGTGCCAAACCATCATGTGACAGAAGTCATCGAATTACACTTCCCCTTTCAATATCATATCCCAAAGCCCATGCAACACATTATCATAATATGATGAATGCAATCATACTCCCAATGTACAACAGATAAACAAATCATGCATATATTTAGGCCATTTTATTCGAAAGATAGAATCATAACGGTACTTACCCGGTGTCTTCAACCTTACCCACAAGGGTATCTCAACTGTCGATACAGTCCTTTCGGCTTTTAGCCAACACAGTTATTAACGCAAAATAATAAAAAAAGGTGTAAGCATTACACACAATCATACTAATCAAACCTTGAGGCATAACAGTAATTTTACCCACCGAGGGTATTTCAGTAATTTACCCTCTAGGGGTATTTCGGTAATTTTGTCAACCCATCAGAAGGGCTACAGTCGCCTCGAGTGACTTAATTATTCTAAACAGAGATAACGATGTGAATGGGCCTAAGGCCCATACTCGGTCCAAGTGGGCCCACACGCTCGTGTGGCCCATTTAGCCCAAATCTAGCCACAGATATACGATTCACCTAGACTAATTCAATATCTACTACACAATCATAAAACTTATTCATATGGGCCCACGGGCCGTTAGGCCTACTTGGCCCATCGAGGCCCAAACAGCCTAACCCACAAGAATACTCATGATGGCCTCAACTATCGCGTCGAAGCCTACACACGTGCGCTCGCACGCTCGTGTGGCTACCATCACCGTGTGACGGCATTTCGGCATTTGCCGCTCTACAACTAGAGTAGTGCGAAATACACACCGATAGGGGAATCAGAAGCTAATCCGCGCTGCGAACAACACTGCTCGCGCGAAGCCCACAATGACCACACCCTTGACCTCCAAGGGGGTGTGTCGATCAACTTCGGTCACCACCACCATGACCCAACGGCTAACCCAAGCGAGCACGCCACCAAGCGGAAGGGTTAAGCCAAGGACGGTGTGCCTCCTCTCCTCATAGTTGCTCTACTTATAGCTAGCTTCTCATCTTCCCTCTTGCTATCTATCCGATGTGGGATCCCTCCTTTAGTAGAGTTAAAATTCAACACAAACTCTGACCATCCAATCCGTAAAATAAATACTCCCTTGCTGATCCCAAGACTTAAACCTCAGACCTCTTGCCAGCTATAACGCCACCTTGCCACTAGGCCACAAGCTCCTCTTGTGTCTATAATCATGCGCAACTAAATATAAGTCTATGGCCAACGTCTAAGTTCACTTAAAAAAATAAATCAAAATGCAAGCGCCAAGACTTGAACCTTGGACCTCCTTCCCTCCTTGTGGCGTCACTCCCTTGCTCCCTAAGTGGCGTCACTTTGCCACCACACCACACTTGTTTTTGTGTCATCTTTTCCCACATTTTATTCTTAAAGGCTACTTACTAACTCTCAGGGTTTTATTCACCTAAAACCATAATTTTCCTAAAGCCTAAATTTGATCCCGGGACTTTATAGAAGCCCCCTAACCTTCCAAAATCACTCACCTAATAGGTCCAACTTGCACTAGAGCCGTTCTCTTATTCCTAAAAATTCTAAAATGCTTCTACGCTCGGGCCCAATAGGCCCAATTCTACTAGGCCCAATTTCGGGATGTTACATTTTGTGAGCACCATAATGCCTCTATTTATATGCACTCAATGAATACAATTTTGAAGAGCCACAACCCTTCATATTGGACTTGCTTCTTAAAAGAAACATGTCCTACGGAAATGTATCTATTGGATGATAAATCATCACTTTTAATTTGAATAGTGCTCATGAATAATTAATTTGCAATCTATAATTTCCAACAATCCCCCACTAGATTGCTAATTCTAGAAAATAAGTACACAATGATTATGCATAAAGAAGGGTGTCCACAGATTGAACCTTCCTTTAGTGCAAACTCTCATAGTATCAACAAAGTGAATGGTGGCTAGTCGCTTGAACCATCACTCTTAAAGTCAATACCGGAAAAAATTTCACACATAATCGTAAAGTATTAGAGTAAGAGTTTAATTTGCTTTAGCACCGTTATGGCCATGTTCTCATCCTGTTTAATGAACATGTATGAGAGAAAACCATAAGAAAATCACGTTTAAGCGGCACCACTTCATGTCCATATAGGTTGATTTCATGATAATTAATGTCCATCCATCTCATCCTCCTAAAATATAAACACTAAATCATGATCCTTAGTGTATGTTGTCATTCGATAACTTGTTATTACCCTTTGAACCTTGAAACTAACTTTTGGCTAAAACAAGGTAGGGTTTCCATTATCAATGACGTGATTAGAATGGTTTTAATCCCATGTTAGTGGTCGTACTCTTAACCAAATCCCTTGACAATCCTTTTGTCAATGGATCCGCTAAATTCTCAACTGACATAATATAGGTAACAGTTATCACACCGTCCCTAATCAATTGTCTCACATACTCATGTCTCAAACTTATATGTCTAGACTTTCCATTATACACCTTACTGTACGCTCGAGACATGGTAGATTCACTATCACAGTATACGAAAATGGCGAACCTATGTTGTGGCCACAACTTTACATCTAGCAAGAGATCTCTTAGCCATTCCGCCTCCTTGCCAGTAGCCGCTAAGGCTATAAATTCAGCCTCCATAGTTGAATGTGAGATGCAAGTTTGTTTCTTGGAGGCCCAACTAATGGCTCCACCTGCAATTGTAAAAATTCATCCCGATGTGGACTTATTGTCACTTAGACTTGTAATCCAACTTGCATCCGAGTAACCTTCTAGTACTGCGGGATAATCACTATAGAATAATCCTAAATTTTTTGTTTTCTTAAGATAGCCAAAAATCCTACAAATGCCTTTCCAATGATCGGTACTAGGACAATTTGTAAATCTCACCAATTTGCACACATCAAGTGCAATATCAGGTCTAGTACAATGCATTGCATACATTAGACTTTCGATTGCGCTGGCATACTCAAGTTGCGCTATAGCCCTGCCATAATTCTCACTTAACTTGAAGTTTGAATTGTATGGAGTGTTCGAATCCTTGATATTTAAGTGTTTAAACTTTTCCAATACTTTCTCGATCTAGTGAGATTGACTTAGTGCAAAGCCTTTTTCATGCTTTTTCACCTTTATACCTAGAATTGTATCTACCTCATTGAGATCTTTCATTTTGTAACAACCCAAACCCGGCCCAAACATTACGACCGTATCTGAGTTATTACGAAGTAAAACCTTGCGAACACCATTTCAAAAAACATTTAATTTTCCATTGAAAACTCCTCGTTTCGGTTGTCTTGTTAAAGCTACCCTTAGATCTAATTTGGAATTCTAATTAAGTCCAATTGTTATACCAGTTTCAAGTGTACCCGATGGCACGATTAAACTTTTTCGTGTTAACTTAAGAAAACATGTGATTTAATTCAATTTAATGATATAATTTCAAGTAAATATTCAACATAAAGAGAATAAAACGCAACTATAGTTTATGGAGGCCTTATTACAACCCAAAATAAAAGTAAACAAATTTAAAGTTCTATATATTTAAATCCACTGCATGGCCACCTCGAGTCCAACCGGCTCCTCCACCGCCATCTACGAGTCACCTGAAAAATGTTAAAGGAGAAGGTGAGTCACCAAGACTCAGTATGTAACCCTTCCCCCGGTTAATACAACATTTCATACACAACATATAACAGTTAATTGAGCAAAGTATCGTGTACCCCAACCTAGCCAACCAAACACCTTTGTCTACCCCCACGTGGTACCAAACCACCGGGTGACCGTAATCACGATGTGTTACCAAAACACCGGTGGTGCCAAACCACCGGTGACATATAGTCACAATGTGCTACCAAAGCACCGGTGTCCGTAGACACAAATCGGGTGATGGGGCCAACCCATCGTGTGATACCAAATCACCGCGCACGATCCCATATCTCAAGTGGGGCCAACCCACGGTGGTGTTAACCACGGGGACAAGTCGCTATGAGGTACCAAACCTCCGGAGGTACCAAACCTCTGGTGACATATAGTCACGATGTGCTACCAAAGCACCGGTGCTCGTCGACCACGATATCACTGCCCCTCCTCTCATCAACCCATATCAAGCGATTAATAACGAACATACATATATCACATGTATCAAATAGTCCATGCTTCCCAAAAGCATTATTATCAATCTCATACAATAGAGACTTACCAGATCCTTGCTTGTACCACTAAGGTACTATTGCCACATCTACATAGAGCGATTTACACATAACATACACTTAATTAACTATTATAAGTGTGTATGTACACACCGATATCGATGGTAGTCCTAAATCCCGAAAGAAAGCGTTGGTCACCACGGATCCACTTGCCCTATATTCGGCCAAATCTATGGATTAGTCTTATGGCCTATTCGGCCTAATTAACTTATTGGGGAGGGTTCCTTGTGAACCCGAGATCTTACCTTAAAACCCTTTACTACTATTCACCGTACTCGATACTCGAATCTGCACTACCCAAAACAATCGGTCAAGCGATGTTAGTAGCCTTCGGCTTTAATCACTTAAAGAATAAACCATTACCATAGATTCCTTACCCTTACTTACCAAAGCCGAATGCTAGAGGTTGGAACTCGGGTTGACCGCTTCACCAACCTGGAGTACCTAAGAGAGACCGTTTACAAAAACGTTTTAGAAGCCTTACTTACCATTGCCGAAATCGGCACTTATCCTCCCTTAATAGGAATCGGCAAGAATAGGAAGGAGAATCCATGGGGTTTGGCACACTTACCTTTACAACCGATTTGAATAACAGAGAAATCCCAAGTATCTATGCCACTTTGTCTTTGTTCGGCCAAAGTGTGTTAAAAAGAGGAAAGGAGATCGGCACCTTCAAGGGAGTGTATTCACCAAAGGGAGAAAGAAAATAATAGGAAAGAAAAGTGCTAGGAGTTTCGGCTTGAAGGGGTTTGAAGGAATGAAGAAAATACGAGAAGAATAGGGGAGGGTTTAGGGATTTCGGCACTTCAAAGAAGAATGACAAAAGAGAAGCAAGGGAGGTTAATCGATGCTTTTATAGGCATTCGGCCCCCTTTCAAGCTTGCATTCCAACCTTGGCAACAAGGAGTCCAACTCTAGCCAACTCCTCTTTACCAAGGAGTCCCACATTCGGCCATCACCTATTTTTGCTCCAAGCCACCCATTTAATTTAATTCAAATAATTTTGAATTAATCACCTAATAATCCCTTTAAAATAAAAATATCCTTGATGCAATTATCATATCTCTTATATTATCAAAAGGTTTAAGCAAATTAAAACTAATTAAAATGCTTAAATTATCCCTTGATAATTACACCTAAAAAAAAGAGTTTGAAGGAGAAAACTCTCCCCCTTGTGCCGTCAAATAAAAACAAAAACAAAAGGGGATTTCCGTGACTCGAACACAAGCTCTCCCTTGCTCCTTGGTGGCGTCACATGTAGCTCTTAAGTGGGCTTCTTTTGCCACTTTACCAAGGGCTTTTAGTGTTAAATTACCCACACTTATTCTTATAACACCACTTACCAAGGCTCCTTCTTTTAAAAAGTTAAAAACTAAAATTTCCTACCAAATCGAGCCAACACAAAGCCTTAAATTGATCATTATTATTCCATAAGTAATGACACAAAGAGTTCATACATAAGAAAAATAATTTATTTCCAAATAGCCCCACATTTGGGATGTTACGATTCTACCCCCTTAGAATAAATTTCGTCCTCGAAATTCCTTGATCAAAAGAGATGGGGGTATTGTTTGCGCATCACCTCCTCGGGCTCCCACGTAGCTTCTTCCAACTGCGTGGTTCCGCCATAACACTTTTACCAAAGGCACCGCCTTCCTTCGTAGAACTTTCACATCTCGATCTATAATCCGAATCGGTTCTTCCTCAAAAGATAAATCCGTGTTCACCTCAATCTCTCTATCGCACAACGTGCGAAGGATCCGACCGATACCGTCTCAAAGATTGACACATGAAATACGTCATGAATCGACTTAGTTCTGCGGCAACTCTAGGTGATAAGCCACTGGTCCTATTAGCTTCACAACGATTATATGGCCCAATGAACTTTGGGCTTAACTTCCTTTCCGTCCCAAACCTCAACACCTTTTTCCAAGGCGACACTTTCGGAAAGACTTTGTCTCCCCACAAAGATACTCCACTTCCTTGCGTTTGAGATCGGCATAAGACTTACGCCTATCCGATGCTTCCTTGAGACGAGACCGAATCACCTTGACTTTGTCTTCCGTCTCGGTTACCAACTCTGGACCTGAACTTGTCTTTCTCCCAACTCTGTCCAACATGTAGGAGTACGACACTTTCGTCCATATAGGGCCTCGTATGGAGCCATTTGAATACTAAACGATAACTATTGTTATAAGCGAATTCCGCTAGTGGTAGGTACTCCTCCCAACTACCACTAAAATCCAAGACACGACCTTTTAACATGTCTTCTAAAATCAGTATCACCCTTTCCGATCGTCCGTCGATTGTGGATGGAAAGCCGTCTTGAAATCTAACCGTGTACCCAAAGCTTGATGCAACGCTTTCCAAAACCTTGACGTGAATCGGGGTCCCTATCCGAGATAATCGACATTTGGCACGCCATGCAACCTCACTATTTCACCCACATACGACTTTGCTAGCTTACGGAGAGAGTAATCCATTCTCACCGGCATGAAGTGAGCTGATTTAGTTAGGCGATCCACAATTACCTGCATCATCCTTCTTGGTGGGCGTAAGGGTAGCCCACTAACAAAATCCATGGTGATCCTCTCCCATTTCCATTGAGGATCTTTATCGGTTGAAGTAGTCCCGATGGTGACCCGATGTTCACCTTAACCTGTCGACACGTCCGGACACTTCCCTACGAACTCCGTTATCTCACGCTTCAACCTGTGCCACCAAAATCTGCTTTTCGCAAATCTCCATACATCTTGCTTCCCCGGGATGCATAGCGTATGGGCTGCTATGTGCATCTTGGAGAATTTTCCGCCTCAATTCTGTATCCTTTGGCATACATACTCGTCCTTGAAAACAAAGCGCTCCTTCACTAGTCAGACTGTACCCTTCCAAACCACCGTCTTGAACTTGTACCCTCTTAGAACTCAAGCCTTCATCCACTAACTGCTTTTCTTTAATCTCCTCTATCCAAGTCGGCTTTACTTGAAGTTCTGCCAAAAGACTCCCATCATCATATAGACTTAACCGAGCGAACATTGTTCTTAAGTCCGTCACCACCTTCCGGCTCAATGCGTCAGCTACCACATTAGCCTTACCCGGATGGTACTCGATTGAACAATCGTAGTCCTTTAGTAGTTCAATCCATCGACGCTGCCTCGATTGGATCCTTCGAGTCGGAAGATACCTCAAGCTTTTGTGATCCGTGTAGACCATCGACTTCTCTCCATACAGGTAATGTCTCCATATCTTCAGAGCGAAGACGACCGCTGCTAACTCTAAGTCGTGAGTTGGGTAGTTAACCTCATGCGATCTTAATTGACGGGATGCATAGGCTACTACCTTCCCATCCTCGCATCAACACACACCCCAAACCGGGTGTGAGATGCATCACAATAGATCGTGAATAACTTTCTGCTTGTTTGCACCAAACCGAGCTTAGTCAAAATCTTCCTTAACTTATCAAAGCTTTCTTGCTTTGCTTTTCCGTCCATACAAACGGGACACCTTTCCTTAGCAAATTTGCTTAGTCAGCGGCGCCGCTATTAGAGAGAATCCTTCCACGAATCTCCGATAGTATCCTGCTAAACCCAGAAAACTTCGGTATTTCACCCACCGTCCTAGGTGGTTTCCACTCCAATCTTGCTTCAATCTTGCGAGGGTCTACCCTAATTCCTTCAGCTGACACTACATGACCTAAGAAAGCCACCTCTCTAAGCCAAAATTCACACTTACTGAATTTGGCATATAACTGCTTCTCTCTCAGTACTTGTAGAACTATACGCAAATGCATGTCATGCTCCTTCTCCGTCTTTGAGTAAACCAATATGTCGTCTATAAACACCACGACAAATTGATCCAAGTACTGCTGGAATACTCTATTCATCAGGTCCATAAATGCCGCCGGTGCATTGGTCAACCCGAATGGCATTACCAAGAACTCAAAATGCCCATATCGAGTTCGGAATGCCGTTTTGTGAACATCAGCCTCCTTCACCCTTAATTGGTGATAACCTGACCTAAGGTCTATCTTCGAAAACACCGAGGCACCCTTCAGTTGATCGAACAAGTCGTCAATCCGAGGCAACGGATACTTGTTCTTGATCGTTAACTTATTTAACTGACGGTAGTCGATGCACATCCGCATAGAACCGTCCTTCTTCTTGACAAACAACACAGGCGCTCCCCACGGAGATATACTTGGTCGTATAAACCCTCTATCCAAGAGCTCCTGAATTTGAGCCTTTAGCTCCACCAATTCCTTTGGTGCCATTCGGTATGGTGCTATGGATACAGGTGCCGTTCCAGGTAGCAAGTCTATACCGAATTCGACTTCTCGATCCGGAGGCAAACCCGGAAGTTCTTCTGGGAACACATCAGTAAATTCCCCAACCGTTCGGACCTTTTCAACTACCAACTCCTTAGCTTCCAAAGCACAGATTTGAACCAAATACGCCTCACAACCCTTCTTGACCATCTCTTCAGCCTTCAAGGCGGTCACTACGTTGGATAGGTAATTCCTCCTATCTCCTATCATAACCACCTCATCACCTTCCGCCGTCTTAAGAACCATGCGCTTAGCTGCGCAATCCAAACTCGCTTGGTACTTAACCAACCAATCCATACCGAGGATCAAATCGAACTCCCCAAACGGTAGTTCCATTAGATCAGCTACAAATACTACCCCTTGGAGTTCTAGGGGTACGCCTCTATAGAGTTTATCTACGACTACGGAGTGACCTAAGGGGCTAACTACAGTCATCTCCCTAGAAGCCGTTTCAGAGTCTAGGTCCATAGTTCCTACCACACTACTAGCAATGTACGAGTGCGTCGAGCCCACATCAATCAATGCAACATAAGGAAAACCGAAAATTAGAAACGTACCGGTTATGACATCCGGTGCGTCACCTTCTTCGCGACACCTTGCTGCGTAAACCAAGCCAGGCTGCCTAGCCTCTATGTTGCCTGAACCTCTGCCTTGAGTTCCACGACCTCGGTTAGGACCGTTGCTTCCTCTACCATTACCACGACCCCTCTGTGGTCCCACATTTCTATCCCGAGCACGGTTACTCGCCCTTCGCTGCTTCTTAGCTAGTTTAGGGGACAATCTCTGACGCGATGCTCCAAAGACCCACACTCAAAACATCCTTTGTCGCCGGTCCAACAACCTCCCCAATGGGTCTTTCCACAACGATTGCACTGAGTCGGCCTCTGATTAGCAGTTGTGGGCCTTGTTTGCTGATTGGGCCCACTTGGCCTAGCCTTTTACGAGCATTTCACTGGATCCAAATGACCCAAAACTTCTCTTACGATTGTTCTTACTATAGTTCGCCTCCACGGCCTCCTTGATTCCTTCGGCTACCTTAGCCTTCTCCACTAGAGATGAGAACTCACGAACTTTCTTTGTGGGGCAATCAACAACCTTAAATCATCTCTGAGTCCATCCTCAAAGCGGACCACAGCGCTCATGTTCGATAGCCACGATGCCTCTCGCATATCTACTCGGCCTTAGAAATTACGCCTCATATTCGAGACACGGACTTAGTTCCTTGAACTAATCCCGAAAAAAGCCTTTCTCTGCTGGCGTCGGTGTAGCTAATGCCCACATACTTTTTTTCTCGGTAGGCGGTTCGAAATACTCCCAAGTCAAATCATCTGCTGTAGCCCCATCTCGAACCGTAAGCCACCACCGATCGCTTCATCCTTTAGAAGCGACACGCCCTCTTTCAACTTCTCTTCTTCGATCGGTCAAGGTCATCCATGATCCTCTCGGTTGACTCTAGCCAATATTCCACCGCTTTGGGTGCCACTCTTGACACACTCGGAATACCTCCGCTCCGTTAGATCGGAGTCGCTCGGGGACAGATTTCCGAGCTCCCACATTTCCACCACCCGACCACCATCTCTCGGGACTCGCAACACGACTTGCGATGCCGACTCGCCACCGGTGCTGCTCCCGGCTCCTCACCTCTAAAAGTAGGAGGTGGTGGTGGCAGTGGTACCTCATTTTCCGAACCTTGTCCTGACCTGACGGGTTCAGACACCGTCATTCTACCCCTACCACGTCCACGGCGTCCACGTCCTCTAGAACTCATTCTATCTACCGCGCTTTTAATCTGATTAAGAAAAATTTTATGCGTTAGCATTTGTTTCACTTTATTACTCGCGAAGAAGTTTTATGGATGAGGTTTATTCAGAGATTCTTTCGAGCAAACAATGTTTCAGTTTCCTATCCTAGTTCACACAAAGGAGTTCATGCATCCATTCCTTAATACTTTCCATACCTATTCACTCATCGGACATTTCTGCCCATTTCTAACCCAGGGGTATTTTCGTCTTTTTCCCTACAGGGGTATTTTCGTAATTTTCCAGAACCAAAATATTTTACTGATGATTTCCAAAGCTAAGTTATTGAATATTTGTAAAATAGTTGAAATTTTTGGGCAAAACCGTCGAATCCATATTTTATGGGTCAGGGGCATTTTGGTAATTTTACTCCTAAGGGTATTTCTGTAATTTTCCACAAGTCAAGTTTTCCGAGAAAAACATGGTATACCTAGTGTTCTAGGGTTTAAGAGGGTTATTGGATAAGTTTTGGAAACATTAGGGCTTGTTGTTCCATTCCATTTCGAAAAACAAGGCTAATTCCCTTCTCGGTTTTAATCATTGTTTTTAGCCTATGACCGAGCCTTCCCGGTCGTGGGAACCAAAGCTACGCACTGTGCGAGAATTCAAATGAAGAGGAGGTGGGTCACGCGGACCGCTTAAATACCAAGCTCTCACCGAACCTTTCTAGTCATGCGCATGCAGGTTACCACACCACCGAGCCTTACGAGTTAGGGTGAACCAGAAGCTACGCACTGCAGGATACTGCGAAGAGAGAGGTGAGTCACGAGGACTAGCTTAAATACCAAGCTCTTTCGGATCCAATCCTAGACATGCGTCTGAGGGTTACCACACCCTAGCTCATTGACTAAGTCATAGGTTGGTTTAGTTCTTTAAGTCTTATGCTTCGTTGTGTTTGAGTAATCTAACCCTAGGGTCCAAGTCCTATAAGTCTATCTACGTTCATGCTTCCTACCCTTCTACGAATATAATTCACGAAAGGTTTAGATGTACTTACAGGCGGATCGGTCACGGAGACTCGGGCCATCTTGCTTAAAAACCCGAAATCATACCATAAGGCCTACCAAAACATTTTTGGGCCTTGGGCCCCCACAGCCGAGCTTTGAACTTGGCTCTGATACCAATTCTGTAACAACCCAAACCCGGCCCAAACATTACGACCGTATCTGAGTTATTACGAAGTAAAACCTTGCGAACACCATTTCAAAAAACATTTAATTTTCCATTGAAAACTCCTCGTTTCGGTTGTCTTGTTAAAGCTACCCTTAGATCTAATTTGGAATTCTAATTAAGTCCAATTGTTATACCAGTTTCAAGTGTACCCGATGGCACGATTAAACTTTTTCGTGTTAACTTAAGAAAACATGTGATTTAATTCAATTTAATGATATAATTTCAAGTAAATATTCAACATAAAGAGAATAAAACGCAACTATAGTTTATGGAGGCCTTATTACAACCCAAAATAAAAGTAAACAAATTTAAAGTTCTATATATTTAAATCCTTTGCATGGCCACCTCGAGTCCAACCGCTCCTCCACACGCCATCTACGAGTCACCGAAAAATGTTAAAGGAGAAGGTGAGTCACCAAGACTCGATATGTAACCCTTCCCCCGGTTAATACAACATTTCATACACAACATATAACAGTTAATTGAGCAAAGTATCGTGTACCCCAACCTAGCCAACCAAACACCTTTGTCTACCCCCACGTGGTACCAAACCACTGGTGACCGTAGTCACGATGTGTTACCAAAACACTGGTGGTGCCAAACCACTGGTGACATATAGTCACAATGTGCTACCAAAGCACTGGTGTCCGTAGACACAAATCGGGTGATGGGGCCAACCCATCGTGTGATACCAAATCACTGGCAGACGATCCCATATCTCAAGTGGGGCCAACCCACGGTGGTGTTAACCACAGGGACAAGTCGCTATGAGGTACCAAACCTCTGGAGGTACCAAACCTCTGGTGACATATAGTCACAGTGTGCTACCAAAGCACTGGTGCTCGTCAGCACGATATCACTGCCCCCTCCTCTCATCAACCCATATCAAGCAGTTAATAACAGAACATACATATATCACATGTATCAAATAGTCCATGCTTCCCAAAAGCATTATTATCAATCTCATACAATAGAGACTTACCAGGATCCTTGCTTGTACCACTAAGGTACTATTGCCACATCTACATAGAGCAGATTTACACATAACATACACTTAATTAACTATTATAAGTGTGTATGTACACACCTGATATCGATGGTAGTCCTAAATCCGAAGAAAGCGTTGGTCACCACGGATCCACTTGCCCTATATTCGGCCAAATCTATGGATTAGTCTTATGGCCTATTCGGCCTAATTAACTTATTGGGGAGGGGTTCCTTGTGAACCCGAGATCTTACCTTAAAACCCTTTACTACTATTCACCGTACTCGATACTCGAATCTGCTGTACCCAAAACAATCGGTCACAAGTGATGTTAGTAGCCTTCGGCTTTAATCACTTAAAGAATAAACCATTACCATAGATTCCTTACCCTTACTTACCAAAGCCGAATGCTAGAGGTTGGAACTCGGGTTGACCGCTTCACCAACCTGGAGTACCTAAGAGAGACCGTTTACAAAACGTTTTAGAAGCCTTACTTACCATTGCCGAAATCGGCACTTATCCTCCCTTAATAGGAATCGGCAAGAATAGGAAGGAGAATCCATGGGGTTTCGGCACACTTACCTTTACAACCGATTTGAATAACGAGAGAAATCCCAAGTATCTATGCCACTGCATCTTTTTCGGCCAAAGTGTGTTAAAAAGAGGAAAGGAGATCGGCACCTTCAAGGGAGTGTATTCGGCCAAAGGAGAAAAAGAAAATAATAGGAAAGAAAAGTGCTAGGAGTTTCGGCTTGAAGGGGTTTGAAGGAATGAAGAAAATACGAGAAGAATAGGGGAGGTTTAGGGATTTCGGCACTTCAAAGAAGAATGACAAAAGAGAAGCAAGGGAGGTTAACTGATGCTTTTATAGGCATTCGGCCCCCCCCTTTCAAGCTTGCCGTCCAACCTTGGCAACAAGGAGTCCAACTCCTAGCCAACTCCTCTTTACCAAGGAGTCCCACATTCGGCCATCACCTATTTTTGCTCCAAGCCACCCATTTAATTTAATTCAAATAATTTTGAATTAATCACCTAATAATCCCCTTTAAAATAAAAATATCCTTGATGCAATTATCATATCTCTTATATTATCAAAAAGGTTTAAGCAAATTAAAACTAATTAAAATGCTTAAATTATCCCTTGATAATTACACCTAAAAAAAAAGAGTTTGAAGGGAGAAAAACTCTCCCCCCCTTGTGCCGTCCAAATAAAAACAAAAACAAAAGGGGATTTCCGTGACTCGAACACAAGCTCTCCCTTGCTCCTTGGTGGCGTCACATGTAGCTCTTAAGTGGGCTTCTTTTTGCCACTTTACCAAGGGCTTTTTAGTGTTAAATTACCCACACTTATTCTTATAACACCACTTACCAAGGCTCCCTTCTTTTAAAAGTTAAAAACTAAAATTTCCTACCAAATCGAGCCAACACAAAGCCTTAAATTGATCATTATTATTCCATAAGTAATGACACAGCAGTTCATACATAAGAAAAATAATTTATTTCCAAATAGCCCCACATTTGGGATGTTACACATTTTAAATTTCGAGGCTAGATACTCTTTGGTCTCATGAGCACCTTCCATGTTCGTACCAAAAATTAACAAATCGTCTACATAGAGACAAATAATTACACCATACCTATCGGTGAATTTAGTGTAAATACATTTATCCACACCATTATGTAAAAAACCATATGACAAGATAACCAAGTCAAATTTCTCATGCCACAGTTTAGGCACTTGTTTTAAACCATATAATGACTTGGTCAACTTACACACCTTATGTTCATTCCCAGGAAGCACAAACCTTCTGGTTGCTCTATGTAGACTTCCTCTTCGAGATCACCATTCAAAAAAGCCGTCTTAACATCCATTTGATGTACATGTAACTTATGGATAGATGCAAGTGCTATAAGAATTCGAATGGAGGTCATCCTAGCCACTGGTGCATAAGTGTCAAAATAATCTAGGCCTTTTTTTTCCCTAAATCCTTTAGCCACCAACCTAGCCTTAAAGGTTGAAGAACCCCTTGTTGGAGTATTCTTCCTTTTAAACACCCATTTACACCCGATAGGCTTCGATCCTTGAGGAAGATAAACTAGAATCCAAGTATTGTTGGATAATATTGAATCCATTTCATCATTGATCGCCTCTTTCCAAAATGATGCATCCCTAGAAGTCATGGCTTCACCATAGGATTGTGGATCACCATCCACATTAAACATTATGGGGATCTTCCTAATTACGGATTCTCTATTTCTCTGAACAAGGAATGCTAGAGATTGCAAGGAAATGAAATCAGGACCAAAGTCATTTACCTTTCTGACTCTTTGACTTTTTCTCGGCTCCGTATCCTTATTATAACAAAGACTTCTTTTGGTTTGATCATTTAAGATCATTGGTTGATATTCTTTTTCCGAATTTGTTAAATCATTGAAAACCTTATTTTCAATGAATACAACATCTCTTGTTTCAATTATTGTATTTGACACTAAGTCAAGAACACGATAAGCCTTAGAGTGTTGAGCATATCCAACGAATGCACCCTTGACGGCTCTTGGACCTAACTTTGTTCTCTGTTGGTCGGGAACTCTATAGTAAGCCAAACACCCCCACACTTTGAAATAATCTAAGTTTGGCATCCGACCCTTCCACTCATATGGAGATACTTTGAATTTTCTCGATGGTATTCTATTAAGAATAAAACACGCAGTCAATAATGCTTCACCCCATAGATTATATGGAAGTTTAGCATATAACAACATCGAGTTAACCATATCTATTAAAGTACTGTTCTTTCTTTCTGCCAAAAAATTTTGTTGCGGAGTATAAGGCGCGGAATACTCATGTACCACACCTTATTCCTCATAAAATATATTAAATTCATTTGAAAAATATTCACCACCTCTATCACTACGAAACACTTTTATTTTCTTACTAAACAAATTTTCAACCTCATTTTTAAAGCGTTTAAACATATCAAAAGCCTCGTCTTTACTTCTCATGAGATACACATAAGTAAATCTAGAGAAGTCGTCTACAAAAGTGATAAAATATCGTTTTCCACCTCTTGTTAGTGTTCCATTTAATTCACAAACATCCGAATAAATTAAATCTAACACTTGTGAATTCCTTTCACACTTATTAAGAAACGGCTTCTTGGTAATTTTTGATTGAATACAAATTTCACATTTTCCTCAAACTCATCATTACTTAGACTTATATAACCATTCTTTTGCATATATTGTAAAGTTTTAAAATTAAAATGTAATAAACGCGCATGCCACAAAGGATAAAACTCAACAATATAAGCAGAAGAATTAACTTTATTCATATCAATGCTCAACTTGAACATACCCTCGTTACAATATCCTTTTCCTACATATATATCACCCTTAAGCATGACAAACTTATCGGATTCCAAGATAATCTTGAACCCCTTGTTACATAGAATACTTGCGGACACTAAATTCTTTCTCACATCGGGAACATGCAACAAATTAGTCAAAGTCAATTTCTTCCCAGATGTGAAGTTGAGTTCCACTGTCCCTTGACCGAGCACCTTAATCGATTGATAGTTGCCCACAAGCACTTCATGGTTTGCCACTAGTTCATAACTCTTGAATTGTTGTCAGTCATTACACACAAAGACAGTAGCTCCGAAGTCGAGCCACTAATTACAGGACTTATCAGTCATGGCTATGTTGAGTTCAGTAATCATACCAATCTCCAAATTTTTTATCCCTTCCGTAACCATGGCCACTAAGTCCATGCCCTCCACCATATTGGATTTGGAAGTTGTGACATCTTGCTTCATTTTGAGAAGTCTGCAATCCTTAATATAGTGTCATTTCTTACTGTAATTATAACAATTGCTAGTTTTTTTCTTCTTGTCTTGCACGTCCTTGGTCTCGGATGTGGCCTTTTGCTTACCATTTCGAGAGTTCTTGGACTCGCTCACATGGTTCACTTTATAACTTTGGGGAAGATACACCGTATCACACTTATGAGTTTCATTTTCAATACGTAAATGCCTAAGTATTTTCTCCACAATGAAGTCCTCTATCATATGCAGAAGTTTCTTCCGATAATTGTTCCAAGAAGAGGGCAACTTCAAGATGATAGCCCGGACTTGTAACAATTCCGGAATAACAACTTTCAAGTCACGAAGCCTGCTTACAAGGACTTGTAATTCATGGACTTGATCAATGATCGGGATACTATCGAGCATTTTGAATTCGAAATACTTCATCATTAAAAATTTATCAGTACCTTGTCGCTCAGTGTTGTATTTCTCTTCAAGAGCTTTCCACATTTCCATCGGGGATTGCATCAACATGTAAAGATCACGATCAGACAAGGTGTTGAGGATGTGTCCTCGACATGTGAAATTGTCTTCTTCACGCTTCTTCTTGAGTTCAGCCACTTTCGCAATTTCCTCGGAATTTGCATTGGGGGCGGGATCCTCCACGGGTTGTAGGTTTGGATCCAGAACGTACGCCACATTTAAGGTAGTAAGAAGGAACAACATCTTGTCCTTCCAACGATTGAAGTTTGAACCATCAAATCGGTCAAGTTTCACAAACTCTTGGTTCATCACTTTGAATGCGGTGTTAGCCTCCGTCGCCATCTCCAAAAATAGTTCTCTTTGATTGTTGGATATTTGAGTGGAGACGATAGAGTTGGAGACTTATATGGAAATAAACAGTACACTTTGAGGCGCAGATGATGCTTTCCAAAGAGAACTATTTGCCCCCTGGAACGGTGGAAATGTGCAAGTGTACACAATCGTAACAAGTAATAAAGTGACAAGTAAATGTCGAGTTATCGTACCCACAGGGATTGCAAAAGAATTATTTATGAAAATGACTTCAAACACTTTGGTGACGGAAAAATATTTGATTTTGAAAACTATTTAAAAACTAAAAGAAAAACAAAGTAAAATAAAATAAAACAAAGTTCAAATGCGCAATTTCAAAAACTGATTTTAATCAAGATGATATAATTGTGTTGGATTAACAACATTTCTAATCTTAGAATTATTAAGCTTGTGTTTATACTTGTTAAAACATGGCAACTCGGTAATTTGCTAACTTATGAACATATTTACCAATAAAAATCCATTCATCTCTTGTACATATTCCTATGTCAATTCAACCGATTAAACAGATTTATCAAAGTAAACATGTTATTGCACATACATACTTATTAAATTAAACAATCTCTTGCATATTCCTATGTCAATTCAAACGACTAATTCAACCTAATAAGCATATAAAAGATCATGTGAGGTAACAAAGTAGTTTTACCTTGAAACAATTTAATCACAAAAATCCTGCAAGTTATGCAAGGCATATGTATTGTCAAATACAATGCTAATTTAATCTTCACTCCTTAGAAGAATTAAACATGCACAGATTAAGCATTGTGTCCATTAATTACAATTTCAATGCGTTTAAATAATTAATTCATAAGCTATCTAAACAATTATAATGCTAGATAACTTGACATGATTTTACTTAATCAAACATTTCACCGAGGCCTTTAACAGCATAAACACAATTTTAACAATTTAAGAAATCGAAATGCAATCAACCCAACACGAATTAAATTCAAGCTAAATTGATTAAATTAAACATTCCAACAGCATAAATATTCATAAACATGTTTTTCAAAACAACAACGAAATTTAAAGAGATAGGGAGCAAGAAGTAAATCCGGTGTTTCTCCGTGGCTTGTCTGATTGCTCCATTCTTCGTTCTTCGTTGGCCTCGGCTATCAAGGTGACTTACAAATACTCCAAATGCTGCTCCGAATGGTTGAGAAAATACCTCTTTTACAAGAGGGGAAATCGGCACAAGAACAAGGGGAAAATAGAATGGAAACGAAGGGAGAAAAGTTGAGAGAAGAGAAGAGAGAATGAGAGAATGTTGGAGAATTGAGGGATGGTATGAATGAGCAGCAAGGGGCTGTATTTATAGGTGTTTAAGGCTGCTAAAAATAGCAATTAACAGCAGCAAAAGAGGCTCCCTTGGCCGGCCATCCCATGTGGCAAAGTTGAAGAATTCAACTTTGCTAAATATAGCATGGGCAAATCTTTAAAGCCTTGAATTTTGGAGGGGTTTGAATGTGATTTTGAGAGATCTTCAAGGGCTTCTTTGCAAGCTGAATTAATCAGCAAATAAGCTGATTTGGGCCTTCATTATGGACGGTTTGGGCTGCCCAATTGGTGGCTGGTTTGGTTCAATTGGTTCGGTTCAACCAATGCGGTTTAACTGGACCCTTTTTCCATACTTAATTAATAATAATTTATTTAGCCCAAATTAAATTGGGAATAAATTAAAATTAATTAAATTATGATTAAATTTTCATAATTGGACCGCCTTGGGCTGAAAATAAATTTGCCTTGATACTTCAAATTGCTTCTCGGTTTCATTCTTCGCGCAGTGTCTGCCGGGCCAATTTTCGCCTTTTGTGCGATTCTGTCGAAAATAGTCAAAATAAATCAAAATTAACCACAAAAATAATTAAAATTCATCATGTTCATATTTTTAGCACAATTTAATTATTTTATAATATTCAATTATTTTCTGACAAGAATTTACTTGAAACCACATGAATTTGGGTCAAAAAGGGCATGAAAAAGTATATAAATTTTCGTGTTTCCACACCCCCAAACTTAATTCATTGCTCGTCCCGAGTAATGCACAAATTCGAAAAGAATTTTCTCGGAAACACCTTTGAAAAACTCCTTCAGAACAACTTTCTTCTCAAAATTATGAATTGAATATACTTAAGCTCAAAAATAAGAAATTTGATAGTTATGCTACTTAAGCATTCATATCGTTCAAATTACCTCCAACAATTATTATACTAGCAAAATTAGACTAAATGTTTCTTTAATAAAGACATGTTCTTCACTACCAATTTGATTTTAATTCCTTATTCAAAAAGTAAACTGCAATCATTAAACTTAACTAATGTCTTCATATGTTGAACATAGCAATTTCTCTCCACTAATATAGGTAACATTGGAATTTTGAATCAATAGGTCTTTAGTAAGGTTGTAACGTGGCTGGGCTTAGGGGTAGGTAAAAGATAGACAAATTTTTGGCTTAAAACCCTAGACTCAAACTTAAATTGAACCTTCGAATTCTCACCCTTGATACACCAACTTTTGCTCTTTCGATCACTTATTTCATTTTGAGTACATGTTTTTTTTTTTTTGAGCACTTGCTTCATGTACTATAATTTTTTTTTGAACATTTGATACTTCTTTTCAACTCCCAAACTTATTTTCAACGATCTTCCGAATAGTACCGAGTCTAGTGTTTGGGACAATATTAGAAGTAATGAAGAGAAAGTTGATGGCTAAATATTGCATAGGTCCGAATAGAATTACGCCATATAGTCTCAAAATTGGGTTTCAACGGATAATTTTATCGTGTGCCGCTTGAAAGGCTCAAACGGTCTAAACAACAGTTTGCCTAAATCATTTTCAACATTCCATGCTTCCTAGGATTTCGCCAAGAAATTACTAAGTCAATTCTAAAGACTTAAGCTTTCATGCACGCCTAATTTTTTCATAGGAAACTAAAAATTTTACTGATGCAATTTGCATGCTTTATAAAAAAATACATTCATATCATTATTAATCTAACATAATAACTTATTTGAAATAATAGAACTTTATTAATACTAAAGTTTAGCATAATTAACAAAATTTCAAATTATTGAACAAAAATATATCCTAAGCATAATTAAAAGAAAATTTTATTCTGAGTGGAATCATTTCAAGTTTTCGGTCCCCCTTACTTAAAGTGAACAATGTCCTCATTGTTTAAAGTGAATAAATACTATACACCAGGTAGGATAATTAGAAAAGAGGAGGTGAGTCATATTGACTGCTTAAGTACCAGGCTCTCTCTAAAATCCAATCCTAGACATGTAAATATCTATTGCCACACTTTAGCCTTTGAGACTTGTTCAGATTTTATTCATGATTCCTATCTCTTGTTTTATTGTGCAAAAATAAAAATTCCTAATTGACCTAATCCTAAGATACTTAAGAAAGAAATAAATGAAAGTTGAAGTCCTCCCCTTTTTTTTATTTGTTCACCGATCCTTCCGAATTCGACTCATCTTTTGCTCCATTAGTATTATCTTTGCATGAATCGCCTTGCTCCTTCTTCGATGATGAAACCCATGGTTCAAATATGAAATCTGGAAACTCAAGCACAAAAATAAATGGGTCATTATAAATTTTCTTGAGGGCACTCCTCATCGAGTCATCTCTTATTTTTGCATATCTCCAGTAGGCTTGTTGCTGCCATTGCATGTGTTGCATTAAGTCCATCAGCTTTAACAGCTCATCACGAAGATCCGGGCTAGGCGGTGGAGCTCTAAACATTGCGGGCTCGATATCAGGTTCAACTTCTGGTTCCATTGATTCTGCCTCATGAGGGACTTCAGTTGATGGCTCTGGCGGGACTTCTGTGGGATCATCTTCTGCTTCTTCGGGATCCTCACTCTCTTCAATTCGTTGCTGAAGAACAGAATCTTCGGCTACTCGGTAGAGGTCCCAATCGGTGATTGTGCCTTGACTATACTCTGTCTACTTTACGTCCTCAAGGAGTTTTGCTTTTAAGCACAGAATTTTGATCGTAAATGGGAAATAGGCAGGGCTAGACCGTCTAACGGCACAATTTCGCATTTCTCTCAGGATGATTTTGCCCACATCAATGGTCTTTCCGGTTAGAATCGAGTATAATAGGACCATTCGCTCTAATGAAATTGTAGTCCCATACGAACTAGGCATAAGGCTGAAACGGATGAAATAGAACCATACCTTCGCTAGAGGTGTCAAATACTCTCTTCGACACGTGTGGATTCCTTGCTTTGACACACCCACTTGGAACCCAGGCCTGTGAGTTCTTCGAGGATTTCTTGCAGATTTTCAGCTTAATATTGCTCAACAGAGAGAATATTCATCGTTGTCGAAATCGTGTAATTCAAAGAACTCATTAATAGCATTAGAATTTATTGGTACCTTGATTCCTCGGACCGGAACTTGACCAATTCATCGGAAGTTAAGTTCGCGTAGAATTCACGAACTAGTTATTCATCCACACTTGGTCTCTTTTCACAAAACAATTCCCAATTGAGGGCTTCAGCAACTTGACGAATACGTGTCATAGAGTCTCTGTAGTTGCTTTCCTTCAATGTGAAGCCTTTTTCTGGATGCATCTGTTGATTTTTGAAGATACTTTCGTATCTTACTTTGGCTTCTTCACAGTGAAATTTGCTTTGTGTTTTGTCAATTTGAGCGGAGGCACGAGTTCTTTTGCGAGTCATAATTAACCTGAACATAAGATGGAAAGAAAAATAAAAATCAGTTAAAAAAATTTAATTAATAAAAATTACTAATATTTCAATAAATTGAAAAAAATAAAATTTTAAAAATAAAATCTAATAACAATTCCTAGTATTTCAATAAATTGAAAAATTAAGTAATTGAATAAAAATTAAATTTTTAAAAAATAAAATTTAACAAAAGTTACTAATGTTTCAATAAATTGAAAAATTAAATAAAAAATTAAATTTTAAGAGAGAAAATTATTCTTACCACCTACCTTGTAGATTTTAAGAGCTCTAAAAAGAAAAATATACTAATGAATCAAAAGAGGAAAATTTAAAGGATTTTTTGGCTTAGGTTGGGTGAGGGAGGAAGGTGCGCCTAAACGCACAAAGCAGCAAGGTGCAGCGCAAGGCAGGCCACGGCTGGTTGGCGTGGGGCGATGGTGTCCAGCAGGTGATGCGCAAGGAACAGCGCAATGGAGTGCCTGGGCTGGTTGGCGTGCAGCAAGCGCACGGGGTAGAGGCAGCACGTGAGGCACCGACTTGGGCAGAAGCTGGTGACGCGCAAGTGTGCTGGAGTAGCCTGGCATGTGCGGCGTCTGCTGGGGGCTGCTGCTAGCCGAATGAAGCTATGGCTAGGGGCTTTGCGGCACTTGGTGCTTTGGTGGATGGGAGTTTGAGTGATAAGTGAATAGGGTGGATCAATGGTGCAATTTATAGAGGGAAGAGTATAAACTAGACTAGAACTCTTAGAACAATTTAGGAATTAAAAATAAGAGTTTAATTCTAGTTTTACTCATGATAAACAACAATTAATAATTAAATAAACACATCTAAATTATCAATTGCTATTTAATTGCCAAGATAAATATAAAATCAAAATAAAATTAATTCTAATACTTAGCTAAATTGATAAAAGTTAATATATAAATTATAATGAATATAATTATATATTAAAATTTATCAATAATTTATAAGTATAAAATCAAATAAAAATATTTATTTTAGATGCCTAAAAAAAATATATTTACAAGAAGAGGCACCTAGTTTTTATTATTTATGAAAATAGCAACCAACTTTTGAAAATAATTCAATTAAGTCCTTGGACTTGATGAAAATTTGAAATTGAGTTGCAATTTAAGACTTGGGTCAAAATTGACCTTTTTATTTGGAAAATCAAGAATTTATTTTGTCATTTAGGGGCTAATTTCTTGGGAAATTATGTAAAAATCAATTCCCAGGAAAGATTGGAGGGGTCACAAGCGGTCCCGCTTAAGTTCCAATCTTCTAGACAGAATTTATTTGAACATAATAAACCCGAAAATATACCCTAAATAATTTATTGAAAGCAATAAAAACTTTAAGGGTCAGATAGACTGAACGAGATTTTATCCCGTTCAGGGTTTTCTCCATAATAATGTTTCAAATGTTTGGCGTTGACTTGAAAATTACCTCTCTTACCTTGGAGTTCAATAACTCGTATGGATAGACGCGATGAATCGTAAATGGACCAGACCAACGTGACTTTAACTTACCTGGAAAAAACTTCAATCTGGAATTAAATAACAAGACTTGCTGACCTGCTTCAAACTCTCGAACTTGGATATGCTTGTCATGCCATTTTTTGAGTCTTTCTTTGAGTAATTTGGCATTTTCGTATGAAAACATTCGAAATTCCTCTAGCTCGTTGAGTTGGAGCATTCGTTTCTATTTAGCAAGCTTGAGATCCAAATTGAGTTGTCGAAGCGCCCAGTAAGCTCTGTGTTCTAACTCCAGAGGTAGATGACAGGCTTTCCCAAAGACCAACGTATAGGGTGACATTCCTAAGGGTGTCTTATATGCTGTTGTGTAAGCCCATAAAGCATCATCTAGTCTCTTGGACCAATCTCGTCGGTTCGGGCAAACTACCTTCTCAAGTATGCCTTTGATCTCCTTATTTGCTAGCTCAGCTTGCCCATTTGTCTGCGGATGGTAAGCTGTAGCAACCTTATGTTTCACTCCATGTTTATCTAGCAACCATTTTAACCACTTGTTCACAAAGTGGGTCCCTTCATCGCTGATAATAGCTCTAGGGGTTCCAAACCTTGTGAACACGTGTTTCTGCAAGAATTTCATCACAACCTTGGCATCATTCGTCGGATAAGCTTCAGCCTCGATCCACTTGGACACATAATCTACTGCTACCAATATATACTTGTGACCAAAAGATGGAGGGAAAGGACCAAGAAAGTCAATACCCCAAACATCGAACAATTCTACCTCAATGATATTTGTTCGAGGCATCTCATTTCTATTGGTTACATTTCCAACCCTCTGACATCGATCACAATTCTTTACGTAAGCATATGCATCCTTGAATAGTGTTAGCCAAAAGAATCCGGCTTGCAGTACTTTGGCCGTTGTACGAGTACTTCCAAAGTGTCCCCCACTTGGAGCTGAATGACAGTGGTATAAAATCTTTAGTATTTCATCTTCTGTCACACATCTTCTAATCATCTGATCTGCACACTTTTTGAACAAATATGGCTCTTCCCAAAAATAGTACTTTACATCGTGAAGAAACTTTTTCCTTTGCTGATATGTTTTATCAATTGGCATCAAACCACAAGCTAAATAGTTAGCAAAATTAGCAAACCAATGAGTATTATGGACATGAGTTACATTCAGTATGTGTTCATCTGGAAATGTCTCTTGGATCGGTAAAAGTGAAGAATTTTCCTCTTGTGGCTCCAATCTGGATAGTGATCAGCTACTTGGTTTTCTACTCCTCTTCGATCTTGAATTTCTAGATCGAACTCTTGAAGTAGAAGCACCCATCGGATCAATCTCGGCTTAGCATCTTTCTTGGCTAATAAGTACTTAATCGCGGAGTGGTCCGTATAGACAATCACTTTGGTACCTATAAGATAAGATCGAAACTTGTCGAAAGCAAACACAATAGCAAGTAACTCTTTTTCTCACATTCTTGTATAGTTCATTGGGCTCCTAAGTAGAGTTCTGCTTGCATAGTAGATAGGATAGAAAACTTTGTTCCTTCGCTGGCCCATGACAGCTCCAATGGCGAAGTCACTTGCATCACACATCAATATGAATGGCGAATCCCAGTCTGGTGTGACGATTATGGGTGTCGTGACTAACCGACTCTTCAGATTGTTGAAGGCTTTTAAGCATTCCTCATCAAACTTGAATATTGAGTCCTTCTCCAACAGCTTGCATAAGGGTTTAGCCACTTTGGAGAAGTCCTTGATAAATTTTTGATAGAAACCGGCGTGGCCCAAAAAGCTCCTAACACCTTTTACAGATGTTGGAGGTGGGAGTTTCTCAATAACATCTACTTTTGCTTTGTCCACCTCGATCCCATGTCTCGTTATCCGATGGCCTAGAACAATTCCTTCTCGTACCATAAAATGGCACTTTTCCCAATTAAGTACGAGATTTGTTTCTTCGCATCGCCTTAGTACCTTCGCTAGATTGGCTAAGCAATCCTCGTAAGTATCTCCAAATACTGAGAAATCGTCCATGAAAACTTCCAAGTATTTCTCAACCATGTCAGTAAAAATAGACATCATACATCTTTGAAATGTAGCTGGTGCATTACATAAACCAAATGGCATGCGTCTAAATGCAAATGTACCGTACGGGCAGGTGAATGTCATTTTGTATTGATCTTTCGGTGCTACCGTAATCTGATTATACCCTGAGTATCCGTCGAGAAAACAGTAATAGTCTCGTCCTACGAGTCTATCCAGCATCTGGTCCAATAACAATAGAGGAAAGTGGTCTTTCCTAGTCGCCTTGTTTAGCTTCCGGTAATCGATACAGATTCTCTATCCCGTAACTGTCCTCATTGGTATCAACTCGTTGTTCTCGTTCTCTACGACCGTGATACCTCCTCTCTTCGGTACGCACTAGACTGGACTCACCCATGAACTGTCTGAGATGAGGTAAATTATACCCGCATCCAACCACTTGATGATTTCCTTTTTCACTACATCTTTCATGATTGGGTTTAGTCTCCGTTGTCCATCAATCGTTCCTCTCTCACCATCTTCTAATATGATCTTGTGCATGCATACAGATGGGCTAATACCGCGAATGTCAGCTATGGCCCATCCGATAGCCTTCTTGAATTGTTTCAAAACTATGATAAGTTTCTCTTCTTGTTCAGTGGTTAATTCGGCTGAAACAATCACAGGCAGAGTAGAGGCATTACCTAAATAAACATATTTCAAGTGCGAAGGTAATACCTTGAGTTCCAACTTAGGTGGCTCCTCGATTGATGCTTTTGGCTGCATGTAATCTCTTTTCTCTAATTCTAAAGATTCAAAACGAGATTGCGGATTAAATCCCTTTTGATTAGCTTCGAGCGAAGCTAAGTTTTCGTCCTCCTCTTCATCATTTAGGGGCTCCGATGTCAAAATTATTTCCAATGGGTCATCAACACAGTTAAGTTCCTTCTCTACTATTAATTCCTCTAAATCAGCTACTGCAGAACAATCATCCATTGTGTCAGGAAATCGCATTGACTTAAAAACATTAAATGTTACCTGATCATCCTGAACACGCATAGTCAGCTCGCCCTTTTGCACATCAATAAGAGTCCTTCCAGTTGCTAGGAATGGTCTTCCTAGGATAATTGGCACTTCTTTGTCTGCTTCAAAATCTAGAATTACAAAGTCAATAGGAAAATAAACTTATCTACGCGTACCAATACGCCCTCGATTTTTCCTTCTGGATGTGCTAAGGATCGATCTGCTAGTTGAAGTGTAACCGTAGTTGGTCTAACTTCTCCTATCCCCAACTTTCTAAATATTGACATAGGCATCAAGTTGATACTTGCACCTAAGTCACATAATGCCTTACCACAATATGTTGATCCAATGTTGCACCTGTATGGTAAAACATCCAGATCCTTCAATTTTGGGGTAGTTTGTTCTCAAGATATGCACTGCATTCCTTCGTCAGAGCTACCGTCTCAAATTCTCCAAGCATTCGTTTTTTAGACAAGATATCTTTCATGAACTTGACGTAGTTCGGCATTTGCTCAAGTGCTTCGACCAACGGGATGTTGATGTGTAGTTGCTTGAGTACGTCAAGGAACTTCTTGAATTGAATCTCCTACTTCGGTTTCTGAAGTCTTTGAGGGTAGGGTGGCGGTGGTTTCAGTACTGGAACTGGTCTTGGTTGATTCGCCTTTGGCGGTAATTCTACATCTAACGACGTTGTTGGGAGATCAGAATTAACTGGTCCTGCGGTTACTTTGCTGGGTCTTGCAGATTTCGGTTCTGGCGAAACTGGTGTTTCAACACTTGGTTGAACTTCTTCTTGAGCATCAGCTTGCTCCTGTTCAACTTCGACAGTATTGGGCTCTACTATCTTTCCGCTCCTCAATTGCAACGCTTTGCAATGTTCTTTCCCCGGATTTTTCAAATTTTCCGTGTCACTAGGTAAAGCACCTTGTGGTCTGTTCCTAAGTTCGGGCCTGCAAGTCGCCCACTTGATTCTCCAATTTTTTTAATGTAGTCGCTTGGCTCGGATTAAGGCATCATTCTTTGCTAGATATGCCTTTAGCAAACTCTCCGCACTATTGGATGCTTCACTTGAACTTGTTTCGGACTTGTTGCGGGAAATTAGGCGGTTGGTCGATGCAGGTTGGGTGTAATCGTTCCACCCCTTGGTTACTCCAGAAAAATTCGGGTGGTTTCTCTACGATGGGTTATAAAAGTTGGATTGCGTGCCTTGCCTTCCTCGGTTTTGGTTCCGATTGCCCATGTAGTATCAGATTCTGGTTCGACGGACATTCTTGAACAAATGTCCCTCCCCACAATAGACACAGTGCTATATTCTCAAATTGATTAGTCTACTGTGTCTTTGCAAAACTATTAGACCCATTAGTAGTAAGATTTTTAAGCATTGAGGATATTGATGATACCTGAGATGCGAGTGAAGTAAGAGCGTCTACTTCATGAATTCCAGCAACTCGTCTTCCTGATGCTGCACGACTGGTTGGCCATTGATAATTGTTGCTAGCAATCCTCTCAATAATTTCATAAGCCTTGTTATAAGACTTAGAAAGGAGAGCACCATTAGCAGAGGCGTCCACTACCATCCTTGTGTGAGCGTTGAGACCATTATAGAATGTCTCAAGTTGAATGCAATGAGGAATTCCATGCTGAGGGCATTTTCGTAATAGCTCTTTAAATCTTTCTCATGCCTCATACAAGGACTCGCCATCCATTTGGTGGAAAGCAGTGATCTCGTTCCTCAGTTTAGCATTCTTACTTGGCAGAAAATACTTCATGAGGAATCTCTCAGCTAACTCTTGCCATGTAAAAATGGAGTTCGGTGGCAATGAATTCAACCATGCACGAGCTCTGTCCCTTAATGAATATGGGAACAACTTCAATCGTAAGGCATCTTCGGGTACTCCGGCTAACTTGAAAGAATCGCTCACTTCCATGAATAGTCTTAAGTGAAGATGAGGATCTTCGCAGGCATTCCATTGAATTATTGCCCATCGTCTCGAGCATCCGGAACATGACCGCTTCATTTCGAATTGTTGTGCCTCGATTTCGGTCTCCTAATACCCGGATTAAGATCGTTAAATACTGGCATGGCATATTGTCTTAAGGCTCTATCCCTATCATCAGCAATAAGGATAGGATTCTGAGCAGGGTTTGCTCCGTTTCCTTGGTTCATATTCTCGAGATTCATTCCTTCGGTCCTTCTCTGATTTGCTTGTCTTCTTCGTTGACGAAAGGTTCGTTCTATTTCAGGGTCCACAGGGAGTAAGTCAATAATCTGGTCAATACTTATAAACACCTAAAATATTCACAGAAAAAATTAAGTAAGTAAAAATTTAAATATGAAAATAAATAAACCAAAATGTAAGAATAAAAATTCACAAATAATGGCTTTGAAAAACAATCCTAAGAACGGCGCCAAAAACTTGGAACGTGGAAATGTGCAAGTGTACACAATCGTAACAAGTAATAAAGTGACAAGTAAATGTCGAGTTATCGTACTCCACGTGGACTGCAAAAAAGAATTATTTATGAAAATGACTTCAAACACTTTGGTGACGGAAAAATATTTGATTTTGAAAACTATTTAAAAACTAAAAGAAAAACAAAGTAAAATAAAATAAAACAAAGTTCAAATGCGCAATTTCAAAAACTGATTTTAATCAAGATGATATAATTGTGTTGGATTAACAACATTTCTGATCTTAGAATTATTAAGCTTGTGTTTATACTTGTTAAAACATGGCAACTCGGTAATTTGCTAACTTATGAACATATTTACCAATAAAAATCCATTCATCTCTTGTACATATTCCTATGTCAATTCAACCGATTAAACAGATTTATCAAAGTAAACATGTTATTGCACATACATACTTATTAAATTAAACAATCTCTTGCATATTCCTATGTCAATTCAAACGACTAATTTAACCTAATAAGCATATAAAAGATCATGTGAGGTAACAAAGTAGTTTTACCTTGAAACAATTTAATCACAAAAATCCTGCAAGTTATGCAAGGCATATGTATTGTCAAATACAATGCTAATTTAATCTTCAGCTCCCTTAGAAGAATTAAACATGCACAGATTAAGCATTGTGTCCATTAATTACAATTTCAATGCGTTTAAATAATTAATTCATAAGCTATCTAAACAATTATAATGCTAGAAAACTTGACATGATTTTACTTAATCAAACATTTCACCGAGGCCTTTAACAGCATAAACACAATTTTAATAATTTAAGAAATCGAAATGCAATCAACCCAACACGAATTAAATTCAAGCTAAATTGATTAAATTAAACATTCCAACAGCATAAATATTCATAAACATGTTTGTCAAAACAACAACAAAATTTAAAGAGATAGGGAGCAAGAAGCAAATCCGGTGTTTCTCCGTGGCTTGTCTGATTGCTCCGTTCTTCATTCTTCGTTGGCCTCGGCTATCAAGGTGACTTACAAATACTCCAAATGCTGCTCCGAATGGCTGGGAAAATACCTCTTTTCCAAGAGGGGAAATCGGCACAAGAACAAGGGGAAAATAGAATGGAAACGAAGGGAGAAAAGTTGAGAGAAGAGAAGAGAGAATGAGAGAATGTTGGAGAATTGAGGGATGGTATGAATGAGCAGCAAGGGGTTGTATCTATAGGTGTTTAAGGCTGCTAAAAATAGCAATTAACAGCAGCAAAAGAGGCTCCCTTGGCCGGCCATCCCATGTGGCAAAGTTGAAGAATTCAACTTTGCTAAATATAGCATGGGCAAATCTTTAAAGCCTTGAATTTTGGAGGGGTTTGAATGTGATTTTGAGAGATCTTCAAGGGCTTCTTTGCAAGCTGAATTAATCAGCAAATAAGTTGATTTGGGCCTTCATTGTGGACGGTTTGGGCTGCCCAATTGGTGGCTGGTTTGGTTCAATTGGTTCGGTTTAACCAATGCGGTTTAACTGGACCCTTTTTCCATACTTAATTAATAATAATTTATTTAGCCCAAATTAAATTGGGAATAAATTAAAATTAATTAAATTATGACTAAATCTTCATAATTGGACTGTCTTGGGCTAAAAATAAATTCGCCTTGATACTTCAAATTGCTTCTGGGTTTTTAGTTCTTCGCGATGTCTGTAAGGCCCAATTTTTCGCCTTTTGTGCGATTACATTTAAAAATAGTCAAAATAAATCAAAATTAACCACAAAAATAATTAAAATTCATCATGTTCATATTTTTAGCACAATTTAATTATTTTATAATATTTAATTATTTTCTGACAAGAATTTACTTGAAACCACATGAATTTGGGTCAAAAAGGGCATGAAAAAGTATATAAATTTTCGTGTTTCCACCCCCACACAAAGTTGTTAGAGGGTTAAGACAAAGGTCCTCCTGGGATACAGCGAAGTTTTGAATTTCCTTTGATTAGCAAAATCAAGGAATTCCCTAACTCTTACTCTAGTTTCTGAAAATAAGATTGATTGTAATTGTATATTTTGTGAGCACCATAATGCCTCTATTTATATGCACTCAATTAATACAATTTTGAAGAGCCACAACCCTTCATATTGGACATACTTTTTAAGAGAAACATGTCCCATAGAAATGTATCTATTGGATGATAAATCATCACTTTTAATTTGAATAGTGCTTATGAATAATTAATTTGTAATCTATAATTTCCAATAGTAGCCTTATCTAAATTCCAATATTTTGATTTTGTTTCATCCTGCATTACGAATGTTCTTTTTTTTTTTTATGCAAATACCAATGAAAATTACGGTACTAAAAACGAGTTTATGGAGTAAACTTGTTGGGTTGAGTTTAACTTCATACTTTTTTTTTTATTTATTTAAATCTTTCCATTTTTATTTATTAATGAAATATTTTTTACCTAAAACAATATTTAAATTTAATTTTTTTTTAAAAAACATAGATTTTGATTATAATATATTTTATAATTATTTAATAATAATATTTAAAGATCTTGGGTAAAAAAAAAAGGATTTTATGTAAATATTAAAAGGTTGCAAAAATGGGATGATGTTGCTAGTATAGAAACGGATTAGAAATACATGTTATAAATTAATGATTTAGTTTATAAATATTTTTAATTTATAGATTAATATTATTACTTTGATTTTTGCTAAAAGTTAATAATAGAAAGTTAAATAGTGCATTATTTAGCGTTTAGAATAGAGTTACTAGTTTTGTTAACGCAACAAAACGACCATGGCTGCCGCAAGCGTCACCTCACCATGGCTGCTCCGAAAGGCATTTCAAGCTTTGGCTTTCTCTCAACCTCTTCACACAAACAAACACCTTTCTTTCTATGGAAATCTTTGCTCTTTTCCATTTCAATATCCGCTGAGAAGTTCAGGTTTTTTATTTTGTTATGAATTTTTTCTTCTTTTTTATCTATATATATATATATATATATTTTTGTGATAGTTGTATAAATAGAGATACCCATTGAGCTAAAGTAGAAGATTTTCTGTTTGTTTTGAAGTAATCTTGTGTAATTAGAGATACCCTTTATGCTAAAGTTAAAGAATTTGCAAATATCTTTTGTTAGTTTTGAGGTATAGAGATGCCCATTTAGCCAGAGAAAAAAATATTTACATTTACCTCTTCTTAACATTCTTGGTTAATTTTGAAGTAATATTGTGTAATTATAATATTGTGTAATTATAGACAAACATGGAGCTAAAAGGGAGGAATTTGAGCAATTTTCTTTGTTAGTTTTGTTGTAATCGTGGATTAATTTGAGACACCCATTAAGCTGAATTAGGAGAATCTAGTAAGCGCATCTGAAAAAAAAAGTATTGAAGGAACTAAAATGCTTGAGATTATAACAATGTTGTCACTCAAATGAACTTGTAAGTCAGTTATATTACTCTTATCAGGAAAAAAAGGAGATGCTTCTTTTTACTAAAAGGTTTGTTTAGATTTCGGATGGTTTTATGTCATGGATTCCATCTGGGGATGAAGCATGCACTGCAACTCGTATCATTATGTGGACGTTTTACCTCCGAGTGAAATATGCCAATTATTTCAAATGCATTTTGTTAAGGAAGAATGAATGCTTGTTAACCTCAGCTCGATATCAAAATATATTGCCATCCTTAATGAATGCACGCCTAGGGCATTGACCACAATTCCAATTCAACTTTTTATTATTCCTAGAACTAGAGTTTATACACAAGGCAACTTATAGTAGTAGTTGCTTTCTTAGAATTATCAATTTATCACAAAGTTATTGCACATTAAACATATGCAATAGCCACCATTACCATGGCTGCTGAATCTGTACTTTAGCATTGTTAGTAAGCTGTAGGATTAACTTCTGCAAAGTCCAGCTTCTTCAACTTTTTCAGTTGTTTTTTTGCCATATGTACATGTTTCAGCAACTGGGACGTATGCATATACGACAGTGCTGATTTTCTAGTCAAGTAACATCCTATTTAAAATTTTGAAATGCACACACAGGGTTATGTCACATTGCCCAAGTTATAAAGGGGGATAACGATGTTTTACTTAAAGGAGTGGGAGATAAGAGTGCTATCGAAGAAGTGAAACATATACTTGATACGGTATTCTCATTGCCCTTTTTCCATATCTTCCTTTAGTAGCCTATTGTTTCTTTGGTTTGGTCCTTGCCTTTTGTGCCTAGTCAAATTCATCTGATTCTCTAATTAATTTTGTTTCTTTGCTATAGATAACTGGTAGAAAAGTTCCTAGCTCTGTCTGTTTAACTTCTCTTCTATTTGGAATTTATTTTATGCGCTTTTAGGCTAGACATGCAGCAACCAGAAGAGAGGTATTCCATACAGATTTTCTAACCCCACCAGTATTAAAGAAGTCCATGATTGTTCTGCAAAAACTGGCTGATGTTAAGGCAGTTGCACAGGGGGGGTATCCTCAGGTCGAACCAAATGGATTCAGTTTACTTCTCCTTCATTGATTTCTTTGGTTATACAAGTTGATGAATCTCCGTGATCCTTTAGGCTGAGCGTTGCCGTCTTTCTATTGGACATTCAGAAGTATTGACCAATGATCCTAATGTAGTTGCAGCAATAAAGTAAGTAATATCCTTCATTGTCAAGAGCTGGTAACTGCTTGACAGGATTGAAACTCTGAATCAAGATATATGCATATTTGGTTTTTTCTTTGTCAGTATCTCGGGAAACTTCAGCTTTCAACCTTGTTCTCATGGTGACTTCCTTGGTGCAATTCTTGGTAAAGGTATTGCTAGAGAGAAGCTTGGGGATATTATCTTGCAGGTATTCAGATGGTCAATTGCAGATTAGGCAATTTAGAACTTGGGTTTACTTTGAAAGCCCCGGTTTAATTTCTTTTATTAAGATCATTTATACCTGCCTCCTAAACCAGCAAAGAAGTTCTCTCTGCATCTAATATATTACCAGGCTGTAACCTATGTTGACTGTTAACTAGGGAGAAAAGGGAGCTCATGTCCTGATTGTTCCTGAACTCGTTGACTTTCTTATGTCGACACTGGACAAGGTGAACTTTCTTCCCCTTGGATACACTCAATGACTGCAATAATTTTAAATTTAAATATTTTTCCACTTTTTCGGGTAACAGTAACAGCATTATTTCTGGCTGTCTATTATCACAGTAACCTTGCAGTGAAATTTTTATTCTTGCACACTGTTAGTATCACATTAAAATCAATATATTGTCTGTCATGTTTGTTTGTTTTTAGTGGTAAATAACACTCATATTCTTGTAATGTCTGTAACGGTTATGGAGTCTCCAAAGGCATGAGCTAATCTTGCCGTATTGCAGTAAAAAGAATTGTGGGTGAAATCCTCTCCAACTCTTTTTGTTATGTGTTTCCTTTTGCAGGTTGCTAATGTATCAGTATCATGTACACAGATACCTCTGCTTGCACTTGAATATGAGCCACCAAGGTTGCAATCACTCATGATGCTCATCAGTTTTTATCTCAATCTTATGGTACCTATTGCTGTGATATCCATCAATGACTTCATGTTGGCTTTGCAGGACGCAGTCATCCAAAACCGTAGAAGCATCGCTTCGTGTTGATGCTCTTGCTAGTGCAGGATTTAAGATTTCTAGATCTAAACTAGTTAATTTGATAAGGTATATTCTCGGGTTGATGCTCTAGCTTAATCTCTTCTTGACTTTGGGTCTATGTTACTCTGACTCTTGATTTCTTGAGTGCCTGTGCATGACACCCATGTCTGAAGAATATTCTGATATGAGCATGATGATATGACTCTCAAAGAACACTTTCAATAAAGGAAAAAACTTGGAAAAGAGAACTGAACATACCCATGTTCAACATATACCCACATCTCAGACTCACATTTGAGTCCGAGTAACATAGCTTTTAGTTGCAAAATGCATGAAAGATTGAGCTGATGAACGTTTGTTTTTCTATTTTGTTTTGGTCTTATAGCAACGGAGATGTACGCGTAAATTGGACAACTGTAACAAAAAATGGAACAACTCTCAAGACCGGTGACATTGTCTCTGTTAGTGGGAAAGGAAGACTAAAGGTGAGTGAGTGTTCGGTTTGAGAAATCTTTACCGTCTAGTAATATGTTTAGTATATATTACTTTGACTTTTCATTTCCCTCGAGTGCTTGAATCCGACTCCAACGCATAGATGTAGCGTACAATCCTCCAAATACATGAAAAAAACATAATAATAATAAAAAGCACCTGATATTACTTGGGAGTTATAAGGTAGGTTTAGCATACTGATACATTGCAGTTTGGTTTTGTACAGATTGGAGAAATTAATAGTACAAAGAAGGGAAAGTTTTCTGTGGAACTCATTCGGTATTTGTAGGGTTTTAGAAGACAAGCAATTGAGTAAAAGGATGATTTGGAGTTTAGGCAATTGAGGATACACATTGTGATGTTTCTACCTAAAGAAGGGATTCTCAATTATCAGAAGCCATAGAAAAGAAAAAAAGGAATCACATTACAAGGAGTCTGGCTAATGTATCAAAGCTGTGAATTCCAAGACAAATGCCAGCTTCTTGCATGGCATCTGAGGGTCATAGGAAAACTCAACACATGAGTGCATTAGAGGCATCCAGAATATTCATATAATCTTTTTTAATAATCAATCATTTTTGTTTTATGTATTTAGTATTAATTGTATTGTTAAAATATTGGAATTTGAATAATATATAATGATTCAAAAAAACAATATTTTATTAATAAATATTGAAAATAATTAAAATTTCAATCTATTACTAGAAAATAACCAAATAGTAAAAAATACTTTTCATTGACTTATCTAAATATTAGAAAATATCTTTTTTTTGGGGGGGGGGGGTGTTTATAGTTTTTAGAAATTATACGAAAAATTATGTGTGATTTATTGTAGTGATCTTTTACTATCTTTGTTTTAGTGATCTGAAAGGAAATGAATTGATTTATAGTAGTGATCTTTTATAATTATTACATTTTCACAAAATAATTTATATAAAAAAAAAAAAAAAAGGAACTCGGATGAATTTAACCGATCCAAACATGTAAAAAAAGATTTTGTATCCAACATTCACAGGTGACCATCAATAAAGGGTTGCTACAAAATCATGATTTATTGCATCCAAAAGTTACTTATTACAAGTGCATGGAAGGCCGATATTATTACAGAAATGCCAAACTTCTATCAGATCTCCAGGAAAGAGTTGATAGTCTTGAATCCATGGTTCTCCGGAAGAGGACCGTTTCCCGGCCTGATGGAGATTACAACCTCCAAACCTACCAAATGGATGACCATGAAAAACAGTAATTGATAAACAAAGGGTATGCAAGGATGTGTAGAGTAAAATTTAATATTGTTCTTATACTAATTCGTAACGGTTTAAGGTGTCGGGTTGTGATTCTGAAAGCAAAATAAGTCTTAAACACTGAGCCAGAATCAACAGGATTAGAATACTGACACCGGCAAAGAAAAAAAGATCAGTACACTACCTGCAGCTTTTGCAGCCGTGGCTTCTTGATACACATCGGTCACAAATAGTATATCGGATGGCTTATCAACTCCCAATGACTCAGTGATTTCGACATAACTTCGTGTTTCTCTTTTATATCTGCAAGCACGGCATGGTGAAATGGAGTGTCACTTTGAGTTAAAATTTAGTGATAAGCATAAAGCAAACAAAGTAAAAAGACTTACCCTACTGCAGTGTCAAAAAATCCGGATAAATACTTCCTCAAATCGCCATAGTTTGTATTTCCGAATATAAGCCTCTGAGCCAATCTGCTACCACTAGAATATATGTATACCTGTGATGAAAGAGGAAGCAAAGATAAGCATTGAAAATTGAACTTTCTATAAGTAACCGAGAACTTAGCTGATTAAGATCCTGTGCATTAACCAATCCCAATGATAATGTTTCGGTTTTACCTCATGGATATACATGACTTCTAGTAAAAAAGAGAAAATGGCAGCTGTATGCTAAGGGATGATACAGCTTCATGACAACACGATAGGACATGAACATACATTAACTTGAGCTTAGATCTAGACTAGGTCCGAGTGGAAACCTATCCGGGAGCAAATGCACAGAAACATATTCAAAACATAGACCAAATACCGTATTCAGAACTACATTCAGAAAATGAAATTGTAAAGGAGTAAAGGAAATTCGTAATAATACCTTTATACCCAGTGCATGCCACTTTTCGAGAGCTTCTGGTACATCATCAAAAACTACTCCTTCAAGCTCGTTATTCTCAAATCCAGTACGCCATATATGACCCTATTTAACTTCATATTAGTCCTTTCTCAAAGGTAAGCTCCAAAAATGTATTATCTTTCAATTTATGTTTCGCTTACTTGCAATTGCTTTAAGGCAGTAATTTTTCGATCAGCTTTTATCATTGCTTCAACATTAGCCACCAAAGAAGCAATCACCTTCTCTTTTCCTGCATCTTCCGAGGGGATAGGTACAGCACCAAGAACACCTTGCTTCAAGTCATCTTCAACCTGTGGAAAACATGTTATAGGCGGATAATTTAGGAGTCAATCAGGACTTCCTTGGTTGCTAATTTGTAAGATACACAATCTCACTGCCTTAAACACAGAAAACGAGCTGAAGAAGTATCCTTAAATTCCTTCAGGTTTTCTAATTCTATACACATGCCTCAAATGCATGTCAAGCAAACAGATACTCCAGCAAAAAGCCCGGGCTTTCACATATAAATCAACAGTAAACTAACAGATGATTAATGATGATAATAGATGGTAATTTCATATATACTACAAAGGTTCCAAGTATTGTTGAAATTAAAAAGGTTCTGAATTCACAGATAATGATGGTTCAAGAGTAAATGCATTATATCACACAAACTAGTCCATTGTATGTTCTTATTTCAGGTATATCACACGAGTTCGAAGCATATGATTTGAGGGAAAGAAAATGAGTGTTGATAGAATTTTATCTAGGCATCAAGACAAAAGGTTGGCCAATCCTCATACATCCGACCATCAATTTTATCTAGGCATCAGTAGGCAGTTCACTAGTAAGAAGCAATGAATTGTAGTTCACTGCTAGAGCTTAGTCAGGGAAGCAGGCACATAATTACCGGTCAGAAGCATTCTGTGATCCTAGTGAATGGGCCATACAATCTCAATTCTCCGAGAAGTAAAGTTCATACGGTCATTTGTGCCTAACTCTTAAAATTAATTCTTTAATGTATTAAAAGGTAATTGCCTTGAGGAAGCAAAGCAAACAATTTGTATCGGATTTGCAGCAGAAGATGATAAAAGGTCAAAAGATCCAAAGAAAAATCTTACTTGAGAACGTAACAACTTAATATCATCTTGAGTTTCAGCACTATCGTAAGTTGCGGACAAATGCCTCCCAACATTGTCTCGGGCATAGGGAAAGAGAACATCTGTTACAAATGAAATAGGAGTTGTAGTTCCTTCAATGTCGAGCACAACGCAGCGCTGCAACGGTAAAAACAAAATGTACAGTGAGAGAGTGTTTGATAAATGAAAGTAACAATTTTCTTGTTAAGCAATAAAACAGTCAAGAGTCTACAACAATGTTATCCCAACATTAGAGATTTTTGTTAGAAGGGAAACACGTCTAGAAAACCCAGAATTTGTCCTATTTTAGAGAAAATATGTGCTTACTGGATATGGCTGGAGTTTAAAATTCGAATCCACTGTCCCAGCCTTCGTAGCCACCCTTTTTATCAAGCTATTGATGCTTGAAAATCCTTTAACATTCTGAATGGGACCATGATCTGGAGTAGACCAGTCTAAGCCTAGATGATGGAGTTTGATAGCAGCATCAAAGAGGTAATGATAACATTCAGCCTGAAATAGTATGTTATCGCTGAAGTAAGAAACACATACGACCAACGCAACATGTAAGAATCTGTCTTACTGGGAAGGAGCATCGGAAAAGCCAAAAGAGAGAAACCAAGAGGCATATTCTGAATTTTCAAGTTTCACATACCTGAGTTTTAGCACTGATCCATGAGTCACCCCATACGTATATACCATGATGGCGAACAAGCACAGCAGTTGTCTTAGGATACACTACAATCTGAAAATCAATAAAGCGAGCTTCAATATAGTGAAGACAACATTGTAATTGGATAAAGTCAAGCATAACGAATGATTTAGCATATGCAAGATGAATTTCTAGTGAGCTTCAATTCAGAGACTCAAGAAAGGTTGTTGATAACTATGTTGCTCTGACTTGGGGGAAAGTATTGGATATAGGCATGTGTCCAATACGGGCATGCTCAAATTTTTCAATGTTTTTCTATATATTTAAAGGATAATACACCCATAACCGTGTCTGAATCCATGTTGGACATGGATACTTCAAGAAAATGAAGAATTGAAGTAACAAAGGTGAATCAAGTGCAACCAGGAAATAGACACATATACTGCTTGTTGATATAGAATACTCATTAATATCTTTCAGCCACGTGAAAATCTGTGATCATCATGAAAGTCAATCTCATAGTTCCTATTGACGAGATGAACACAAAGGCAAGGGAATCCGTGAGATCATTTTCATAGGCTGTGTTCTCAATTATTGGGATTACAAGTTCGTCATGGTAACCATGCCCCTGAATTCCTTTTATCATTTCCATATGAGTGATCTGCAAATGTCCAAAAGGGAATAAGTAAATCAAACGCTGAAAGAGAAAGAACAAAGAGAAGACACTGGAGAAGGAAATTAAAAGCAAGGGAAAGACAGAAAGCTCACTTTAGCAAAATATTTCGGTCAGGGAAAAACTTACGCGAAACTCTTTTGAAAGTGGATTTATCATTGTTACAAGACATGATTCCATTCCATGACTGTGGATAACCGGTCCACCATCACGCATATCATATGCCTGAGATACGAACACTATAAGCACTCGTTTTCTCGTAAAAACTTATCAAAGGTCATGCTGAAAAGGAATATTATGTTTAAAAGTAAAGCATATCACAAGAGCATACTATCCTAACAAATGCTATAACATCAAAAATAGGATCATTATCACCTCAGTAAATTCCAGATTACAATTTCAAAAAAAAATACTCGGTAAAATAAACTACTGGTTTGATTAAACAATGCCAAATAATAGTTTTCAGAAAAGCAGATATAATAGTTGCCTTCATGAAAAGAGGAGCACAATCGGAGCACTTGGGAGGCTTATGAGGGAATGGCTTTGGCGAAGGTGAAGATATGATAGACCAGTCTCCTGATAATACATACATGACTAGGAAGCACCGAGACGGACACGCCGCCGACACGGCCGGATGCGTACCGGACACACCTTGAAGCGTGTCAAAAAAGGACACTCCCGGACTTTACTTTGGCCTGAATCAGAAACGGGAAAAAAAAACCATATACAAGAATAGAACTTTAGTAAACAGATAAAAAGAACTTTAACATTTAATCGTGATAATTTATGTGATTTTTAACATACCTGTCTTCTGTCTTCTTTGAAGTCGATTCGCTTCTGTCTTCTTTGAAGTCGATTCGCTTCTATGAAGATAATGATGCTGGGGTTTTTTTTGGAGAGAATGAAATACAAAGGCAAAGATAAGGACAGTAAATGAGAAAGGAAAAAAAGGCACATAACATCTAACCAAAGCCATAAAAAATTTATCTTTTTAAGTAGATTTACCATTACCTTGCATTCCAAACATACAAATATATGATCATAAAACAGCAACACCTAAGATATCAAACACTTAGATAAATATAAGAAAAGACGCAACTTAGAGCTCCAAAGAAATGCACCATAAGCAAAATGAACTAGATTAACAATAAACCATGTAGATGACATTCTGGATTATGGATTGAGAGTTTACTTGTAGCAGTTTATCAGCTCCTTTGGATATATAAAATAATTAGTTATCTAAAAAAAGTTTCAGATCAATACACAAACATTGAATTGAGCCCAAAAGCAAAATGGTGATATGCCAAAAAAGGAACAGTGAAATAAATAGTGAGCAAATACCATCAAATACACCAAATTAATCACAATATATATATATAACTTTAAGCTTGAATAATAAAACTCAATAACCAAAAACAAAATGTAAAAATAAAGAATTCAGCTAAAATAACATCAACCCAAGATAAAAATTAGCCCAAAAGAAAAATGGCTTGAGAAATAAGTACCAGAAAGGGACATGGGGATGAGTTGCTGATTCTTAGGGAGACAACTATCATGGACTTTCATGGTGATACTGTCACCTGTTCCTAATATTCATCCAAGGTTATAGAACTGACGGCAAAGCTCTGATATCAAACACATTGTCTCCTTCACTGCTTTGCTCTCTAAATAAGCTTGTGAAACACTTCCCATCTTCCACAATCCCCCATTTACCGCCACTGCTGTTGGTACAGCCATTGCAAAAAACAAAGGCTCCCCCTTTATATATCGCTAGAGCCGGCCTTTCTTGCTTTCTTTATTATCTTCAATCTCTATTCAATGTGGGACAAGACAAATTGCAGATGTACATTTTTTGTTTTGATTTGGCTGAGATAAGAATGAATGTACCTGGACCTCACCTTGGACTTAGGATTGAAGTTATACTTATTCATAATCTTGTGTTATATCTCAAGTTGCTGCCTTTTGAACTTTGACCATCACATATGTCAAAGTTAAGATGTTGCTTTCCATTTTCATTCTTTTTTTTTTCAAACCTTTTTAACCATAGTTATTAACATATTAATGAAAGAATATTAAATTAATAAAAAAATATTGTTTAATAGAGTTAATATTTTCAAAATTTTTATAATTTTTTTTATTTAAAATTGAAATTCAATTGAAAATAAAAAATTTCAAAATATTTTTATATAATAAATATTAATTTTATTATAAATGTAAACTTTTTAATATATAAAAATTAAATTAATCAATTTAATAATAAAGAGATTAATTTGATTTCGTCTACGGAACTGTCATGTACTTTAACAAAAAATATATATATTAATGAAAAAGAAGAAAAAAACTGGTGTGGGGCTAAACAATGTAACCCTGAAATTGGTCCATTATAACAGCCATTACCAATGGTGGGTTCAAAGCCTACAATAACAACCCAAAACCAAGAAACATTTGTCCTTCTCAAATCTAAAACCCTAAATCTCTGCCCCCAAATGAAATCAAAGAAACTCTGAAAACCAAAGAACGGGAAAACACTTGGATACTAACCATTTTGTTTGGAAGCCATGAAAAGGGTTTTGTTCAGAGGCATTTCACTCACTACTCGCAATTTTCTTCACTCTTATACCAAAACCAACCAAAACCCAGTTCCCTCGTTCAACCCACTCGCCGCTTCAACTCGGTCTCGACTCAGGTTCTACTCATCCGAATCGGATTCTCCCGTTGAAAAGAAGCCTGACCCTGTTATAGAATCTGCTTCAGTAGCTGAAGCCCATGTCAAGGATGTAGCTTTGCCCGTTGAGGATGTGAGTAATAAAGGTAAAAATGGGTTAAAAAATATTGGATTTGGGTTTCTTTTTGGCAATTTGTTTATTGTGCTTTTGTTTAGACGATGAGAAAGGAAAGTCAAGATGAATGAACAAGTTTGATTTTTATTTGATTGGTTTGTTATGTTCATGTTAGTCTGGTAAAAAGTCTTAAACTGGGTCTGAGGATTTAATCTGTGCTTCTTCTTTGCTGGAATTTACTTTTTTTTTTATTTGGAAATTATTTGTTTGGTTGTTGAGAAAGGAAGGGAAACTAAATCATGATATATGTATATATATATATATGTTTTTGTTTGGATAATGATAAAAGCAAGTGATAGTTTGTTTTTTTGTTATGTTGTTTAACTTTGTTAGTTCTTTGATGCCAGAGCTGAAAACCCGAATCAAGAAGTACTTTGAAGGGGATGAAGAGGCACTCCCTTCAGTTCTTGAGGCCATTTTGCGGAGAAAGTTGGCTGGGAAGCATGAGGAGACGGATGATGAATTGATGGATGACTTGGAGGTGCAACCACGAGACGATGTGGATGATGAAGAGTTCGAGTCAGATTTTGATAAATTGTACTCGACTGATGAAGAGATCGAAAATTTGTATAGTGCCAGGGATATAGTCGTGAAGAGAATGGTCAAGGATGAGTACTTTAACATGGATGATCAGAAGTGGGATGAAATGATTAAGGAAGCTGTTCAGCATGGATATCTTAAAGACACAAAGGAGTGCGAGGAAATTCTAGAGGACATGCTTAGCTGGGACAAACTCCTCCCAGGTTTTTCTTGATTTTAATATCATATATGTTCTTTCCTATGTGAGGCTTTCTGGTTCTATTATACTGGATTGCTTTACTTTCTATCGTGGACCTGTAACTCTCTGCCAATTCTAGCTTATCATCTGCAATACTGATGGATGTTTAGATTATCAATCTATTTTCTTGTGAAATGATCGAATGCAATAATTTCAGGGTGTCTTTGTGTAGTGAAATGAGTGGTAGACTTGGTAAACTTGCATGTGTTACAAAATTGAATCTAGAGATCCGCTTCCCAGTCTTGACTTGAGCAACTTACTTCCAATCTTCCTCCAAAGTAGTTCCCTAATCAATTTGGCTATGTATGCACTTTCTGAAGAATCTGAACTATCCTATGATGCTCCGACTTTTCATTTTTCTTGAAGTACCTGTGTCCAACGTATATATAGAAATCACTATGGGGATATGACCTGACAGTGACCTGACAGTGCACTCACACCCTAGTCTGAGTAATATAGCTATTAGCCCCCATTTAGTTTTTGATGAAATAAAGTGTGGATAGAAAACCTGTCAATACTTGCAATGTTTGTCCATAATGTTTGTAAATGAGAAATGACCCTAGTCTACTTCATTTCTCAAAGCCAATTGCTTGCCATTGCATGTAAATGTCTCTAGAAGGCTGTTGCTAAGGCTTAAGAATCTGTTTTATGAGTCAGTGTTGGTTGTTTCAAGTTCACTTTAATGTCACTCTGTTTACTGCTTTCTAGTTTAACTTTTGTATGGTAAGTGATTTATATACTAGTTGTTTCTCTTGAATATGCATGCAGAACTTACATATTAGTAGTTACAAACACAGATTTGCTGCTTGATAACAGATAGATCTTCTTCTTTTTTTATAGTTTACAATGGTTGCTTTATGCCTATATGATTTGCTTTCGAAAACACAGCTTGTATGATTAAAGGGAAGCAAATTCATAGCTCTAGTATAATTTTTGACACTTCTGATAATATTCCATTTATCTTTTCGGCCTTTAGACTCTAGACCTTCATTTGAACGTTACGTATTCTCTTAACTAAGAACTGCATGGAGCTTGTACAATATGACAATAGGTGCAGTTTCACTCAACATGGACTGTGTTAGGGGGGGGGGGGAATAATTGGGTGACCATTTGAAGTGGCTTGGATCAAGGGATTACTAGGGTGGTGTTGCAGCTTCATGCTATTCCAACTCATTAAACTTAGGCTTGTTATAATTCATAATTTTATGTGAATGATAATCGTATAGCATTATGCTGGCATGATCAGATGAGATGAAGAAAAAGGTGGAAGAAAGGTTTAATGAGCTAGGCGATATGTGTGAACAAGGTGAGCTTGAAGTTGAAGAAGCTTATGAGCAATTCAAGGAATTCGAGGATCAGATGGTAATGGAATACGGAAAGATGATGGAAGCTGAGGGCCCACCAAAATTTGATGAGACGGCTGAACCGGACTTAAAAAAGAACTTGGATGATCCACCTGGTGAGGGACCAATCCTTAGGTGGCAAACTCGGGCGGTGTTTGCTCCTGGTGGTGATGCATGGCATCCCAAAAACAGAAAAGTAAAGATGTCTGTTACAGTGAAGGAGCTCGGGCTTTCAAAGCATCAATTCCGCCGGTTACGAGAGCTTGTTGGAAAGAGATACCATCCAGGCAAAGATGAACTTACAATTACTAGTGAGAGGTAAAGATATTTCTTTTTTGCTTTCCATATGACTCGTGCTAAGCTCCGGGTTCATGAACTTGTGGGTAAATTTATTTGTTTATTCTTCATTTTTAAAGGTTTGAACACCGTGAAGAGAACAGAAAAGATTGCCTCAGAACACTCTTTTCTCTCATCGAGGAAGCCGGAAAAGCTAACAAAATGGTGGAGGAGGCTCGTACTAAATATGTCAAGAACAGGCTTCGAGCCAATCAAGCATTCATGGAGAGATTGCGTGCAAAGACGATGAAATTGCAAGAATCTACTACATTCCCATAAATGAACTCTTTAAGGAAATTTATTTGTTTTTTTTTATTTGCAAATTTTGCTAACCAAATCTACAAAAAGTTAAACTTCTTCAAGGAAAAGAAAAAAAAAAATGTAACTCTTTTAGTTCTTTTCTTTTGATGGTGGATTTTTATTATTGAATCATTTTTAGTTTTGAGACAATGTCGGGAGGGTAATTACAAACTTCGAAAAGATTGCTCTCAAAGAATTAACTATCATTAACTGTAAAATGTATATGAGAAATTAGTCATAAAAATTATGTATTTTATATTTTATTATAATTCAGAATCAAATTTTATTTTTTATCGTTATCAAGTTTTTGACTTCTTTTATATTAAAAATATTAAAGATTATTGAATCATTATTATTTTTATTTAATAAACTTCATAAAATTTCTTAATATCCAAATTTCCAACATTTAAAATTAATGATTCAAATAGCAAAAACTAAATCTTCATTTTTTTTTTCTCACCAAAAAAAAAATTTCCATAAGAATTTTGAGGGGAAGGATGATATCAAAGGATTATAACAAGATCGGATGATTACAATTATTATTATTTCTATTTCTATTTTATATTTAGTTATAAAATATATAAATAATGATATAAAAACTATATGGTTTATTTATAATTTTTTTAAGTCGATGTCAAGGTATCTATCATTGGCATTAGTGACTAATCCTATCGCCTTGGATGCTCACCGAAAAAGTAAACGATTAGTTATGAAATATGTTTTGTTTCTATAAACGGGGATGAAACCCTCAACCACGTCATTAAAATATCTTTGTTTACTGTGTTTTTTCTTACCACGTCTTCTTTACTTGTTTATTTTGGCAATGTATCACTTTTTAGGTTTTCGTTTTCATACATGTCAAATGATTTGAGAGTGAAATTATTAATCAATAGTATAGAATTGTATGGCCACTTCACTTTTTAACAAAAGGCCACACACTTGGCTAAGGGCCAAGTAAAGCAATAGGGGCAAGAGAATCTAACTACATACATATTTGCTTCCTGCCTTTTTAACAAGGAGTTTAGGGATATATTATTAGCCCTTTTTAACAAAGTGTTTAGGGATATTAACCTAATTTCTAATTGATTATTAGTTTGGGTTATGGTATAATTTTATGAGTTGGAGATCAATTGATTTTTAACAAGTAATGGCTCTTTATATGGAAGTTATATTCTTTAAGAATATGAGAAAACACTGGGTTATTGAAATAAAGTGTATTCCATGGAGTCTAAAAATTATTATGAGTTCAGGTTTTCTTTATGTCTAGTAAAATTTTCTCAGTGGATCGTATCTTATAATTTTTGCTTTCAAATTCATAACACATTTTTACGTTAATATTCATTTGTTATAAAAGAAAAAAAGTTATTTGAATCTCAGTCCATTGGTTAAGAATGTTCAAGTCATATCCACATTGTGAGATTGAGTTGTAGAAATTGCATACCAATGATGTGCTTGTGTGAGTTAATTCAATAATTCATTTTTAATTTAATGTTTTAGATTTCTTGTATTAGAGTTATGGTTTTAAAATAAGAAGTAATTGTAATTTACTAGTTTAATAAATATTAATAATGATTCAAATTAATCCCAAAACCTGTACAAATAAAGTTAATTCAATAATAAATGTCTACAATCTCACTATCAATATGGACGAACTTGTAAAAGATAGGAGTCTGAAACCTTATTATTTTTGGTGATTTTGAGCCAAAATCATTTAGCTTCAACAATTTTCTACTTTGCACTGTGATATTAATTGCAATTTACCCACACTTTTTGTGGTGTTGGATATGTTAAGTTTGATATGGGTATTTTAATATTCTTTTTAATGTATGTTAAGTCTATTTGAATGTGTTTTAGATGCACCAGATACCAGATACAAGCAGGGATGAAGTTAGAATTTTTGGGGTCGAAATTAAATTGTATATATTTTATGAGAATTAAAATGCAAATTTATGGTTTTAATAGCTTATATGTTTTTAATTCTTAAAGGACTAAATCAAAATTTTATCATTTTTAAAAGGTTAGAGTAACTTAAAAATTTAATTTCCCATAAGAGAAGAAAAATGTATAGTCTTAGTTACACAAGGAAAATATGATCAAGTATTCTTCCAAAAATGGAATTATTGAAGTGATAAGTTAAAGTGGTGGATTTTGGAATTTATGGATATTGACAAATGTAGTTGAGTTTATTTCTTAAGTTATGAAAAGTTCCAAGTTTACTCCACGAAATGCACCAGGGACAGGGTTTGAATACGAGATGTATTGGTATCTATTTCTGAGTAAATGTGGGGGGGCAAGAAGAGGCTTGGCGTTGAAGATGATGATTGATAATGAAGTGGGTTGAACCTTTCAATTTTGGTGGAAATTTTTCCAATCAAATGCTCTCCTCTTGCCTAAGTAAACCACCTTGACTTGACCTAAACCTTTACTCATCTTTTCTATAGGATACTGCACTCTAAAATAATTTTAAAAAATAAACATATTTTAAATATCTATATAATAGTACGGAAAACTTTTGAACTGACGAGAATATCATTTATTGTCCATCATATTACTAAATTAACTTTAAAAATAATTATAATTTAATTCAGAATTATTATTAGTTAAAAATTTGTGCTAATTTTAAGATAGAATTCTTACTTGTATAGCACTCGAAGCATAAAATATAATAAAATTTGTAATATTTATAATTATTAGTTAAATTATTTATTTATTTAATTGTGTTTATTAATGTAAAATAGAATTATTTCTTGAATAAAACTTTAATTATATTAATTATCACTTAATTAATATTAGAGTTATATACCAATTAAAACTTAAATTTAACTTTAACTTTATAAATAGTATTCAATAAATAAGCCCTTTCAATCAAGTAGCATCTAAGAGGCAATATCGAATCATATTCGAATAATAATGTCATCAGAGAGTCATCGAAGATTATATTAAATGATGTAATATGATATTATTTTTAAATTTTTTTTCTATAAGTTTATACTATGTGAAACAAATGCTTTTTTTCTATAAGTTTATACTATGTGAAACAAATAGTTTTAAAATTGTTTTTTTTTTGTTATTTATCTGTTATTTGTTTGGTGTAGGTGAAAAATATTTTATGGGTTTATTTTGAAAAAAAAAAGAGAGTCAAATTATAGCAATTATTTTTTAATCACTATTATTAAATATGTTTATTAATTTAGTTTAAATATTTTTCATATTTACCATGAACTATTGTTATAATTACTACATGTTGTTTTACCTATTTTTTTATTTGTTTTCAAATTAACATTATAGTTTATTTTCTTATATAATTTCAAATTTTTATATTATTTAAAAATTAAGATAAATTGTCATGATAGATAAAAATAACTAAAAATATGTTATTTAAAAACTAATAAAAATTAAATACGTAAATTTACATGCAACGCATCAAATATTAGAAACTAGTATATATAAAAACACGAGTTTAGAAAAACTTTTGAATCAACGAGAATACTTTTTATTTTTCATCATATTACTAAGTAATAGTAATTTAATTTATTATTATTTAAAAAGATTAACATAAAATAGAAATTGTGATAATTAACATTTAAAGATAATTATAATTTAATTTGAATAAAACTCTAAGCTTAAAATAAAAAAAAATTGATCTATTGATTATCACATAATTAATATATCAAATAAAATTAAAATTTAACACTATAAATAAGATTTAGTAGGTAGACTATTCATTCCCCAATATGGAGATTGTAAGCACTAAAGCAATAATTTTGGGAAGCAGCAAATATTTAACCTCAATTTTTTTTTAAAGGCTTAGCTAAATCAATTTAGAAATTAAAATTTGTTATATGCTAATTTTATAATTTGATAAAAGTACTTTCTAAATAATAGTTTAGACCTTAATATATATATATATTTTTTTCAAAATCGCCCTTAATTTTTTAGTTAAATGTTATCCTCAACCTTTTAAAAAAAAAATTCAATTTGGCCATCAATCTTTCAAAAAAAAATTAAATTGATATTTTTTAACAGAAATACTGACTAAAACTTTATATTTTTAAACATGGTAGACCACAAGGGCGGAGCTAGAAAATTTTTTAGGGGGGGCGAAATTGAATTGTATATTTTTATGATAGTAAAAATGTAATTTCACCATTTTAACTTCATAATTTAAAAATGATTAAATTAAATTTTTATCATTTTTAGGGGGTCAAAGTGTAACTTTACCTTTACTAATTTAAATTTTATAAACTTTAAAAGGGCCTAAATGGAAAATTTTCCATTTAGGGAGGCCGGGGTCCTTGCTAGCTCCCTTGGCTACACCCCTGGCAGACCACAGGGCACTTCACATGTATTTCATGCTTATTTTTTATTTTTGATTTTTTTATTAACTATTTTATATTTTTAAATATTTTTATAATTTTTAATTTACTTGTTAACATAACATATAAAATAAATAGTTTCATCTCAGTAAGAAGCACATATGAACTTTCACACCAACACCGTTAGAAATTAATATTTTAGTCAATATTTTCATTTAAAAAACGATTGGAACAAATTTAACTAAAAAATAAAAATTCAAAAACAGTTTTACTTTTACCCCACCCCTTATACAAGTTGAAGGACGTGTTTAAGAGAGAAATAAAAATATAGACCCAATTGGTTAAGAAACAACCAAGTGATTAAAAATTTTAATGTGATAGGGGTAATTAAGTCAAGTTATTGGGAAAGTAAAATTAATTTTGGTGTCATTTTATATTAAAAATGTAAAATATGGATATTGAGTTTTGAACTTATAAGTTGATTGATCTACTTTAAAATTTATAATTCAATCTGATATGGTTTTACCTCTAATCAAGATTTAGTTTGCAAAATTGAAATTAGAAAAACAGTCCACCTCATTCAAGTCATTTTCCTCCTTCCTTTACTATTCCAAACATCAAATGAAAACTGCTAATTTTGCCCCCACTCTTTTATTTCTCCACGTATCTACGTCACCCATTGTGGCTTCTGTGAAATATCACGACATTGAATCGATTATTTTTCAATTTTTCATTCCACTTCATGCTTCTGTTTTTAGTTTTCTAAAATTATTTATATAAATGGTATAAAACTAATTATTAATATACCCACGATTATGACAATTAAAACTGATACTTGTTTCTAAATAGTTGTAGCTGTCAGCTTTTGTTTGATGTGTAGGGTTTACGTGGATAATCGAGTGGTATCAACATTTGCTTTTGTCTATTCATCCCCACATACGTGCCATTTCATTACAATCTCTATATTTTTTAACTTGTTTTTCTTTTTCTCAGGACACATCACATGAAGAACTGCAAATTTCAAATTCTAATTTTCTTTTTTTTTAAAAAAAATTACGTAAACTTGACGTTCGAATATTCAATGTAATGATAATTGTTTTTTCCAAAAGATAAGATTCAAAGTTTACGAAATTAAGACAAGGAAATATGTAATAATTTTTTAAATTTATTTTGGCTGTTAAGTATGCCAACACGACAAAAGCTGTGGTTCTCAAACCCAAAGACTTAGAAGGATAAATACAATCTCTTGTCACTTAATGTTGGAATTCTCAAGTGATTTAAATGTTTGTTACCCTACATTTTTCAACCGTTATAATATTGAATAGAGTATAAAAAATAACATAATTATAATAAAAAATATCTAAAATTATATTTATAAAATTTTAATTCAATTGATACTATTACCTTTGAAATAATTAAGAAGATATATGTAACACCCCTCACCCGTGTGTCTAGCCCGTGTGCCCTACGAAATGGCCACACACGCCTATGTGCTAGGCCGTGTGCCATTTAGGGGGGTACACTGACTAGACACACGGGCGTGTGGTTGGCCATGTGACTCAAGTCAGTATGCTCTCTAGATTTCACACGGCCTGGCACACGGGCGTGTCCTCGGCCGTGTGTTGCAAGTCAGTATGTATGCCCTGTTTTCACACGGCCTAAGACACAGGCGTGTCTACTAGCCGTGTGAGGCACACGGCCTGTTCACACGGGCGTGTGACCCTTATATGATTGAAAAATTTCTAAGTTTTTCAAAATTTTCGTATGTTATCGGTTTAGTCCCGAACCACTTCTAAAGCATGTTTTTAGCCTCGTAGGCCCTCATAAGGGACAATATGGATATGATTGAATGGCATTTGAGTATGAATTCATAAATATATGAATTATGTATGTTAAATGATGTTGATTGATCGGTAATACCTCGTAATCCTATTCTGTCTGTGAATACGGGTGAGGGGTGTTACATTTATTGGTATCAGAGCTACAATTTAGTCGATTCTAGGACTAACGTAACGTGTGTGTGAGTCTAACTATACATGCCATATATACTCTACGATAATGTGATGATTTCTGACAACTTAAATTGTGTTTTCGTATACCAATGAATCCCGAACGAGCTATAGCGGATGATGTAGAGAGTAATGCACCTGCTCCCGCTCAAAGGACGGTGCCTATTGAATCTAGATCCGTGTCGAGTAGTCACGGAGGTGAGGCTAAACAAGCCTTTTTCCAGATGATGAATGAGTGGTTCATGGAGTTTGTTCGAACGAATCCGGCTACTCAACAACCTCCACCCCCACCTGTTCCTCAACAAATCCTTGTTATTCCTCAAGTTATAGATCCAATACAGATGAACAAGTCGCCAATAGATAAGATTTGGAAACATGGGGCTGAAGAGTTCCAGGCTACTGTTGATGATGATGCGGAGAGAACTGAGTTCTGGCTCGAAAATACAATCTGCGTATTCGATGAATTATCTTATACTTCTGATGAATGTATCAAATGTGTTGTATCTTTGCTGAGAGATAATGCATACCTATCAGAGAAGTTGAATTTGGTATTGAATTAGTACCAGAGACAACGCCGATATCGATAGCTCCGTATAGAATGGCCCCGACAGAGTTAAAAGAATTGAAAGCTTAGTTGCAAGAGTTGACAGATAAGGGTTTTGCTAGACCGAGTTTCTCTCATTGGGGTGCACCGGTGTTGTTTGTGAAAAAGAAAGATGGCACGATGAGAATGAGTATTGACTACAGACAGCTGAATAAAGTGACTATAAAGAACAAATACCCTCTACCGCGGATTGATGATTTGTTTGATCAGTTGAAAGGGGCAACAGTATTTTCGAAAATCAATTTGAGATCGGGTTATTATCAGTTGCGAGTGAAAGACTCAGATGTGCCAAAGACTGCATTTAGAACAAGGTACGGACACTACGAATTTCTTGTTATGATTTTCGAACTGACAAATGCACCTACTGTTTTTATGGACTTGATGAACCGAATTTTTAGGCCGTATTTAGATCGATTTGTAGTTGTGTTCATTGATGACATTTTGATTTACTCTCGTGATGAATCTGAGCATGCTGAGTATTTGAAAATTGTGCTACAAACTTTGAGAGATAAACAATTGTTTGCAAAGTTTAGCAAATGTGAGTTTTGGCTACGAGAGGTTAGTTTTCTGGAACATATAGTTTCAGCCGCGGGTATCCGAGTAGACCCGAGCAAAATTTTTGCGATTATAGATTGGAAGCCTCCGAGAAATGTAATTGAAATCCGTAGTTTTCTGGTACTAGCTGACTATTATAGACGATTTGTGAAAGGCTTCTCGATGATTGCAACTCGAATGACGTGATTACTTCAAAAAGATGTTAGATTTGAGTGGTCAGAAAAGTGTCAACAGAATTTCGAACAGTTGAAAGTAATGTTGACAGAGGCCCTAGTGTTAGTTCAACCTGAGTTGGGTAAATAATTTGTAGTTTTCAGTGATGCATCGTTAAATGGTCTAGGTTTTGTTTTGATGCAGGAAGACAAAGTTGTAGCTTATGCCTCGAGACAATTGAAGCCACACGAAAAGAATTATCCGACGCATGATCTTGAGATAGCTGCGATAGTGTTCGCATTGAAAATCTGGTGTCATTATTTGTTTGGTGAGAAATGTCATATTTATACTGATCACAAAAGCTTGAAATATCTGATGACTCAGAAAGAATTGAATTTACGATAGCGAAGATGGTTAGAATTGCTAAAAGATTATGAATTAGTGATTAATTATCATCTGGGGAAAGCAAATGTAGTTGCTGATGCTGTGAGCAGAAAGTCTTTATTCACTTTACGAGCTTTGAACACACAATTAGCTTTGTCTGATGACGGTTCGATAGTAGCCGAGTTGAAAATGAGACCGTTATTTCTACAGCAGATTTGTGAGGCTCAAAAATTTGATAATGAATTGCAAGCAAAACGAGCTCAGTGTGAGTCGACTTTTGACTCCAAGTTTCGAATAGGGCCTGATGATTGTTTGATGTTTCGTGATAGAATATGTGTACCAAGAAATTCTGAACTTATTCAGAGGATTCTAAACGAAGCACACAGTAGTTGTTTATTAGTGCATTCGGGAAGCAAAAAAATGTATAACGATTTGAAACAGTTTTATTGGTGGCATGGCATGAAACGAGATATCTCAGAATTTGTTTCGAAATGTTTGATTTGTCAGCAAGTCAAAGCTGAGCATCAAGTGTCGTCAGGTTTATTACATCCTATTATGGTTCCAGAATGGAAATGGGATAAAGTAACAATGGATTTCGTATCGGGTTTGCCCTTATCTCCGAGAAAGAAAGATGCGATTTGGGTTGTTGTTGACAGATTAACGAAATCAGCCCATTTCATTCCAGTATGTACAGATTTCTCGCTTGATAAATTGGTTGAGTTATATATCTCAAATATTGTTCGATTGCACGGAGTGTCGTTATCTATTGTTTCAGATAGAGATCCAAGGTTCACATCGCGATTTTGGAAGAAATTGCAAGAAGCTTTAAGTACAAAGCTGCATTTTAGCACTACGTTTCACCCACAAACGGATGGTCAATCCGAAATAGTAATTCAGATACTTGAAGATATGTTGAGATGTTGCATTCTTGAGTTTCAAGATAGCTTTCAATCGAGTATAAAGATGGCACCATACGAAGCTCTATACAGTCGTAAATGTCAAACACTGTTATATTGAAGTGAGCTCAGCGAAAATAAGATTCACGGGATTGATCTGATCAGAGAGACTGAAGAAAAAGTGAAAGTAATTCACAATAGTCCGAAAGCAGCTTGAGATCGACAGAGAAAATCTTACGCAGACTTGAAACGGAAAGATATTGAGTTTCAGATCGGGGATAGAGTGTTTCTAATAGTGTCACCATGGAAAAAGATATCGCGGTTTGGTCGAAAAGGGAAATTGAGTCCGCGATTCATTGAACCGTATGAGATTATCGAGCGAGTCGGACCAGTTGCTTATCGATTATCTTTACCGTCTGAGTTAGAGAAAATACATAATGTGTTTCATGTGTCAATGCTTTGACGATACCGATCCGATCCTTCACACGTCATTTCCCCGACCGAGGTTGAAATTCAGTCAGATATGTCATATGCTGAAGAACCGATTCAAATTTTAACTCGTGAGATCAAAGAGCTGAGAAATAAAAAATTGCATTAGTGAAAGTATTATGGCATCGACACGGAATTGAAGAAGCTACATGGGAACCCGAGGATGCTATGAGAAAACAATATCCAAACCTATTCACTGGTAAGATTTTCGGGGACGAAAATCCCTAAGGGGGGAGAGTTGTAACAGCCCAATTTTAGCTAAGTCGGAACAGTGGTTTCGAAACTACAAATCTGATGTCGGGAAAATTATTTTGATATTATTTTTTGTGTTTATAGCATGTTATTTGATATGTGTGAATATTTCGTGAGCTAATTTTATCGTTTAATTGCCCAATTTGATAAAAAGGATTAAATCGCATAAGATGCAAAAGTGAGGTTCTCATAGTTTAAAGTGTTAAAATGCTATGAGATATTAAATTAAAGGTCCTTATTATGAAATTAGACCATGTATAATGAGGATGGACATGTATGGACATATATTAAGCATGTTTTTGATGTATTAATAAAGGTTAAAATAGTAAAATACAAAATAAGTAAAGATTAAATAAAACAAACCAAATTTCCTTCCTAATTATCATCTTCTTCACCGATTCATAAAATAAGAAAAGCCATTAACAAGCTTTGGAAGGTTCGGCTCTTGCATGTTCTAATTGTAAGTCCATTTTGATTCGGTTTTTGATGATTTTTACGTTTTTGAGATCGTTGCTTTGTGTTCTAGCTAGCCCATGCCTTAATTTTTGAAGTTTTTAATGATTTTGTGAAGTGCCATTGATGAATATTTGAGCTTTTGAATGTTTGATGATGAAAAATGAATATTTGTTGATAGTTACACAAGTTTTGTTAAGTGATTTTAGCTAAAAATGCATTTTAGGGATTTAATTTGTGAAATGTGCAAATTGTGTGGTTGAAATGTGAAATAAATGAAAGTTTAGGGCTGCTAAGGACCCTATAGGAATTCGGCACTCATGAATTTAAAAAGAAATTATGTAATTTGTGTTTTTATGTGATAAGGACTAAATTGTAAAAATGTGGAACTTTAGGGGCTAAAGTGTAAAAATGTATAAATATGTGCTTGTGGACCGAATTGAATGAATCAATTAATAAATGATTTAATTTTGAATACATATAGATCAAGAAAAGAGGAATTCAGATTTAGATCGGGGGAAAAGCAAGGTTATCGAATAGTCGACCCAATACGTCAATTTCGAATACGAGGTAAGTTCGTATAATTGAACTTGAATGTGTATCTATTTAGTTGATGGATAAAATTGAGATGGTATTTATTCTATTGTACAAATGTTGATATATTAAATGAAACGTATGAATTGAGTAAGGCAAGTTGACTAATAAGACCATAGCCGTGTTATGGCAATCGAACAATAAGACCATAGCCGGGTTATGGCATGTGAACGAAAGACCACGGCAGGGCCTTAGCAATGTATGTGAAAGACCATAGTTGGACAATGGCATCGGAAAATCAATGAATTTGTATCAAAATCATTTGTAAATCGAAGTGGTTCGATAAAAGTATTGATGAGAAATAGAAATGTCTCGGTACAGGTATGTACGGAAAACCATTCGAGTATCAAACTAATGAAAGTTGAGAATTGATGAATGGTGTTATGGTTAAACTTTATGATAGCCCATGAATTGATGGCTTAAATGTTTATGATATTATCTATTTTGATTTGTTAATGAATTTTGAGATTATTTCATGTTCACATACAAACTTACTAAGCTTATAGCTTACTTTGTTTAATTGTTTTTATGTTTTATAGTTCTATGAAGCTAGCTCGGATCCGGGAATCGTCAAAGACCTCATCGCACTATCGATCATCTATTTTGGTACTTTTGAAGCTATGTATATATGGTATATGGCATGTATAGGCTTGTGCCAAAATGGTTTATTTGATGGATGTGTATTTTGGCCATTTAAGTTGGCATAGGATGATGAACTTGATGATGCTTATGAATGTGCAAATAGTTCTACTTTTAATGTTTGGTAATAGACCTATCTTGAATGAATGAAGTTGAAGTGATTATGTATATTTGAATTAGTTTAGTTAGATGAATTATATATGTGAATTATGCTTAGTAAAGAAAGATGAATTGATTAGTATTTGGATAGGTAAATGGTATGGAATTGAGTATTGAATTTAGTTGAAATGAATATGGTATGATTATGTATTGGTTGATGAACTTTTGGCTGCATATTTGTGTCTTAAAATGAGGCCATTTGAGCTTGTATAGGTATGTGCAAAAAGGGTGGCAAATTGGCTTTATAAATGGCCTATTTTTGTCTACACGGGCAGAGACACGAGTGTGTGTCTCAGCCGTGTGCGACACACGGTCATGCTACACGGCCATATGTCCCCTGGTATTGATATTGAAGTGAAGTCAGTATGCTCCACACGGTCTTACACACACGAGCGCAGGATCGCCGTGGTATAAGTCGAGATACCCCTAAATGGCACACAGCCTAGTACATGGGCGTGTGTGGCCATTTCGTAGGGCACACGGACTAGACACACGGGCTGTGGTTAGCCGTGTGACTCAAGTCAGTATACTCTCCAGATTTCACACGGCCTGGCACACGGGCGTGTCCTCGGCCGTGTGTTGCAAGTCAGTATGTATGCCCTGTTTTCACACTGCCTAAGACACATGCGTGTCTACTAGACGTGTGAGGCACACGGCCTGTTCACACGGGCGTATGACCCTTATATGATTGAAAAATTTCTAAGTTTTTCGAAATTTTCGTATGTTATCGATTTAGTCCCGAACCACTTCTAAAGCATGTTTTTGGCCTCGTAGGCCCTCATAAAGGGCAATATGAATATGATTGAATGGCATTTGAGTATGAATGCATAAATGTATGAATTATGTATGTTAAATGATGTTGATTGATCGGTAATACCTCGTAACCCTATTCTGTCTGTGAATACGGGTGAAGGGTGTTACAATGTAAGTTCGAATGTATTTAAATGTATTATCTTTTTATTCATGAATTTAGAAAGTAAAAATAATAAAAAAATATTAATTTATCAAAATTTTATAATCATAAAGTAACTTAAATCATCTTTCAAATAAATTAAACCATTAAACATGATTAATCTAATATGAATATACCAATCCAATGAATTATTCTATTCCTTTTTAAATGTAACACCCCACACTCGATCTGGTTGATGGATTTGAGTGCGAGATGTCACGACATATTGGCGGAGCAACTCGAACATCATTCATCAACAATAGATGTCACGACACCTATGGTGTGTATGGTCCCAAAAGCTTTCTTGTCTTTTAATTGTGGCCAATATTCCAAGTCCTTGATTGGAGACTACGCAAATATCGGGTTAGGGGCAAACATGCCTCCTCAACCTAGATAAGAAGAAATTCCAATCGTTTGTTAACTCTCTAGGCGTGATTGCAAAGGTAATCTTTGGTTGACCGAAGTTCAAATAAAAACCACTAAGTGAGTGCTGTGCAAAGGTCCTACCACAAAACCCTGACTGTTCGGTGTTCTGGCTGCCGCTGTTGAAATCTAAAACAGAAACAGATGAGTGTCTTCCCATTGGTGATTTTGGGGTATCATAATGGGAACTTTCTAACAGAGCGGTGAACCTACCACACAACTGTATCGTTGTACTCTTGGTTTGTTCTTTCGTTTCGACCTCTCTAACAAGAACATATGTCAACCTCCGAGGACCTTCATCTATCCTTGCAAACTCAGCATATAACTCGAGAAATGGTGATCCATTGCCAATATACGTTTGCACCATCACCTTCAACCCCCTCGCACCTCTGATTTCGAAAGTGTCATATCTAATAGGGTCGACTGAACCACAAAATCGATACTTAAGGGATGCTACTCTCATCTGGTTGGATCTGACCATTTTCCGCCTATTTCTTTTTCGAAGTTCTAGCAATTCAATGTTCTGATTAAAAGCCAACCGTACTATGTTTTTTGATAAAAAAAACAACACCATTCTCGGTGTCACGCACTTCACTATCATAGTAAACAATGGCATTGATTCATCCACTCATTTTCAGATCCAAATAACCAGTTCCACATGTTCGAAACAAAAACATCATGCAAAGAAATAATTTTGTAATTAAATATGAACAAGAAAAATCAATGCTTACTTTAAAAAAATAAGTTGCACCAACTTATGTCTTATATGCGAACTTCTCCTCTTTTGATCTTCTTACAATTTTTCTTTGCTCGTAAATGGATTATGCCACTCAATGCTAAATTAAGTTGGTTTTATAGACCAGAGGTGACTCGTAGTTGGTTTAGAAAATCCCCTAGGTCCATTGGGGAATTGAAAATTGTAGAGAGAAAACACTTTAAGTAGGACGCACTATCAGCAAAAGCACTGAAAGAGTGTCTAGCTAGAAGCGTTTTCAGTACCATGTCAGCTGAAAAAGCTTCCAGGTGGATGCACTTTTAGTGCTTTTGATGACAGTGCGTCCTATTTGAAACGTTTTCTCTCTATAGATTTTAACCCCAGCCTTATTCCAAGGAACCCATCATATATCTCGAGATTCTCAGGATATATTTTCTGAACCTCGCTATTCGAAAATAATAGATGAGAGAATAAATAATTTACTAAAAAAATCAAACTAATATTAAGAAAGCGAAAAAAATTAATAACTAATATTTCACCCCTACCGAGTAGATCGAGTTTCGATTATGAATCCAATTCAAATTTCCAGTTCGAATATACGATTGGTGTAAATACGATTTTTCTTTCCTTGTAAACGGATTATGCCACTCGATGCTAAATTAAGTTGGTTTTATAGATTGGAGGTGACTCGCAGTTGGTTCAAAAAATTCCCCAAGCCTACTGGGGAATTGAAAATTTTAAAGAGAAAATGCTCTAAGTAGGACGTACTGTCAGCAGAAGCACTGAAAGTTTTCAGTGCGTCCACCTAGAAGCTTCTAATTCAATTTTCCAATTCGAATATACAGTTGGTGTAAATACGATATTTTTAATTTTTGAAAAAAATATTATTATTTAACATCTCAAAAAATTATTATAAAATAAATAATTAAAAAAAAATCAACCTATTCACGTAATTTTTCTCTGAGATTTATTAGTAAATTTATCTTCTAATATAATAAAAAAAAAATCTAATTTACCTATTCTTTTTAATATACGAGACAAAATGGTATCCACAGAATAGAAGAACCTGGTACTTTTACCCAAAATTTATGCATGTAATCGTGACTTGAAAAGGCTGATCAACCATCATCAATGGCATTTCATAATTGAAGTTGTCAGACTTTAACTCTTTTAATTGAGAAGAAAAATTAGGCTGGACATGCAATTTCAAGTAATAAATAGCTCTATTTATTTGTTAGAAAATTTGTAATAATGGAAAACGGCTTTCTTAATTGGAATTTTTATTTTAAACAAAAGAATTGTTGATCAAAAAGGATTTATTTATAAGAAGAAACAAAATGGAAAGAGCTTAGTTAAAGAATCAGTTGTTACCAATAAAGAAACCATTTTTTTTTTGTAAAATATTAATGCATTAATATCAAATTTTGAAATTATAAATACATTCACACATTAAATATTTTTAAATAATTATCACCAATATTAATTTTAAATGCTTGAATCAAATTAGAAAAGTTTACACTTACCATGCAATTAAAGTACAAATACAGAACCTAAATTAGTAAGATTGAAATATTTATTGCATAGTTTGACACAAATATAAATATGTCCAAATAAATAGAATTAAATTATTACAGTATAAATAGACTAAAAATTGAAAAATCTAATTTAAACCTACACACGACATTAGTACACGGTGAGAGCCAACTAAGTGAACTAAAACTCACATATAACATTAGCATATGGTGGGGTTTTGAAACCCACATACATAATTGCATATCATGGGTTCTAAATTTAAGTACTTAAGACTCACTTGACAGCTATTAAAAAGATTTTCACTTGGTAGGTATGTAACTAAAAAATTACGTTATAATAAACTTGGATTTAATAAAATAATTTCAATAGTATTACTAGTTAAACTTAAATTTTGAAATCTGAAAAGTAAAAAAAAAAATTATGAAAAATACACGTAGGATATATTTTAACATGTAGTAAAATGTAAAATAAAATAAAATCTAAAAAAGCATTTACAAACCTAAAAATTAAGAACTTATAAGACCTCTACTTTAAAAAAAGGAGGAGGACCCCAACATGTTGATCATGACATTCATTTTTCTTGGCATTTCTAAAGGAATAGGTGTCAAAATACAATAAAGTCTAAATAACGATAAATTCAAATTAAATGTGGCTAAGAAACTTGTCCCTATTGGAAAGCTCTGTTATTTGAATAACCCAAAATCATTAAAGATATGGAAATTTAACTTTTATATATATATATATATATATATATGAGTAAATAAGTGTTTTTAAATTATTAAAAAGTTTTTATTTAAATATTTTATTAAATTATTAATTTTTTTTAAAGGTTGATTAACTAGCTTTAAACCACAATCTAATAATTAAGATTAATATTCTTAGACGAATAGAAAAACATATATCAAATTAGAGTTGATTTGATGATTAATATTAAATATTAAAGAAGAAAATTATTTAAATTTTAATTCATAAATTCATAATGTTTAAAATTATTTTATAAAAAAATGAACTATAAAAAAAAAGAGAAAAATAATTTTTGATTGGTGAGAAAAAAACTATACAATGACAATTTTAACAATTCAACAAATTAAATAAAAAATTGAACAATTCAATAATTGTTTTTTTGTTTTTTTAAATTTTTAAAATTTAAGTGATAAATCATCACAAATACTTGAACCTTTCACGTCAATGCTTTGTTTATATTGTGAAATTGGAAAAGAGAAAAGAAATTGAAACAAGTAGTCCAATGCTGTACCTAATTTGAAATTGAATAGATGAAAATATAGAAGGCAAATCAGAGTAAAAAAGATGAAATACAAACTCAAATATGGATCATTAAACATCATAACAATAAAAAGAAGAGAGTAAACAATCTAAAATTAAAAATCAACTATAAAAATTCCCATACCAAAAACATTACATATTTCTAAAACCCACTCGTTAAACTACCGAATACCATATTGAACAAGAGGCTAGCTGCAAGAACCACTATACTTGAATAAATTGAAGTGGCAGATGACTTGGGAGGGGAACCGCCGGGTGGAGTGCTGGTCTGAGTCTGAGAACCAGCTGGAGGAGGAGGAGGAGAAGAAGAAGAAGGCGAAGGACCCTGTGGTGGTGCCGGTGGGCCTGAAACTGGTGCCTCACCAGGTGGGGAAGAAACAGGAGTAGTTGGAGCTTGGGGTGATGGAGGTGTTGCAATTGGGCCTTCAGCCGTTGGCGACGGTGAAGGACCATGATGGGTGGGAGAGAGCGCTGGGCCTGAATACGGTGCTGGTGATGATGCAGTGGGGGGATTTGATATGGGGCCATGGTGATAAGGAGACTGTGCTGGACCTGGAGTTAATGCTGTAGGAGGCTTTGCAATAGGACCAGGAGCCAGAGCAGGAACCGGAGATGATCCTGTGGGTGGCTTTGCAACTGGACCAGGAGCCAGAGCAGGAACCGGAGATGATCCTGTGGGTGGCTTTGCAACTGGACCATGGTGATAGGGGGAGTGCGCCGGCCCTGGAATAACAGGGCCATGGTGCCTGGGAGAAGGTGCTGTGGGTGGATGAATGGATGGAGTCCCATGTCTCACAGCCATAACAACAGTGATCATTTTCTGACCCTTTTGGCAATGCCCCTCTTTCCCACTAATGAAATAAAATGGACCGGAATGAGGATACTTGAACTCAGAGCTTCCATTGTTCATTTCCATCAAAGGTTCCTTCCTTTCACACTTATCATAATCATCTTTTTGAACCAAGAGAACCGAGTCTGATCCTTTTTCATATTTAAAAACTGCCAAAAACCAGAAATACATAAATCAATAAACAATTTAACAAGAAGGAATGAAAACCCCCAAAAAGCATGAACAACTTACTGATAGTGTCATTCACTTGAAACCTCATTTTACCAGCCCAGTCATTGTACTTCTCTTTAGGGTGCAAAACCCAGTCAACATAGAAAGTATAGCAATTAGATGAAGAAAGAAAAGAAGCAAATAGAACTAGAAAAAGAGTAAGTAATATATGAAATTTCATAATTGAAACTTTATTTCTCTTTTGGTTCAAAAAGAAGGGCAAGTTTATGAATATATAGAGAGAAACACATGTAGCTTCAAAGAAAGCACTAGAAACCCATTTTTGAAAATGAAAAGACTTTTGGGATTTAATTAAGAATTTTTAAAAAAAAAAAAAGTGCAAAATTTCCAAGTATCATTGGAAGAAATGAAGTAATTTAAGGAGTGTATATTACGTGTTTCTTTTTTGTTTTTGTTTTCCTCCCAAGTCTTTATTCATATACGAGGCTCCAAATACGTGGCAAAATAATGGGACATATTTGGAATTTAATGTATGGAATGGTTGAATTTTCTTTTCCCTGGGTAACATGAAGTTTATGTGTTAGTATTTTTATTTATTCATTTTGCGTGTTTAGTAATAAAAATGAACTAGATGCTGGATCATACCCTTTTTCTCTTACTAGTTATGTATATAACACAATTTCATAATTATGATAACTAATTTGGTACCATTATTATTTAGGTTAAGCTCAGGTCTAGCCCAAGAACCCAACATTATGGTGGAGTCTTGCCAAATTTTGAGCCTTTCCATTTTTGTCATTTAATAACTGTTTTGGTCTTAATTAATTTGTTTCAGACTTTAAATCCCTTGCTGGTGTGTCGGCAACGAGTTGGGCCGATGGAGTTGTGACTTGTGATGTCAACAAAGACCGCTTGTCGTTGCCTGCCTTGGATTTTACTTCTTCTAAAATAACACCATATTTTTCATATTTATATTTTCATCTATGGAATTGTAAACGCCAATATTAAAAAATAAATAAATTAAAATATCCCAATTCAAAATTAACATATGCACCTCGAAAGAGTTAAAATCAAATTATGGATTTAATCACTATTTTAATTTGATTATTTTTAATCATTGTATTTTTCCAAGGCAAACATATTATTACATGTGAAATATTGTGTAAACTTATTACTTTCATGTATTACTAGCCAAAAAAAATCAATTAATAGATTTAATTGATGTTGTTTGTGTCAATATTGAAATCTTGAAATGCGAAAAAAGTAGAGAGATTAAGAATGATTTAGACGGGGAGCATAGACTAAATCTACAATTTTGCATATAATACAAGATTAATAGTAGAATTTAATCAACTGCTATTGTTTAGATAAAAGACTGAAATTTCAAAATTCATCAAGTACAAAAATTAAATTTTGATTAAATTAAAGTAGAGATACTAAATCATAACTTACGCATAGCTTAAGAACAATGAAGAGTAGAAGAGTGAAGCAAGCCATACTGTTGCCCGGTTCTTCTCTGCATTAATCTACAGAGTTTTCCTCATCTCTTTCTGCTGAAATATCAATCTTTGACCATCTCCTATGAAATGTGATGAACAGTAGAATGGCACCTTGGATTAACAATCCACATATTAAGCCTATCCATAGACCCTACTCACAAGATACATAAGGACTAATAAGTATACCTATTTTTAAGAATTAAATTATTTGTTTAAGTTCGAAGGTGAGTGAAAATTCCCTCACCTTAGCATACAGCTTAAACTTGAAACCAGCAATAGCTGCAATCGGCATGCCAACAACATAATAAGATGCCAAGTTAACAACTACAACCATGTGCTGCCAACCAAGACCTCTTGCCACCCCTTGCAACATTAAAAAAAAAAGGCATTCATGTTATGAACTTAGAAATCTATAAAGAAAGATTGGATGGTTTTCAAACCTGATAAGACACTTTGAAATGAATCAACTGCTATAGAGATTGCAAGAAATGGGGTCATTGTAGCAAAGTCTCTAATGATTGAAGGACTGTCACTGAAGAAGCCAGCCCAAGTATCATGACCAAACGCTAAAGCAAGGACAACTATAAGAGCAAGGAGGACCACAAGTTGGAGTGTCACAGCCATGGCTTTCTTAGCTTTCTCTGGTTTTTCAGCTCCCAATTCATTTGACACTCTTGTGCTGGTTCAAAAACAGGGTTTCAATGTCTCAATATCAATGGCTTCAGAAGTCAATTAAATGAAAAAAGAAGCAAATATTATGCAAACTGACCTTGCTGCAGCACTAAGGCCATAAGTAAAATTGAAAGCAATGGCTTCAGTGTTTACACTGGTAAATTGCAGCAGAAAGAATCAACCATTTGAAAACTAAAATAAAGTGAAAAAAGAAAGAAAGAAATAGAAATAAATATCCTACCACATTGCTACCAGTGAAGTAGTTATTTCTGAATTTGGCATCAATCCTGCTAGCAAGACAAGAATTTCAAAAGCCCAGTACTCCAAACTGGCAAAAAATATACAAGGAAGAAAGGGGTTAATAAGATAATGTTGTCATGGCTGTCACAATATATGTTACTATAAAATGATCAAGATTTGGAGGAACTCACCACACCATTGCTGCAGAGGGTAAGGCTAATTTCAAGTCTGGAATGATATAACCAAATGATTCAAAAGAAAACCCTTCCCAAGTGTGCTCAAACTTGTTTGAGACAGCAACATAGGCTATCAAAAGGAGAAAAGATATCCAAAAAGAGATAGAAGCTGCCATTGAAGCTCCCTCGAGACCAAGACTTGTCCAATAAACCAAAGTATAAGCAATGCCAAAGTGAAGTACCAATGGCAGCCCTGAGAACAAGACTAAGGGCATGACAATGCTTTGTGTTTGAAGAAATCTCAGAACATTTTGTATCAAACCAAATGCAAACACAGCTGGGATTTGATACTTGAGGTAAGCATCAGCTTTTTTTGCAATATCAGGCTGTTGATGAAGAAATATTAGTATTGGCTCAGTATAGAACCATAAAATGGATATAATGATTGAGAAAAGGAAAGAAATGATGCAAGAAGCTTGTAAGTAGATTCCCAGCATGTTATAAGTTTTTGCACCAAATCCTTGACCACAAAGAGTCTCCAGTGATCCACTTAGTCCCACCTGAAAAACAAACAAAACAGAAAGGAAAGGACTGTTCAGATAGCCAACTTTCAGTGCACACAACTACAAGGCTTTGACATTACATCAGATACATGGAGATCTCAGAATTATATACACAATAGCAAACAAAAAAAAAAATTCTATGAAAGATCCCTTAAATCATAGATGAAAGCTATAATCAAGTAGGTAAAAGATAGCAGAAGGTTGGTAATCTTCTTTGGGGTAAGAAAGGAGACGTTAGTGTTAAAATTGCAAGGGATAATTTGTTTCTTCAACAATTTACAAATGCTGAAGCTAGAGAAAAGGTCCATGGCATTTTCAGAATAAGCAGGTGATACTACGCAAACGGGAGCCTAATCTGAAGTGTTTGGAGTTCTAACTGGAAGTACTTCATCTATTCCTTGATGATAATTGCTGTAAGGAATATTAGAGGGTTTAATAACCCTTTTAAGAGGATGAAGCAGTGGCGAAGCCAGAACTAGGGCCGGATGAAATTTTATTTTTTTTATAGTTTATATCTTTATAATTTTTAAAAGATTAAATTAAATTTTTATAATTTTAAGGGGTCAAAGTGCAATTTTATCTTTATTAATTTTAAATTTTTAAAAAATCTCAAAGACCTAAATGACAATTTTACATTTTAAGGGGGCCAAGGCCCCTGCCAGCCCCCTAGATTCGCCCTGGATGAAAGTAGTCAATAGAATTCATAAACTGAACATTGATGTTGTATGCTTACTGGGAACTAGGACCAAGCAAGATAAATCGTCGAATATTGCTAATAGTTCTTTTTCTTGTATTTCATTGGTATTTATATAGTTGGCACCAAATAAATTCGCTCTATTAAAAAATTTAAAATTTTTTTTTTACCAACCAATGATTAGTTGACGTAACAAGTTGATGGCGTTATTCTCTTTGACTCCACTAACTGTCAACTATTTATTTCAGATCATTTATTTAATATAATCATTAATTAAAATTTTTAAGTTATTTTTATAAAAAAACCAAACCTGTTCAAGCCCGGTCCAACTTGACTTGGGCCAAACTTGAATAAATATTTTTGCATCTTGACCTTATCCGAATTCAATTTAAATAGAAAAAAAAAATTTAATTTTAATTTAAATTAAATTATAAAATATATAAAATATCAATAAACATATATTTTTAATATTTTATTAATTTTTGAATAATTAAACGATTTTTTTGAGTGAACCGACCCAAAAACAGATCTGGATAGCTTGTATCGTTCAACTGATTAGAAGCATATTGGCAAGTCTAAGGCTTTTTATGGATAGCCTGGTTGAAGGATTACACGCTAAAAAATCCATATTTTTGCAAGTTTCACTGAGAAGAAATTCTAGCTAGAGCTGGAGGAAGATTCTAAAACTCGGAAGAAGCTGCATCTGTGTTGGCTAACTTGGATGTCAGTAACAATAAACTAACTATTTCTGCAATTTGGAATGAAATTAGAGAAAAGGAGAGGAAAGTCAGATGATTTGGTTTCCACTTCATATACCAAAGCATTCCTTTCTAACTTGAAGGGTTGTCCTTCCCACAAAAGATAAGACTTACTGGAAGGAGGATGAGCATCGAGGGTTATTGTTCGCTATGCCAAGGGAACTAGGAAACAAGAGATCGTCCTTTTGCAAATTGTATGTTTGTTAGTGTCTTACGACCTTAGGAGAAGCTGGGGGATGGAATCAGGAGATTCATTGACTTTGCACAAGACTTAAAGGCAAAGCTCTTGTTGTTTATATTTGAAGTTAGCATGGAATTCTTTCATTTACTTGGTCTGGCGAGAAAGAAATAGAAGACAGTTTCAAAGGTTTGAGTATTGGTGAGCAGGATATGGTAGGTTTAAGGCTTTCTTGGATAAAAAAAAACTTATCAAAAAAAAGAAAAGAAAGAAGAAGCTATAATCAATGAGACCCACTCTTTTATTTTCTTCTATAACCCTTCCCAACAAATTTCTTCACCTAACAGTCAAGACAACAGTAATCATAAAGCTATAACCCAGTATACCAGTCTATAAATGTGAGGATACAATAAGCTTTTAAAGAGCTTTATTTTCTCCAAATAAGACGGAGTCATGACCTATGGTGTTATAAAGATGGGATGAGAGTAAATATAGAGTTACCATGAAAGCGTAGCCAGTGACATTGGCCCATGAATTGGCAAGTGTAGCACCAGCAAGGTCAAGCTCTCCAAGGTGACCAGCAAACATGACAGAAACCAAAGCAATGGCATAGTAAGAGACATTGGTAAGGATCATGGGCAGTGAAAATAAGATTTGAGTCTTCGCTTCTTCTACATCTAAAACATTCCTCAAACTAAAGCACCTTGTTTCTGTACTTTGGTCTTGTCTTTGGGAAGCTTCACTCAAGAGAGCTGTAGTATCTAAGCTTGAGTTTGATGGCTCCATAACTCCGATTTTCTGGGGATGAACTTTTTTCATTTTGAAGGATTGTTGGGATGTTCTTGTTCGTTATTATCGCTTACCAATTTGGCTTTTTTCAATCTCTTGAAAAAGAAATTGGAATGACGGATGGGATTCTTTATGTGGTAAGTCTGGTAGATGGAATTTGATTGGTCGTATTCAACGCAAAAACAAATATATGGTTGCAATTTATACACAACTTTTTTTCGCATATGTTTTTATTTTGGATACCAACAAAAGTTTGACTATTTGTTATTTAAATAGAAGGAAAGGAAGAGGAGAGATTAAATCTTTCTTAATTAAATTCTAGATTAATGTTAAATCATTGCTATTGCTATTTAATCGCTATAAGATCTATAATTCTATGAACTTAGGCTTTTGTCGTTGACACCAAAATATTCTCTTTTTATGTCTTTGGATACAACCCATAGAATAAGTGTGAAATAATCAAAATAAAAACGATTTTTAATGATCCTGACTAAAATATAAGCTTTTTCAAGTTAAATGAGTAACTATGAAATTTAATCTTTGTTATGAAAGTTGAAATATAGAGATTTTATGGGGACTACTGCAGATGTGGATGGATCGGGGCAGGAACACTCAATTGTCAAGCAAAATAGACAGGCTGGAGCCTGACTTCCCTGACTTCCTCTTAAACGCTGTCAGGCTTTTATCGATGTGCCCCTAGGAAATTTTACAGATTTATCTTTCAAGATATGATTGAACCCCAGATTTTAAACGTGGTACACATGCTATATCATTAGTTGATTAAATTTGAAAACATCAATAAATACATTAAAATTTAAAACATTACCAAAAGTATATAAAAATTATAAAAAATAAAAAATTACCATAACACCCTGCTTCTATTTTTTTTTTAAATTTGTTTTTTTTATCTTTTTTTTTTAACTTTTGCCATTTCTCTGACATTTTTAAATTATTTTTTAAATTTTAAATATTATTTTTTTAAATTATGTCTTATAAATTTTAAAAATATAATTTTGAAATTAATTTTTCTAAATTTTAAATTTTAAATATATTATTAAATATACATTTTTGAAATTATTTCTTATAAATTTTAAAAATATATATTCAAAATTTAAAAAATAATTTAAAAATAATATTTTAAATTTTTAAAAATATATATTATAAAATATTTCAAATTTTTTAAAATTAATAAAAATAAATAAAATAAATAAATAAACAAAATAAAATAAGAAAAAATATAAAACTTCAAAAAAAAAAAATTTAAAGAAAAAGACAAAAATTAATAAAAAAGTAAAAAAAAAAAGTAAAAGAAGGGTGTCAGGTCAGGTCTGGTGGCGCCATTTAAGTTGGCTCCACCAGAAAATGGAAAATTATTTTGAAGTCCCCCATTTTTTCAGAACTTGCAGTATTTTCATGGTATTTATACAGGTGGCGTCATTTTACATGGCTCCACCAAAAAAATAATTTTTTAATGCTCCCTGCTGACGTGGCAAGTTGGTGGCGCCATATAATTTGGCTCCACCAACTTTTACTGTAGATTTCAGGTAATTTTGGTGTTTAATTAAAAAGGTGAGTCATTTTGGTACTTAATTAAATTATTTGGATTATTTAAATAAAAAAAAAGCCTATATCATTAGTTGATTAAATTTGAAAACATCAATAAATACATTAAAATTTAAACATTACCAAAAGTATATAAAAATTATAAAAAATAAAAAAAAGTAAACTATACCATGGTTTGCCTTTTTTTTTAATTGGTTGAAATTTTTTTATTAATTACGAAAATGATTCACTTACAAAATTATGTCCGAGAATAAGTCATTTGCTATAGTAAATTTTGGTGTCATCGTTATTATTGACGGCACGACCTCTAATAAGTACTCAATCATTGCCCAATTTAAAAATAATAATTTCCTTGGGTGTTGTCGTTGCCATTGGCGGTACAAATAAAAATAAGTGTACATGTCATGCTAAAATACTCATATTCTAAGAGAAAAAGAAAAAGAAAATATTAATAGAAAGCATGTTAGATATTTTTTTGGTGTTGTTGTTCTCTTTGGCGACATTGGTGCTTTTTTTTAAAAATAATTTTTAATAGGTGTCACCGGCCTCTATGATGGCATCAGAGAATTTCTAAAAAAGTTGTAATTCATTTTATAAAACGAAGACTTAGATCTAGAGCAACAAAAAAATAAATTGAAACCTTAATGAGAACAAAGAAGGAAAAAAATGATATATACTAAAATCAGAAGCTCCAATAGTGAGAAAAATAAGAAAGAAAATTGAAAAACTTTTGAGAAAAATAAAAAATTATGGGGGAGATTGAAGAAAAGTTGAAATAATAAATAAAAGTTTTCCAATTTTCTTTCTCACCTTTTTCACTATTGGAGCTTCTCTTTTTAGCCAGGTATATATCATTTTTTCTTCTTCTTCTTTTTCCTCGTACTTCTTCACTTGACGATGAAGGTATCAAGTTTTTTGTTGCACCGGATCCAGGTTTTATTTTAGAGAATGGATAACAATTTTTTTTAAAATTTCCCCGATGCCGCTATAGAGGCGAGCGACACCCATTAAAAAAACCAATTAAAAAAAAACACATTTGTGCCGCCAAAGAAAACGACGACACCTATTAAAAATATTATTTTTAATAAAAACACCAGTGCTGCTAATGCAAACGGCAACACTTGTTAAAATATTTTTCTTTTTCTTTTTCCCTCATAATACGAGTATTTAGCATGACATGTATTTTTACTGGTGCCGCCAATGGCAACGATGACACTCAAGGAAATTATTATTTTTTAAATTGGCCAATGATTGTGTGCTTATTAGGGGTGGTGATGCCAATGGCAATGGCAACATCGAGGTTTACTGTAGCAAACGAATTATTCTCGTACATGATTTTGCAAGTGGGTCATTTTTGTAATTAATACAAAATTTTGGGCCAATTAAAAAAAAGCCCCCATGGTCATTCTAAAATAATGTTTGTCTTATTTTAGTCACTCGTATTTTTTTATTAATTTAGTCACTCTAAATAAGATAATTATATGAATTAGTCATTGCTGTTAAAATTTTCATTTTCTTTTAACAGATTGCTGGCACATAAGTAAATTAAATGACTGGGATGTGATATTTTTTCATTGACTTTTGACTAAAGTTTATAAACTTCTCTATAATTAGTCCAAAACTTTTCCCTTCTAAACTTTATAGAAAGGTACTAAACTTTAGTCAAAAGTAAAAATAAAAAATAAAAAATGCAACATACCAATCACTAAATGGGCTAATATACCACGTCAGCAATCTGTTAAAAGAAAATGGAAATTTTTACGACAGTGACTAATTTACACAATTATTTTATTTAGAGTGACTAAATTGAGAAAAAAAATAGAGTGAACAAAATAGAATAAACCTTATTTTAGAGTGACCATAAGTGTAGTTTAACTAAAAAAAAAACATAAAATCGATTTTTTTTACGTTTTTTATAAAATTTTATAAAACATTAAAAAATAAAAAATATTATTTTTTTATAAAATACTCAAAATTTTAAATAATTGGTCTAATTTTTCAAAATTTTTTATTTTATTCAAAATTTTGAAATTTTCTAAAATTTTATTTTATGATTTTTTTATAAAAAATGATTTTTTTGTAATATTATATATTATATTTATATTCGTTTTGTTAGTTTGCATAGTTGATAAATTTTTATCACTATTTCTAGTAAAATTTGGACATACTTGCTACTGGTTTTAGTGAATTTTGTTTATTTTTGAAAGATGTAATTTATTTTGTAAAGATAATAAAATTTAGAGATAACTTATGTAATTGTTGCATGAACGATGATTGATCAAGGTATATACGTGTCAAGTCCTTAGAATTTTAAAATCTCAAATTTTTGTATTATCAACCATTCATCAATGTTTAACCTAAACATGATTAAGCAATTTCTAAATCTATTGCTTGGGTTGTCATTATCTACTATCTTACACCAATAATCTATCAACAATTTAAAAGGAAAAGTCACGTACCTTCACCAATGAGCTCACAGCCAATGGAGGTTTAAGATGGAAGAATGGAAGCATTAATTCTCTTTCTTTTCTTCATGTTTCCTTAATCATTAATATTAGTATAATCTAATGACTATCGTTTATCATGACACAATTTAATGGAAGTGAATGGATAGGATCATGTCAATCCACTAAGTGATATTTAATTAAGGTCTAATTGCATTCAAGGTCATGGCTAAATAAATTAATAAGGGCTTGCTTAATTTCCAATCAATTTTCTCTATTTTAATCACTCCCCAATTTAGTCATTGTTTAATAACTTATCTAGTTTTATCATTTACAAATTCAAATTTCTAATCCCGTATTTGTCTCGTAGCCTTCTTGATTTAAAATTTTCGAATGGCTTAGTTTAATAAATTCGATCTCGAAATTGACTTTTACGATATCGATGAAAATTGGGTTGTTACACTCGACCTCTCTTTCTCTTTCGTCACTAACTTTGTTTGTCATCTCATCTCATCTCATTAAGATCTTAGTGTTGCTCGCTCTTGAGTATGAACACTCTCCTTATTAGAATCTTAGAATTGTTTTTGTCTACATCATTAAGTAAACTCTAACCTTGTATTTATATTTTAAAATTTGAGATATAACTAATTTGAATTTAACATTTACTTGAATGAATTTTTTTTTTTAAAAAAATCTATTGTTAACTTGAAGGCAATTGTTAAGAACAAGCTAAGTTCTGACAGAATCAATTGAGGAAGTTGACACTTCTCCAAGTTATGTTCTGGTAGAATTGACTGAGCCAGTTGACACTTCTTCAAGCACTACGAAACATAGAATAAAAACAGGGGACATAAAAATTGTTTACGCAATTTGGTTTCCCTATTTGTAGAGTCTAGCTTAGTGAGAAATATTCACTATCTTCAACACTTACAACAAGTGAGAGCCTAACTCTATCACACCTAGTGACAATTTTGGGACAGTCAAGTGTCATACATCTTACCAAAGATCAAATGCATCACAAAAGAACAAACCATATAGATATTCGGCACCATTTTTTTCGGGAGGTGATTGTTGGGCCTAAATTTCGCCCGGGCCCATAAGACCTAAACCAAAGACTGCCTGACGACCCAAAATCCAAGCCCACTTAACACTAACCCACAACCATCAATGAAAAACAGAAAACCCTAGGTGCGCGCACCTAGGTTTCTTTGCCATACCTCCCTCACTCTCGCGGCGGACGCCACTACCCCGCGACGTGCGCTGCTCCATCACGCCACGTCAGTGGTATATTCGCTCACGTACCTGCAAATATGCAAAAATAAGTTGTAAAGATCGGCTATAAAAGCCAATATACGAATTTTGTAAAAAGAAAAATGATTTTTTGAGATACGAAAGGCAATACTAAAGAGATATCGGCAAAAAAGAGAAAGGTTTTCGTTTATTTTCTTTTTTTATTTTTTCGAATCTGTTTCTCGTTTCTTTTTTTAAAGGGTTTTCTTCTTCTTTTTTTTTAAAAAAATATATAAGAGTTTTAAAAAGAAATATAAAAAAAACTCACCTAATTTTGGTCTCCGGCTGCCGTGTACGGTGACGGTGAACGGCGGCGCCGGTGTCGGAATCTCGCCGGGGCTTTCGCCGAAAATCGCCCCAAGGGGAGAGAGGGGAGAGCTCCTCTCCTTTTTTTGGAATGAATGAGGAAATGGAATTTTTTTTTAAAAAAAAATTGGCTTTTATAACCTATTAAAACGACGCCGTTTTGGGCAGCCCCCTTAACGCCTGAAACGACGTCGTTTTGGGGGAGCTGACCCGATTACCCGACCCAAATGCCAAGGATCCGCGTGTTTTGAATTGAGGGTCTATTTGCGCCCTCAGTCGTTCCGCTTTTGAGGCATGTTTCAATTAAGTTTTTTTTTTATTTTTAATTTGGCCCTGTATTTTTACTTACCTTTTCATTTTAATCCCACACACACGACGCCGTTTAGGAGGGCGGGAATATTTCCCATTTGGTCCTCCCCTTTTTGTGCGCGTTGCTAGGGGGCCCTAATTCATTTATTTCTTTCAAAATTCGCCCCAAACTTTTATTTTTAGTCTAATTTCATCCTTTTCCTTATTTCCTTTTATTATTTTGCTATTATTATTATTTTTGTCATAACTGCTATTATCTTATTTTTATTATTATTGTTAATTCTAACTCCTATTATTATATATATATATTATTATTACTACAATTATATTTATTATTATTATTATTTATTATAATTACTATTAATTTTTATTATTATCACTATTAATTTTAATATTATTACTATTATTTTATTATTAATACTATTTTTATTTTTACTAGTACTATTATTACTATTTTTATTATTATTAATATTATTTTTATTTTAATTTTTTCCATTATTATTATTATTACTATTTATCATTACTGTTACTATTATTTTTGTTATTAATGCTATTGTTTATTTTAAATATTTTTTCTATTATTTTTATTATTACTAATATTATTTTTATTATTACTATTATTTGTTTATTAATACATTTTATTATTGTTATTATTGCATTTTTGCTACTATTTTTCTTTTATTGCATATTATTTGTTTGAATTTTCATTTATTTTTACTTTTATTATTGTAATTTATAGTATCTCCCTCGTTTCTACCCTAGTATGCATGTCTACTATAATTCGTCTTTCATTCTATTACGGCCATATCACATTTTATTCAAGGCATTACATTTTATCCTATTTTTAAAATAAGCAAACACTCCGCGTTCTAGGGTTCGAAAGAAATCGAACCCTAACTTACTGGGTTTCGATTTTTCTTTTCGAGTCCAAAGAACCTATTACTTTCTTTTTAAAAGTTAAATAAAAACTTATTCTCGAGAATTCAAAATTGTCGTGTCCTAACTCACTGGATATGACGTTTGGTTATCTCAAGATAATGATTTCATAAAACAAGGCAATGTTTCGTGTTTGGAAGTTCGAGAAATTGTGCCCTAACGTGCTGGGTTTCGGTTTTTCGTTTGTCCAAATAACTAAATATCCTTTTAATTTCGTGTTTTGGGAAATTAAGGGACGATCTTAGTTTCGGGGGTTAAAATGTCTCACTCTAACGTACTGGATGTGATATTTTATCCTTTTGGAACAAATGAGTCTTAATATTCCAAAACGGGTTATACAAACATTCTTTAAAAGGAATTGTATTTTAAAATCTTCTCAAATTCTCGACATAAAGACATTAAATAATCAATTAGGTACCAATTTTGGGCGTCACGAGGGTGCTAATCCTTCCTCGTGCGTAACCGACTCCCGAACCCGTTTTTCTAAATTTCGTAGACCAAAACTATCGTTTTAATAAATCAAAATATTTTAATGATCAATCTTAAGGTGACCCGATCACACCTCAAAAAAAAGATTGGTGGCGACTCCATTTTCGTTTTAAAAGTCGATCCTTGTTTTTTTTTTTTTAAAAAAAATGGTTTCGACAGCTTGGCGACTCCACTGGGGACATCAAGTAAGAGAGTCAAGCCGTAAATTGATTAATTTCTGTCATTTTGACGAAAATTGAAAATCAGATTTGAAAATTCTTTTGTTGCATTTGTTGGGTCATTTAGTTGGTTGTAATTGGAGTGTCTATGGTACTTTTGCATCATATTGCATGACCGTTATGGTCACACCTTTTAAGTGGGAGTGAGAAACTATGCCTTCGTGAGGTTTTCACCTCCGCATAGGCTAGTGGACTGCTTCCGAGATACATCCGTACCTATGTCTTCGTGAGGTTTTCACCTCCGCATAGCCATAGGAAAATGTATTCCCTTGAACTAAAATCGATCCATATGAGCCTATAATAGGTGAGGATTGAGGAATCTGCTGGTTCAGGTACCCTCCCTTTAGAACTAAACCACATATAGTGAACCCTAGGAGCCCACTTTGGGTAGAACTATGTTGAACCCTAGCAGTTACCTGGATAGGTGTTTGATTTTTACCATCTGCATATGATACTAACGTGCTTTCTTTTGTTTATGACTACATTGCATTTCATTGTCATAGAAAGGAGGTGTTGATTCATATTTGATTGCTAAATAGAAGAGTTTGTCATAGGAAAATGGATTCCTTGATAAAGTGGGTTATAATACGTTCGTCCAAATATAGTCCAAGTGTACACAACGAGAAAAAAATGATAGTATATGACTTTACCTCGTTGCTCGGGGATTCAAGCCAACAAAGATTATTTGAGAGCCATCACATCTTAATTTTCTTAAAGAAGCTTATGAGCATCGCGGAGGATAAGTGAGTGAAGAGTCACGGCCTGGATCAAGCAACAAGGAGCTAGAAGAGGCATCTATTGAGAAAGTTCATGGGACACGACCATAACATCCGGATACGAAGAAAAAGATTGGTGTCTTCACCTGGACTATGAGGACAAAGCCGCGTATGTAATCTGTTTTATGTAAAGAAATTTATTTTCTAGAAAAGTTCTTCTAATGGAATTGAATTCAGAATCAACGGATCTCTTTCTTTTTGCATTCATTCCTTTGCATTGCATTTCATGCATTTGCATTACATCGCATCATATGCATTAAATGTCATAAAAGAACCCTATTAACTAGAGATCGTATTATAGTTACCCTAGAACATCACTACTACACACAAAGAAAAACTAAAGTTATGGATCAAAGGTTGGAAAAACTAGAATAAATGCAGAAGAAAATGCAGGATCGGCTGCGAGATCAGATGCAAGAGCAACTGGCTAAGATCCAACAGTATATGAGGGATCAAATGCTGGAATCCCAAAGAAGTATGATGAGCCAGTTAACACAGTTGTTGACTGGAGGGCCTGATAAAGGAAAGAGCCCTATGGTCGATGCCAGAGACGATAATGAAGACTCTGCTTATCCTCCAGGCTTTGCCCCGGTAAATTCCCAAGTGCCACCACCAAGAGTGTCCGTTAATATCAAACTCCAATATCAATCCGGTACCTCAGCACCGGTAAACTTCCCAACAGGCTCGAGCTCCAACCTCGGAGATAATTTGGCAAAACCAATGGTCTCTGACTTCGATGATGCAGCAGAAGGGGAAAAGGCAAGGGCAGAGCTCCCAAAATAGTTTGAAGATCGATGCAAATGGTTGGAGGAGATGTTCAAGGCATTGGAAAACGCTGATTATCAGTGGGGAATGGATGCTAAAGAGTTAAGTTTGGTTCTGGATCTAGTGCTCCCTCTGAAGTTCAAAGTGCCGAAATTTGAAAAATACAACGGAACCAGCTGCCCTGAGGCCCACATCACGATGTTTTGTCGAAGGATGACCGGTCATATCAATAATGATCAGTTTTTAATTCATTGTTTCCAGGACAGTTTGACTGGGGCTGCGACCAAATGGTACAATCAGTTGAGTCGTACTCAAGTCAAATCGTGGAAGAATTTAGCACAGGCCTTTATGAAGCATTATGGCCATGTGACAGATATATCGCCTGACAGGATCACATTACAAAACATGGAGAAAAAGTCGAATGAAAGTTTTAGGCAGTATGCTCAGAGGTGGAGGGAAGTCGCAACACAAGTCCAACCCCCACTGTTGGAAAAAGAAACCACAATGCTTTTCATTAATACTTTGAAGGCACCTTTTATTAATCACATGCTGGGAGGTGCAACTAAGAGTTTCGCGGACATAGTGATGTTTGGGGAAATGATAGAGAATGCAATAAGGTGCGGAAAAATAGAGGTTGGGGAAAGTACTAGGAGGTTAGCCCCGAAAAAGAGAGAAAACGAGGTTGGCAATGTGAGCGGGGGTTATGCAAAACCAATCACGGTAAATCAACTGAGAGCGGTGGCCACGGGCCAGCAAGCTTCACCAAGACAAGAGCCTAATACAAAGCAAAACGCAGAGAAGCTCCAGTTTACTCCCATCCCAATGACGTACCGGGAGCTATACAAAAGTCTATTTGATGTGCACGTTGTATCCCCTGTCTACTTAAAATCGTTACAACCCCCATATCCCAAATGGTACGACGCAAGTACTCAATGTGAATACCATGCGGGGATAATGGGGCACTCGATAGAGAATTGCTTCTCTTTTAAAAAGCTAGTCGAAAGGCTTATCAAAATGGGCATTGTGAAGTTCGATGATGCGCCTGGTGTAGGAAATCCGTTACCCAATCATACTGATAATGGGGTGAAAGCGATAATCGAGAATGCGGGGAAAAGAATCAAATTGAGTGTTGCATAAATAAGAACCCCGTTGAGAGAGGTCTGGAGAAGACTGGTGGAAAGAGGTTTAATCATGCAAGATGTAGGGAGCAAATCCCGAGAAGCAAAGAACTATTGTGAGTTCCACGAGGAGGAGGACCATGAGATTTAGAGATGCAATGAATTCAGGGCCTTGGTGCAGGGTCTAATAAACAATAAGGAGCTAGAGTTTTTTGAGTTCACGAAAGAAGAGGACGTGTGCACCATAGGAGGAAAGTCGATATAGAAGGGCGCTGAGGTCAAACGGGGATCAATGACTTTTCCCCATATATCCAATGCATTCGTATCGGGAGGAATTATCCATCCTAAACCGGATAGAAGGAATGGCTGAAGATATAATGAAAACTTTGAGCATCAACGCCGCATTTGAAAAGGGATCGAAAGAAGAAAACTTAGCAGGCATTCGTCCCTATGAGCCGGGAAGTGTTCTGAATAACTGGACTGCGGAGGAAATTCCTGTAGTTTTTAGAGCCAACACAGAGTAATGTTCAAAACACACTTGTTGTTTTAAGCCTAGCAACAATAAGAATCCTTTTGTGAAATAGGCTTGTATCCAGAATTTTTATTTCAATAAAATGCATCTTTTTTTTTGAGCAAATATTTTTCATTCTTTTTCATACTATACATTCTTTTGTTCTTTGGAATATTCTTTCATTCTTCATTCATGATCATACCATATAAACAATCATCCTTAGAATCATTTATTCTTTAGAATTTGCCTTCGTACCTACAATAGGTACCTAGATATCAAGATATGAGCGACGCTGTTACTGATTCCCTTTTGAGTGAGATATGGGTCTAAAAGGATCTAAGGATTTTGAAGATGACAGAGATTGTAACTTATCTTTTGATTTGTTAAGGATAATAGAACAAGATGAAAATAGACTTTACCTTACAAAGGGTTAGTGGACATTGCGAGTCTAGGAAATGAGTGAAGATCAAAGCCTAGCTCACCACAAAAATAAGGCAAAACATCATTGAGCTATTTTCAAGAATTCAAAGATGTTTTTGCATGATCATATCAAGGCATGCCAGGCTACTGAAACGTGGGTATGCTGTTAAGGTTGGGAAAATTTTAGAAGAGATCCATGAAGGTGTTTAAAGAACCCATGTTAATGGTTCTACAATGGCCAGGCTAATCAAGAGGTTCGGGTTACTGGTCCACGATGGAAGGAGATTGCATCCGTTACGCCAAGAAGTGCCATAAGTGCCAAATTTATGGAGACAAGATCCATGTGCCTCCTTCACCTCTTTATGTTATGACTTCTCCATGGCCTTTCTCAATGTGGGGCATGGACGTCATTGGGCCGATTTCGCCGAAGACTTCTAATGGACATCGATTCATTTTCGTGGTCATCGATTACTTCACCAAATGGGTAGAGGCAGCTTCATATGCTAATGTCACGAAGACGGCAGTTAGCGAGTTTTTGAAGAGGGAGATCATATGTCGCTATGGTATGCCGGAAAGGATCGTATCTGACAATGCGTTAAACTTGAACAATAGCTCGATAGTGAGGTCTGCAGTCAGTTCAAAATTAATTACCACAACTCGTCGCCATATCGCCCGAAAATGAATGGTGCAGTTGAGACAGCTAATAAAAATATCAAGAAAATTGTGGGGAAAATGACTGAGACCTACAAAGATTGGCATGAAAGTTACCGTTTGCCCTCTATGCCTATCGAACATCTATTAGAACTTCTATCGGGGCAACACTTTTCTCATTGGTTTATGGGATGGAGGCAGTTTTTCCCATTGAAGTTGAAATTCCTTCTATCCGGGTTTTATCAGAGTTGAAGTTGGATGAAGCGGAATGGATCTAATCTCGGTATGATCAACTGAATCTAATTGAGGAAAAAAGGTTAAAAGCCATCCGTCATGGTCAAATGTACTAGAAGCGAATGATGCGAACTTACAACAAAAAGGTCTACCCCAGAGTATCCCGTGAGGGAGACTTGGTATTAAAAAAGATCTTCCCTATGCAAAAGGAATTCAGAGGAAAGTGGATGCCTAATTGGGAGGGACCTTATGTTGAAAGAAAGGCATTTTTTGGAGAAGCATTAGTATTAGCTGAGATGGACGGCAAGAGTCAGCCAAACCCAGTTAATGCGGACTCAGTCAAGAAGTACTTCACTTAAGAAGGAAAATGGGCCAAGGTGAAAACCCGCAAAGGGCGTCTTGAGTTCAAAAAAAAAAAGAGAGAGGCTAAGGCGAAAACCCGTAAAGGGTGCTTTGAGACCAAATGGGATTTGAGTTGAAAACCCGAAAAGGGCGGCTCAAATTTTGATCGAAAGTGAGGCATACAGTAGTCTTGCTACGCTTGAATTAACAATGAGGAAATATGTTACGTCTTGGGGCATCGACAAAGTACTTCCGGATCCCCTAAACACATATTGAGCTTAAAATGGTCCTCAACAAGTTTGAACAGAGAAGCTCAGGCTGCGATATCTGGGGCACCTAGTTTCCATCTTACCCATTCTGAATTTGCTATCTTTTAATTATTTTATTCATTTCAAAATACATTACCAATAAATTTCCTTCTTGATTGCATTTGCTATCTTTTCTTAACTTATTTGTGTCGAGCTATGCTCCTAATTAATTTCCTTCTTGTCCATTGTTATGATCTTTTTCAAGCATTTTCCATTGAAATAACGATTAGTGGACTAATAATACTTTCATAAAAGAAGTTTCGCATATTACTCTGGAAGCTTCTAAATAATAAAGGAACTTGAAGCAGGACTATTTTTTAAAACTCAGCTAGTTTAAGGAATGAAAATATTGGTGGAGGAAGAGTCTAAACTGAGACCATCTCTCCGGATTTTTGTCAAAAAAAAAGGTGATTGAACAAAATGACAAGATATTGCGTCAGTGATACAATCTTGAAGAAAAATGGGCAATGTTAACCCAAGTGAAAAAGGGAAATCATTCTCGTGGAAAAAATGATATTCTGCATCCATGCAAATATCATGCATACACATTTGGTTAGATCACCCGGGGAGTGATCAGTTGATTGAACAAGTTACAGATCCTATACCCTTGAGCTGCAGTGGGATGGGTTGAAGTTGATACAGATCCTATAGCCATGAATCGCGGTGGGATGGTTAAAGATGGTAACAAATCTTATGTCCCCAAGGTACAGTGGAAGGGCCGCTGAAGTTACAGTGGGGCAAACCAGTTGAGCAAAATACGATTGTTTCTTTGGGTTTTTGGTCAAAATACCACTCAAGCAAGAAGACAGAGTAATACGTCAGTGATAAAGGTGAACAACGAGCAATGACGCCTCAAATGTTTAAAAAGGGATCATTCTCATGACATTCTGTATTCATGCAAATGTCGTCCATAATACATTTAGTTAGGAGCATTAGATTCATTCTGATCATAGCATCCTAATCATTTGGCATAAACATAAATATATGAAGTCGAGTCTACATAAAAAGTCCCCCAAAGGACGGTGTGGCAACATCGGTGAAAATTACAAGTCTTATCTCCATGTATCGGCAATGGAATAGGCTGAAGATTGTAGATCTTGTCACCCTAAGCAGTAGTGGAGCAGATCGAAGACGGCGAATCTTACATCCATATAGCAAAGGAGCAAATTCAAGCCACCAGCCTTATCCCCCTAAGCAGTAGGGAACAGGCTGAAAATTACAAGTCTTATCTCCATGTATCGGCAATGGAGCAGACTGAAGATTGTAGATCTTGTCTCCCTAAGCAGTAGTGGAGTAGATCGAAGACGGCGAGTCTTACATCCATATAGCAATAGAGCAGATTCAAGCCACCAGCCTTATCCCCCTAAGCAGTAGGGAACATGCTGAAAATTACAAGTCTTACCTCCATGTATCGGCAATGGAGCGGATCAAGATCGTAGATCTTGTCACCCTAAGCGATGAGTGGAGCGGATCGGAGACTGGCGAATCTTACATCCATATAGCAATGGAGCAGATTCAAGCCACCACCTTATCCCCTAAGCGGAGGGAACAAAGCTAAAATTACAAGTCTTATCTCCATGTATCGGCAATGGAGCAGACTGAAGATTGTAGATCTTGTCTCCCTAAGTAGTAGTAGAGCAGATCGAAGATGGCGAATCTTACATCCATATAGCAATGGAGCAGATTCAAGCCACCAGCCTTATCCCCCTAAGCAGTAGGGAACAGGCTGAAAATTACAAGTCTTATCTCCATGTATCGACAATGGAGCAGACTGAAAATTGTAGATCTTGTCTCCCTAAGCAGTAGTGGAGCAGATCGAAGACGACGAATCTTACATCCATATAGCAATGGAGTAGATTCAAGCCACCAGCCTTATCCCCCTAAGCAGTAGTGGAACATGCTGAAAATTACAAGTCTTATCTCCATGTATCGGCAATGGAGAAGACTGAAGATTGTAGATCTTGTCACCCTAAGCAGTAGTGGAGTAGATCGAAGATGGCGAATATTACGTCCATATAGCAACGGAGCAGATTTAAGCCACCAGCCTTATCCCCCTAAGCAGTAGTGGAACAGGCTGAAAATTACAAGTCTTATCTCCATGTATCGGCAATGGAGCAGACTGAAGATTGTAGATCTTATCTCCCTAAGCAGTAGTGGAGCAGATCGAAGACGGTGAGCCTTATCTCCCTGAGCAGCAGTGGAGCAGGCTGAAGATTACAGACCATATCTCCCTAAGCAGTAGTGGAGCAGATGGAAACAAAATTCCTATACCCCTAAAGATGCAGTGGATGAAATGAAGCTACTTGAAGAAAGGAAGCATCAAGAAACCAAGATTCGGCAAGACCGGGCAAAATTGACCCTTTTAAAGTCTTTGCTCTATTCTCGTTACACGATAATGAGCAAAGAGGGGCAGCTGTTGGGCCTAAATTTCGCCTGGGCCCATAAGACCCAAACCAAAGACTTCCCTACGACCCAAAATCCAAGCCCACTTAACACTAACCCACAACCATCAATGAAAAACAGAAAACCCTAGGTGCGCCGCACCTAGGTTTGTTGCCCACGCCTCCCTCGCGCGCCGGACGCCACTACCCCGCGACGTGCGCTGCTCCATCACGCCACGTTAGTGGCATATTCGCTCACGTACCTGTAAATATGCAAAAATAAGTTGTAAAGATCGGCTATAAAAGCCAATATACGGATTTTGTAAAAAGAAAAACGGTTTTTTTGATATACGAAAGGCAATACTAAAGAGATATCGGCAAAAAAAGAGAAAGGTTTTCGTTTATTTTCTTTTTTTATTTTTTCGAATCTGTTTCTCGTTTCTTTTTTTAAAGGGTTTTCTTCTTTTTTAAAAAATATATAAGAGTTTTAAAAAGAAATATAAAAAAAAACTCACCTATTTTTGGTCTCATTGCACGTATACTGGCATGTGGAACTGGCGCGCGCGGAGGATCTCGCCGGGGCTTTCGCTAAAAATCGCCCCAAGGGGAGAGAGGGGAGAGCTCCTCTCCTTTTTTTTTGGAATGAATGAGTAAATGGAAATTTTTTTTAAAAAAAAATTACTTTTATAACCTATTAAAACGGTGCCGTTTTGGGTAGCCCCCTTAACGCCTGAAACGACGTCGTTTTGGGGGGGCTGACCCGATTACCCGACCCAAATGCCAAGGATCCGCGTGTTTTGGACTGAGGGTCTATTTGCGCCCTCAATCCTTCCGCTTTTGAGGCATTTTTCAATTAAGTTTTTTTTTTAATTTGGCCCTGTATTTTACTTACCTTTTCATTTTAATCCCACAACACACGGCGCCGTTTAGGAGGGCGGGAATATTTCCCATTTGGTCCTCCCCTTTTTGTGCGCGTTGCTGGGGGCCCTAATTCATTTATTTCTTTCAAAATTCACCCAAACTTTTATTTTTAGTCTAATTTCATCCTTTTTCTTATTTCCTTTTTTATTATTTTGCTATTATTATTATTTTTGTCATAACTGTAACACCCCTAACCCGTGTCCGTCGCCGGATAGGGTTACGAGGTGTTACTAAACTAACCACCAAGTTCATTCAGTCTCATGGATTATAATACTTAAGAAATGATATTACGATAAACAAGTCATCACGAAATAATATCAATCACATTATATGCACTAAAATAAATAAGCTCGATCAAAGTACAAATCACTATTCATTTGGTAAGTACACCATAATGGCCGAATATGCACCCAACTAAAATTCATTCTACAAATTAAGTACCGAGCACTTTAAGAAGAATTTTTAAGCTCCAACCAAAACAAGCCCTAGCCGAATATCCATAAATAAACACACATCAATTTGCTCATTAATAAATCACCTTTAGTATATAGATATGCAAAATGCAACTTATTACATTCATAACTAGTTACGTAGATGCATTCAAATAAGTATGCCAATATAATTCATCATTCCAGGTATGCCAATATAATTCATCATTCCAAAGTTATATATAAACCATATTAAATCAATATCTAGAAACCTCAGAATCACATATATACCTATCATGGAATAGCTTTCAACCAGGCATTTATATATATACGTACCAAAATACTCAAAAAGTAATCCATAATATATATCAAACACAAACTAAACTTAAATAAAGAAACATATACAACCGAGTTTAAACCAAAAAGGGGCAAGCCACTTTCGCAAATCATCATGCTTATTATCCTTTAATTTAAAAGTAAGTAAAAGACCACTTAATTTAATACATTACTTACATATACTTGTACCATAAAATAAACCTTTGAGTTAACATATAGCAAAACCGATTATTCACATCACTAATACCATGATTTACATTACAAGTCATACACAAAAGCATAGCCATTTTCGCATGGCATACTTGCACGTATACATATCATTCAAATTCAACTTGAGGGACTTAGTCTATACATGCCATAAGTTCAATAGAAATACAACTTATGAAATGCCAAAATTATGTAATAATGTGATCGACACTGACGAAGATCCCCGAGCACGAGCTAGCCTTCAAAGATCTATAAAATAGTCAATTAAACACAAATGGTAAGCTATCTTAGCTTAGTAAGTAATAAGCAATGGTAAATATATTCATCTAATCATTTTTAGAATTTAATCAACTTACTCTTAATTCTTAACTAACACATAACCGCATATATAAATATCATGTCTCAATGTTTATCATTTATCACATTCAAATAATCCCAAACCCGAATAGTCATAAAACATTTATCCAATCCGAACAAAATCAAAATTAATAATCTTTCCTTATTTCAAAAATTCATAAACTCGAAACAACTTACCTCATTAGCTCTAAACATTCAACTATCATATATTACTTACCTGTACATCATCTCTCGGTTACCTTCATTCAATTGTTTAGGTCTCTAGCAAATTTGACCACCCACACACATAGTGCAAAATTTACGTAACGTATCACACACTTAGTGCCATTACTCAAATAATGAGCACACATAGTGCTAAATTTACGTAACGTATCGCACACTTAGTGCCGTTACTCAAATAATGAGCACACATAGTGCTAAATATCAGTAATGTATCGCACACTTAGTGCCATTACTTGCAATGTATCGCACACTTAGTGCCATTGCTTGCAATGTATCGCACACTTAGTGCCATTGCGTATTTTCCGCACATTTTGTGCCAAACGACCGATTTCACACACACATTGCTCGGTAATAAACTCGCACACATAGTGCCCTTAGCCGATCATTTCCTCAATCATATAGACACATATAATTTCACTATCAATATTTTCTATACTCAATTAAAAACACATGTTATTCATAATTCATTCTTCCATCTCAACACCATCATATTCGGCAACCTTTAATACACATATATACATAGCCACTTATTCGAATAAAATCATTTACTTTAACCTTTTTACATATAAGCTCATCCAAATCAAAGATCAATGCTTGTATCAATACATATACTAACCAATGTATATTCAACCAATCCATACTAAAAATTCATTATACATTCGGCAAAATGAAATAAAGCACACTTACTAACATTTAACATATGTATATCGATATAGACTAAATTTCAATTCTTTCCAATTGCTTAAAACTTACCTCGAAAGTTGACAAATTAATTTTGCCTTTCCCCGATCCAACTCCTTTTCCTTTTGTTCTTGATCTAAATAGTTACAAATTAAACCCATTCAAATACATTTCCATTCAATTTAATCCAAAATACATAATTATACAAATTACCATTTTTACCCCCAATATTTACATTGTTTACAATTTAGTCCATATAGCCCAAAACACAAAATATCAAGAATTTAACCATATCTATTAAGGGCCGAATATTCATTACTCTTCTATCAACTCATTTCTTCCATTTATTTTGCTATTTAATCCTTTCAAAAATTTTATTTTTACAAAATCATCCTTATACCAAAATCCATCAAAAGTCTTAAAGAAAATCTTATTAATCTAGCTTACTTATAACATGTACTATCATTAATCACACAACCACCCAATTTCCATCCATGGTAACATTCGAAACATACAACCAAAATAAGAATTCGAATATGGGCTAGTTAATGTACATGACAACAACCTAAAAAATGTTAAAATTAACAAAAACTAAGTTTAATCACTAATCACTAACCTTATTTGAACATGCAAATGCCGAAAATGGGGAGAGCTTGAACTCTTCTTTTCTCTTTTATTTTCGGTGCTAAGAGATGAAGATGATGATGTTTGTCTTTTTGTTTTTCTTATTTTTAATGGTATCATAATATTAGAATATTATTTCATTTCACTTATTTATCATACAAAATAATTAAACACTTCCCACTAACTATTTCAAGTCAATGCCGTCCATCTCTTCTCCAACAAAAGTAAATTTGCAATTTAAATCCCCATGCAAAAAGAAAACAATTCAATTCAATCACCCTATTTACTGATTAGCTACTTTACTACTTATGCAATTTAATCCCTTACCTAAAAGTAAGCATCCAAACAAACAAATTAACCTACCATATTTTAGGACATGCTCAAACACACATCATAGACATCAATTTAAATGTAAAAATATCTATCTAACCCGGATTCGTGGTCCCGAAACCACCGTTCCGATTTGGGTCGTATTGAGCTGTTACAATAACTGCTATTATTTTATTATTATTATTATTATTAATTCTAACTCCTATTATTATATATATATATTATTATTACTACAATTATATTTATTATTATTATTACTGTTATAATTACTATTAATTTTTATTATTATCACTATTAATTTTAATATTATTACTATTATTTTATTATTAATACTATTTTTATTTTTACTAGTACTATTATTACTATTATTATTATTATTAATATTATTTTTTATTTTAATTTTTTCCATTATTATTATTATTATTACTATTTATCATTACTGTTACTATTATTTTTGTTATTAATGCTATTGTTTATTTTAAATATTTTTTTCTATTATTTTTATTATTACTAATATTATTTTTTATTATTACTATTATTTGTTTATTAATACATTTTATTGTTGTTATTATTGCATTTTTGCTACTATTTTTCTTTTATTGCATATTATTTGTTTGAATTTTCATTTATTTTTGCTTTTATTATTGTAATTTATAGTATCTCCCTCGTTTCTACCCTAGTTTGCATGTCTACTATAATTCGTCTTTCATTCTATTACGGCCATATCACATTTTATTCAAGGCATTACATTTTATCCGATTTTTAAAATAAGTAAACACTCCGCATTCTAGGGTTCGAAAGAAATCGTACCCTAACTTACTAGGTTTCGATTTTTCTCTTCGAGTCCAAAGAACCTATTACTTTCTTTTTAAAAGTTAAATAAAAAACTTATTCTCGAGAATTCAAAATTGTCGTGTCCTAACTCACTGGATATGACGTTTGGTTATCTTAAGATAAGGATTTCAGAAAACAAGGCAATGTTTCGTGTTTGGAATTTCGAGAAATTGTGCCCTAACGTGCTGGGTTTCGGTTTTTCGTTCGTCCAAATAACTAAATATCCTTTTAATTTCGTGTTTTGGGAAATTAAGAGACAATCTTAGTTTCGGGGGTTAAAATGTCGCACCCTAACGTACTGGATGTGATATTTTATCCTTTTGGAACAAAGGAGTCTTAATATTCCAAAACGGGTTATACAAACATTCTTTAAAAGGAATTGTATTTTAAAATCTTTTCAAATTCTCGACATAAAGACATTAAATAATCAATTAGGTACCAATTTTGGGCGTCACGAGGGTGCTAATCCTTCCTCGTGCGTAACCGACTCCCGAACCCGTTTTTCTAAATTTCGTAGACCAAAACTATCATTTTAATAAATCAAAATGTTTTAACGATCAATCTTAAGGTGACCCGATCACACCTCAAAAAAAAGATTGGTGGCGACTCCATTTTCGTTTTAAAAGTCGATCCTTGTTTTTTTAAAAACAAAAAAAAATGGTTTCGACAGTGATCGTTCAAGGAGATGTTCATATTCTCAAAATCGGCACAAGGAACAACCCAATAGACATGATGACAAAGAGTCTTCTAATTTCCAAGTTCAGGCATTGCTTCGACTTGGTAAACATTCGACAGAGATCAAATTAGGCCCTTGATGGGGCTCGACAAAGAAGGAGTTTCAGAAATAAGAATCAAAGTGGAGATTTATGGAGTGTGCCTTGCATTTCGGATGAAAAAGAGCCGACATCGTGACGAGGAAAAGCCAATGTCCCGACGACACGACACACGATGTCCCGACGAGAAGAACCTGTCGTCTCGACGACGTGATGCATGGTGTACCGACAAGCCAAACGCGACGTCACGATGTGGCGACGTGTTCCCCACTTAATCGAGTTTCTTCTCCCAGTTAAACTCTGCTATCTTTTCCCTGTATAACTTTGATTATTTTATGGATGTTTTAGTCATACTTTCACACGAAATTCAACCTATAAATAGGTCTATTAGCAAACCTAGATAGTTTAGAATAACAACAAAATTTTGAGAGAGTTTGTGGAGATTTCGGGAGAACTTTGTAATTTTGGGTTCGTACTTATTTGTTTTCTCCATCTTATACTCTCCTTTTCGATTTTTGCCTATCTTAGTGAAGTTTTCTTTGCCCATAATTTTTTATTCTCTTCAAATTTTTTTTTCCATATAAATACTTGTGTCAAATCTTCTCAATTTTTATTTCGTGTTGATTGCATAATTCAGGTTGTAGTCAACAATATTCCTTTTCCTTTCATCATTGAACTGCTCAAAGTAGTGTTTTATCTCTACAGGATATTGAAAATGAAAAAAAAACACTTAAAAGTAGTGTTTTATCTGTGTAGGCTAATCTCTAGGTTAGCTTAACAGTTATGGCCATGAATTATAGCCATTGAAAGTAAAAATAAAAATAAAGGTGAAAGAGATGGCTTTGTTATTCAAAGATGTCATAAATCAGAGTACAGAAAAATTTCTGAAAGTTTTGAATGTTAGATGGATTGAAGTGGTTGGATATTAGTATAGCTTAGAAACATATGCAAATTTGTCTTGTCGAGGATAAAGTGGGTAAAAGACAATCTATAATCGAGTGCAGATAGAGAAGGAAAAAAAAAAAAAAAAGAGGGTCAAGAACTATTGAAGATTTTTTTTTAAATTTGGGTAAATTTAGATATTTTTTCCCTTTTACAGTACATCTTTGTATTTACTGTTGTTTTATAAAGTTATAAAAAATATAAAAGCCCCAACTTTTTGTTGTATTTTGAATTTGTTGGACAATATTTGTTTTAATAATTTTAGTGTATTTAATATATAATATTTTTTAAATTTATTTTATATGATAAAATATTTTTTAAAAATAATAATACGGGTCAGGCGGGCCAAACCCGAGTTTAGCATCTATAATTTAGACCGAACTTAGACAAAATTTTAAACCAATTTTTTGGGCCAGGCTCAGGCCTATTAAATGTACCTAAAATTTTGTTATGAACCGACCCGACTCACCCCATGATCACCTTTAGTGTGGCAGTACCAAATATGTTTTAGCAGATAATTGGTTCATAACCCCTTCGCTTATTATTTTCCTTTTAAGAAAATATTAGCAGCTTTAAAATTCTCTATTAAATTTAAGTTCATTACAATGTCACTTTTTATTATATGGATAATAAGAGAGTTTTTTTTTAAAAAATTTTAAAATGTTATACCAACAAATTTAACAGAAGAATTATAATGGTGTGAACAAATAGACATAAAATTTTTAATTCAAAAAATAAAGTAACTAAATTCTTAAAAGTAAAAATATAAAAAATAAATTTTAAATATATAAAAAATATAATAACATTAAGCGCATTTTAATCTTTAAATTTTTTACTTTATATTTAACCCAAAAACAATTAATTTAGTGCTATACATTAAAAGCTCAAATATGTAGTTTAAATGTCATATATTTTATATTTGAAGTCCCCATAAAATGAAAGTACCTTAAAAACAAAATAACAAGCAAGGGTTTCTGAAGCAATTATTCCCTAAAACATATTTGATATAGCCACATTGCACCCTTAAGTTATTTTTACACCAGTCAATCTAAAAGAAAAGTTTCATATTAGGTCCCTGAATGTATTGATTTATCACACTTCAGTCTAGTGCCACCACTATGTCATACAATACCAATTAAAAAATCATTTTAAAAAAAAAAACCATATGATCGCATGATGATTAGGAAAAAAATAGGGTGGTGCGGCCAACTAGTTAGGCACCACTGATGTTCATTGTAGAAAACATCCAATTTTCATAATGAATCTGTTTCTTATACTATTTTTATATTTAATTATTTTTTAAGTATTATTTTTATAAAAAACCCCTTTTTATGTAATTTTGAATCACCCCGTTCTTTAAAAAAACTTGGTAAAAAAGTAGATCAATTAACCAGAAAAGGCCCATTTCTAAAAAAAAAAAAAAAAATAGAAATGGGACACTTTTTAAAAAATAACGAGAATGGTCAAATTTTACTAAAACGTGCTAAGCTGGCATCGTTTTCAGGGGAAAGTCAGAAAAGCGCGTACAGCTCAGCGCTTTTTTCCCCTCTGACTTGTAAAACGCGTCCAAGTCAGCGCGTTTTATTAACTCCAACGATCCAATTGTTGAGTCAATTGATATCTGTAATAATTTTTAGAAGAAAGAAAATAAGTGTTTAGTAAAACATTGCTTCTTTCATTCATGTATTGAATTTTCCCAAACGAAAATAAAAAATTATTGTTTTCACCAATAATCTTTATGGCCTTTCGAAATGTAATGACTAGAAGAGCTACTGATAATAGTAATCCACATAAAAGAGCTGCATAGCCTAATACCATCATACTTACGTACATCATTAACCACTGGGATTGGAGAGCAGGTGCTAATATTGCGGATTGATGCATTTTGGTTAAAAGACCCGAAGTGGCAACGCCTTGGGTAAAAATAGCACTTGGTGTGGTTATTGCACTTAAATTATTTTTGCGCTTTTTAAATTTTAAATAGGAAACTATATGAATAAAGGAGAAACCCCATGAAAGAAAGACTAATGATTCATATAAATCACTTAATGGGAAATGTCCTGAATAAATCCAACGAGTGACTAATAATCCTGTTATACAGAAAAAGGTGACTATCATGCCCTTTTCTGATGAATCATATAGTCCTACGACTTCATCTACTAATAAGAATAAGGTTAAAAAAATGAATTGTAATTACAACTGAAACGACTGAAAAAGATATATGAGTTAATATATGCTCTAAAGTTGAAAAAATCATAAAAATTATGAAAAAAGCCTGAGTTTCTAGATATTATGGTATGGAAATCAGGAATGAAATTCATTTTCATTATAGGACTTATTCTATCTCTTTTAGAAGATACTATGCTGCCACTCGGACTCGAATCGAGATGCTCTAGCACTGCTTCCTAAGAGCAGCGTGTTACCCATTCCACCATAGCGGCTTGCTCGAAATCAAAATAACCCACTTTTTAGTCAATCGTCGAGATTGAAGGTGAAGGGGTCAATTCAATGTAAAATGTCAAATTTGTTAGGAAGCATTTAATTTTTATTGATAAATAATAACTCGTTGAAATAGCAATTTGAAGGTTCAAAAGGAATCTTTAGTATTTATTGTATCATTTTATTTATTTAATTATCCTTTCTATTTAATTAGGTCATCAATAGAGATTTTTTAGGTTGTGTTTTCCTAAAAGAGAACTCCTTTATTGTAACTAAACTAACTAGTTGTAACTTCAATTCACATATAAAATTCAACAAAACAAAAAAGGGTTCTTTATCATTTTCATTTTTAATGATTCATTTCTCATTCTTTTGTATGATTTTTATGAATCTATAAAAGAATGCTCATTAATTGACTAAATAAATGAATGAAAAAAATATGATTTTTAGAGATCACAATTTCAGCACCACACCCAACGATTTCAAAAGATTTATGTAATTTTTGTATTAATCGTTAGCATTTTGCGTTTTGTTTTAAGGATTTATCAAACCAACTAAATATTGGGTTGTACCCGTTACGTTATATAAAAAGCGTTTCGATTCCTGTCAACACTACCAGGTCAGCACTCTTTTCCCCGTGTTCCAACAACAAAATTTCCAAAAAAGGAAAAAAAATTAAAAAAATTACAAAAAATAGGCTAATTTTTTTGAAAATTTACAAGAATGGGCTTTTGTATATACCTAAAGTGACAGTACTATTTTTTTTTAAAATTTTTGGTGCCACCAATTAATGTGGAAATAAAACTTACAAAACATGTCTTTATATAAACCCAAAGTCTTATTTCCCTTGTTTTCTTAAGTGATGTGGGATGTGAGATATATGTATATATAGACTTATGAATAGGTTTGTAGCTTGTTCTTAGACAATGTGGAATTCCTACATCTTTTAACTAACAACATAATATTAAAGGCTACACTGTATTTTATAATTTTTTTTTTACTTATAGAGTTTAATTGTTAACATTTGTTACATTATAAATAAATTTTTTAAACTCTATAAATAAAAAAATTTATAAAATATAAAATGATGTGGGATTTGGTCTCTTCTTGTTTGAAGATGACCAAATGGGTTTGAAATAAAGGTGTTTGGGGGATGTGTGGAAGATTATATAGTAATTGCAATTAATGCAGTCTTGTTTTGTTGCATTTGTTTTTTTTTTTTTAAAGCAATTTCATTTTATATACTTCAATATCAATATTATTAATGAATTTTATTTACTGAACACTAAAATTTGATGCAAACAATCAATACAATGTATAGGTATGAAACTATTAATGAATTGATTCATATACATTTGTTTTCTTTTCAAACGAATGAAAGTTATAATGAAACAAAAATCATTTACATATAAAGAATTTTATACATATGTAATATAAAAAATTGATTATGAAGTTGTCTATTCTTATGTATTTAAGGTAATTTTTTTATCACTTAATTATAAAATATTATAAAATAGTCATTTAGTTATGTTTTTTTAAATAATCTATTTGTGAAAAGTTACAAAATTGTCATTCAACTATTTAAATTTGTCTTCTTCTTTTTGTTACATACCTCAAAATTCAAGATAATTGGGTGACAAAAAAAAATACTTATAGTTGAGTGATCATTTTGTAAGTTTTTATAATTTGATAGCCTAAAAATTATAGTTAAGTGACTACTAATGTAATTTAATCTAGATATAAAAGTATGAAAAATAATTATTATATTTTATGTTTATTATATATTTCTATAAAAAAAACTTATTTAACATAATTATATACTGTTTTTAAATAGATTATCTATCTAGTCAAAATACATCTGAAATAATGTATCAGCATTCATTAGGTGATGAAAATTAAATTAAAATTAGGATTAAAAAAATTAATGAGTATAGTAAAATATTAAAAAAATAAATATTTTAAAAAAGAGATATCAATTTTTTAAAATTACAAAAAAAGTATATTATCTAAGTACCAAATACTCACCATTTGTTTATTAATCAAACATTCGTAATATAAAATAAAATAAATAATAATAAAAATTAAAAGTATAACTTCTAAATTAAAATAATGGAAAATTATTTTAAAAAATAAAATTGTATGGATATTAACTGTCGTAACCATTTTTGAGTTTTGGCAAAAAAACGGGATCGACGTGGGTTTTGAAAACGAATAAAAAAGCAGAGTCACCCACCATCTTTTTGATGAGGTGTGATCGGGTCACCTTAAAAGCGTTTGTTTTTAATAATCGATTAATTTATCAAAAACACAATTTTGGTCTCTGAAAATCGAGAAAATGGATTCGGGAGTCGGTTACGTGCGAGGAAGGGTTAGCACCCTCGATCGCCCAAAATTGGTACCTAATTGATTATCTAATGTCTTAATGTCGAAAGTTGAAAATTTAAGAATTCAAAATACGATCCCTCTTGTTGTTGAAGAATAAATTTGGATAAATTGGAAATGTATGCCAAGGGTCAGTCTCGTTTTAAGGTGAAGTGTTACATCCAATACTTTAGGACACCACATTTCGACCTTTAAAGTTGAACTTGCCTTTTATTCAAAACTTATGGATTTAATTGAAAGGATATTTTGTTATTTAGAATGGACGAGAAAAGGAAACCCAATACTTTAGGGCACGTTTTCTCGAGCTTCTAAATACAGAACATTGCCTTGGTTTTAGAAAATATTATCTCGGAATAACAAAACATCACATCCAATGCATTAGGACACGACATCTCGAGTTCACGAGAATAAGCTTTTAGTTCAAAAATGTATTTGTTTTAAAAGGATATTCGGTTATTTAGATCAAACGAGAAGGATCGAAACCCAATACTTTAGGGCACGACCTCTCGAATTTCTAAATACAGAATATTACCTTTGTAAAAGAATCCATTTTGTGTCGGGCGAAAATTGATGTAATGCAAGTTTATAATGGAATGTAAAACAAATTGCAATATCAACGTAGCAAAATGTAAGAAATGAATTACGGTATTAGCAAAGCGTATAGAATAAACGTATTAAATACAAATGACAATAATAAAACAAAAATAAAATAAAACCAATAAGTTAAATGATAATAAATAGAAAACAAAAGGATAAACGGCAAGATGAAAGTTTTACAAGAAGGAAAGAAAAGAAAAGAAATAATAATAATGATAATAACGGTGATAATGAAAATAATATTGATATAGAAATATGAGTAGAAATATATATAAAATATGATAATAATATGAGTGAAAATAGAAGTATGTATGTGAAATAGTATAAATATAAATAGATAAATGAAAATTAAATAAATAATAATAGTATTTAACTAAGAAAATAAATATAGATATAAATATAGTAATAATAAAGATGCTAATAATAACAATAATAATAATCACAAGAATAATATCAAATAATAGTAATAATAATAGTAATAATAATAAGATAAAAATAATACAACATAATATAATTTAAATGTAATAATAAGGTTAAGATGATTAATAATATATGTATAAAAAAATGACAATAGTAATAATAGAAAATAATAATAGGAATACTTAATAATGATAGTAGTTTAGTCATAATAATAAAATAATAATAATAATAATAATATGGTATTAGTAATAAAAAATGAAATAACAATGATAATAATAATAAAATAATAATAAATATAATAGTAGTAATGATTATAAGATTAATAATAATAATAATAATATAAATAAAATGATGGTGGTGATAATAATTAAGTAATAAGATGGTAATAACAATAAAATAAAAATAGTAATACTACTATTAATAGAATAATATAGTAAAAAAATAATAATGATAAATAATAAATGATAATATAAATAAAAAATAAAAATAAAAATAAAAATTGCAAGATAATAAAAAGGGGCTAAATTGAATTTAAAATGGAAATAAAAGGGACAAATTATGTAAAATAAATAATAAAGAGGACTAAAATGAAATGCGCGCAAAACAAAGAGGACCGAACGGGTAAATTTCCCAGGCCTTGATGCGCATCGTTTCAAATGGCCAGGCGCGGATCAAATTGAAAATGAAATAAAATAATGGGGCCAAATTTAAAAAGACAAAAAAGGCAAAATGGGATCCGATTGAATGGCACTGCAATGGGGAGGGATCATTCGCGAAAATATCCCTTTTAAGGGATATGCGCATTCCCTTGACCCAAACGCGGCGCCGTTTCATGAGGGTATTTAGACCTAAGTTTTACGGAAAAAATATTCTAACCCTAAAAATTTAAAAGAAACAGCAGAGCCCACAAATTTCCCATTCTCTCTTCTCTCCCTCTCTTTTTAGCCCGACGATCGGGCTTCCTCAACCTCCTTTCGCACCACCGTGCCACCACCGAATCGGTGGCCGGTGATGCCTGAAACCGACCTTTTGGCCCTTCCTCGAACTCTCTCGAACCCCGAAATCCCCAAGGAAGAAACCCCCTTTTCTTACCTTGATCCGGCCGGACGACGGAGACGAGGCTCGACGATGCCCCGACGGCTCGGGTATGGTTTCCTCGCTCTTCCTTTTATTTTGTTTGTGAAAGTTTTTTAAAACAGTAAAATAAAAAAAACAGTAAGCAGTAACAACAAAAATAGAATCGGGATCAACTTTTTGATGTTTTATTTTTGATAGTTAATTGTTCATAGTTTGCTCTTTTTTTTTTTGCTCCGAATACCCTTTCTGCTATGATTTTCTCTCTATTTTCTCTTTCAAACAAATCCCCCTTGGTTACAATGGTTTTCTTGTGGCTTTATAGCCAAGATTGAATAAGAGAAACAAATTTCTTGCTTTGCTCTTTTCTTTGTGGGGTGCTTGCGTGTTTTCTTACATTTTGCGAGTTATGGGCGGTGGACCGGAGTCGGGGCAGGGGCGCGATCGAGAGCGGGCGAGGCAAGTGGGGCTAAGGCTGCGCGCCACTTGCATTAGGGTTTTCCTTCTTTTTGATTTTCTGTTTTGGGTTTGGCAATTGGGCTAGGTTGGTGTTTGGGCTTGGTGATTTGGGTTTTAATTTTGTTGGGCCCGGCAATAATTGGGTTCTACAATGCCCCTCTTTGCTCATTATTGTGTAACGAGAATGGAGTAAAGACTTTCAAAGGACCAATTTTCCCGGTCTTGTTGAGTCTTGACTTCTTGGGTGCTCTTCCACGAGATAGCTTCATTCCTGTTCACCGCATCTTGTCGCTTGATCCATTCCACCGCTACTTGAGAGGTAGGACCTATAGCTTCAATTTGCTCCTGCTGCGACTTCGAGGATGAGACTTGTTTATTTTAAATCGCTCCACTTTGCAACTTCAGGGGGATAGATTTGCATCTTCAACCCGCTCCATTGCAACTTCGGGGTAAGGTTTGTAATCTTGACTTATTCCACTGCTTGGCCAAGACAATAGGATGATGGCTTAAATCATGTTCCCTACTGTTTAGGAGACAGATTTGCCTTCGATCTTGCCCCACTCTTGGTTGAGGCGACAAGCTCTACAAATTTGACCTATTTCACCGCTAGTCGGTGGCAATAGGACGGTGGCTTAAATCATGACCCCTCTTTGTTTAGGGAGACGAGATTTGCCTTCAATCTTGCCCCACTCACGGTTGAGGCGACAAGATCTACAAATCTTTAACCTATTCCACTTTGCTTGGTCGGGCAATAGGACGGTGGCTTAAATCATGTTTCCCTCTTTTTTAGAGAGCAGATTTGCCTTCGATCTTGCCCCACTCATGGTTAGGGCGACAAGTTCTACAAATTTGACCTATTTCACTTTGCTGGTCGTCGGCAATAGGACGGTGGCTTAAATCATGACCCCTCTTTGTTTAGGGAGACGAGATTTGCCTTCGATCTTGCCCCACTCATCGGTTGGGGCGACAAGATCTACAATCTTGACCTATTCCACTGCTGGTCAGTGGTAACAGGACGGTCTTCAACCTATTCCACTGCTGGTCAATGGCAATAGGAAATCTTTTACCTATTCCGCTGCTGGTTAGTGGCAATAGAACAATCTTCAACCTATTCCACTACTGGTCAGTGGCAATAGAATGGTCTTCAACCTATTCCACTACTGGTTAGTGGCAATAGAACAATCTTCAACCTATTCCACTACTGGACAGTGGCAATAGAATGGTCTTCAACCTATTCCACTACTGGTTAGTGGCAATAGAACAATCTTCAACCTATTCCACTCTTTGGACGGTGGCAATAGGACAATCTTCAACCTATTCCACTCTTTGGTTGGTGGCAATAGGACAATCTTCAACCTATTCCACTCTTTGGTTAGTGGCAATAGAACAATCTTCAACCTATTCCACTCTTTGGACAAGGTAGCAATAGGACAATCTTCAACCTATCCCACTCATCGGTTAGGTGGCAATAGAACAATCTTCAACCTATTCCACTCTTGGGTTAGTGGCAATAGGAACGTGTTCAACCTATTCCACTCTTGGTTAGTGGCAATAGGAACGTGTTCAACCTATTCCACTCTTCGGGCAAGTAAATAGGATGGTGGCTTCACCAATGTTTCTACACCGTCCTCTGGGGACATATCCTGTAAACTTAGTTTTATGTGCTTATGCTTATGCAAATGATGCGGATGCTATGATCAGAATGACTCAAACATTCCTAACTACATGTGCTATGGATGACATTTACGTGAATGCAGAATGTCATGAGAATGATGATTTTTTTCAATGATTAAGATGCAATGATCGTAATAAATCGAATGCTCCTAACTAAATGATATTATAGAGGACATTTACATGAATGCGGAATGTCATGATAATGATTCTTTGTTAAAAAAACATATAAGGATCAAGATGCGATGATCGAAACGCCCCTAATGATGATGTATGAATGTAAAATGAAATTATCCCTTTTTAATGCTTAGGGTTGTCTCTGCTCGTCGTCCATCGAGTCTTATTGCTTTGACGTATTCTGCCGCTATCTCACTCTGCTAGTACCTTTGCCAAGAACTCAAAGAAACAATCATATTTTGCTCAAATAACTTGCCCCAATGTAACTTCAAGATCCGTTCCACGGCACCTATAGAACTTCAAGGCTTATACCATCTTCAGATCCCCTCTCTTCAACTTCAGGGGGTGTAGGATCTGTGCCATCTTCGATCCATCCCACTACGACTCCGGGGTACAGAATTTGTAACTTATTCAAATGATTTGGTCTACTACACCTTCCATTCCCTAAGTTTCATGACCAGGTGTGCACGCATGATGGATACAAAATCATTCTCCGCGCGAATGATTGCCCATTCATACATCGCCATTTTTCATCGAGATGATACTACTTACGTAATACCTCGTCATTTTGTTCGATCACTATTTTCAACCAAATTCAAGAGATAGCCTCGATTGTAATTTTCCTCCATCATTATTCCCGATCCTTTAAACTCGAGGAGTTTTAAGCAATGGTCTGTTTTCCGAGTTAAAGCACTACTCAAAAGTTTCCTAGAGTAATATGCGGAACTCTTTTTGTGAAAGTGTCGTTATTCTATTAATCATTATTTCAATGCAAAATGCCTGAAAGAGACCATAACTACGGATAAGAGAGAAGCTAGTTAGGAGCATAGCTCGAAACAAATAGGTAAAGCAAAAATAGCAAATGTAATTAAGAAGGAAATTTATTGGCAGTATTTTGCAAGGGAAATAAATAACAAAAATGGGTAAAATAGAAGCTAGGTGCCCCAGATATCGCAGCCTGAGCTTCTCTGTTCAAACTTCTTGAGGACCATTTTAGGCTCAATATGTGTTTAGGGGATCCGGAGTACTTTGTCGATGCTTCGAGACGCAACATACTTCTTCATTGTTAACTCAAGCGTGGCAAGACTACCGCATGCCTTACTTTCGGTCAAAATTTGAGCTGCCCTTCTCGGGTTTTCAACCCAAATCCCCTTTGGTCTCAAGGCGCCCTTTGCGGGTTTTCATCTTGGCCTCTCCTTTTCTTCTTTTTCTTTCCTTTTTGTGTGTTTTTCTTTTCTCTCTTTTTTTTTTTTTTTTTTGCAAATCTGAACTCATAGGATTAGGCAAGTCCTTATCATCCATCTTGATTAGTGCCTATGTTTTCCAAGCCCAGGCCTTCTTTGCTGCATAGGGCACTTACTTTTCCTCTGGAGTCCTTTTGGATATGAGGAATCCTTCTTAATGCAGTCTTTTGAACGGACCTTTTTGTCGTAAGCTTTGTATGAATGCTTCAATTAGACTTATCGTAGATGTCAAACTTTGTCCAAAAGGAATCTTAACTTCCGATAATTGCTCTTATTTTGATGAACCAATGAGAAAAGCGTTACCCGGTGAGGATCTTGGCCAACATAGAAAGTAAATGGTAACTTCTCGATGCCAACTTTTACAAATATCGTTGTCCTCGTAAAGAATTTGGATGGTTTTGGCTCTCTTGCCGATGATGTGGTGTCGACTTTTGAAACAGACTATAAATTCGTGTTATCACGTTAAACACGTTCCTTTTAGGTATCCTTTATCACCACTCTTTTTTCTTTTTCTTTTCTTTTTTTTTTTTTTTTTTTTTCTTTTTTGAAATTAAAATTTGAAGTTGACGATCTTGACTTTGTAATTTTGACATGTGAAGCGACCTTTACCCTCTAGGTAAGGTAATCAAAGGCTATGAATATGAATCGATGTTGGTTCAAAGATTATGAGGAGACTAGCTTGATAGCGTCCATGCCTCACATATAGGAATCCACGTTTGATGGCCCCAACATGTCCGGCCGTGATCATGCGATAATGTCTTGCCTTATTCTTGCGGTGGGCTAAGTTTCCATCTTCATCTCCTCGTTGGCTTGCAGTTGTCGGTGACATTTCGCAAGGTAGGATCTGCCGCTTTTTAACAAGTTGGAAATAAGTTGCAATCTCTATCATCTTCTAAGTCCTTAGATTCTTACGGACACATATCTCACTAGAATGGGAGTCCGTAATGATTATCGCTCATGTCATTGATATCTGGGACCCATTGTCAGTATGAAAGTAATTTCCAGAGAATAAATGATTCCAAGAATGGTTATTTATGAACGAAGAATAAAAGAATATTCAGTAGAATTTAAAGCATGAAAAAGAACAAAAAATATTGGTTCAAAAAGATGCATTTTACTGAAATAGTAATTTTTAACACGAGCCTATTTCACAAAAGAGTTCTCATTGCTTCTAGGCTTAAAGCAACCAGTATATTTCGTACATTACTCTAGGTAAGCTTCTAAATACTATAGGAATTTCTTCCATGATCTCATTGCGCAAAATGCTCCCGTGTTCATGCTTACGCTTTTGGTGCGTCGCCTATCTCCACAACACCTATTTTGATGAATTTTTCCACCAACTTCTTAAAAGTCATGTGCAATTTTCTATTGAGTGTCCTGTAATCCCCGCATGATACTCACACCGGACATTTAGGTTATACCATTTTGGGTATGGAGGTTGCAGTGGTTTTATATAAAAAGGAGCTACAACATGCATATCAAATAAGTTCTGTATAACTCTATATACGTCATGGGAATAGGAGTGAACTGAGGTTTTTCCGAATACGCTCTTTGGATTGGGTTTTTGCTTTGGGGGACGGTGGTGTAACTACCCTCTTTGGTAGGTTTGTTGTAAACGGCTTGAATAACCCTTAGTATACCCACTCGTGCTAGCCACATCCTTGTCCTTTCTCTTGGGGCTTTTGAAGCCCTTCTCCTTTTTTCTTCTCCTCTGGTAGACCAAGAACAACACGATTGACTTGCTCATTACGGGGCCCATCGGAGAGTCCAAAGAAGACCAAGTATCAGTCCTATATTGAGATCCAATAATGATGGGTACCACGCGAGTGCGCGCGTCTGGTTGAGTTGGGAAATTCATTGGGGAATAAACGATGTCTTCATCATTATCCACATTGTCGATCGCTAGGTCACTTCTTTTTCAAGTCCTCCGCTAGTAAATCGAGTTAGTTGGCCCATCATGTTCTTTTGGAAGTCTAGCATTTGCTCGCATTTCTTGTTGAATTTGGGTCAATTGCTCTTGCATCTGTATTTGCCTTTGCTCAATCCTCACCAACCTTTGTTCCATGTTTTCCAGTTAATCAAACATTTTACCTAATTAGGGTCCTTTTGTAAAGGTCTAATACAAATGAATGCAATGTAATGCGAATGCAATGTAGTACGAATGCATGAATGCAAAGAGGTATCGATTCTGATCAACTTCATTTTAGGAAACTTTATTAGAAAACAAGTTCTTTTACATAAAACGGACTACTATATGCTTTCGTCCCTAAGTCCTAAAGGTTTTGGTTTCCCAAGCAATGGATCTAGCTCTTGACTATGGTTAAAGTGCACTCGTATTTTATGCTTAACATATTAACTGTAATGCCAAAATCCATAGATGACCAACTACCTTTTGAATCGCACTATTGCTTCCCTCACGAGGTAATCTCGACTCTTTAAATTGTTGATCATAAGAATGATGAAGGTCTTCTACTCCTCTCTTGTTTCGAGAAGCTCGATCCATGATTCACAATTGTGTAATGCTGGTTCTAACTTTTCGATCCCACCTTTCATTTCCTTAATCTTGTTCGAGCTTAACTTCAACTCGATTGCGAGTTATAGCTTCGATGGTAGTGAAGAGGTCGTCTAAGCTTAGCATCAATTCTTCGTAAAAGTATTGATCATTCACTCTAGCTAGCGCCATACCCCGAGGGATTCTTCCGCTTCCAAGGCTCATAAAGATTAGAGTTTTTCTAGACAAAGAAGAAAATCATGAGCTCGGACATTTTAGATCGTATCCGTTCGATAGCTTTTCCAATTCTAACCACGGTGAAAGTCGTCTATTCGGTTTGTCTCTTTTGGATCTATCTAATCGGGTCAATACAAATTCCTTTCATTTCTTCACACGAATCAAATCCCTTGCAATGTTGTTTGCATCACCACGATGAGCTTAGAAGTTAACAACGACCTATCCTTCAACCCTAGATGGTTACCAATTTCAATGCCCATTCTTGAAAGAAATTTCCATCATTGCCCCCGACAGAGCACGACCTTCAACTTGGGTGAAATTAGTGCTGAAAGAAACACCATAAGAACACAAAGATTGGCTCGGCACTATGGTCGCTCCCCATGAAGCATAGAATAAAGCTTTCATTCTTTCCCGAGACTTCTGTCTTAACCAAAGAAGCTCTCTAGTTAGCGCTTTGTCAATTGCAAATACATCAAGGAATGGAGCTCCAAAGGAATATATGTAGGTTGTTTCGGCTCTCCAACATTTAAGCATGGCAAGCCTTACGAGAAGCGCGGCCGTATGTTGCGATGGTCGACAAAATGATTATAGACGATAATCTCTAGATTCTCACTTCACCATTAACTTTTTCACACTTTTCTCCTTTAATGAAAACAACGGATCTTTGCGCAACCAGGTCGCTCAATCCAGGTGATCTTGTACTCGTGATTGGATGGACCGACTTTTGTCCTCGTGTTCTTAAAGCTTTGCTTAGCTATGGTCCATCCGGGATCCATAGCATTCTGATTGGCGAAGGATCCATAACAGGCTAGGGCGAATATCAATATTCGGGGAAAGGCCTCTTTGAGTGGCCATGAAATTTGAATGGAAGCCCCTATTGTCAAGGGCACCTCTTCCAATGTCTATGAGGTTGTTCTGATTATCTTGAAAGATTGGCAAACCAAAGAGGCATCCTCTGCTTTCATGAAAGATGCTATCTTAAAACAACATCTATCACCCTCAATGCTACTTGAGAGTTTTGATTCTGTCGCGCCAAGCATTTTGAGTTGCTCGCATGGGTGTCTATGCAACAAAGTTGATTTGACCGATAAGGTCGTTTAACTCTCTTCTGTCTTGCCCATTTGAGTCATCATGGACATCGGTCTTGCATTACCGTTGTCTCTGTTAGATGTAACATCCTCAAATACCACTATAAATTCATGCTTGTTATTTGGAGGAGTACCAATAGTAAATAAACTTTTCTCCTTGTCGTAAGCAAAGTCCTTTTCAGCCAATTCAATGTCACAGTCTCTTGCCCTCTCGCCAATCACTTTCCTTCCAACCCCTTGTCGTCTAAAGGATGACCACCAGATTTTAGCACTTGCCACATTTCCTTTTGCTCAAATGGATCCATACCCTTCTAATCGCCTAGGTTCTAACTATACTGAGACGAATGCATTGTCTTCCATTTTATCAAGGAATCCGTTTTCCATAACCAAACTTTCTAACTCGTAAACCGACCGTGAATCGATACCTCTTTAGAAAATGAGATGAATGCACGAAAATAAAATGCAACGAGTCAATGATCGCAAAGTGAAACAAGTGAAAATGAACAAACACCTACCGTGACCACTAAGGTTTGATGTAGTTCTATCTAAGGTGGGCTCTAGGGTTCACTATATGTGGTTTTAGTTCTAGAGTTTGAGGTACCGAACCAGTGATTCCTCGATCCTCACCCATTATAGGCTCATATAGACCGAGTTCGGTTCGAGGGAATACATTTCCCTATGGCTGCACGGAGATGAAAATCTCACGAAGACATAGGTGCGGATGTATCCCTGGCGATCCACTATCCCGCACGGAGGTGAAAATCTCACGAAGGAATAGTTTCTCACTCCCACTTAAAGGTGCGACCACAACGGTCATGCGATGTCTTCATGCACAAGAAAATAGAAATCATATGCAATGACACAAATGAATGCAACACAAGGATAGTAAAAAAATTTAAATCAAATTTCCAAACTTTCGACAAAGGACAAAAAATAATCAATTTACGGCGACTCTCTTTTTGGGTCCCAGATTGGAGTCGCCAAGTCGTCGTAACCATTTTTGAGTTTTGGCAAAAACGGGATCGACGTGGGTTTTGAAAACGAATAAAAACAGCAGTCGCCACCAATCTTTTTGATGAGGTGTGATCGGGTCACCTTAAAAGCGTTTGTTTTTAATAATCAGATTAATTTATCAAAAACACAATTTTGGTCTCTGAAATCGTAAAATGGATTAGAGTCGGTTACGTCACGAGGAAGGGTTAGCACCCTCGATCGCCCAAAATTGGTACCTAATTGATTATCTAATGTCTTAATGTCGAAAGTTGAAAATTTAAGAATTCAAAATACGATCCCTCTTGTTGTTGAAGAATAAATTTGGATAAATTGGAAATGTATGCCAAGGGTCGTCTCGTTTTAAGGTGAAGTGTTACATCCAATACTTTAGGACACCACATTTCGACCTTTAAAGTTGAACTTGCCTTTTATTCAAAACTTATGGATTTAATTGAAAGGATATTTTGTTATTTAGAATGGACGAGAAAAGGAAACCCAATACTTTAGGGGCACGTTTTCTCGAGCTTCTAAATACTGAGAACATTGCCTTGGTTTTAGAAAATATTATCTCGGAATAACAAAACATCACATCCAATGCATTAGGACACGACATCTCGAGTTCACGAGAATAAGCTTTTAGTTCAAAAATGTATTTGTTTTAAAAGGATATTCGGTTATTTAGATCAAACGAGAAGGATCGAAACCCAATACTTTAGGGCACGACCTCTCGAATTTCTAAATACAGAATATTACCTTTGTAAAAGAATCCATTTTGTGTGTCGAAAAAAATTGATGTAATGCAAGTTTATAATGGAATGTAAAACAAATTGCAATATCAACGTAGCAAAATGTAAGAAATGAATTACGGTATTAGCAAAGCGTATAGAATAAACGTATTAAATACAAATGACAATAATAAAACAAAAATAAAATAAAACCAATAAGTTAAATGATAATAAATAGAAAACAAAAGGATAAACGGCAAGATGAAAGTTTTACAAGAAGGAAAGAAAAGAAAAGAAATAATAATAATGATAATAACGGTGATAATGAAAATAATATTGATATAGAAATATGAGTAGAAATATATATAAAATATGATAATAATATGAGTGAAAATAGAAGTATGTATGTGAAATAGTATAAATATAAATAGATAAATGAAAATTAAATAAATAATAATAGTATTTAACTAAGAAAATAAATATAGATATAAATATAGTAATAATAAAGATGCTAATAATAACAATAATAATAATCACAAGAATAATATCAAATAATAGTAATAATAATAGTAATAATAATAAGATAAAAATAATACAACATAATATAATTTAAATGTAATAATAAGGTTAAGATGATTAATAATATATGTATAAAAAAATGACAATAGTAATAATAGAAAATAATAATAGGAATACTTAATAATGATAGTAGTTTAGTAATAATAATAAAATAATAATAATAATAATAATAATATGGTATTAGTAATAAAAAATGAAATAACAATGATAATAATAATAAAATAATAATAAATATAATAGTAGTAATGATTATAAGATTAATAATAATAATAATAATATAAATAAAATGATGGTGGTGATAATAATTAAGTAATAAGATGGTAATAACAATAAAATAAAAATAGTAATACTACTATTAATAGAATAATATAGTAAAAAATAATAATGATAAATAATAAATGATAATATAAATAAAAAATAAAAATAAAAATAAAATTGCAAGATAATAAAAAGGGGGCTAAATTGAATTTAAAATGGAAATAAAAGGGACAAATTATGTAAAATAAATAATAAAGAGGACTAAAATGAAATGCGCGCAAAACAAAGAGGACCGAACGGGTAAATTTCCCAGGCCTTGATGCGCATCGTTTCAAATGGCCAGGCGCGGATCAAATTGAAAATGAAATAAAATAATGGGGCCAAATTTAAAAAGACAAAAAAGGCAAAATGGGATCCGATTGAATGGCACTGCAATGGGGAGGGATCATTCGCGAAAATATCCCTTTTAAGGGATATGCGCAGTTCCCTTGACCCAAACGGCGCCGTTTCATGAGGGTATTTAGACCTAAGTTTTCTGGAAAAAAATATTCTAACCCTAAAAATTTAAAAGAAACAGCAGCCACAGCCCCCCCATTCTCTCTTCTCTCCCTCTCTTTTTAGCCCGACGATCGGGCTTCCTCAACCTCCTTTCGCACCACCGTGCCACCACCGAATCGGTGGCCGGTGATGCCTGAAACCGGGCCTTTTGGCCCTTCCTCGGAACTCTCTCGAACCCCCGAAATCCCCAAGGAAGAAACCCCCCTTTTCTTACCTTCAGTCCGGCTTCGACGACGGAGACGAGGCTCCGACGATGCCCCCCGACGGCTCAGGTATGGTTTCCTCGCTCTTCCTTTTATTTTGTTTGTGAAAGTTTTTTAAAACAGTAAAATAAAAAAAACAGTAAGCAGTAACAACAAAAATAGAATCGGGATCAACTTTTTGATGTTTTATTTTTGATAGTTAATTGTTCATAGTTTGCTCTTTTTTTTTTTGCTCCGAATACCCTTTCTGCTATGATTTTCTCTCTATTTTTCTCTTTCGAAACAAATCCCCCCCCCTTGGTTACAATGGTTTTCTTGTGGCTTTATAGCCAAGATTGAATAAAGAGAAACAAATTTCTTGCTGCTCTTTTCTTTGTGGTGGTCATATGTGTGTTTTCTTCTGCTTTTTGCGAGTTATGGGCGGTGGACCGTGTCGGGGACAGGATCTGCCATTGAGGGCGTGGCAAGTGGGGCTAGGCTGCGGCGCCACTTGCATTAGGGTTTTCCTTCTTTTTGATTTTCTGTTTTGGGTTTGGCAATTGGGCTAGGTTGGTGTTTGGGCTTGGTGATTTGGGTTTTAATTTTGTTGGGCCCGGGCAATAATTGGGTTCTACATTAACTTCAAACATTTAAAATTGAATAGAAAATTATGGCATGTACAAGTTTCATATGTGCAATTTGTTGTTCTTTTTCCTTCTTTTTTTTTTATGATCGTTTTGTATATACTAACAATTCTACAATGCAACAATATTAAAGATCTCAAAAGGTAATTTTATAATATGAGAAAAAGTTAACAAAATATAAAAAAATAGAATTGCTTTGTAAAAAAATTATAAAATATAGTGTAGCTTTTAATCTTATGTTGTTAGTTAAAAGAGGAAGGAATCTAACATTGTCTAGGAACAAGCTGCAAACCTATTCATGAGTCTATATATATACACATATCTCACATCCCACATTGCTTAAGAAAACAAGGGAAATGAGACTTTGGGTCTATATAAAGGCCTGTTTTGTAAGTTTTATTTTCACATTAATTGGTGGCACCAAAAAAATTTAAAAAAAGTAGTGCTGCCACTTTAGATCTATATAAAGGTCTATTTTTGTAAATTTTTAAAAAATTGGTCTATTTTTGTAATTTTTTTTAAAATGGCCTTTTTTGGAAATTTTGTCGTTGGAACACGAGCAAAAGAGTGCTGACTTGGAAGCGCTTTAATAAAACGTGATGACCTAGATGCGTTTTACAGGTCAAAGGGGAAAAAAACGCTGAGCTGGACAACAAAAATATTGCATAATTTTAAGAAATATATTGGCTGCACAATTAGTAGTATACCGTAATACATATAAAATTGAATCTTGACAGAAAAAGAAAACGCAATTTTGAAACATGTACACATGGAGGAAGAAGAAGTATGACATCAAAGCAAGTTTTCCTATTTTGAGTGCATGGAGAATGTAGGTTTGAGTGCGCTGAAACACATTATTCTCTTATTTATAGATTGAGGAAGGACTATACTTAATTTTAAGTATTGTATTAAAAAGAACAAATACGATCCCTTGTCATAATTTTAATTGTGCTAAAGTAAATGTTTTTTTAAAATTACTATAATGTATATATATTAGATATGTAATGAAAAGCATCATCTCAGAAGTAAGATGAGACTTTCCTTTAAACACAACAATAGGATGTCCATTGAATGTGTAGGTTCCCAATGGAAGGTGTTGGAAAAAAGTCATGGATTTGGGAGAGGCTAAGACATAAATAATGTTTGCAGTGCCAGTGGTGTTATCCAATGTTTTTTACTTCTCAATTACTATGGTTTTTGTCATGTTTGCTGGCCACCTTGGTGAGGTCGAGTTTGCTGGTTCAACGCTTTCCAATTCATGGGCCATTGTTACTGGTTTTGCTTTCATGGTGACCTCTTAGTTTAAACCTTAATCTGCTTTTTCATGTTTTCGTCTGAAAGTTTTTGTGAATTCAGACAGGCTTAAGTGGAGCATTGGAGACCCTTTGTGGTCAAGGATTTGTGGCAAAAATGTATAAAATGTTGGGGATTTACCTTCAAGCTTCTTGCATTATTTCCTTCTTTTTCTTAATTATCATATCGGTTTTATGGTCTTTCACTGAGCCAATCCTTTGTTTTATGGTCATATTTGCTTACGGTTTTCTGCAAAACATATTGAGGTTTGTTCAGACACAAAGCATTGCTATACCTTTGGTCGTGTTTCTGTCGTTCCATTGGGTATCCATTTCGGGATTGTTTACAGTTTGGTAAATAAGAAAAGTGTTGGTTACAAAGGTGCTCCCATGGCGGCTTCAATTTCAATATGGATATCCTTTTCGCCAACAAATTTCAGAACACATGGAACGTATTCTCTTTTGAATCATTTCGTTACATCATACGGAGCTCCAAATTAGCCCTTACTTCTGCAGCAATGATTTGGTGAGTATTTATTTAACCGTTCATTTTCCTTAAACTATTCATATTAGATATCCATGTTATCCAAATACATGGAAATTTGAAAAAAAAAAAAAATTAAACATGTTGAACACATATCTATATTCTCAAATCCTAGTAATATAGACTTGAATGTTGGAACTTCTTATGGTTGGTGGGTTCATTCCCACGTTTCCATGCCCCCCCTCCCCCCACTTTTGTTGTCCACTACTTTATTTATATGGTAGTGGGTATATGTGTGATAGTGGGATTGGTAGTTTTTACGGGGAATCATCGCTATAAATACTAATTAGCTTAAATGTTCTTAAGCACCAAAAATAAATTCATAAAAATATTCTATCTATTGAAATTTTCAAGTGCTTAGAAGATTTTGATGGTTTTTAATTTTTCCTACAGCTAAATTCGACGACCTCATTAATGGTTTGACGTGCTCGACAGTGGTGTAACAATATTTAGATTTTGGCATGTGGTTTAAAAATGGCTAGAGGTATTTATATTCAATCTTTTTCGCTGTTTTATATTATAAATCGTTATTTATGCTTACATTTAGTATCAGAGCATAGTTTACCTCTGCCTTGTTTGGTTTTAAAAGTTTGTAAATTTCTCAAAATAACGATGCCATGTTTCTTTGAATTATTTTTAAAACATGTTTTGAAAATTTTCATTGCAAACTTTTGTGCAAATGTTATAGTGAAATTTCTAAAATTAATTATGTTATAAATAATTTAGTGAAAATTTAAGAAATTAGCTGTTTGAATATTTTTTGTGTGCCTGAAGTAAATGTTTGTATGTGAATTATCTGGTTATTAGCTACATAAATTTTTAGGTTCATAAATTTTTTTAGACTTATTGCACAAAGTATTTAGTAATAAAACTTGACAATATATGTCTAGAGATCCAAATAATTTTATTTAATTAAAGAATTAGCCACAACAATTTTAATTAAATGAAATTATTTATTGTACTAAGGATCTCATAAGGTTTATAGACATTAGATGTTGCATAATGACTTAGCAACAATCTTGAATAAAATTTAAGGATTAATATCTAGCTAAGTGATTTTCATAATTTTATTTAGTTGAAGACGCTAACAACATCTTTAGTTAAATAAAATTATTAAAATTTAAAATCACATACGAAAAGAATAGGTATTAAATCCCATTGCATAATTTATTAAGATAAAATTATTAGATAACTTTTCATAGTTACCCACAGGAATTATGAAAATGAATTTAATAATTTTTATCAAAAGGATATTAAATAATTCTATCATAAAATGGATCTAATTGAATTAAAAATTCAGCCCGCAGGCAATTTTTATGTCACTAGATTCATTATTTACATAATTTGCATTGGTAAATTATGATTTATGTTTGCCTCAAATTTTTGTTAAGCATGTATGTTCATTCATTTTGCAGTTTTACAGCCTATGAATATGTCTGATAATAAAGTAGATATCCCTGAATTAACTAGTGAGAACTTTAAGTTCTGGAAGGAGAGTATTCTTCTCTAATTGGGGTACTTGGATATTGACTATGCGATAAGGAAATCTAAGCCACATATTATTGAAACCAGCACTTAGGTTGATTTAATCGCTTAAGTATCATGTTCATAAAGAGTAAGGTTCCTGTTGATGTTCGTGACTCAATTGAGCATTATGAGAATGTCCAAGAATTATTAACGGCTATTGAAAAACAATTCAAAACTTCTCATGTAACAGCCCGTTTTCAGTGAAATCGGAACAGTGGTTTCGGGACCACAAATCCGAGTCCAAAAGAGAATTTATTCTAATATTATTTTATGATTTACCGTATGATAAGAATGTCGTATGAAAATTTTGTTAAAAATTTTTTACCGATTACATGTCTAATTAGATGGAAAGGACCAAATTGCATAAAATGCAAAAGTTAAGTTCTAGTAGCTGTAAGTATCAAATAGCTATGGAATTTAAAATTTGGATTCCTTATAATATGGCAAATAGACCATTAAGAGGAGTTAGTAGATAAGTATGATGATTCATCCATGGAAAATTAAATAAAGAAAAGAACTAAATTGGAAAGTAAAAATAATTAAAGATAAGTAATAAAATAATGAAAATATCATCATATTATCATCTTTCCTAATTTATTTTACATGGAAACCCTAGTTAGAAGAGCTTGAAGGTAGCAAGCTTATTTGGCTCAATTAGGTGAGTATTCAAGTTCCATTTTTAATGATTTTTATGTTTCCGATATCGTAATATCCTAATTTAGCTATCTCGGGGATTAATTTGTAAAGTTATCAAAGTACTAGAGTTTTTCCATGGATGAATATAGTTTAATTGTGAAGTTTTATGGTAGAAAAAGAAAGGTTGTTGATAGATAAACAACTTTTGTAAAGTGAATTTTGACGAAATTGTGATTTAGAGACTAAATTGTAAAGATATAAAATTCATGGAAAAATTCTGATATTTATGATATGTATGGGCTGCTAATGTTATATGTAAAAATTGGCTAGGCTTGGAATAATTATTAAATTGCATGAATTTCATTTTCCGAGTCTAGGGACGAAGTTGTAATTAATTAAAAGTATAGGGGCAAAATGATAATTTTGCCTAACATGTGAAATGGATTGGATTGAATGTGAATTGTATTAAATGGATGCTAAATTCATTATTATAGATTCGGATAAATCAAATATGGAGTTAAATCGAGGAAAAGAGAAAGTAGCAAATTAGTAGCTTTTATGAACACGAACATTGTCGAGGTAAGTTCATGTAACTAAATTGTGTATATTTATATGTTTGAATTGAATGTTGTATATGTGAATTGTGTAATTGACATGTATGAAAAATAGTCATATATCCGACAATGTCCGACAAATATTAAGTCCCGTTTGAGTAAATGAAATTCGATTGGATATAGGATTCCCGAATTGGTTGTGGTCTTGCATGTGTTGTGGACACACCACAGCTCGAAAGAGCATCCCGTTATTAGCTCTCATGAGCATTCTGATAATTGGCCCTCTCGAGCTTCCTGTTACATGGTTCTTGCAAGCTTCCCGTTAATAGCTCTTCGGAGCATCCCGATTGGTTGTGATCCTACATGTGTTGTGGACACACTGCAACTCTTATGAGCGTCCCGATATATGGCTCTTCGAAGCTTCCTGATTAAAGGCTCTTTCATGAGCTTCCCAATATTGGCTCACTTGAAATTCCCGATATATGGCTATCCGGAGCTTCCCAATTAATGGCTCTTCGGAGCTACCCTTTATTGGCTCGCATGAGCTTCCTGATTATGGCTCTTATGAGCTTTCCGTTATACAACCCGGATAAACTTCCTGTTACATGGCTCACATGAGCTTCCCGTTATATGGCTCGAGAGAGAGCTTCCCGTTTATGTGCTCGTATGAGCATTCCTAAATATGAATTGACGAATTTCATATTTGTACACTTTGAATGAACTACCTGTGTATCCATCGATATTTTAAATAATACAACGGGTAAAGTTTTGACATGGACAATCTGAAATTGAGGTGAATTATTATGGAAATGTACTTGAAAAATACATGGATATGATTTGTACATATTATATGGTTGCATGATGTGGAAAGCATATGTATAAGGAAAATTTAATAATGGTAAAGCTCATACATGTTTCTTGATATTTATTTGGAATTTATTACTAACATGATTATTGAGGACATCTGTTTAGGCTTTTGACCAAGTTGTTTGGAATATGTTTTGTGTGCTTACCTTTAATGTGATTAAATGGTAAGTTAAATTCTATGTTATACGAACTTACTAAGCATTAAATGCTTACTCTGTTTCATTTCCTCTGTTTTATAGTAATTCGGAAGCTCGTTGGATTGAAAGCTTGGCAGAGATATCTCACACTATCCATCGGCTAACTTCGTTATAAATAATAAACTAATTTTGATTATAATGGCATGTATAGGTCAATTAGCCAAAATGTTGGCATGTATATGTTTGATTGATAATAGCCATTTGAATGGCTTATGTTTAGTATGTTTTGATGTATATATATAAGTGGATTTATCATGTTAGAAATATTGAGCTTGATTATGCACATATGCATTTGGTTATTTAGGTTAATATGAACATTAGGTAGACATGATAATAAATTGTCATTTAAGGTGCCTAAGAGCACATTGGTTTTTGTGGTAATATGTCATGTTTAAGGCATAATTTTGGCTTGATTTGAATGTCTTGAATTGGTTGGTGAATGTGTTTAAATGTTAATGTAGGTGGAAGACAAATTGGGTGAGAAATGCGGCCTTGGAAATGGCCTATTTTCCTCCACAAGGGCAGAGACATGGGCGTGTGTCTCAACCATGTGTGACACACGACCTAGCACATGGGTGTGTGGTTTGGCCTTGTGTTCCCTACATCTTAAAAATTTAGAAACAGAATGCTCAAAATTATCCACACGGCCTAGCACACGGGCGTGTGGCTTGGCCGTGTGACTCAAGTCAGAGAGTTACACGGGCACGAACACAGGCTGGGACACGGCCGTGTGCCCTACTTCGAATGCCCACACAGGCGTGTGTCCCCTGCACCTAGGAAAAAAAATTAAAGTTTTGCGAAAAATTCTCTGAGTACCCGGTTTAGTCTCGACTTGTTTCTAATGCACATTTTGGGCCTCGAGGGCCCATATAAGGGACAATATGATTGAACATGATTTATTTCTGATATGAATAGTAAATGATATGAAATAACTGTATTTGATTTATAAATTCCGATAATGCTCTGTAACCTAGTTCCGGCAACGGATATGGGTTAGGGGTGTTACATCTCAAAAGTCACTAGCCAACACCCTAATCATGAAGTTCACATCAATGAAGCTCACTACTGTGAAAGGTGTACTGATCACATCAACAATATGAGAGATTTAGTAACTCTATTGAGAGCATTTGAGGTTGAAATGTTTGAATCTTTCCTGGTGCACTTTATATTGGACACTCTTTCAGCTTAGTTGTAACACCCCAAACCCGGCCCATGCGTTTCGACCAGATCTGGTATGCTACTAGTTGTACATTAAAAACTTTTGTCTTGTTGGTTTTGGAAGTCGTAAATTAAATAGACATTATTTAAGTAAATAAGCGGCATTTTAAAAATAAAACCTTGTATTAAGTATAATTAAACCTTTGACATAATCTCATAAGTTGCAGAACATTAAAACTACTTAGTTGGATAAAACTATGGGGCCTTATTACATTGATAATTCCAAAGTAAAAATAAAATAATACTTAAAGAAATCCCCAAAAAATAATAATTTATAGAAACAAAGCTTGATGGCCCCTCGAGTCCGTCTCGGCTCCCATGTCCACGATCTACTGCTCATCTGGAAGAGTAGAGAAAAGGAAAGCATGAGTCACCAAGACTCAGTGTATAAATCTCAAAACACACAACGACCTGAGCCCACAAACACATTATGGGCCCTGGCCCATGCATAAAGGTATCAATCATAATCACATGATAAACAATAAATAATGAAAAACCCAACCCATCCTAGGTTTCCATCCTCTACACACCATCCCGTACCAACCATCACACCTTGGGGATTTCTACAATCAACCCTCCATCCGCTACACACCAAAACGACAGTAAATCATCGCCTATTCCTATTAATTAGGAATCATTTAACGTGGCATCGCCACCGATCACTATGTGACCTTTCATTTAAATTATGTGGGATTTCTACCACCGATCACCAAGTGACCTATCATGCACTTCCCTTCAATATCATCATTCCCACCCCATGCATGCATACATAAAGAAAACATCATACAGCACTTATATACTTTTCGATACACATAGGGAGTTCTATGTTTACGTGCACAGCATCTTTGCCTAACCCTTTTAGGGTTCCATTTGACTGCCTACACAACCTCATTCCGGCTTTTTAGCCCATAACATATATAAATAAACATACATACAGTTTTTATTAGTAGTGTGTTAGAGATCTACACACTGATTAATGTCGATACCCTTGCTACAACTTTGCTCAAAAAGTCGAAAGATGCTAAACTAGGGCCTCTCCTATATTCGGCCATGGTTAGTGTTCTACCCAATTTTATATATTTGAGTAACAAATCTTCTTACCTTAAAATCCCGAAATTGGAGACTTATGATTTTCGGCTTTTAGATCTAGTCGACTAAGCTTCCTTCAAATCTGAATTGCCGCCCATCATAAAACCATTAAACTATTAGCTTTTGGCTTTTGCCTTTCAAAAATCGGGAATAGATGTGAGAACTAATCAAAATCAACACTTACCTTAGCATAGGAGATTCAAATAGCACTAGAGAGAGGATTCGCAATGCCCATGGAAGATTTAAATGCCTAAGTATAGAACTAATTCTCAAATAGGATGAATAGAAGAAAAGACTATGGATGCTTCGCTTCCTAGAGAAATCGGCACAAGAAGGAAAAAGTGGAGAAGAGTTTCGGTTTTTAAAGAAATTGGAGAAAAGAAATTGGAGAGGAGAGGCTAGGGAATTTTCGGCACAATGGGAGAGAAATTTAGGGTTTTCAGTGTCGAATCAAGGAGCTAGCCCCTATTTTTAGATATTTTGGCACCTCTTTGCTAAAAACCGAAACGCCTCTTAAAATTCAAGCTAAAGAGAGAGAAATTCAGCACCCTCCTTGCCATGCAATGGCGATTTTACACTCCTCTAGGTGGTGGATTTTCGGCCAACACTTCCCTTGAAGATAAGCTCCTAACTTTTCTCCTTTTTATCTATGATATTATCACTTAAAAATCCACATAAATTCTCCTATTTTATAGCCTTGTAGCCGTCCACCTCTACTAATCCCTAATGCCAAATTTAACTCACTTAAATTAAAATATTTGGGCCTCATTAAACTTAATACTTGGGCCCCTAATTCCTTGTGTGTGGCGTCACCCTCTCTTCATTTAAAGTGCCGAATTTGGCCTAAAACATGGGCTCCTTGCGACCCAAAATTTGTTCCTTTTTAACTATTAATGATGCCACTTTAATCTGGGCCTTTTTGCCTAATTCTAAGCCCAAATTTAGACCCCTATCAATTAAATTAACATAGTAAACCTATCCCTACACTAAATGTATAGGCCCGTAAATTTAGGATGTTACATTAGTATAGGCCATTTAAGATCTCTTATAACACACATACGGATAAATGGTTTATCGATGAGCTTTTGACCATGTGTGATCAGGAAAAGGCTAGACTCATACTGGAGATTGGAGAGAGTGCATTGACTGTTACTTAAGGAAAGAAGATGATCCAAGCTAAGCAAAAAGGGAAGGCTAGAATGCAACCCCAAGTTGATATAAATAAAGAGTCCAAGTGTTTCTTTTGTAAACAGAAGGGATACTTAAAGAAGGACTGTGTCAAGTTTAAGAGCTGGCTTGAAAAGAAAGGTAAATCAATATCACTTGTTTGCTTTGATTCAAATATGGCTGATGTTAATTATAACACATGGTGGATTGATTCTAGTTCTACAATCCATATATCAAATTCCTTACATGGATTAAAAAACCTGAGGTAACCATTGGGAGCTAAGCGACACATCTATTCAGGAAATAAGATGGAGTCGTATGTGGAAGCAAATGGAACATGTGAATTAGTGCTTAAGAGTGAGTTTGTTTTAATTTTAGAAAAGACTTTTTAATTCCTAGTTTTTCTAAAAATTTAATTTCTATTTCAAGACTTGCACCTTTTAGGTATTGTTTTAGTTTTTCAAATACTGGTTTTAGTTTATTTTTATAAATTTGAACTTGTTGGAAATGATTTTTTATCTAATGGTCTTTACTTTCTTAATTTGTAACATAATGCCACTCATAATGTCATGCACGTTCAAACTGGTACTAAACGTTGTGTTATAAATGAAGATTCCTTTATTTTATGACACTAGAGATTAGGACACATCTCCATTGAAAGGATTAAGAGATTAGTAAATAATAGGGTACTCAATACTTTAGATTTTACTGATTTCAGTACTTGTATAGACTACATTAAGGGCAAGCAAACTAACAAGTCCAAGAAAGGTGCCAAGAGGAGTTTGACTATATTAGAAATCATTTATTCTGATATATGTTGCCCAGATCTGGATGTACAAGGTTAGAAATACTTCATCACTTTCATAGTTGATTACCCACGATACATGTATCTCTACATGCTTCATCACAAGAGCGATGCATTAGAAGCATTTAAAGTTTTTAAGGCTAAAGTAGAGAAACAATGCAGTAAGAAAATCAATATTGTGAGAATCGATAGAGATGGTGATTATTATGGTAGATACACTGAGGATGGACAAGCACCTGGTCCATTTGCGAAGTTTCTTTAATATAATGACATAGCTGGCCAATAAACCATGCCAGGCTCACTTGATCAGAATGGTGCTGCGGAAAGAAGAAACCGAACTTTAATGGACATGGTGCGAAGTATGCTTAGTATCTCTAAGCTGCCTAAGTCCTTATGGGTTGAAGCTTTCAAAAAAAAAAAACTATGTGTATATTAAACCGAGTTCCAACCAAGGTTGTCCCAAAGACACCTTTTGAGTTGTTCAAAGGTTGGAAACCGAGTTTGTGACATATACGCGTATGGGGATGCCTGTCTAAAGTAAGAATTTATAACCCACAAGAAAATAAACTAGACCCAAGGACCATTAGTGGGTATTTCATTGGATATGCCGAAAGGTCCAAAGGATACAGATTCTATTGTCCATCACATAGCACTAGAATTATGGAATTCGAAAATACAAAATTTCTTGAGGATGAATCAATCAATGGAAGGGATCTATCTCAGGACACGATTCCCGTAGGTCAATGGAAACACGAAAATATACACACTTTTTTCATGCCCTTTTTAACTCAAATTCATGCAGTTCGGTAAAATACTTGTCGAAAAATAAATAATTATTATAAAATAATTAAATTACACTCAAATTACGAACATGCTGAATTTTAATTAATTTTATATCAAAATTTGATTAATTTTGATTATTTTTGACAGATTTGCACAAAGGGCGAAAAACGGCTCGGTAGACACTGCTAGAAGCACAAAACCGAGAAGAAATTTTGAAGCACCAAGATGAAATAATTTTTCAGCCTAAGACGGTCTAAATTATGTGTATTAATTCATAATATAATTAATTTTAATTTTAATCCAATTTAATTTGGGTTAAATAAATTATTATTAATTAATTATGAAAAGTGGCCCAGTTGAGCTGAACCGAGAAAATTGAACCAATTGAGCACTGGGCAGCCCAAAACCGTCCCACATGCTGACCCAATCAGCTTGCTTGGCTGATTATTTGACTTGCAAAATGACCCTTGAAGAATCTTTCAAATTGCATTCAAACCCCTCCACTATTTGTGCTTTTTTAGATTTGCCCCTACCTTAAAATAGCAAGTTTGAATTCTTCAAACTTGCCACATGTGTGGCCGTCCATGGGGGGACTCTATGGTTGCTGATTTTTGCTAATTTTAGCAGCCATCTCAACCTTTCTCATCTCTTAAATTCTCTCTCATTTTTCTCTCTTCATTCCCTTCCATTTTTCTTTATTCTCTTCCCCTATTCCCTTGCCGATTTTACCTCTTGAAAAAGATTCAATCAACCACCATTTGGAGCATCATTCAAGTGTTCGTAGAAGCCTCAGTTAGACAAGAACAAGTGGAGAAGGAAGAATGGAGCAAACTAGTCAAGCCACGGAGAAAACACCGGATTTGATTCTTGTTCCCTATCCTTTTAATTTTGTTGTTGTTATGATGAACATGTCTATAAATATTTGTGATGTTGATATGTTTAATTTAATTGATATGGCTTAAATTTCATTCGTGTTAGGTTGATTGCATTTCGTCTACTTAATTTATTAAAATTGTGTTTGTGTTGTTATAGGCCTCGGTAAGATGTTTGATTAAGTAAAATCATGACTAAGTTATTCTTGCATTACAATTGTAAGGTAACTAATGAGTTAATTATTTAAATGGATTGAAATTGTAATTAATTGACACGATACTTAATCAGTGCATGTTTAATCATCTAAGGTAACTGAGGGTTAAATTAGCAACGGTATCTAGCGATACATTAGCCTTGCATAACTTGCAAGATTATTGTGATTAAACTGTTTCAAGGTAGAAATACATTGTTACCTTACGTAATCTTTTATGTGCTTATGAGATTGAATTAATTGTTTGAATTGGCATAGAGATATGTACAAGAGATTATTTAGTTTCATAAGTATGTATATGCATTAACACATTTGCCTATTAAAATTTGTTTAATCGATTGAATTGACATAGAGATATAGTTAAGAGATAAATGGATTTTGGTAGGTAAGTATGTTCATAAGTTAGCAAATTACCGAGTTGCCGTGAATTTAGTCGTAACAACATGAACATGAGTTTAATAATTCTAAGTTAAGAAATGTAATTAATCTAACACAATTATGTCATATTGATTAAAATCATCTTTTGAAATCATGCATTGGAACTTTTATTTTCTCTTTATTTATTTTACTTAGTTAAAAATCTTAGTTTTTAATCGCCTCCTCAAATCAAAATATTTTTCTTCACTAAAGTGTTTTAAATTGCATTCATAAATAATTCTTTTCACAGTCCCTGTGGGTACGATAACTCGACATTTACTTCTCACTTTATTACTTGTTGTGATTGTGTACACTTGCACATTTTCGTCGTTCCAAGTTTTTAGCGCCGTTGCCGGGGACTGTTTTAAAAAAGTCATTATTTGTGAATTTGTTAGTTTTGCATTTTGGTTTATTTTTCTGTTCAATTTTAACTTAATTAATTTTTCTATGATTATTTCAGGTGTTTATGAGTATTGACTGAATTATCAATTTACTCCCTGTAGACCTTGAGATTGAAAGAACTTTTCGACAGCTAAGAAGACAAGCAAGTTAAAGAAGGACCGAAGAAATGAACCTTGAAAATTTGAATCAAGGAACTGGAGCAGACCCTGCTCAAAATCCTATCCTTATTGTTGATGATAGGGATAGAGCTCCAAGATAGTATGCCGTGCCAGTGTTTCATGATCTTAATCCAGGTATTAGGAGACCCGAAATCGAGGCACAACAATTCGAGCTGAAGCCAGTCATGTTCCAAATGCTTCAGACAATGGGCCAATTCAGTGGAATGCCTACCGAAGATCCTCATCTTCACTTAAGACTGTTTATGGAGGTGAGTGATTCTTTCAAGTTAGCCGGAGTACCCGAAGATGCATTATAATTGGAGCTGTTCCCATATTCGCTAAGGGACAGAGCTCGAGCTTGGTTGAACTCAATGCCACCAAATTCAATTTCCACATGGCAAGAGTTAGCAGAAAGATTCCTTATGAAGTATTTCCCGCCTAGCAAGAATGCTAAGTTGAGGAACGAGATCACTGCTTTCCAGAAATTGGATGATGAGTTCTTGTATGAGGCACGGAAAATGTACAAAGAATTATTACAGAAGTGCCCTCATCACGGAATCCCACATTGCATCCAACTTGAAACATTTTATAATGGTCTCAATGTACACACGAGGATGGTAGTAGACGCTTCTGCTAATGGTTCTCTCCTTTTTAAGTCTTATAATGAGACTTATGAAATCATTGAGAGGAATGCCAATAATTATCAATGGCCAACCAATCGAGCACCGTCAGGAAGACGAGTCGCTGGAATACATGAAGTAGACGCTCTTACTTCACTCGCATCTCAGGTATCCTCAATATCCTTAATGCTTAAAATTTTTACCACTAATGGGTTTAATAGTTTTGCAACACAGCCACCGAATCAATTTGAAAATGTAGCCTCTGTCTATTGTAGGGAAGGACATTTGTTCGAATAATGTCTATTGAACCTAGAATCCGTGTATTACATAGGTAATCAGAACCAAAATAGAGGAAGGAAAGGGCTGTAATCCAATTTCTATAACCTATCATGGCGAAATCACTCGAATTTTTCCTGGAGTAACCAAGGGGCCGGAACCAGTAACATTTACGCCCAACCTAGACCGGCCCAGCCACTTGGTTTCCCCCAAAAAGTTCAGAAACCAACCCAAGCTGAACCATCCAATAGCTTAGAGAACCTATTGAAGGCATACATGGCAACCACTCTAAGGAATTTGGAGAATCAAATGGGCCAGATTGCAACTGAGCTCAGAAACTGACCACAAGGTACTTTACCTTGTGATACGGAGAATTTGATGAATCCAGGGAAGGAGCATTGTAAAGCGTTGACATTAAAGAGCGGAAAGGCATTAGAGCCCAACAACATCGAGTTGAAGAGGAGCCAACTGATGCTCATGGCTCAGAGAAAGTTCAACCGAGTGTCGAAAATTCAGTTTCCCCGGAACCTGAATCTGTAAAATCTGATAAGGTAACTTCTGAACCATCTAATTCTAATCAACTAACAACTTCGTTAGATGCAGAATTGCCACAGAAGAAAAATCAATCAGTTCCAGTAAAGAAGCCTCCACCACCCTACCCTGTAAGACTTCAAAAGCAGAAGTAGGAAATTCAATTCAAGAAGTTCCTAGACGTACTCAAGCAACTTCATATCAATATCCTATTGGTTGAAGCACTTGAACAAATGCCGAACTACGTCAAATTGATGAAGGATATCCTGTCTAAAAAAACGATGACTTGGAGAATTTGAGACGGTAGCCCTGACAAAGGAATGCAGTGCATATCTTCAAGACAAACTACCCCCAAAGTTGAAGGATCCTGAATGTTTTACCATACCTTGCAACATTAGAGCAACATATTATGGTAAGTCACTATGTGATTTGGGTGCGAGTATCAACTTGATGCCCATGTCAATATTTAGGAATTTGGGGATAGGTGAAGTTAGACCTACTACAGTTACACTTCAATTAGCAGATCGATCCTTAGCATATTCAGAAGAAAAAATTGAGGACGTATTGGTACGTGTAGACAAAATTATTTTTGCTGCTGACTTTGTGGTTCTAGACTTTGAAGTAGGCAAAGAAGTGCCAATCATCCTAGGAAGGCCTTTCCTAACAACCGGAAAGACCCTTATTGATGTGCAGAAGGGTGAGCTTACTATGCGTGTTTAGGACGATCAGGTAACATTTAATTTTTTTAAGTCTATGCGATTTCCTGACACAATTAGTGATTGTTCTGCAGTTTCCGACTTAGAGGAATTAATCCTGGAAAAGGAACTCAACTATGTTGAGGACCCATTGGAACAAATTTTGACATCAGACTCTTCAAATGATGAAGAGGAGGATGAATACTTAGCTTTGCTAGAAGCTAATCAAAGGGGATTTAATCCGCAATTCCGCTTTGAATCTTTGGAGTTAGAGAATAGGGATTATGCCGAACCAAAAGCGTCAATCGAGGAGCCACCTAAGTTAGAACTCAAAGTACTTTCTTCACATTTAAAATATGTTTGTTTAGGTAATGCTTCTACTTTGCCTGTGATTTTTTCAGCAGAACTAACCATTGAGCAAGAAGAGAAACTCATCCTAGTATTGAAATAATTCAATAAGGCTATCAGATAGACCATAGCCGATATTTGCGGTATTAGTCCGTCTATATGCATGCACAAGATCATCCTGGAAGATGGCGAAAAAGGGACAATTGATGGACAATGAAGACTGAACCCCATCATGAAGGACGTGGTGAAAAAGGAAATCATCAAATTGTTAGATGCGAGTATAATTTACCCCATCTTAGATAGTTCATGGGTAAGTCCGGTCCAGTGCGTGCCAAAGAAAGGAGGTATTATGGTCGTTGAGAACGAGAATAACGAGTTGATACCAACTAGAGCGGTTACGAGGTAGAATTTGCATCGATTACTGGAAGCTAAACAAGGCGACTAGGAAAGATCACTTTCCTTTGCCGTTTTTGGACCAGATGCTGGATAGACTTGCAGGGCGAGACTATTACTGTTTTCTTGATGGATACTTGGGGTATAATCAGATTACAGTAGCACCGAAGGATCAGCACAAGACAACATGCACCTGCCTGTACGGTACATTTTCATTTAGACGCATGCCATTTGGTTTATGTAATGCACCTGTTACATTTCAAAGATGTATGTCTATTTTTATTGACATGGTTGAAAAATACTTGGAAGTCTTTATGGATGATTTTTCAGTATACGGAGATACATATGATGATTGTCTAGCCAATCTAGCCAAGGTACTAAGGCAATGTGAAGAAACAAACCTCGTACTCAACTGGGAAAAGTGCCATTTCATGGTACGAGAAGGTATTTTTCTAAGGCATCGGATAACGAGACATGAAATCGAGGTAGATAAAAAAAAGGTAGACGTTATTGAGAAACTCCTACCTCCAACATCTGTAAAGAGTGTTAGGAGGTTTTTGGGCCACATCGATTTCTATCGAAGATTTATCGAGGACTTCCCCGAAATTGCTAAACCCTTATGCAAATTATTGGAGAAGGACTCGGCATTCAAATTTGATGAGGAATGTTTAAGAGCTTTCAAAGATCTGAAGAGTTGGTTAGTTTTGGCACCCATAATTGTCACACCAGACTAGGATTTGCCATTTGAATTGATGTGTGACGCAAGTGACTTTGCGATAGGAGCTGTCATGGGCCAGCGAAGGAACAAAGTTTTTCATCCCATCTACTACGCAAGTTAGACTCTGACAGGAGCTCAACTGAATTATACGGTAACAAAGAAAGAGTTACTTGCTATTGTGTTTACTTTTGACAAGTTTTGATCTTATCTTGTAGGTACCAAGGTGACTGTCTATACGGACCACTCGGCAATTAAGTACTTACTTGCCAAGAAAGACGCTAAGCTGAGACTGATCCGATGGGTACTTCTACTTCAAGAGTTCGATCTAGAAATCCAAGATTGAAAGGGAGTAGAAAACCAAGTAGCAGGCCACTTGTCCAGATTGGAGCCGCAAGAAGGGAATTCTCCAATTATACCCATTCAGGAGACATTTTCAGATGAACACATATTGAAGGTAAATCATGTCCATAATACCCATTGGTTTGCTAATATTGTTAACTATTTAGCTTGTGGTTTAATGCCGATTGATAAGACGTATCATCAAAAGAAAAAGTTTCTTCATGAAGTAAAGTACTATTTCTGGGAAGAACCATACTTGTTTAAAAAGTGTGCAGATCAAATGATCAGGAGATGCATGGCAGAAGATGAAGTACATAAGATTCTATATCATTGGCACTCAGCTTTGAGTGGGGGACACTTCGGTGGTAAACGTAGTGCGGCCAAAGTATTGCAAGCTGGATTCTTTTGGCCAACACTATTTACAGACGCGTATGCTTACGTAAGGAGTTGTGATCGATGCCAAAGGGTTGGAAATGTCACCAATAGAAATTAGATGCCTCAAACAAACATCATTAAGGTAAAATTATTTGATTTTGGGTATTGACTTTCTCGGTCCTTTCCCTCAATCTTTTGGTCACAAGTACATATTGGTAGCAGTAGACTACGTGTCTAAGTGGGTTGAGGCTGAGGCATATCCGACAAACGATGCTGAGGTTGTGATGAAGTTTTTACAGAAACATGTGTTCACAAGGTTTAGAACCCCGAGAGCTATCATCAGTGATGAAGGGTCCCATTTTTTTGAACAAATGGTTGAAATGGTTACTCGAAAAACATGAAGTGAAGAACAAGGTTACCATAGCTTACCATCCGCAGACGAATGGGCAAGCTGTACTGGCAAACAAAGAAATCAAAGGCATACTCGAGAAGGTAGTTTGCTCGAACCGATGGGATTGGTCCAAAAGACTGGATGATGCTTTATGGGCCTACAGGACAACATACAAGACACCTTTAGGGATGTCACCCTATAGGTTGGTCTTTGGGAAAGCCTGTCATCTGCCCTTAGAGTTAGAGCACAAAGCTTACTGGGCTCTTCAACAACTCAACTTGGATCTTAAGCTTGCTAAAGAGAAACGGATGCTCCAACTCAACGAGTTAGAAGAATTTCGAATGTTCTCATACGAAAATGCCAAATTACTCAAGGAAAGACTTAAGAAATGGCATGAGAAGCACATTCGAGTTTGAGAATTTGAAGTAGGTCAACAAGTCTTGTTATTCAATTCCAGGTTAAGGTTCTTTCCAGGTAAGTTAAAATCACGTTGGTTCAGTCCATTTACGATTCATCAAGTTTATCCATATGGAGTTGTCGAACTTCAAAGTAAGGGAGGTAATTTTCGAGTTAATGCTCAGAGCTTAAAACATTACTGTGGAGATAAAATTGAACGGGCTGAAATGTCGTTCATTTTATCAGATATTTAAATTTTCTTGTTTTCCTTTTTAAATAAATGATTTAGGGTATATTTTAGGGATTAGTATGTTTAAATAAATTCTGTCTAGGAGATTGAAACTTAAGCGGGACCGCTTGTGACCCCTCCAATCTTTCTTGGGAATTGATTTTAACATAATTTTCCGAGACGTTATTCCCTAAATGGAAAAATAAATTTTTATTTTTTCAAATAAAAGGGTCAATTTTGATCCAAGTTTTATTGCAACTCAATTTCAAATTTTCTTTAAGTCTAGGTACTTAATTGAATTATTTTCAAAATTTGGTTGCTCTTTTTGTAAATATTTTCAAAAGGCATCTAGAATAAATGTTTTTAATTTAATAAATAAGATGATAATCATTAATATATAATTATATCCATTATAATATATATTAATTATTATCAACTTTACATAGAATTAGGATTAGTTTAAATTTGATCATATTTTATTTCATAAGTTTTATTTTAATAAATTAATAGAAAATAATAATTTGATATGCATTATTAATTGTTGTTAAATTTGTGTAGAATTAGAACTTAGAATATTTTAATTATTAAATTGTTCTAAGAATTCTAATTAAACTCGTACTCCCTTCACTATAAATTTCACCCACCTTTTCCATTTTTTTCACTCATCCATCAATCAATCATAGCATCCAAAACCCACCAAATCACCTAGTGCTGCAGCTCCCAACTCCCTAGCCACAACACCGTCCGACAGCCTCATTCGGCCAGCAGCCCACGTGCACACCAACAGCTCACGCCGCTACTCCCGCTCGCGCCAGACCGACTCTTATGCACCTGCTCGCGCGCGCCAACATACTAGCCCTGCTGTTCACCCGATAGTGCCGCCTATTGTCCGCACATCTGCTCACACCGCGCCTTGCTATCGCACCAACACCCTTGCCTATCGCCCCACACTTAGCCGATAACCCTCTAACCATCCCAAAATTGACCTCTTTTGGTTTAGATTTATTTTCTTTGAGTTGTTAACTTTTACAAAAAGGTGGTTAATCATGCCTCGAAAGAGAACTCGTGCCTCTGCTGAAATTGACGAATCACAAAATAAATTCCACTGTGAGGAAGCCAAAGCGAGATACGAAAGTATTTTCAAGAATTAACAGATGCATTCAGAGAAAGGCTTTACACTGAAAGAAAGCAACTATATTGATTTCATGGCGCGCATTCGACAAGTTGCTGAAGCTCTCAATTGGGAGTTATTTTGTGAGAAAAGACCTAGTGTAGATGAGGAGCTAGTTCGTGAATTTATGCGAATTTGATCTTAAACGAATTGACGTAAGTTTTTGTTCGCGGTATCAAGGTACCAATAACCTCAAACGCTATTAATTAATTCTTTGAATTACCTGATTTCAAAAGCGATGAATATTCTTCCTTGATGAGCAATATTGAGTCTGAAAATCTGCAAGAAATTATCGAGGAACTTACAGTTCCAGTTTCTAAGTGGACTGTGTCAAAGCAAAGAATTCACACTTGTCACAGAGAATATTTGACACCAGTAGCGAAGGTATGGTTCTATTTCATTCGGTTCAGCCTTATGCCTATTTCACATGAGACTGCAATTTCATTAGAGCGAATGGTCTTATTATACTCGATTTTAACTGGAAAGACCATTGATGTGGTTAAAATCATCTTGAGAGAAATGCAGAATTGTGCCGCTAGACGTTCTGGCCTAACTTACTTCCCCTTTACAATAACAATTTTGTGCTTGAAAGCTAAAATTCTTGCAAACGTAAAGAAGACAGGGTATAGCCAAGGTACAATCACAGATTGGGACCTTTACTGGATAGCTAGAGACTCTATTCTACAGCAACGAGTTGAAGAAAGCAAGGATCCCGAAAAAGAAGAAGGAGACCCCATAGAGATCGAACCGATGCAATCAGCTGAAATCCCTGATAAGGTAGAACCAATGGAACCAGTAACCGAATCTGACGTCACAACTTCAATGTTCAGGACTCAATCGCCTCGCCCAGATCTTTGAGATGTGCTGTCAAAGTTGATGGACATCATACAACATATGCAGTGGCAACAACAAGCCTACTGGAGATATTCAAAAATACGGGATGATTCAATGAGAAGTGCTCTGAAGAAAATTTACAATGACCCGTTTATTTTTGTGCCTAAGTTTCCAGAGTTCATATTTGAACCATGGAGTCCACTATCGAAGAGGGAGCGAAGTGATTCATGCAAAAACAAAGACGATGGAGAAAAAGATAAGTCACATTCGGAGGGATCTGCAAATAAATAAAAAGAGAGGATCTTGACTTGATTTTATTTCCGTTCTTAGGTTATTTAATATTTAGGATTAGATTTTAGTAGGAATTTTTATTTTCGCATAATAAAACAAGAGGTGGAATTCATAAATAAAAAAAATGAACAAGTCGCAAAGTGCAAAGTGTGGCAATGGATATATACATGTCTAGGATTGGATCCAGAGAGAGCTTGGTACTTAAGCAGTCAAATTGACTCACCTCCTCTTTTCTAAAATCCTACCTGGTGTATAGTATCTATTCACTTTTAACAATGATGACATTGTTCATCTTAAGTAGGGGGACCGAAAAATTGAAATTATTTCCACTTAGAATAAATTTTTCTTTCATTTATGATTAGGTTATATTTTGTTCAAAAATTTGAAATTTTGTTAAGTATGCTGATAAACCCTAATTTATACATATTTTAACCCCATGCTTAGCTTATTTTTGGATGAATTTTCATTAGATTTGATGAATTCGATGCTCCTAATCCGTTAATTTCATGTTTTACACTCAGGAGAGCTTAGGGAGTCGAAAAGAACGAGAAACGGGCCAAAAAGGGACAAAATGGGCCTATCTTAGAATTCAACACGGCTTGGGCCATTGGGCACGGCTGTGTGCTACGAGCAGGATCAACCATGGCCTGGACTATCGTCAACGGGAAAACCACACGGCCGTGTGTGGTGAGCAGGAGCGAGCACGACCTAAGGCAATCAAACAGGGGCGTGTCCCTGCCGTATCAAAGAAAAATTCTATCCGGAAAAGGTTACTTGTGGGCAAAGAAAGATGTTCCAAAGCCTATATAAACACCCTAGGGGGCAACCTAAAAGAGAACGCTGAATAGAACGCAGAAACTACTCGAAGACAGCCGTCGAGAAGCAGCTCGGAGGAAGGATCTCCATCAAGACTGAGGATCTCCCATCAAGTTCTTTAGAATTTTTTGGGTTTTCTTATGTTTTGTAGTTTTCCTTATTTTGAGATGTTTCCTTTTATCAGTATGAACTAAATCCCTTAGATACCTAAGGGGATGAAACCTAAGACGGATCTTATTACTATTTGATTTATAAGATAAATACTTGTTCTTATTCTTAATTGTGAGTTCTTATTCTTGTTTTGATAATTCAGGTTATTGATTCAAGTCGAATGTGCTTATTCAATGGAGCAAAAGTCCCTGTTTAAGAGTAGATCAACACAATTAAGCGGAGTTGTTTGCAACCCTAGAAATAGGGCGACGAAAATCTTCCGGATTAGAGTCAAATCTAATAAGGGAATCCATAGATCGAGTTAATGCGACAATAGGGGTTTTAATTAGAAAGAGATTTCAATTAATCAACCTAGAGTCAGTTGTTTTTAGTCTCGAGAGAGATATTAACATAAATCAGGGATTTCTACGGATTAAGTCAAGTGAATAAATCATATGAATCAAAAGTAATAAGTGAAGTCTAGGTGGATTCTTCCTTAGGTATTGCCTATCACATAAGTTGTCTAAAAGTATTTTCCCAATTCTTTCGTTGTCGTGTTTTTAATTAATTAGTTTCAGTTTAAAAAGAAATCACTCCAATTCTTAGGCTAGATAATAAAAAGATAGTAACTACTAGTACTCTTGGTCCTTGTGGATACGATATTTCCGGTCTTACCATAACTATACTACTGTTCGATAGGTGCGCTTGCCTTTATTGTGATCGTAGTTAGTTTTAGACACATCATATGCTAAACTTCAGTATGAATAAAGTTCGATTATTTCAATAATTATTATGTTAATTGAAATATGACATAAATGTATTTTTAATAAAGCATGCAAATCGTACCAGAAAATTTTTTAGTTCCTTAGGAAAGTTAGGCATGCATGAAAGTTTAAGTCTCTAGAATTGACTTAGTAGTTTCTTGAGGCGAAATCCTAGGAAGCATTGAATGTTGAAAATGATTTAGGCAACTTTTGTTTGGACCGTTTGAGCCTTTCAAGCCAACCTTGATGAAATTTTATCCCTTGAAACCCAACTTTGAGACTATATGACTTAATTTTATTTGAACCCTTGCAATATTTAGCCATCACTTCTCTCTTAATTATCTTTAAATTTTCCCAAACACTAGACTCAGTACTATTCAGAATATTCTTTGAAAATAAGTTTGGGGGAGTTGAAAAGAAGTATCAAATGCTCAAAAAAATTGTAGTACATACAGTAAAATGCTCGTGAAAAAAAAGAAGAACAAGAAAAGAAAAGAAAAAGAACAAAAAAAAGAGAGCATATGAACTTGAAAGAAAATAGATTTACAAAAGAGCATGTGAAAGCAAAGTAAGTTGGTGTATTGAAGGTAATTATTCCGAAGGTTCGATTGAAGTTGAGTCTTGGGTTTTTAGCCTAAATTTACCTGTCTTTTACCCACCCCTAGCCTAGCCACGTTACAACCTTTTTAAAGACCTATTGATTCAAGTTTCTATGCTATCTACATTAGTGGAGAGAAATTGCTATGTTCAACATATGAAGGCATAAGTTAAACTTAATGATTGCAACTTTCTTGAATAAGGGAATAAAATCAAATTGGTAGAAATTTAGCATGTCTTTATTGAGGAAGCATTTAGTCTATTTTTGCTATCATAATAATAATTGAGATTAATTTGAATGATATGTATACATAAGTAGCATAAATATCAAACTTCTTGTTTTTTAGCATAAGTATACTTAAATCATGATTTTTGGGAAGAATGTTGTTCTGAAGAAAATTTTCAAAGGTGTTTTCGAGAAATTCTTTTCAAATTTGTGCATTACTCGGGATGAGCAATGAATTAAGTTTAGGGGTGTGGAAACACGAAAATATACACACTTTTTTCATGCCCTTTTTAACTCAAATTCATGCAGTTCGGTAAAATACTTGTCGAAAAATAAATAATTATTATAAAATAATTAAATTACACTCAAATTACGAACATGCTGAATTTTAATTAATTTTATATCAAAATTTGATTAATTTTGATTATTTTTGACAGATTTGCACAAAGGGCGAAAAACGGCTCGGTAGACACTGCTAGAAGCACAAAACCGAGAAGAAATTTTGAAGCACCAAGATGAAATAATTTTTCAGCCTAAGACGGTCTAAATTATGTGTATTAATTCATAATATAATTAATTTTAATTTTAATCCAATTTAATTTGGGTTAAATAAATTATTATTAATTAATTATGAAAAGTGGTCCAGTTGAGTTGAACTGAGAAAACCGAACCAACTGAGCACTGGGCAGCCCAAAACCGTCCCACATGCTGACCCAATCAGCTTGCTTGGCTGATTATTTGACTTGCAAAATGACTCTTGAAGACTCTTTCTGTAACACCCCTTACCCGTGTCCGACGCCGGGACAGGATACGAGGCATTACCGGACTTAACTTGCTTAAACATACAACATCGGGCTATAAAATTTCATTTCAACTTAAACCTTCTCATTCATATTCATAACATCCTTATTATGGGCCTATGAGGCCCTAAACATACATACGGAAGGTTTCAGAATTAAACCAGAAACTTTTGCGCACTTAGAAAATTTTTGCCATAACAGGGCCAAACGCCCGTGTGGAATGGAACACGCCCGTTTGGGCAGGCCGTGTGGTCACACACGCCCATGTTCCTAGCCCGTGTGGAATTTATTTTTTTATTTTGAACCTACAGGGGTTTTCACACGGTCGGGTACACGCCCGTGTCCGCACCCGTGTGTGAAAAACCTGGGTATTTTGTTTATGACGTCATCAAGCTCTTAAGGGCACATGGCCTAGTCACACGCCCGTGTGCTGGCCCGTTTGGCGAATCGAATCCTCGCAAATTTGATACAGGGGACACACGGCCTATCAGCACACCTATGGGACTGACCGTGTGTCACACACGGCCTAGACACACGCCCGTGTATCTACCCGTGTGGACAATTATAAGGCTATTTACCAAGCTAATTGCCACCCTGGAATGTAAACACTCATATACTATCACAAGCAATACATAACATAACATTTATACACTATGAATAACCATAATTTCATCATGCATACGCTTCACATTTTACTCGGTTGTATGCACTAATTTACACTTCATAGAACTCATCATCATTAAGATATAAAACTTGACAAATATCAGCCAATTCCTAATGGCCATTTACAAAATGAGTGTATAACATTAATAGCCAACACTTTGGCTTTCAAATATGACATAACACAAGATGACCAAGTTCCTATACATGCCATACCCAAAATAAATCAACTTTACTATACCAAAAGAATGATTGATAGTGTGATCTGAGCTCTGACGTTCTACGATCCCTGAGCTAGCTTGGCGATACTACAAGGAAAAGGGAAAAGAAAGGGGTAAGCATGTAGCTTAGTAAGTTTGCATGAATTAAAATAGCAACATAAGTACTCATGGTAAAATCCATTCATCTCATAGAATAATAACAACACAAATTCTCAAGTACTTTGACATACTTACTCATACTTACGCTTACCCATCACATATCACATTACAGTTTCATAACTCGTATTTTACTCATGGTAACTGTGTCACTTCATCACATAATTTAGCACTTATGCTATCTTGAACATAAACTTAAATCATTATCATTCTTAACTTAAATGTAACTCTTTGTCATCTTTGTATAGCTTAGCTCTTTGTCATCTTTGCATACTCAGCTCTTTTACCCGTTGAACTACTCGGAATATCGGAGGATACTCAATCTCATCATACATGTATCACGATGCCAATGCCATATCCCAGATATGGTCTTATATGGGATCACCTCTTGATGCCGATGCCATATCCCAGATATGGTCTTACACGGGATCTCTTAACTCGAAGTCGATGCCATGTCCCAGACATAGTCTTATACGAGATCGTACTTAGATGTCGATGCCATGTCCTAGACATGGTCTTGCACGAGATCTTCTTTTAGTGCCGAGGCCATGTCCCAGACATGGTCTTATACGGGACCTTCCTTATTCGGTGCCGGTGCCATGTCCCAGACATGGTCTTATACGGGACCTACATTTGGTGCCGATGCCATGTCCCAGAGATGGTCTTATACGGGACCTTCCTTATCTCATGTCGTGACATAGGTATCCTCGTTATTCCGAATCTTCAACTGGGACTTCAACTTAATATATTCTCATCATTTTCTCATCGAGGCTTCATTAGTCGATTTTCATGAAATGATATTCATTATCATAAGATCAAGCAATTTAAAATATAAAACACTATGAAACTTTAATTTCACACAAACTTACCTCGGTACTCAAAATGTGTGTAGATGTTCGATTTAGTCCAACACTTTGTTCTTACCTCGGTTTCGGTTTGGGCTTCGTGTTTCTTGATCTATCATAACAATTTCACTTGTTTATTACTCACATTGACTAAATTGACTCATGAATCATACTTTGGCAAAAATTACGATTTTGCCCCTAAACTTTCACATAATTACACTTTTTCCCCTAGGCTCGTAAAATAAATTTTATTCAACTTTCTTGTATTTTAAGCCTAGCCGAATTATTTTCTTAACTACAACAGCCCCTAATTTTCACTATTTCACTCATGTATGACCATTTTTATAACTTTTACAATTTTGGTCATTTTATGCATTTTTCATGAAAATCACTTAGAAAAAGATGTTTATCACACATTAAACTTTCATGTTCTACCTTTAAACATCAAAATACATGCATGTCATACATGGGTAAATTTTTGAACATAAACCCTAGCTCAAAATATAGCTAGAAATAGCTAAATCGAGCTACGAGGATCTAAAAAATACGAAGAATATTAAAAACGGGGCTAGGATTCACTTACTATCAAGCTTGGAAGTTGAATAAACCCTAGCTATGTCTCCTTGCAAATTTCAGCACTTAGAGGAAGAAGATGGACAAGATTTTGACTTATTTTTCCCTTTTTAATTCATTAATTAACCAAATGACTAAAATGCCCTTAAGGCCCTTTCTTGAGATTTTTCCTTCCCATGCCCATTTTTGTCCATCTTGACATAAAATGGTTTAATTACTAAATAAGGACCTCTAATAAATTTTCTAATGCTATTTCATACTTGAATCTTCTAGAATCTCATATTTTCTAATCCTTGCAATTTAGTCCTAATACACAAATTGTTCTCTAAATTATAAAATTTCTTCATGAAATTTTCACATAAACATGCAAACATATTATGAGCCTCATAAAAATCATAAAACACATATTCCTACTTCGGATTTGTGGTCTCGCAACCACCATTTTGACTAGGCCTTAAATCGGGCTGTTACACTTTCAAATTGCATTCAAACCCCTCCACTATTTGTGCCTTTTTAGATTTGCCCCTACCTTAAAATAACAAGTTTGAATTCTTCAAACTTGCCACATGTGTGGCCGGCCATGGGGGGACTCTATGGTTGCTTATTTTTGTTAATTTTAGCAGCCATCTCAACCTATAAATACCCCCCATGGCTGCTCACTCCAAACACATCTCAACCTTTCTCATCTCTTCACTTCTCTCTCATTTTTCTCTCTTCATTCCCTTCCATTTTTCTTCATTCTCTTCCCCTATTCCCTTGCCAATTTTACCTCTTGAAAAAGATTCAATCAACCACTATTTGGAGCAGCATTCAAGTGTTCGTAGAATCCTCGGTTAGATAAGAACAAGCAGAGAAGGAAGAGTGGAGCAAACTAGTCAAGCCACGGAGAAAACACCGGATTTGATTCTTGTTCCCTATCCTTTTAATTTTGTTATTGTTATGATGAACATGTCTATAAATATTTGTGATGTTGATATGTTTAATTTAATTGATATGGCTTAAATTTAATTCGTGTTAGGTTGATTACATTTCGTCTACTTAATTTATTAAAATTTTGTTTGTGTTGTTATAGGCCTCGGTAAGATGTTTGATTAAGTAAAACCATGACTAAGTTATTCTTGCATTACAATTGTAAGGTAACTAATGAATTAATTATTTAAATGGATTGAAATTGTAATTAATTGACACGATACTTAATCAGTGCATGTTTAATTATCTAAGGTAGCTGAGGGTTAAATTAGCAATGGTATCTAGCGATACATTAGCATTGCATAACTTGCAAGATTATTGTGATTAAACTGTTTCAAGGTAGAAATACATTGTTACCTCACGTAATCTTTTATGTGCTTATGAGATTGAATTAATTGTTTGAATTGGCATAGAGATATGTACAAGAGATTATTTTAATTTCATAAGTATGTATGTGCATTAACACATTTGCCTATTAAAATTTGTTTAATCGGTTGAATTAACATAGAGATATAGTCAAGCGATAAATGGATTTTGGTAGGTAAGTATGTTAATAAGTTAGCAAATTACCAAGTTTCCGTGAATTTAGTCGTAACAACATGAACATGAGTTTAACAGTTCTAAGTTAAGAAATGTAATTAATCTAACACAATTATGTCATCTTGATTAAAATCATCTTTTGAAATCGTGCATTGGAACTTTTACTTTCTCTTTATTTATTTTACTTAGTTAAAAATCTTAGTTTTTAATCACCTCCTCAAATCAAAATATTTTTCTTCACCAAAGTGTTTTAAATTACGTTCATAAATAATTCTTTTCATAGTCCCTGTAGGTATGATAACTCGACATTTACTTGTCACTTAATTACTTGTTGCGATTGTGTACACTTGCACATTTACGTTGTTCCAGTCAACCTTCCAGCTCAGGTGAGAGATTGGTTATGATACATAATACCCCTCAAGCTTAACCAAGCGTTGAACAACCAATCAATAAAAATCCACAAGCTGCTAAAAACACTTCAATAGATCAGGTTGTTCAATAAAATCTAGAAATTATTGAACAACCAGTTGAACAACATGATCCACAAGAAAATATTGGTTCAACATTGAGGAGATCTACTAGAGAAAGGAAATCAGCAATTTCTAGTGACTATATTGTGTATTTGCAAGAGTTTGACTATAATATTGAAGCTGAGAATGATCTTGAGTCATTTTCACAAGTCACGAGTTGTAAAGAGTCAGAATTGTGGTACAATGCTATGAAAGAAGAGATGAATTCCATGAAAAGTAACGATGTTTGGGATCTTGTGCCATTACCTGAAGGGGTAAAAACCATTGGATGTAAACGGGTCTTCAAAAAAAAAAAAGACTCAATGGGGAACATTGAAAGATATAAAACTAGACTTGTTGCAAAAGGATTCACTCAGCGATTAGGAATCGATTATATTGAAATGAAAAGTTTGATACAGGCTGGGTTGGGCTTGGGCTGGGTTAGGCTCGGGCTTAGCTATTATAATTCAGGCCGAGTTTGGGAAAATTTAGACCCATTTTTAGGGTCGGGCCCGGGGGCCTAGAAAATAGGCCTAAAATTTTGTTTCAACCCGAACCCGACCCATGATGACCTTTAATTCCCTGTATTCAGTCATATATGCATTTCATACCATGCATATATTCTATTGCATAAGAATTATTTGCAATTTAGTACATATATTGTTTCTTAGTCAAATTCATAATCACAACCCCATTTCATCATCAAACACTCATATTGCATATTATATGATATATTTCAATATAATTTTTCAAACCACATATCACAATTTAAATATTTCAATTATTTCCCATTTTATTCATTTTAGTACTCTATCTCGATGTTCCATATTAAATTCAATCAAAAAAATCAATATTATCATAATAGACTCACTTCAATGATTTAACAATCAAGAAACATGCATATAAAATCAAATATTTCTATCCCGGGTTATAAAAGTATAAACCGAGGTTTTGTACGTCACATATTGACAATTTTCGCTTTTCCTTTCCTTGTCAATGATTCAGTGTTGTCGTTAGCTATGAATAATTACAAAACATACCAGATGATCAATTTCCAACTCAATTAAAATCAAATACCAAATTTCACATCTTTGCTCATTGTCGTGTAACGAGAATAGAGCAAAGACAATAGAAGGACCAATTTTGCCCGGTCTTGGCCGAGCCCTGACTTCTTGATCCTCGCTTTCCTCAAATGACTTCCAATCCGAACTGCAACTTCAACGGCATTGGAGCTTCATCTTAATTTCAGTGAGTTTGATAGCTTCAACTTTATGAAGGCAGTATCCACTATCTTTTGATCTGCTCCACTGCAAACTCAGGGAGACCAGATCTGTCATTTTCAATCTGTTTCCTGCAAAGCTCAGGAATGCCAGATTGGTATCTTCGACCTGCTTCTTGCAACTTCAAGAATGCCAGATTTGCTATTTTCAATCTGCTTCCTGCAAAGCTTAGGAATGCCAGATTGGCTATCTTCGATCTGCTTCCTGCAAAGCTCAGGAAGGCAAGATCTGATGTCTTCGATCCGCTTTCGCAACTTCGTGAATGCCGGATTCGCTATCTTCTGCCGCTCCCACGCAAACTCGGGGATGCCGGATCGGTGTTAAATCTGCTCCACTCTCGCTTAGGGAGACAAGATTTTTCGTTCGATCTTGGTCCACTCATCGCTTAGGGAGACAAGATCTACAATCTTTGACCTATTCCACCGCCGGGTCGTGAGAGATAGGGTCTGGTGGCTTAAATCTGCTCCACTACATCGCTTAGGGAGACAAGATTTGCCATTCGATCTTGGTCCTCATCGCTTAGGCGACAAGATCTACAATCTTTGACCTATTCCACTTCTTTGGTTAGGGAGATAGGGCTAGTGGCTTAAATCTGCTCCACTCACGCTTAGGAGATAAGATTTGCCGTTCGATCTTGGTTCCCTCATCGCTTAGGGTGACAATATCTACAATATTTGACCTATTCCACCGCTTGGTCGTGAGATAGGGCTGGTGGCTTAAATCGCTCCACTCATCGCTTGGGAGACAAGATTTGCCGCTCGATCTTGGTCCTCATCGCTTAGGGCGACAAGATCTACAATCTTTGACCTATTCCACTCTTTGAGTCGTGAGATAGGGCTGGGCTTAAATCTGTTCCACTCTTTGCTTAGGAGACAAGATTTTCCGTTCGATCTTGGTCCTCATCGCTTAGGGCGACAAGATCTACAATCTTTGACCTATTCCACCGCCGGTCGTGAGATAGGGTCTGGTGGCTTAAATCTGCTCCACTCATCGCTTAGGAGACAAGATTTGCCGCTCGATCTTGGTTCCCTACTTTGCTTAGGGGTGACAAGATCTACAATCTTTGACCTATTCCACTGCGGTCGTGAGATAGGATCGATGTCTTCGATCCGCTCCTGCAACCTCGTGGATTGTCGATCTGCTATTTTAATCGCTCCTTGCAAACTCGGGGATACCGGACTAATGTCTTCTACCTTGATACATAACCTTTGTAGAATGGGTATATGTTTATGTCCAATATTTAGGATGCTTTGATCGAAATGCATCAGATGCTCCTATTTAGACATGTTATGAAAATGTTATGAAGATGATTCCTGTTTCAAGGATTAGGATGCAATGACCGAAATGAATCAAATGCTCCTAATGAAATTTACAAAAATGTTATGAGTATGATTCCTATCCTAGGTGTTATTACTCATTTGTTTTTCAATCATGTTCTGCTCAAATAATTTGCCCCATGGTAATTCTGAGTCCTCTCTACTTGAACCTTGGGACATGAATTGGTATCTCCCATCGCAACTTCAGGGAACAACTTTTAATTTCTTCCATCTTTCTCATACCATTCAGAGGTACAGTAACTTGTACTACTTTCAATCTACACCATTCCTCGGGTGTAATGACCAGATGTATGAATGCAGGGTATCTCGTCAATGATCCTCTTTACACTTGGATTGACCTTTTCGTCATTTCACCGATGTGGTATCACCAACGAAATTGTCTTATTCAATAAAAATCAAGAGATAATCATTCTTCAATGTTTCCAAATTTCTTAGGCTTGGTGAATTTTGAACAATAGTCATGCTTCGATTCCTCATATTATTTAGAAGCTTCTAGAGTAATATACAAAACTCCTTTTATGAAAGTGTTATTAGTCCATAAATTGTTATTTCAATATAAAGTGCTTGAAAAAGGTCACAAAAATGGACGAGAAAGAAATTAGTCAGGAGCATAGCTCTGAGAAATAATTTAATCAAAGATAACCCAAGCAATAAAAGAAAATTGATTTGGGCGTAAAGCAATCAAAGATAACGAATTTCAAAACTGGGTAAGAATGAAGCTAGATGCCCCAGATATCGCAGCCTGAGCTTCTTTGTTCCAACTTCTTGAGGACCATTTTAAGCTCAATATGTGTTTAGGGGATCCGGAGTACTTTGTCGATGCCCCAAGACGTAATATACTTCCTCATTGCTAATTCGGACGTAGCAAGACTCCTGTATGCCCCATTTTTTAGTCAAAATTTGAGCCGCCCTTTTCGGGTTTTCAACTCAAATCCTCTTTGGTCTCAAAGCGCCCTTTGCGGGTTTTCGCCTTGGCCTCAAAGCGCCCTTTGCTGGTTTTTGCCTTGGCCTCTCCTTTTTTTTGAGGCACCTTTTACGGGTTTTCACCTTGGTCTTTCCTCTTTCAGGTAAAATATCTCTTGACTAAACCTGAATTCGCTGGATTGGGTAAGTCTTCGCCATCTCAGTCAATATCAATGCTCCTCTAGAACAGGCCCTACATAAGTCCTTCCTAGTTTGGAATATGCTTTCCTCTAAAATTGTTTTGTAGAGGAAAAATCTTTTTCAACATCAGGTTTCTTCGTGGAATTTCCCAAGATGAACTTCTTTAATGTAAGCTCGCATCATCTGGCCGTGACGGATAACTTTAACCTTTTCTTCAATTTGGTTTAATTGGCAAAACGCTTTAATTCCATAAACCAATGGGTAAGATGTTGCCCTAGTGAAGGTTCTGGCCGACATTCAGTAAAACAAAGGGTAACAGTAGCTTCTTATGCCAATCCTTACAAGTCTAAGTCACCTTTCATCTTTTTCTTTTTCTTTTTTTTTTTATTTTTTGCGCTTTTTGTTTTGACTATGATATATCTTGCTCGATCTTTGGACAAACTGTGAACTTTGACTTTGTATGCAGCTTATGCGTTATTAAATGTGATCCTTTATGGCATCTTTGCTGACATTTGATTCCTTTTTTTTTGAATTTGATGACTTTCGACTTTGTAACATTGGCATATGAGGTTACTTCCACCCTCTTAGTGAAGTAAACGACGACTACGACAATGAATCGATATTGGCTAAAAGCTTTTGACGAGATTGGCCCAATCATATCCATGCCCCACGTATGGAAAATTTGTGAAGAACTGGAGTAGGCACATGAATCTTGTCTTCTTAAATTCAACATTTGCGGTATGACTGATGCAATCCCCTTCCATGGTAGATCAACAGTGCCCCATCCTCTTGTTTAGCCCCCGTCTTATTAATCCAGGCATGTCCTGATATGATCGTGCGAAAACATCTTTAAATTTTCGAAGATGACTCAATAATGTCTCGCCTTATTTCTGTGATGAGCTAGGTTACAATCTTCCTTCCTTTCCTATGCTCGCAATATCCGTTGACCCTTTGTTGAGTAAGGTCTGTTTTTCATCTTATTAAACCATTCTTAACAAGTCAGAAGATATGTCACAATCTCTGTCATCTTCAAAGTCCTGAGATCCCCTAGACCCATATCTCATTCAAAAAGGGAGTCAGTAACAACGTCGCTCATATCGTTGATATCTGGGTACCTAGGTTCAAAGGCAAGAAATCCAAAGAATAAATGATTCTAAAGATGATTATTGGTATGGTCATGAAAGAATATTCTAAAAACAAAAGAATGTACAGTATGAAATGTAAAGAATAAAAGAATATGTATAAAAAAATGCATTTTATTTTAAATAAATTTTCGGACACAAGCCTATTTCACAAAAGGGTTCTTATTGCCTCTAGGCTTAAAGCAACAAGCATGTTTTGCACATTACTATAGATCAGCTCTAAAAATGCAAGGATCTCTTCAACAATCCCATTATTCAAAACACTCCCAAGTACATAATGATTTGGAAACATTGTTCCCCAATTCCCTCTTCGCTTTCGATTCTTTCAAGGGTTTGGAATTCTTGCATTTGTTCCCGCATTTCTTGTTGAATCTTGGTTAATTGCCCCTGCATCTGTATTTGCATTTGTTCTATTCTCTCCAACCTTTGTTCCATGTTTTCCAGGTTAACTGAGATAATTTTACCTAATTAAAGTCTAATGCAAATGATGTAATGTAATGCAAATGCATGAATGCAAAAGAGAGAGAGGCGTTGATTCTGAATTCAGTTACATTAGAAAAACTTTTCTAAAAAGCAAATTTCTTTACATAAAACGGATCGCATACACGACCTTATCCTCATAGTCTAAGTGAAAACATGAATCCCTTCTTCGCAAAAGTCAAGTCTTGCAAACTTCTAATAGATGCCTCATCTAGCTCCTTTTTGCTTGATCTGGGACGCGACTCACTGCTCCATAATACTCGTTAGCTTCTTCAAGAAAGTCGAGACGTGGTGCTTCTCGATTTGTCTTTGTCAGCTTGAATCCTTGGGTAATAAAGTCTTGTATTCCTTCGCCGGCTATCAGTCTTCTCTTGTTGTGTTCACTTAGACTATATTCGGACGAGACCGTATTTGAAACACCCCAAACCCGGCCCATTCACTACGACCGAATTTGAAATGCCACTGCGAAAAACGTTTGAAACAAATTTGAACTCAAGGATAAAACATGAAAATTTTGTTAAGTTTAGAAAATTTTGTTAAGTTTAGAAAATTTTGTTAAGTTTAGAAAAGAGAGAATTAAAGGAACAACTTTCGGCCAAGGAAAATAAAATGAAGAAAAGAATAGCTAAAGGATGGTCACCCCTATTTATACTACTCAAATTCGACACTCCTACCTCCTCTCAAATTCCACTTCCTTCTCCTATAATAACTCTTGAACACATATTCAAAATAAATAAAAAAAAATAAAAACTCTATCTCCTTTTTATCTCTTATCACCACATTTAAACTAAATAAAATAACACCTCTATTATCTAAAATAATACACCCATTATCTCTACCTATTCAAAATAAACAAAAATAAAACCAACAATTATCCTTACTCCAGCCGAATTTTAAAAGGATAAGTAAGCTAAATCCTCTTTCAATTAAAAGTCCAATTACCGTCCATTGCTTCCTTCTCTCCTGGCGCCAAAAGCCAAAATTAAAACACCCAACTGCTACTCCCACTCCTCGAACTCAATACCTGCTAGAGCTTCACTGCAGGTAACGCCCCAGGCCACTGTGCCAAGGCGCCTCTTTGTGATATAATTCACCCTGAATTTCTTTTAACACCTCTTTCCCAAGCTCCCTTGTCTCAACGCCAAAAACCAAAATAAAAACACGCTCGCTGCTGCCGTGATTCGAACCAAGGCCCTTGTTGCCGCAAGCCGCATATAGCGCTCCAAGCCACTCTGCCGTGGCGGTTTTTATGACATAAACCCGCTAGAAATTCTTTTAAGACCTCCCAAGCTAAGCTCCTACTTGACGCATAAAAATAAAATCCCATTCGCTTCCTCTGCAACTCGAACCTGGCCCTCATTGCCGCAAGCCTCCAAGGCCCCTAAAGTAGCGTCCCAAGCCACTTTACTAAGCCCAAGTTCATGTCCAAAAACGCCTATATTTTTCCCTTAAGGCCTCCCTGGCCTTGCTCCCCCTTACTAACTAAAAATCCAAAATTTTTCCAATGAACTTTCCTACATCCTAGGGTTCTCAAAACCCTTAAAACATATCCAAGCATACCCCAAAGCCTACTAACACCGAATTATGCATCCAACGCATAACCCCTAATCTAGGATGTTACAGCTTCTACCCTCCTAAAAAAATAATTTCGTCCTCGAAATTACTTACTAACGAATAATCGTACATATTAACTTACCGCACTACGCTTACACTCGCGCACTCGATCTTAATAAAACCATCATACTTCCTAGGCACAATTTCTAAGTTCACATCCAAGGTTCCATACACTTCATTAGCAACATAAGAACAAATGACCCTATAACGAGCAAAGCAATGAAGGATGATCCGTAAATAAGAAACTTACCCGTTGTCACCTCTGCACATCTTCCTCCTCACGACGGTAGATCGCATAAACCCGGCCTTTGGCGCCTTGCATCTGAACCTTCAAAGCACCTCGCTTGGTGCTCCACGACCTCGGCGAACCATTTCCTCCATGGTTCGGACCACGATCCCTTGTCGCTGTCGACCACCTCTCGCACTGCTCCTCATAATCTTGGCTCATTGCTTGTTCGAGCCCTATTCGAGATCCTGAGGACAATCTTTAATCAGATGAGACTTAGACTTACACCTAAAACATTCTCGATTTCGGTTCCAACACTCGCCGACATGATACCTTCCACACTGAGCACACGGATGGTCCGGATTTACAGTAGCTGGCTTAGTAACACGAATAGAATTCTCAACCCTCGGTCTTTTCTGAAAGCTCTCAAATGATTCTGACGGTCCAACACTCCTCTTATCCCGATTCCTATCCTTATCTCTGTTCTGTCTTACAGAGTCCTTAATCCCTTCGGCTACCTTAGCCTTCTCTACTAACACAGCAAACTCCCGCTCCCGATGTGGAGCTATCGGCAAATCTTAGGTCGTCCCTTAATCCGTCCTCAAACTCGACACATCGTTCATGCTCCGTCGCAACTACTCCTCGAGCATATCGGCAAACTTTAGGAATTCACCTCGTATTCCGCCACGGACTTGTTCCTTGAACCAGACCCTGTAAATGCCTTCCTCTGCGCATCAATGTAATGAGTTCCAACATACTTCTTCCGGTATGCCGCCTTAACATACTCCTGTGTGAGATTCTCACCTTAGCACTATCCCCGAATCGTGAGCCACCACCGATACGCCTCGCCGCGGCAAGCGCGCCACCATTCCTTTCACTTTCTCCTCGGAGTTAAATCGAGCTCATCCATAATTCGCTCGGTCGCTTCCAACCAATACTCACCGTATCTTGGGTGCCACACCGATATACACCACGAAATACCTCAACTCCATTGGCTCGAGTCGCTCAGTGCATGACTTCCTAGCTCTCATATTCCCACCGCTCCGACCACCATCTCAAGAACCCGCGAAGACCGCCTGCGATACAGCATCATCCCCCGTCTGATCTTGCTGCTCATTACCAAATGCTGATGGTGGAGGTGGTACCTCATTCTCAGACCCTTGACCCGATCTAACGGGTTTCGATACGGACATTCTGCCTCGACCACGTCTACGACGACCACGTCCTCTAGAACTCATTTCTAGCGCCTCGATTTAGTCTAATTAAGAAGTTTTATGCATCAGAATTTTGTTCCACTTGTTAACCGCGAACAATTTTATGAAATAAAGTATTTAGAAGTAGTTCTTTAGATCAAACAAGGGTTCAGTTCAAGTTCACCACTCTAATTCAGAGAGTCACACTCACATTCATAGACAGAGACACATTCATTCATCAACAAGAACACATTCATTCAAAGGTATCTACCACACACATTCACTATCCTGGACATTTACGCCTGTTCCTATCCCGGGGTATTTTCGTCATTTGTCCTACTGGTATTTTGGTAATAAATCGGGTCACTTCAATTTTTTTACAAATCAAAGGTATTTCAGAATTTACAAAACCTCGGGGTTATCTTGAAAATTTGTTTTCCAAATCGGAGGTGTTGCAAAAATTTGAGAGATCGGGGTTATTTCGGTAATTTTGGAAGTTAGGGGCATTTTCATAAATTCTCCAAGTCGGGATATCTTGATATTTGTAAAATGCAAGTTTTTGGTATTTTTGTAAAGTAGAAATATTTTAGCAAAAGTCGAGGGTATTTTAGTAATTTACAATACAGAGGGCATTTTTGTAATTTTGTAAATCGGAGATATTTTGGAAAAATTTTCACAATAGTCCTTTACTACAATTAAAAGGGTAATTTAGGGATTTTAAAACTAGGAATTTTATAAAATCGCATGGCTAGTCCCTTTCGGGTTTTAATTAGCGGGTTTAGCAGTGAATAAGTCCTCTTGGTTAAGGTGAACCGTAGCTACGCACTGTAGGATTCGAGTAAAGAGGAGGTGAGTCGCTAGGATCGCTTAAATACCAAGCTCTTCATGAATACCAATCCTAGACATGCGCATACAATGGTTGCCACACCTTAACTCTCGACTTACTTCACAGGTTTGTTTAATAATCCTTAAGTCTTATGCATGTGTTTGAGTAGACTAGTCCTTGGGTTCAATGACCCTAATATTCTAATCTACGAGCCCAAATAAGCCCATAACAGTTCACATAAACAAGTCACTTCAACAATTAGAAGTACTTACCGTGGACTTCGGGTAGGAGATACAGTGCCATGCCGAATAGCTGAAATAGTTCATAAATTCTTATATTTTTGGAAAGCCCATTTTGAAAAACGTTTTTGGGCCCAAATCCTCAAAGTGAGTTTTGAACTGGCTCGATACCAAACTAAAACACCCCAAACCCGCCCATTCATCTGCGACCGAATTTGAAATGCCATCTGCGAAAACGTTTGAAACAAATTTGAACTCAAGGATAAAACATGAAAATTTTGTTAAGTTTAGAAAAACAAATGTTCATTAAAATTCTTAAGTGAGATGTGGTGTTTATAAAAATATCCTGATTAAAACTTTAGTATATATAGATTTAAATAAAATCGTTTGCAAATAATTCCTCAATTGTCAATCCATAATAAAACATAATAATAAACTTAATGAAAAATACTTAAACAAACTTTAAATACTTTTAGGGCCTTATTACAATAATTGAATAATCAAAGTCTTGGGAAATATGAATGCCTAATTAATTAAAAATATCTTTCTGCATGAAAATGCATCACATGGCCACCTTTGTATCCGCTCCAACCCGGTCCAAGCTTTACGCATCACCTGAAAGGTTTAATAAAATATTGGGTGAGTCAAACCGACTCATTCGGTGCATAGTCATTTCACATGTCTCCACATATGGGCTTGGCCCACATCCACACATCCATACACATAAATATGCAATTATGAAGCCCATCCCAACCTAGGGTCCATCCATTTCACCTACCTTAGCGGACCCCTGCTCAAGGCCGTGGCTAATCCACCACCGATCACATAGTGATCCACATATCTTACCTTGGCGGACTTGTCGCTCAAGGCCGTGGTCGAGCCACCGATCACCTAAGTGATCCCACATATCATCAGTCCACGGTGATGCACACACTATCAACCGCCAAGGTGGGCACCTAGCCAACACCTCCTTGATGAAGCACATAGCTAACATCAAGCGCTAATGTAGCACAAGGCTAACATTAGACCACGTACATAAATATGTACACCCCTTTCCTTCTTTGATCATATCCCAAGTCCCATGCATATATGTGTATCATGTCGATTAACATTTAGAGTAAATATTCATCACATGCTCACCACAAATATCACATATATATCATAGGCAAAATAGAGCACTCGACTGATTAATCGATTACCCACTACGGGTATCCACCATCTTAGCCATTATTTGGCTTTCATTCACAACATATCACATATACATACTAACATAGTTAAATCAATCAAAAGACAAAGGTCGATAACTACGCACCGATTTATCTAGCGAGATCCCGATCTATTGAATCTAACACAATCTAGAATCCCAAACTTTCCCTTATGCCTGTCGATTAGCCCCTAATCCATCATGGATAGAATCGGTTAGCCACTTAAATACAAAAAATGGCCTAAGGCCGAATGCTAACCATCACTTACCTTGCTAACTATTCCCGAATCACCACTAGTTATGAAGCTGTCGAAATCCCTTGAAGAATTGAAACCACGAGAGGTTCCCTCAATGCACCTTGACGTTAGCTACAACAAAGAAATACCATCTTGTGACCCTATGACATTCGGCCAACCATTACACGTTACTTGAAGAGGCTAGAAGAAAGACTCACACTAACACTTTCGGTTCTTAAGTCTTGCGACAAGAAGAGAGAATGAGGCCACTATGGGATTCGACTATGGCTTCTAAATGGCAAGGGGTTATTCGGCTATCCAAGAAAATATGTAGAATTAAAGTTGAAGAAAAGAGAAAGAATAGGGAGAAGAAGTGAGAAGCAATTCGGCTCAAAGAGAGAATTAAAGGAACAACTTTCGGCCAAGGAAAATAAAATGAAGAAAAGAATAGCTAAAGGATAGTCACCCCTATTTATACTACTCAAATTCGGCACTCCTACCTCCTCTGAAATTCCACTTCCTTCTCCTATAATAACTCTTGAACACATATTCAAAATAAATAAATAAAAAATAAAAACTCTATCTCCTTTTTATCTCTTATCACCACATTTAAACTAAATAAAATAACACTTCTATTATCTAAAATAATACACCCATTATCTCTACCTATTCAAAATAAACAAAAATAAAACCAACAATTATCCTTACTCCAGCCGAATTTTAAAAGGATAAGTAAGCTAAATCCTCTTTCAATTAAAAGTCCAATTGCCGTCCATTGCTTCCTTCTCTCCTGGCGCCAAAAGCCAAAATTAAAACACCCAACTGCTACTCCCACTCCTCGAACTCAATACCTACTGGAGCTTCACTGGAGGTAACGCCCCAGGCCACTGTGCCAAGGCGCCTCTTTGTGATATAATTCACCCTGAATTTCTTTTAACACCTCTTTCCCAAGCTCCCTTGTCTCAACGCCAAAAACCAAAATAAAAACACGCTCGCTGCCGCCGTGATTCGAACCAAGGCCCTTGTTGCCGCAAGCCGCATATAGCGCTCCAAGCCACTCTGCCGTGGCGGTTTTTATGACATAAACCCGCTAGAAATTCTTTTAAGACCTCCCAAGCTAAGCTCCTACTTGACGCATAAAAATAAAATCCCATTCGCTTCCTCTGCAACTCGAACCTGGCCCTCATTGCCGCAAGCCTCCAAGGCCCCTAAAGTAGCGTCCCAAGCCACTTTACTAAGCCCAAGTTCATGTCCAAAAACGCCTATATTTTTCCCTTAAGGTCTCCCTGCCTTGCTCCCCTTACTAACTAAAAATCCAAAATTTTTCCAATGAACTTTCCTACATCCTAGGGTTCTCAAAACCCTTAAAACATATCCAAGCATACCCCAAAGCCTACTAACACCTGAATTATGCATCCAACGCATAACCCCTAATTTAGGATGTTACAGTTCTACCCTCCTAAAAAAAATAATTTCGTCCTCGAAATTACTTACTAACGAATAATCGTACATCTTAACTTACCGCACTACGCTTACGCTACGCACTCTGATCTTAATAAAACCATCATACTTCCTAGGCACAATTTCTAAGTTCACATCCAAGGTTCCATACACTTCATTAGCAACATAAGAACAAACTGACCCTATAACGAGCAAAGCAATGAAGGATGATCCAGAAATAAGAAACTTACCCGTTGTCACCTCTGGCACATCTTCCTCCTCACGACGGCCGACCGCATAAACCAGCATACCCCAAAGCCTACTAACACCTGAATTATGCATCCAACGCATAACCCCTAATCTAGGATGTTACAGTATTATAATCCACTTTATCAAAAAACCCGTTTTCTTATGACAAACTTTTCTATTTAGCAATCGAATTTGAAATCAACACTTCTTTTCTATGATATGAATGCAATCAAAATACAAGAAAACACGTTAGTAAAGAAGAAATAAACAACATAGAACACCTATTTGGGTGACTACTAAGGTTTAGCATAGTTCTACCTAGGGTGGGTTCCTATGTTCTCCACGTGTGGTTTAGCTTTAAAGTTGAGGTACTCAAACCAGCAGATTCCTCGATCCTCACCCATTATAGGCTCATATGGACCGAGTTCGGTTCAGGGAAATACATTTCCCTATGGTCGCACGGAGGTGAAAACCTCACGAAGACATAGGTGCGGATGTATCTGGCGATTCACTATCACCGCACGGAGGTGAAAACCTCACAAAGGAGTAGCTTCTCACTCCCACTTAAGGGTGTGACCACGACGGTCATGCGATTGCAATGCAGAGCAATATATTTAAAACAACATGCAATAAAAGGATCATATTTTTAAAATCAGAATTTTAAGTTCAAACAAAAGGACATGAAATTATCAATTTTACGGCCTGACTCTCTTGGTCCCCAGTGGAGTCGCCAAGCTGTCGAAACCATTTTAAAAATCGGGTTTTGAAAACGGGGATCGACTTTAAAAACAAAATGGGAGTCGCCACCAATCCCTTTTTACTTAGGTGTGATTGGATCACCTTGTAAAACGTTTTATTTTAAAACATTTAATTTTGGTCTACGAAAAACAAGAAAGCGGGTTCGAGTCGGTTACGTTTATGAGGAAGGGTTAGCACCCTCATGCGCCAAAAATTGGTACCTAATTGATAAAATCATGTCCAAATGTTTGAAATTTAAAAGTATTCAAAAATATGATTTCTTAAAAAACTTTGAGCCATTTAAGTTTAAACTTGAGATTTTTTTGTTCCGAGGGAATATAAACATCACATCCAGTATGTTAGGACACGATATTTAAGAACCTTCGTAATCAAAATCATCTCATGATTTACAAAACTTGTAAAAGGGTACTTTAGTTATTTAGCCAAACAGAAAATCGCAACCCAGTACGTTAGGGCACTATTTCCCGAATTTATAAATACCAAAACATTGCCTTATTTTAAAAACTTTAGATAAAGTATAGTAGTTTTTGCAAAATGCATTCTTATTTTAAAATGATGATCCTACGAAAATATCATATTAATACAAATAATAAAAATATAAAATATCCATTAAAAAAATAACCACATTAAGACAATCATAAACAAATGGTAAAATACATATAAACACAAAATAATAATAATAATAAATATCAAAATAACAAAACTTAATAAACATGAAAATTTCACATGCGATATTAAACCTTTCATGCAGATATATATAACAAATAATATATATAAAAATGTATATAGATAGGTTGAAAAAGAAAAGAAAAATATATTTTAAAATAAATAAATAATTTATAAAAATATATTTATAATATTCTAATACATATAAAATTACATTTAAAAATAAATAGTATATTATACAATATAAATGATTTTAGATAAAATAATTTTTTTAAAATAATATAAGATATAATATTATATAATATACAAAATATTAAAAAATATAGAATATAATAACTAATATATTAAAATAATATGTAATAAAAATAATAAAATAATAATAATATAATAATATGCTAATTTATATAATATAAGTAATAAAAAAGGAATATTAATGTTAAAAGTAATGATAATAATAATATTGATAATAACAAAATAAAAATATTAGTAATAATAAAATAATAATAAAAATAATACTATGATGATAAAGAAAATTAACAATAATGATAATAAAATTACTAATAAAATAATGAAAATTATAAAGGAAATGAAAAAAGGACGAAATTGAATTTAAAAACAAGAATCTGGGGCAAAATCGAAAATAAATAAAAGGGAAAGGATCAGATTATGTAACGCCATAACGTAGAGGACCAAAACAGAAAATAACCCGCTCTCTGCGAAGCGGTGCCGTTTGAATGCGAACATCAAATTGAAACATAGGAAAAATTATTGGGCAAAATTAGGAATAAAATAAATTTAATTATAAAAAGAGTAGAAAAGCGGAGGGGCTAAATGTGCAATTAACCCCTCCATAAAAAACATCACGGATCCACGATGAAAAGGGTCGGGTCTTGGGTCGGCTTCATGGAACGACGTCGTTTTAACCTTGGGGATGGGCTCCAAAAACGCGGCGTCGTTTAATAGGTATTTAAATACCGTTTTTTGCCTTAAAAATTTCATTTCAAACATTCCTAAAAAAAAATAAAACAAAAGCCTTGAAGGCTCTCTTCCACATGGCCGAGGTCGGGACTGTCGAGGATTCCGCGATGAACCGCCATCTGCGCCGCCGTGAATGACTACGGAGGTCGGAAACCTCGCTTTTACCGACCTTTTCGAAAGGTAAATGCTTTCTTTTCCTTTTCTTTTTAACAGTACTTATATAAAAAAGATCGAAAGAGAAGAAATAAACAAAATAAAATAAAAAAGAGAGTAACCTTTACTGTTAAATATATCTTTTTTGAATTCTTTTTCTTTGTATTTCCTTTCTTTTTGTACTCTCTGTGAATCTGCCCCTCCCTTTTCTATCCTTTTTTTTTGTAACAGTATTCGTATCCCCCTTTTACAAATTTTTCATTGGGGTTTTTATAACCCGATAGATGAAAAAAAATAAAAGAAGAAACAAAGATTTCTTTCCATATTTTGCTGTCGTCCTTTCCTTGTTTGTGCAGGTGAAGTCTCGGCGAGGATCTCGGCGATGGTGAGGCTGTGATGGCGGCGCGATTCGCGAGGAGTCCATTGCGGCGGGACGTTTGGGATACTGCTGAGTCCATCCCCAAGGTCCCAATACCCCATTACACCCAAGCCCAAACGGACGACCCAAACCAATAGGGCCCAAACATTAAACCAATCTCGTGCAAGCCTAGGGTTCTCCGAAACCCTAGGCGCCGCCAAGAAATATCCCAAACGCCCCGCCGCAATGGACTCCTTGCGAATCGCGCCGCCATCACACCTCACCATCGCCGAGATCCTCACCGAGACTTCACTGCACAAACAAGGAAAGGGCGACAAAGAAAATATGGAAAGAAATCTTTGTTTCTTCTTTTATTTTTTTTCATCTATCGGGTTATAAAAACCCCAATGAACAATTTGTAAAGGGGGATACGAATCATCAAGTACAAAAAAAGGGAGAAAAAAGGAGAGGGCGATTCACAGAGAGTACAAAAAGAAAGGAAATACAAAGAAAAAGATTCAAAAAGATATATTTAATAAGAAAGGTTACTCTCTTTTTTATTTTATTTTGTTTATTTCTTCTCTTTCGATCTTTTTTTATATAAATCACATTAAAAGAAAAGGAAAAGAAAGCATTTACCTTTCGAAAAGGCCGGCGAGGTTTCCAACCTCCGGTAGTCATTCACGGCGGCGCGTATGGCGGTTCATCGCCGAAATCCTCGACCAGGTCCTGACCTCCGGCCATGTGGAAGAGAGCCTTCAAGGCTTCTGTTTTATTTATTTTTAGGAATGTTTCAAATGAAATTTTTAAGGCAAAAAAACGGTATTTAAATACCTATTAAACGACGCCGTTTTTGGAGCCCATCCCCAAGGTTAAAACGACGTCGTTCCATGAAGCCGACCCAAGACCCAACCCTTTTCATCAGGATCCACGTGTTTTTTTATGGAGGGGCTAATTGCACATTTAGCCCCTCCGCTTTTCTACTGTTTTATAATTAAATTTATTTTATTCCTCATTTTGCCCAATAATTTTTCCTATGTTTCAATTTGGTCTGCATTCAAACGGCACCGTTTCAGAGAGCGGGTTATTTTCTGTTTTGGTCCCTCTATGTTGCGCGCGCGTTACAATCCGATCCTTTCCCTTTTATTTATTTTCGATTTTGCCCCAGATTCTTGTTTTTAAATTCAATTTCGTCCTTTTTTCATTTCCTTTATAATTTTCATTATTTTATTAGTAATTTTATTATCATTATTGTTAATTTTATTTTATCATCATATTATTATTTTTATTATTATTATTTTATTATTACTAATATTTTTATTTTGTTATTATCAATATTATTATTATCATTACTTTTAACATTAATATTCCTTTTTTTATTACTTATATTATATAAATTAGCATATTATTATATTATTATTTGATTATTTTTATTACATATTATTTTAATATATTAGTTATTATATTCTATATTTTTTTTAATATTTTGTATATTATATAATATTATATCTTATATTATTTTAAAAAAATTATTTTATCTAAAATCATTTATATTGTATAATATACTATTTATTTTTAAATGTAATTTTATATGTATTAGAATATTATAAATATATTTTTATAAATTATTTATTTATTTTAAAATATATTTTTCTTTTCTTTTTCAACCTACCTGTATACATTTTTATATATATTATTTGTTATATATATCTGCATGAAAGGTTTAATATCGCATGTGAAATTTTCATGTTTATTAAGTTTTGTTATTTTGATATTTATTATTATTATTATTTTGTGTTTATATGTATTTTACCATTTGTTTATGATTGCCTTAATGTGGTTATTTTTTTAATGGATATTTTATATTTTTATTGTTTGTATTAATATGATATTTTCGTAGGATCATCATTTTAAAATAAGAATGCATTTTGCAAAAACTACTATACTTTATCTAAAGTTTTTAAAATAAGGCAATGTTTTGGTATTTATAAATTCGGAAATAGTGCCCTAACGTCTTCAAGTTGCGATTTTCTTTGGCTAAATAACTAAAGTACCCTTTTACAAGTTTTGTAAATCATGAGATGATTTTGATTACGAAGGTTCTTAAATATCGTGTCCTAACGTACTGGATGTGATGTTTATATTCCCTCGGAACAAAAAAATCTCAAGTTTAAACTTAAATGGCTCAAATTTTTTTAAGAAATCATATTTTTGAATACTTTTAAATTTCAAACATTTGGACATGATTTTATCAATTAGGTACCAATTTTTGGGCGTTACGAGGGTGCTAACCCTTCCTCGTACGTAACCGACTCCCGAACCCGTTTTCTTGTTTTTCGTAGACCAAAATTAAATGTTTTAAAATAAAACGTTTTACAAGGTGATCCAATCACACCTAAGTAAAAAGGGATTGGTGGCGACTCCCATTTTGTTTTTTAAAGTCGATCCCCGTTTTCAAAACCCGATTTTTAAAATGGTTTCGACAGCTTGGCGACTCCACTGGGGACCAAGAGAGTCACGCCGTAAAATTGATAATTTCATGTCCTTTTGTTTGAATTTAAAATTCTGATTTTAAAAATATGATCCTTTTATTGCATGTTGTTTTAAATATATTGCTCTGCATTGCACTGCATGACCGTCGTGGTCACACCCTTAAGTGGGAGTGAGAAGCTACTCCTTCGTGAGGTTTTCACCTCCGTGCAGGATAGTGAATCGCTTTCGGGATACATCCGTACCTATGTCTTCGTGAGGTTTTCACCTCCGTGCAGCCATAGGGAAATGTATTCCCCTGAACCGAACTCGGTCCATATGAGCCTATAATGGGTGAGGATCGAGGAATCTGCTGGTTCGGGTACCTCAACTTTAGAGCTAAACCACACGTAGAGAACATAGGAACCCACCCTAGGTAGAACTATGCTAAACCTTAGTAGTCACCCAAATAGGTGTTCTATGTTGTTTATTTCTTCTGTACTAACGTGTTTTCTTGTATTTTGATTGCATTCGTATCATAGAAAAGAGGTGTTGATTTCAAATTCGATTGCTAAATAGAAAAGTTTGTCATAAGAAAACGGGTTTTTTGATAAAGTGGATTATAATACGGTCTCGTCCGAATATAGTCTAAGTGAACACAACAAGAGAAGACTGATAGCCGGCGAAGGAATACAAGACTTTATTACCCAAGGATTCAAGCTGACAAAGACAAATCGAGAATCACCATGTCTTGACTTCCTTGAAGAAGCTAACGAGTATTACGGAGTAGTGAGTCGCGTCCCAGATCAAGCAAAAATGAGCTAGAGGAGGTATCTATTAGAAGTTTGCAAGACTTGACTTTTGCGAAGAAGGGATTCATGTTTTCACTTGGACTGTGAGGATAAGGTCGTGTATGCGATCCGTTTTATGTAAAGAAATTTGCTTTCTAGAAAAGTTTTTCTAATGTAACTGAATTCAGAATCAACGGATCTCTCTTTGCATTCATGCATTCGCATTACATGGCATCATTTGCATTAGGCTTTTATAAAAGGACCCTAATTAGGTAAAAATATTTCAGTTAACCTGGAAAACATGGAGCAAAGGTTGGAAAGAATAGAACAAATGCAAATGCAAATGCAAGGGCAGTTGACTGAGATCCAACAAGAAATGCGGGAATTCCAAAGGAATATGATAGGCCAGCTAACTCAGTTACTAGCCAGAGGACTTGGAAAAAGAAGTGGCTTAGTGGACAATAATTAGGATGATGAGGAAGACATCGTTTATTCTCCAATAGGTATCCCGACTCAACCAGACACGCATCTGCATGGGGGACCTGTCATTGTTGGACCCCGATGTCATACTTCGGCCCTATTGAATTCTCCAATGGGTTCAGGTTTTAACCCGAGTGATGATCAAGCCAAGCCGGTGGCTCTGGTAGAAACAAAGGAAGGAGGAGAATGGACCTCAAAAGCCTTGAAGAAGAAGGAAAAGAAAATGAATAATACCGGTAGATATAACAAGAGCCATTCGGAGCCAATAGCAATGAACCAGCCAAGGACTGTAACACCCTGAATTAGGGGCTATTTGTAATTTAAATAAATTCCATGTGGGCTTCAAGAAATGAATAAATATTATTTTATTTAGCATGATTTAGGGTCTAGAAATAACCTCGATTTAGGTCGAATTTGGGTTAAAAAAAGAATTAAATTAAAGTACTTAAAAGGAGGGAGCTAGGTGGAGATAGGGTTTAAATAAAAATCGAGGGAAACATGACACAAGAATGTATTTGGTGTAGTGGCTTGGTGCGTCTAAGGGAGGGTTACAAGGGAGGAGGTTCGATCCGTGGAACCAAAGAAGGGGAATTGTTTTTTTGTGCATTAAAGGAAGGGCCCGGTAAAGAAGGCCTTAAAGAAATTTTTTGGGTAAGGTTCATGGCATGAAAGTTTAATGGGAGAAGTGGCAAAGGACGTTGGAGAGTGAGGGTCTGCAGTGAGGACTCGGGTTCGACTCATGGTAGGCGCAAGGACGTTGTTTTTTAGGCTTTTGGCGTTGAAAGGAAAAAGGGCCCGATTATAAAGGCTTTATAAATAAATGGAGAGGGATTTGACATGGAAGTCGGGTTGGAAGAGTTGGTTTGGGGCGCTTAAAAGGAGGCTATTATTTGCTGCTTTGCTTGGGGTCATTGGTTCGAACCCCTGTAAATGCACTTTGGTTTATTTTTATTTTTATTCTATTTTTATGTTTCTTGGCATGAATTGGTCCGCACGTGGGGTCTTCAATTAGGATAGGCTAGAAGCTTTGTATTTACATTCTTTGGAAGTGTGGGTGTATTATTTTAATTATTATTATTATTATTATATTTTAATTGAAGAGGTGATAAGATAAGGATTATGCAAGGGATTAATTTATTTGTTAAAGGATAGGAGAATATATAGGAAATTGATACAAGATTAAGCCGCTTTGGTGTTGAATTCAATTGGGGTATATCTTTGGTCTTTATTATTATTATTATTATTTATTTATTTTTACCTATTTTCTAATGGAAGAGGGAGAGCTATTAGTGTTTTAATAGCTATTAAAGTGTTGAGGGGATTAGGAGATTAAAAATATGATGAAGCTAGATTTACTTGTGATAATTCAAGGCTAGAAATTATCACAAAGAAAAAGGGTGGTTGCCGATTGTTGGACTCCTTGGGGTTTGTCCATATCTTATTTTGTTATTCAAACAAAGAAGCGCCAAAATTTCCAGCAAATTCTTTTCTTGTTTCTCCTTCATAGTGCTGCGAATTCTCTCCCAACTCTTAGCAAAATTTGCTTAGAAATTTCTAGCTTTCTTTGTTTTTTTTAGCCGAATACCCTTTCTCCTCTCCTCAAAATTCCAGCCCTTCCAATTGTGCTTAGGCCGAATCTCCCTTGAGGAAAAAGGGTGCTGTTGATTTTCAATAAGTGTGGTAAGGGTAATCCTCTCCTTAGAAATTTAAGTTATGGCCTATGATTCTTGCTAATACGATTAGATCGTTGTAGGAAAGCTTGCGGGTTTATTTTTCCAAGGGTAAGTTGGTAAGCACATTCGGCCAAAGGCCTTTGATAAAAGCTTATTGTTTAAATGCCAAACTAATGTATGTGCCATGGATTTAGGGGTCTAGTTAAGGCTTCGGGATTTGTTTGGAAATCAAATCCGTTCAAGGGTCAAGATCTAGCATCGTAGATCGGCTTTTCGGGATCTAGGAATTACGATAGTAACAGGTGTGTAAGATCTCTTTACACACTTTATTAATGTACATGACAAAATTGCTTGTTATCTTTTGTTTATGAATAGCTTGTGGCTTAATCATGGATATCGGGTAAGTCCCCTAACTTGTAATTTTTGATATATGTTTGCATGCCATCACATGATGTTTAATACTATGACATGATTTATGAAATTTGATGTATAAGCATGTGATGGTGGGATTGATGAGATGAGGGGGATGAACTATGGACTGTCGTCAGTGGTTTTGACCACAAGATGGGTTGGCCCCATCAGATTATTTGTGACCTATGGTCATCAGTGGTTTTGACCACAACGATTGATAAATTACGACTAAGTCCCAGTGGTTTGGTACCACCAGTGGTTTTGACCACATTTGCTCTATTGTGACCTTTGGTCATCAGTGGTTTTGACCACACGATGGGTTGGCCCCATCATTTAAATTGTGACTTTAAGTCATCAAAGTGGTTTTGACCACACGGGGTAGAAAAGGAGTATGGATGGCTAGTTGGGTTGCATGAGCATGTTTATTAATGAATTGTGTATGAGATATATTTTCCGGGTGGGGATTTACACACTGGGTCTTGGTGACTCACCCTTCCCTTAACATTTTGCGATGGGTAGATCGCGGAGATGGAGCCGGATGGACTCGAGGTGGCCATGCAGTGGACATTTTAATAAATGAACTTGGATTTTATTTTATCTTATTTTATGTTGGTTTATTTTAATTAAGTTGTAATAAGGCCTCCTAGAATTATTTTATTATTGTTACATGCTTTGAATATTTGTTTAAACTATTTAATTATGTTAAAAATGAATTCACATGTTTTCCCAATCAAACGTAAAATGTTTTAAAAATGCCATCGGGCACATTTGCAATCTATAAACAACCCGACTTAATAAATATTTCTAAGCAACACTAAGTATGGTTTTTAACAAGTGACTTGAAAACACAAGGTTTTCGACAAAACTTAAATCGGTTTTAAAATGGTTCTCAAATTGTTTTCTCTGTAGCAAACCAAATTCGGTCGTAGCGTTTGGGCCGGGTTTGGGGTGTTACAAGGACGGTAACTACCAATGATCAGGTTTCTCCAAGGCAAAATTCTGAAAAGCTCTAGTTTATGCCAATCCCGATGACGTATAAGGAGCTATATCAAAGTTTATTTGACGCGCATATTGTGTCTCCATTTTATCTAAAGCCATTACAGCCCCCATATCCTAGATGGTATGACCCGAACGCTCAATGTGATTACCATGCGGGAATAACGGGACATTCGATTAAAAACTATACTGCGTTTAAAAAGTTGGTCGAAAGGTTTATTAAAATGGGAGTTGTGAAGTTCGACGATCCATCAAAACATGATCACTTTAATGAGGTAGTGAATACGGTAATTGAAGGGGGAGACAAGAAAGTTGTTACTGCTTGAAGAAATCAAAGAGGGAATCATAGAACAATGTTTCCAAATCCTTGTGCACTTGGAAGTGTTTTGAATAATGGGACTGTGGAAGAGATCCCTGTATTTTTAGGGCTAATCTAGAGTAATGTTCAAAACATGCTTGTTGTCTTGAGCCTAGATGCAACAAGAACTCTTTTGTGAAATAGGCTTATGTTCAAAATTTTATTTCAATAAAATGCATCCTTTTAAGTAAAGATTTTTTTCATTCTTTACATTTCATATTGTACATTCTTTCATGTCTTAGAATATTCTTTCATTCTTTATTCATGACCATACCAATAATTATCCTTAGAATCATTTATTCTTTGGATTTGTTCATTTCATACCTAGGTACCCGGATATCAACGACATGAGCGACGTTGTTACTGACTCCCTTTTTGAATGAGATATGAGTTTAGGGGATCTCAGGACTTTGAAGATTACAGAGATTGTGACATATCTTCTGACTTGTTAAAAATGGTTTAACAAGATGAAAAACATACCTTACTCTACAAAGAGTCATTAGATATTGCGAGCCTAGGAAAGGGGTAAAGATCGAAGCCCAGCTTGCCATAGAAATAATGCTAGACATCAAAAATGTTTTCACATAATCATATCAGGACATGCTTGGGATACTAAGATGCGGGCTAAACATGAAGATCGGGCACTGCCAATCTACATAGAAAAGGATGGTAGCAGCTATGCCGAATTTAAGTAGACAAGATTCATATGCCTACTCCAGTTCTTCACAAATTTTCTATATGTGGGGCATGGATGTGATGGGGCCAATCTCGTCAAAAGCCTTTAGCCAATATCGACCCATCAACATAGTCATCGTTTACTTCACTAAGAGGGTGGAAGTAGCTTCATATGTCAATGTTACAAAGTCGAAGTCATCAAATTCAAAAAAAAAAAAATCAGATGCTAGCAGAATGCCATAAAGGATCGCGTTTAAATAACTGTATAAATTCAAGGTTTACAGTTTGTCCAAAGATCAGGCAGCATATTACAGTATAACAAAAGTTGTCAAAAAAAAAGGGAGGTGGCTAAGACTTGTAAAGATTCGCATAAGAAGCTACCATTTACCCTTTGTCTTATTGAGCGTCGGCCAGAACTTCGTTGGGGCAACATATTACCCATGGGTTTATGGAATTGAAGTATTATGCCAATTGAACCTAGTTGAAGAAAAGGTTAAAGTTATCCATCATGATCAGATGATGCAAGCTTATGACAAAGAAGTTCATTTCAGGGAATTCCATGAAAAAACCTGATGTTGAAATAGATTTTTCTTCTACAAAACGATTTTAGAGGAAAGCATATGCCACACTGGGAAGGTTTTATGTAGTGCCTGTTCTAGAGGAGCATTGATATTGACCGAAACAAATGGCGAAGACTTGCCTAATCCGGCGAATTCAGGTTCAAACAAGAAGTATTTCACCTGAAAGGGGAAGGTCCAAGGTGAAAACTCGTAAAGGGTACCTTGAGTAAAAAAAAAAACGAAGGAGAGGCCAAGGCGAAAACCCGCAAAGGGCGCTTTGAGACCAAAGGGGCTTTGAGTTGAAAACCCAGAAAGGACGGCTCAAATTTTGAATAAAAGTGGGGCATACAGTAGTCTTGCTATGTCTGAATTAGCAATGAGGAAGTATATTACGTCTTGGGGCATCGACAGAGTACTCCGGATCCCCTAAACACACATTGAGCTTAAAATGGTCCTCAAGAAGTTGGAACAAAGAAGCTCAGGCTGCGATATCTGGGGCACCTAGCTTCTATCCTACCCATTTTGGATTCCTTATCTTTGATTGCTTTATTCTTTTGAGATACACCCAAATCAATTTTATTTTATTTCCTGGGTTATCTTTGATTAAATTATTTTTTTTCTGAGCTATGCTCCTGAACAATTTCTTTCATGTTCATTGTTGTGATCTTTTTCAAGAATTTTATTGAAATAACGATTAATGGACTAATAACACTTTCATAAAAGGAGTTTTGCATATTACTCTGGAAGCTTCTAAATAATATAGGAATCTGAAACATGACTATTGTTCAGAACTCACCAAGCCTAAGGGTTAGGAACATTGAAAAATGATTATATCTTCAAATTCTTATTGGATAAGACAATTTCGTTGGTGACACCATATCGACAAATGACGAAAAATGTCAATCCAAGTGTAAGAGAGGATCATTGTCGGGATACCCTGCATCCATTCAGACACATACATCTGGTCATTACACCCAAGGTATGGTGTAACAGATTGAAAGTGATACAAGTTTTGTACCTCTGAGTGGTAACAGAAATATGGAAGAAACCAAATGTCATTCCCCTGAAGTTGCAGTGGGAGATACCAACTTTATGTCTCAAGGTTCAAGCGGGGATGACTTAGAAATTACATTGGGACAAGATGGTTGAGCAGAACATGATTGATGAACAAGAATGAAAACAAATGAGTGATAACACCTAGAATAGGAATCATACTCATAACATTTTTGTATCATAGCAAATTTCATTAGGAGCATTTGTTTCATTTCGGTCATTGCATCCTAATCCTTGAAATAGGAATAATTTTCATAACATTTTTACATTCATATATCATAACATGTCTAATTAGGGGCATTCGATGCATTTCGACCAAAGCATCCTAATTATTAAACATAAGCATATACCCATTCTACAGGTTATGTCCTTTAAAAGACAATGTAGTAAGGTCGAAGATAGCCAATTTGGCATTCCTGAGCTTTGCAGGAAGCAGATTGAAGATGGCAGATCTAGCATTCCCGAGTTTTGCAGGAAACAGATTGAAGATAGCAAATCTGACATTCCTGAGCTTTGTAGGAAGCAGATTGAAGATAGCAAACCTGACATTCCTAAGCTTTGCAGGGAGCAGATTGAAGATAGCAAATCTGGCATTCCTGAGCTTTGCAGGAAGCAGATTGAAGATAGTCAATCTGGCAGTCCTGAGCTTTGCAGGAAGCATATTGAAGATAGCCAATCTGGAATTCCTGAGCTTTGCGAGAAGCGATTGAAGATAGCAAATCGGCATTCCCGAGCTTTGCGAGAAGCGATTGAAGATAGCAAATCGGGCATTCCCGAGCTTTGCGGGCGGCGATTGAAGATAGCCAATCTGGCATTGCTTGAGCTTTACGTAGCGATTGAAGATAGCCAATCGACATTCCCGAGCTTTGCGAAGCAGCGATTGAAGATAGCAAATCGCATTTCGAGCTTTGCGCAGAAGCATATTGAAGATAGCAAATCGGCATTCCCGAGCTTTGCAGAAGCGATTGAAGATAGCCAATCGGCATTCCCGAGCTTTGCGAGAAGCGATTGAAGATAGCCAATCTAGCATTCCCGAGCTTTGCGAAGCAGATTGAAAATAGCGAATCCGGCATTCATGAGCTTTGCGAGCGCATTGAAGATGGCGATCGGCATTCCCGATCTTTGCGAGAAGCAGTTGAAGATAGCAAATCGGCATTCCCGAGCTTTGCGAGAAGCGATTGAAGGTAGCAAATCGGCATTCCCGAGCTTTGCGGAAGAAGATTGAAGATAGCAAATCGACATTCCCGAGCTTTGCGGAAGCGATTGAAGATAGCAAATCTGGTATTCCCGAGCTTTGCGAGAAGCGATTGAAGATAGCGGATCCGCATTCTTGAAATTGCAAGAAGCGGTCGAAGATACCAACTGCATTCCCGAGCTTTGCGAAGCGATTAAAGACATCACCGGGTGATCCACGAGTTTGCGGGATCAGTTGAAAATATCGATCCGGTCTCCCCGAGTTTGCGAAGTGGACCGATCAAAAGATAGTGGATATTGCTTTCATGAGTTGAAGCTATCAAACTTACTCAAATCAAGATGAAGTTCCAGCTGCGAAGGGAGTTGAGTCATTTGAAGAAGACGAGGATCAAGAAGTCGAGGCTCGGTTAAGACCGGCAAAATTGGTCCTTTATAGTCTTTGCTCTATTCTCGTTACGACAATGAGCAAAGAGGGCAAATGTAATGGCCCATTTTTGCCGGGCTTTGAAATAAATAAAAATAAATAAAACCAGGTGTTTATTTTAAACAAATCGATTACACCATTAAGCCCAAAACCAAAAACAATAAAAACAGACCAAAAATGAGCCCAATGCCCATGGCCCAATACCCAAAACTCAACAGCCTACCCGAATAAACCCAGACCAAAACATTAGCCCAACTAACTATCCTACCCTGACCCAGTCTCAAACGGCCCAAAATGGCCCAAACATTAAACAAAAGCGATAATGGCCTAGGGTTTCGAAACCCCAGGCGCGCCCTCGCCAGGCTTGATCGGCGCGCTTGATCGCCGCTCGTCGGCCGCGATTACAAGCGCATTGTTGCGCCGCCATCAACGCGCCAGATTCTCCGCCGCTCTTCACCTGCTCAAAAAAGGAAGCAGATCACAGCAAGCATGGCAGTATTTTGTTTCCTTGTGTAACACCCCAAACCCGGTCAATACGCCACGACCGAATTTGGCATGCTACGAAGAAAAACGTTTCGAAGAAAATTGAGATAGCGATTAAATATTAGTGAAAAATTCTTTGTAATTCTATATTTGTAGAAATCGATGTTTAATAAGTTAAAAATGGAAATTTATTTTGAAATTCCATAAATAAAACTTTTAAACTAAGTGGATAAATCATAGGTTAGAAAACATTTGTTTCATTTTAAGAAAACTCGAATTAATACTTTGAAATCGTTTGCATTTGAATGTAGAAACTTAAAATTTTGGAAATCATTTAAGTTGTAGAAAACACTTAATTTATAATTTTATTATCAACAATTTAGATTACCCGATGGTAAGATAAAATACCATAAGCGTTTTTATAGTTTAGAAAACTTTAGCTCAATTATTAAATTAATCAAGTGATATACTTAAACATGTTTAGAATAAATCCCAAAGCATATAAATAATCCAAAACCATAATTAAAGAGGCCTTATTACAAATCTATAAAATATGAAAACCCAAATTAAAATATAATAAGGTACCCAAATGGAAGTTCTTGTAAAATCAAATTTTATTGCATGGCCTCCTCGAGTTCATCCGGCTCCACATCCGCGATCTCACGAATCACCCGAAAAGATATCCCATCAAAGGGTGAGTCAATGCAGACTCAATGTGTAACAAGACACTAAAAACCCAATCGATCATAGCAATAAAACCCATTTAAATCACATATAGCCATAAGCCCATAATATAGCAAATCAGATAATCACATGTACATATAAAATGAAATGCAATCCCGAACCCAACTTAGATATCCATCCGCTACACACCACCCGTACCTACTAATCACACCGTGGGGATTACTAAATCGACCCTCCATCCGCTACACACCATCAAAGGCAGTTGCTGCAGCCAACATGCACATCGCCCTTATAATTTGTGGCATGGACACCAGATAATTATGACAGAGTCACCGGATTCATAATATCGTGACCGAAGTCACCGGATTCATAATGTCGTGACCGAAGTCACCGGATAATGTGGTAAAACCACCGGAACACTTCCCCTTTATCAAAATCACCCATATGCCCATGCATTAAACACATTATTTTGATATCATGCCATATAACCCCAAATTCATAACGGAATCATACACATTTCATATTCATGCTCATAGCATTATTAACGATGCAGATATCATGCCATGTACATTACCCCAAAATCATAACAAAATCGGATATGTCTCATATTAAAAGTTTATACAAAAATGCTAAGGAATAACGTACCTGAATTCACTGTACCATTGAATGGTATCCGAAGCCATAATCATTTATATTTCTTTATTAACAATTTTTATCAATAATGCTATTAATCTATTAGAAGTTTAGTGTAGGCTACACACCTTGTAAACACGGAGAGCAATAGAATACTTAAGATTTCCGACTCTTGCCTACAACGTCGACAGTACCTACATCTCACTATGTGAGAAATAGATTATCACTAAAAAGATATGGCCTTTGGCTGAATATTATCATCTCCTTACCTTGGATTATTCAAATCCCGAATGATTCCCCCTAAACATTGGCTACAAAGAAACCCCGAACTTTCCTTCAAGTTTTGCCCAAAGATGATAAAAAGGAATTAGAGTTTCGCTTTTAAATCGTTAGAAAAAGAAAGAGGTAAAGAAATTAGTCTAGAAGAGATTCTTACAGAAAAATAAAGACCAAAATGCAAATGGTCACTAAACTCCAAAAATTCGGCAAGATGAAATAGAAGAATAGATTCAAATGAAAAAGATGATAGGTTTTTGGTGCTTAGAAGCAATCAGTTTTAATGGTGTCAATGGAGTGAAACTTTCGGCTTTAGAAGAGAATGGAAAAGAAAAAGAAAAGGAGAAATGATCAAAGAGAATAAATGGGTTTCGATTATGGAAGAAATTGAATAAAGAAAAAGTTTTTGGTAATGGTCAAGTGAGAAAAGATGAAAGAAAAATGCCTTCAAAAGTGGTAATATTTTGGTACCAAAAAGAGAGAAAATCTTGAGAGGAAAAGAAGAAAAAGAGTACCAATTTGGTCAAATATGATAGCCAAAACAAAACAAAGTTTTCACCAAATGCAAATGACAATTTCGGCTAAAGAGAAAAGAATTTGGAGAAAAGGGAAAAGATGCACAAATTGTTAAAGTTTTGGCCAACTAACACCCCCTAATCCCATACCACATTCGGCCAACTCACAAGCCAACATAATCCCCCTTTTTCCTCCTCATTTCTTCCCTAACATCCCCTTAATCACTATCACAATTAAACCAACCCCCTTAGCCCCTTATGCCGTCTAGGTTCATGGTCAAATGACCATGGAAAAACTTCCAAAACATCACCCACTCATCAAGCCTTTTGTCCCCTAAACCTTCCATAACATCTTGATTCCTTACCTTAACTACTAACTTTCCTTTTCCCTTTGGTCTACTATCCAAAAATAAAAGAAGAGTCCATCCATACAAGATAAGGCTTGACCGACACTATAGGAAAGAGAACAAAAATTAAAATTCCATCCTATTGCTAGCTAAGGGATTCGAACCTCTTCCTTTATGCATTCACCCATGCGCCATCACCACTTTACTAATTGACTTGTCTTGTGATTAAACCTCAAATTAATTCTCTTAAGGCCAAACTTGCTTAGCTCCCCTTCTAAGACTAAAAATCTAATATTTTTCTAAGGCATTCCCCTATATTCTAAAATTCTCGAAGTCCCTAAAACTCATACAAAGAGCACACAACAAGACAATACACACATTCAAGCGAAAAATTTCATAACCCCTAAATCCTGGATATTACACCTTGTTTATTTGTTTATTTCAAAGGCTATAAAATGCCTTACAAAACTTGTAAATAGGGGGGAAACACAGACATAGCACTACAAAGAAAATGCAGGACATATATAGCGGCGTTTTTAGTGGCGTTTTTTAAAAACGCCGCAAATATTATACATTAGCGGCGTTTGAAGGAAAACGCCGCTAAAAATGACATATAGCGGCGTTTATTTCAAAAACGCCGTTAAAAATAATATATAGCGGCGTTTATCACGAAAAACGCCGCTAAAACTCGACTTTTAGCGGCGCTTGGCTAAAAACGCCGCTAAATGTCCGACCTTTAGCGGCTTCCCTAAAAAACGCCGCTAAAAAGTCGGACCTTTAGCGGCGCTTCCTAACAACGCCACTAAAAGTCGGACCTTTAGCGGCGCTTCTCTCAAAACGCCGCTAAAAGTCGGACCTTTAGCGGCGCTTGCATAAAAACGCCGCTATAGGTCCGAGAATTAGCGGCGCTAGGGAAAAACGCCGCTAAAAGTCGGACCTTTAGCGGCGCTTCCCTAACAACGCCACTAAAAGTCGGACCTTTAGCGTCCGCTAAGTCGACGACGCCGTTTTGTTAAAATGCAAAGAAGTTTAGTGGCGCTCTCGGATAAACGCCGCTAAATGTCGCGTTAGTGGCGCTAATATTAAAAACGCCGCAAAATGTATTTTGCTTTTGAGCAAAACGATGCCGCTTTTTCGTGCTCCGCTTTATCCCCATCCAAACCCCGAAATCCCTTATTGTTTTATCCCTAAATCCCTAACTCTTCTGCTTTCCCTAAAAAATTACCCAAAATCCCTAACTCCCAAAATCCGCTCAGGTGAATCCTCCGCCATAAGGAAATCGTTGACAACAAATCTTGCGCCACCGCTTTTCTTCTTTAATCTACCTAGGTATTTATTTCGTGTTTTTTTCTCGGTGCTTATGTTTTTCAATTTTGGATCAACTTTGAACGAAATTAATTTCTTTTCAATCATTGCGAGATAGCTTAGATTGTACAAGTTCTTACATTTTTAGGGCTTGACTTCCCATTTCCAGCTTTATACTTGTTGACGTTTTTTTTTGTTTGGTAATGCATGCAGACAAGCTTTTGGAATCGTGTGAGTACTCGAGAACTATAGGCTTATGATTTTATACTTCTTGTAATCTTATTTGATTTGAATAGTCCGTTGATTTAGTACCTATTTGTGGAATGAGCTACCGATATTCATTTTTAAAATGAAAATGTCCGCCTTCATTTACATTTGCTTTGCTAGCGATTGTTCAAAGTCGCTAACTGCTTTTATGAATGTTATAACATGGAATTCATGTTCCCGATTATTTACTATATGCTTGTTTCAATGCTAACAACTTCATCTCTTGACAGAGAGAAAACTTCTTTTGGAAAAAAGCGACCTCGTGTTGCCGAAATCTCGATTTTTGAGGTGCGTGCAATAATCAAAGTGAATTTTCATTTATTTGACTAAACTACATTTTCATTTATCATGTCTTGTGCTCAATTTGTGACGTATGGATTTTTATGGTGTTTTGGTAATGAATCTGCTTTGCTTGTTTAGTTAATTGGGAGGGAAATGTTGGCTTTTATTTTGTCGGTTCATAATGAACTTTATAAGAATTGCTCATTGATAAGTGTCGCTACTTCATAGAATCTTATTCAAATGCACAATGTTTATAGTTTGGGTATTGTTTCTTTCGCCTTTAGAAGGAAAAGAAGGAAAATTTGTTCAATCTATTTCTGCTTTCATTGATGTTTTTATCTCAAGGTATAGATTTTTCCCAGTTGCTAGAACTTTTATATGAATGAGTTATCTGTGTGTTGTGGCTCAAATTTTAATATAGGCCAAATAGGCACAAAACATGCATATTTGAGAATTTGAAATATGAACTCCCAAGTCCTAATGCTTTCACTTTAATTTTTAATAAAAACTTTTTTTAATTCTTAAATAAAAGAGTAAAATTTAATTGACAATTTTAATTTAGAGTTAAGTTGCAAATTAAATTATTATATAATATGCCATTATCCTTTCTAAAAATTTCAGATATCAAATTAAATCTTAAAATCAAACTCAAATATTTAAGTTTCGACATTTAATCTTCTCGTTAACAGAGAGTACAAACACTTGGAATAGCAAAGTTTCGATACTTGGCCGCATCAGAATTGTAGGGTTCGTGTAAAAGATACAACATTTTATTCAAGGTAAAGTATCTCATATGGGTGTTATTCTTATAGATGATGTTGTTGTTAGCCTTATTTTCTGTAGATTTTTTTAACGGCTTGTTCTAGACTTTTAGCGCTTCTCTCTGTGTGTTACGTGAGAGTCCCCGATTTCACATCAATTTCAAAGATCGCTGCATGCACCACTCTCTTCATGTTCACTTCTTGCTAAGTCGTTTTCTCTTGACGACAACAACATTATTTATTTCGTTTCTTTCCTTTTCGACTTCAAAGATGAGCTTCAGCTTCCTTTATGTTTGTTTCTTCTGCTTCTGCTACACATGATGCTTTGAGGTTTCTTCTTCAATGTCCTTTTGGACTCCTTGAGCTCAAGCGACAAACTACGAGACATGGTCTTCTTTCACTTGTATTGGTGTTGTTTCTTCTTTTGACTCTGTATAATATCAAATGCAGACTAGAATCATTATTTGGCTTTGCTGTTTCCTCTATGGACGCTGTTTCCTAGATGATTTAGTTACTAGCCTTTAAAACAATTGGATATATAAATATTGATGGAAGATTGAGTTCAGAAACATTGAATAAGTGGAAAAGTTAAGATGTTAGTGAGTCATACAAATTCCAAAATTTGTGAACTTAGACCGAAGAAGTAAATTACTCAGTTCTATATCGAGACCAAAAGCAATTAGTAAAATTAATAAGCAAATGGATCCATGATAAATGCATAAAGGAAATGCTTTAGAATGTTACGAGTTAGGACTCGTAATTTTTTGTTTGATTTTAGCTTTAATTTGTTTGTGTTTTTATTGGAATTTGAAAGTCATGATATTTTTGTGGTTTGAGGAAAGAAATTGGAGTTGAAACATCATTGTTGTTTCCTTTTTATTTTTTATTGTTTTATTACTCAAATTTACTTTTTTTTATACTACTACACTTGGCAGCTAAAGAGGACTGTGATCCACTCTTTTGAATTGACTATTTCTCTTTCGGTCAAAGAATGTGAGTATTAGTTTTTAGTAAATAGCATTTCAGTAATTAATCAATAGCTTTTGTTAATTCATATGTTGTTTGTATTTCGATTCTCGCTTCCCTCAAGCATCGCAATCGTCGGATTGGATTTGTTTGGTAAGATTTTCCTGTTCGTTTAATATTAATTACTTATTACCAATTTTTATATGGCTTTTTGGTTTATTACTAATTACCAATTTTTATATTAATAATGAGCGATTTTAATATTTAATATTTCCAATGTCTTCCAAAATGGTAATAATATTTTGTTATCGGTATAATAATAAACATATAATAACATTTTCCAAATTTACCTCAAACGAAAAACTAAAACCAATAAATTTTTTAAAAAAACTACAGTGTTTAACTTACTTGTTTAACTTACATAATTCATAACTTACATAACTTACTTGTATAGATTAAAAAAAACAAGATTCAAAGTATATAGGCTGGAAACCTGACGGGTTGCCTTATATCTCACTGTTAGATATAATGGATCCTCCCTAGGTGTAACAATGCCACGTATGATGAATCTTAAAGAATGCATAATTCCTTATATCTCACTGTTAGATAACAATAATGATTAAAGTATTAATAATAATAATAATAATAATAATAATAATAATAATATTGATTAAAGTAATAATAATAATAATAATAATAATAATAATAATTAAAGTAATAGTAATAATAATAATAATAATAATGATTAAAGTAATAGTAATAATAATAATAATGATTAAAGTAATAATAATAATAATAATTAAAGTAATAGTAATAATTTCTCTCGATTGATTCACACCGAGAACAAGTGATGGACGAGCCCGTATGTGTTTTCTTCTCAAGTTAAACAAGTTTTTACTCAGAAGATCCAATCGATGAGGGTTGGTACGTTGTACTTCAAACACCCCGAGAGACTTGTTCGACATTGGCAAAGGAAGTAGAGATGACATAGTCGAAAGATCGAAACTTTGCCTTTTCGAAACAAGACTTAACCGAAAATATCCCTAGTACTAGTCAACAATTTCAATGGGTTCACAGATGTGGACGAAGATATTTACTGAAATATGATGTAGTAAGATTTAATGATTTATTTTCTATATGTAATATTATAATTTTCATGTTGGTCATGTTATATAATTTAACTATTTTAAATGTCCTATTATTGTTGTTATTTGTTACTAAAATTTTGAACTCTTTTATGTGTTTTGCAGAGAAAATGCCTAGAAGACGATTACGAGGTTTAAATATTAGCAATTATACTTTGAAATTCAGCAGACGTAAATAGTGGGCGGCGGATACGCTTGTTGGATCTTCTACTCTGCCGGACATAGATGACGAGCATGGAGAATTCCAAAGTAATGTTAAGTTTATTTTACATGCATGTTGAATTTTATTATTGATTCATTTTTCAATTTTAATATAATAATATATCATTTTTCAGTGAGGGTGGTGGGGCGCAGAGCTCGGGGGCGACGTTGCTTACAGATTTATATGACTTGGAGCCTACCCAAATGTTATTATAGTAAGGAGAAACGATCATGGCCAGCCTATCGGATCTCAAGCTCGATTGTTGGCGTGCTATTTGGGCATTATAGCACGAAATTCGAATATGTTGCCCATTAACTATGAATCATGGCATCACATGCCCGATGCCAACAAAAATCGAAGCTCTCGAAAATATTAAGGTAATAGAAGGTGAATGTAATTTATAATACTTTCATTTAACATTCATTTATATTAACTTTTTAAAAAAAAAAAAATCAGGGTAGATTTGATTTAGAGGTCTCCGATGACTATATTAAGAAGACGTTGGGCAAAAATGGAGAGATAATAAAAGCACCCTAAAAAAAAATATTTTAAAAAGACATCACCCTCGATTTAAAAATCATGAAATGTCCCACGGGAATGTTGAGGTACCAATGGGAAGATCAAGTCAGATTCTGGAATTCAAAGAAAGGAGAGGTATTGCGTACTTTCAAAGTCTTAGAAATTTTTCGGTTTTATCGTATTTACTATATAATTAATTCAAATCCCATTATGTAGGACCGTGAGCGAGTTGGAACAAGCAAACAGATTGTAACAACATTTCACGCACACGGCGGAGTTCCAGTTTTGCTCGTGTGGTGAGGCCGAGGTATTATAATTTATTACTTCTTTCAAATATTAATGATTTATACTATTAACTTATATTTTTTCTCGCTATAATGTAGGAAGTTTCACAGTCAAAAAGTTGGACGGCTTCAACTTTTTGACATTACGCATAGGAAGAAGGATGGATCTCCGATGACATCCGAGGCTGCAGAAATTTTGGTATATTTATTTAATAAATGCTTATTTTTTATAAATATTTATAATGCTTAATTATAATGGTTTAATTCATCGTTTGTAGTTTTAAATTTCTAATTTTAACTTATGTTCCATTCATTTTTATTATATATTTCTTTTCTAACTCTTTTATTGATTTATTAGGATAAACTAAAGGAGAAGAAGGCGGAGTATGAAGCGGTTGCTTGTCGACGATTCTGTTAATCTCGACGCGAGATTGATAATGAAATTATGCGATGTTTTGGGTCCCGAAAGGTACGATCGCTTTCGATTGATAGTTTTGTTAATCTTGAGTATATTTATAACGAATTATCACTAATGTTTTGGGTCTTACAAGGTATGGTCGGGTTCGATGTCAAGGATCGGTGTTACTCCGACCCAATATTTTGATCCGGCTCCCGGCAATACATGCCTTCCGAGTCAATCTCGTCTTGAAGTTCGTAGACTGAAAGAACAGATATCCTCGATGGAAGCGAGCACAATGAGCAAATTTCTCACTTAGAGCGGAGGCAAGAGCATGAGAGAGCGGAGCATGTTGCTCAACTTAGAGCGGAGGCAGCAAAGAAATGGGAGGCGAGAGCGAGCGAAAGTATGAAGAACTCCAACTACACACTGCAGGTTATGATGAATATGTTCAAGCAGCAGCCGCAGAGGCCGCCATCTTAGACATTTCTTTTCTTATTGTAAGATTTTTTTTTTTAACATTGTTACAGTTAAACATTATTCTAAGAATTGTTTGAATTATGATTCACTTTTTAATCAATATCATCTTTTATTAAATTTGAAGTATTTGTTTAGATTTAATGCTTTTAGTGATATTTAAATGTTTTATTTGCTGCATTGGGTTGGAATTATATGCAATTGTTGCTGTTATTGGCTGGTTTTTACTGCAGGGAGGGTAGGATATTGGGAAAAAGTACACAAAGCAAATCATGCAAATTAGTGGCGTTTTTTTAAAAAGCGCCGCTAAAAGCCCCTACCTGTTGCGGCGTTTTTCTGAAAAGCGCCGCTAAAAGCCCCTACCTTTAGCGGCGTTTTTTTAAAAAGCGCCGCTAAAAGCCCTACCTATAGCGGCGTTTTTTAAAAGCGCCGCTAAAAGCCCTACCTATAGCGGCGTTTTTCTAAAAAGCGCCGCTTAAAAGCCCCTACCTCTAGCGGCGCTTTTTCTAAAAAGCGCCGCTAAAAGCCCCTACCTCTAGCGGCGTTTTTCTAAAAGCGCCGCTAAAAGACCATACCTATAGCGCTTTTCTAAAAAGCGCGCTAAAAGCCCATACCTATAGCGGCGTTTTTCTAAAAAGCGCCGCTAAAAGCCCATACCTATAGCGGCGTTTTCTAAAAACGCCGCTAAAAGCCCCTACCTATAGCGGCGTTTTTTTAGAAAGCGCCGCTAAAAGCCCCTACCTATAGCGGCGTTTTTACGCAAAAAACGCCACTAATTTTTGCGGCGGTTTCTGTAGCGGCGTTTTTTGCGGCGCTTTTAAAAGCGCCGCGAGTACTATTAGTGGCGCTTAAAAACGCCGCTAAAGGCCCAAAAAAACGCCGCTAAAAGTCTGTTTTGGTGTAGTGTAGGGATACAAATACACAAAAGCAGACAAAAATAAAGAGAGATTCAGTTTTTTTCAAAGAGAAATAAAATATTGAAACCCGTTACAGAGGTGATTCTCGTCACAAACTCGTTTTTATATTATTATTTTTTATTCTATTTTAATAAACAGCGAAAGGGAGGATTTCTTTTACCTTTGCGCCACCGTAAGCGACGGCGTGTGAGGAGCATTTAGCGTGGACGTGGCGACGATCGGAGGACGAATGACCCGTGGGGGCAGAGCAAATTTAAAGCTCTCTGCAAATTTTTTTTTGAAACAATGTTTTAAAATGAATTTTTGTTAAGTTTTCAGCTTTTATAGGTCATCGGTACGACGTCGTTTTGGCATGGTCAGGAAAAGACCAAAACGACGTCGTTTCAATCAAGATCCGCGCGCGCACCCGACCCGGCCGTCAGGATCCGCGCGTTTTATAAAAGGGGGAATTTGTGGTTTCAGTCCTTTCGTAATTTTATTTATTTTAATTTAATCCAATTTAAATTTCTATTTTTATTAAATTAACCCTAAAAGTTTATGTTTATTTTAATTGAACCCAGGACTGCTTTAAAGGTTAAAGAATCAAAACGATGCCGTTTTAAAATTTAGAATAATTTCCATATTAATCCCTGTAATTTAACGTGCATTTAAATTTAGTCCTTCTATATTTGCTTTAATTGCTATTTTAACCCCTTTTTATTTATTTTTATTGTTATTTGATCCTGATTTCTTTATTTCTTTATTTCTTTATTTATTTATTTAAATTATTTTATTATTATATTAAATGTTTTATCATATGAAATATTTTTTATTACTTGTATATTAATTTATTCATAATATAAGTTTTATATATATTTTTATATATTTAATTATTATTCATTTTATGTGGTTTAATATTATTTTTATTATTAATATATTATTTATTACATTATTTTTTTAATGTATATTATATAGTATTATATTATATATTATTCCTAAAGCTTTATTTTATATAGAATTTATTTATATTATCTAATCTATCTTATTTATATTGTTTATATTATGTATATAATTCTATAATTAATGTACTACATATATACATATATTTTCAGTTAATATTTTTTTATTACATATTTTTATATTAATTATTATGCTATATATATTTTAAATTTTTTTATACATTGTTTAATTATTCATTTTATGTCTTCTTTTATTAATTATTTCATCTCGCATGAAAAGTTCATATTTATTTAATATTTTTGATCATTTTATGTATGTTGTTTTATTTATTTTATTTGTTTAAATAATGCCCTTTTCTTTATTATTTTATTATTACCCTAATGTAGTTATTTTAGTTGTCTATATTAAATGTTAATGTATTATAATTGCTTTTAATATTTATGTTCGATAAATGCAATGTTGTTGCATGATTATTGTTTAAAATAAAAGTCCATTTTTTGCAAAACCATTATATTTTTAAAAGCTTTTAAAATAAGGCAATGTAACATCCTGAATTTTTGGGCCTGTGCGTTTATTGGGTGGATACGTTTAATGTGTTAATTTAAGAGTTAGGGGTTCAGATTGGGCTCGAGAATGGGCCGAGGTCTTGGCTAAATATTCTGTCTAGTCACCATAGGGTTTAAAGTTAGGTATCTGTGTTTAAAATGTCAAATTGGGCTTGTGGCCCGAAGTTAGGTGGCGCTACAAAGGGGCAGAGGGTGGCGTCACTAGTGGATGGAGAGGGCCCAAATTTTGGCTGCTTGGAGCCCAAGTTTTTGGGCCAAATTCGGCACTTAAAGAGGAGCTAGGGGGGGGGACGGCAACAACGCTAAAATTTAGGGACTTTTAATGTTTAAAATATGTGGATATTGTGCTGATAAAGGAGGGAGGAGTTGGAGCTAATTAAGTCTCTTTTGATAGGTGTTCTGATAAGGATAAGGGAAATGATGAGGAGCTATCTAGGAGGATAGAGGTGGTCGAATATGGGACTGTGTGTGTAAAGGGGGGACGGCTAGATAGAGTTAGGCAAAGCCACTCATCGATTTTTTTCCTTTCTTCTTCTTTTCTCTGAAGCTCTCTCTCTCTCAGTTTTCTCTATTGCCGAAACTTTTCTATTCTTTTTCTTCTTCTATCGAAATTACTTCCTAGCCGAAATCTCCAAGGCTCTTTTGTTTTCTTTCCCTAAGCTAAAAGCCGAAACTCCTCATTCAATTCTTCTAAAAAGCCGAAAAAACACATCTAGTTCATCATTTCGGGATTTTCTTAAAAGCCAAAATTCCTAGATCTATACTCTTCTACGCTTCGACCTTCTTCTGGGATTGCCGAATCTTTCTGCAAGGGGGTAGCCAAAATCATCTGTAGAGGTAAATGTCGATATGTGTATTCTTTTCCGGCTTTTAGAGATCTTAGCCGAATGGCTATATGGTTAACTAATCGGGTGTTTTCTATCGTTTGCGGTATTCCGGGATTTGAAGGGGATTCAATCGCTTAGATTTTTAAGCCAGAGTTTAGTAGCCCTTGGATCGTATCACTTTCGGGATTTCAAGGTAAGGAGATCTGTTAATTTAAGCATATAATTGGGTAAAACACTAACCCTTGGCCGAATATAGGAGAGGCCTTATCTTCGCGTTCTTCCGCTTTTGAGCAAAGTTGTAGACAAAGGGCGATGATCCGATTTAGAGGGTATCGACATAGAGGGTAGTCCTACGTATTAATCAGGTGTGTAACACTCTCACCATTTAGATTGTTTGATTAGTATGCATACAAACTCATTTATTCTCAGATATTACATTAAATGCCAAAATACCGGCATGGTTGTTGAAAACCCGAGAAGGGTAAAGGCGAATCACCAGTTAGTGATCTCTGTCATTCTAAAGTGAATGTTTCTGTGAGAAGATATGCTTTATATGTATGCCAATTTCTATGTATGCTTGGGGTTGGGTGATTGATGAAAGGGGAAGTGTTCTGTTGTAGTGGCTTTTGCCATGATCTGTTGTAGTGGCTTTTGCCATGATCTATTGTAGTGGCTTTTGCCATGATCTGACGATGAGCAGCTATCTGCAGCATAACTGCCATCGATGATGTGTAGCGGTGTGGGTTGATTGTAGAAATCCCCAATGGTGTGATTGGCAGGTAAGGGTGGTGTGTAGCGGATGGAAACCTAGGATTGGGTTGGGTTTTGCATATTCTCTGATATATTATACTCTGTTATCTGTTCTGTGGGGCTAAGGCCCAATCTGATGGTGCACGAGGGTTGCACACTGAGTCTCGCGACTCACCCTATTATTTAACATCTTTCAGGTAGCACCTAGTGCATCGGACCGGGTTGGAGAAGAGCGCAAGGTGGCCATGCGAGGGATTATTTTGATTCAGCAAAAGACTGTACTAGTTTATTTATTTTTAATATTTTTAATTAGTTGGTTTATATTTTATTGTAATAAGGCCACCGATTATTATAATTCTTTTATGTTTTCTTTTGGGTTTTCGGGTTTTTGGACATCTAAAATCCTACGTAAAAGGTTAAACTAAGGCATGTACTGAAATGATAAAAATCAAAGGAAAATTCCAGTTTTATATTCATTAAAGCAGTAAATAAAATTTATTTCTTTTACAATTTATCTGTAACAACCCAAACCCGGCCCAAACACTACGACCGAATTTGATTTGTTACGAAGTAAAAACTTGTGAACACCATTTCGAGAAACATTTAATTTCCATTGAAAACTCCCCAATTTTGGTTGTCTTGTCAAAGCTACACTTGAGATTTAATTTGAAAATTTTAATTAAGTCCGTTTGTTATACTAGTTTCATGTGTGCTGATGGCACGAATAAACTTTTTCGTGTTACTAAAGAAAACATGTGATTTAATTCAATTTAATAGTATAGTCTAAGTAAATATCCAACATAAAAGAAAATAACACAAATATAGTTTATGGAGGCCTTATTACAACCAAAGTAAAAATAAGCAAATATAAAGTTCTATAAATTTAAAACCACTGCATGGCCACCTCGAGTCCAACCGGCTCCTCCACCGCCATCTACGAGTCACCTGAAAAATGTTAAAGGAGAAGGTGAGTCACCAAGACTCAGTATGTAACCCTTCCCCCGGTTAATACAACGTTTCATACACAACATATAACAGTTAATTATGCATAGTATCGTGTACCCAACCTAGCCAACCAAACACCTTTGCCTACCCCATGTGGTACCAAACCACTGGTGACCGTAGTCACGATGTGTTACCAAAACACTGGTGGTGCCAAACCACTGGTGACATATAGTCACAATGTGCTACCAAAGCACTGGTGTCCGTAGACACAAATCGGGTGATGGGGCCAACCCATCGTGTGATACCAAATCACCGCGCACGATCCCATATCTCAAGTGGGGCCAACCCACGGTGGTGTTAACCACGGGGACAAGTCGCTATGAGGTACCAAACCTCCGGAGGTACCAAACCTCTGGTGACATATAGTCACAGCAGCTACCAAAGCACTGGTGCTCGTCAGCACGATATCACTGCCCCCTCCTCTCATCAACCCATGTCAAGCAGTTAACAACAGGACATACATATATCACATGTATCAAATAATCCATGCTCCCCAAAAGCATTATTATCAATCTCATACAAATAGAGACTTACCAGGATCCTTGCTTGTACCATTAAGGCACTACTGCCATATCTACATAGAGCAGATTTACACATAACATACACTTAATACACTTTATTAACTATTATAAGTGTGTATGTACACACCTGATTTAAATGCTAACTCCAAATCCCAAAGAGTCAATCGGCCACCTCCTGCTTTCTTGTTCCTATATTCGGCCAAACTCAAAGGTTTAGTGTCCTTTGTCCATTCGGCCAAACTACCATATCCAAAGGGTTAATTATTGAATCCCAAAACCTTACCTAATACCTTCTTGCTAGACTTAGTACACTTTTTACACCTCCGTTTCCACCCTACAATCGGCAACCATTAATAGCCACTCAATAGCCTTCGACTTATAACACTTAAAGAAATTAAACTATTAACACATCCTTACCACGACTTACCAACCAATCGCTCAAGGTGACGGCTTCACTAGATCAACACCTCGAAGGCCCTACAACAACCGATTCCGAATCAGATGATTCATACTTGCAATCTAATGCCGAGATCGGCTCTTACCCTTGTTGATAGTCGATAGAGAAAAGAATGTGGGAGAAGAGTTTCGGCATACTTACCTTCTTCTATGATTGGAAAAACTAAAAGGGATTACCCTTGCTTGATATTCGCCAAAACTTCACAAAATAAGGAGAAAAGAATTCGGCTAAAGTGGAAAGAAAATAGTGAGAAAAGGGAGATAGGGATTCGGTTTTGAGAAGAAAGAAAAGAAACAGAGAGGGAAGAGAGTTTTCGGTACACCACTAGAGCATATTCGGCCAAGGGGGAAAGAAAATAATAGGGGAGGAAGGTGGTAGAAGATTCGGCTTTGAGAGCTTGAGAGAATGGTGAAAACGCAAGAGCAAAAGAGGGCTAGGGAATTCGGCTAATAGGAAAAGAAGTAAAAGAAAACTTGGGCACTCTTCTCCCCTATACTCGCCTCCTAGCCGTCCACTCCTCTTCACCAAGGAGTCCCACATTCGGCCATCACCTAGTTTTTCTCTAGGCCACCCACTTGATTTAATTCAAACACTTTCGAATTAATAAAAATAATCTCCTAGTAAACCTCATTTATCTCCCATTATCCTTGAGATTAAACAATTAAAAATCTAATTCCAATGCTCATATTATCTCTTATTAATACTATTTAATAAAAGAGTTTGAAGGAGAAAAAACTCTCCCCCTTGTGCCGTCCAAATAAAAACCAAAAGGGGATTTCCGTGTGATTCGAACACAAGCTCTCCCTTGCTCCTTGGTGGCGTCTCATGTAGCTCTTAAGTGGGCTTCTTTTGCCACTTTACCAAGGCCTAATTAGTGTTAATAATACCCACATTTATTCTTTTAACACCACTTACCAAGGCTCCTTCTTTTAAAAGTTAAAAACTAAAATTTCCTACCAAATCGAGCCAACACAAAGCCTTAAATTGATCATTATTATTCCATAAATAATGACTCAAAGCAGCTCATACATAAGAAAAATAATTTATTTCCAAATAGCCCCGTTTTTGGGATGTTACAGATTCTACCCCCTTAGAATAAATTTCATCCCTCGAAATTCCTTGATCAAAAGAGATGGGGTATTGCCGCGCATCACCTCCTCGGGCTCCCACGTAGCTTCTTCCACTCCGTGGTTCCGCCATAGCACTTTTACTAAAGGCACCGCCTTCCTTCGTAGAACTTTCACATCTCGATCTACAATCTGAACGGTTCTTCCTCAAAAGATAAATCCGTGTTCACCTCGATCTCTCTATCGCACAACGTGCGAAGGATCTGACCGATACCGCCTCAAAGCATTGATACATGGAATACGTCATGAATCGACTCGATTCTGCGGCGGCAATCTAGTTGATAAGCTACCGGTCCCACTCGCTTCACAACAAAGATATGGCCCGATGAACCTTGGGCTTAACTTCCTTTCCGTCCAAACCTCAACACCTTTTTCCAAGGCGACACTTTCGTAAAGACTTTGTCTCCCACAAAGATACTCCACTTCCTTGCGTTTGAGATCGGCATAAGACTTACGCCTATCCGATGCTTCCTTGAGACGAGACCGAATCACCTTGACTTTGTCTTCCGTCTCGGTTACCAATCTGGACCTGGAACTTGTCTTTCTCCCAACTCCGTCCAACATGTAGGAGTACGACACTTCAGTCCATATAGAGCCTCGTATGGAGCCATTTGGATACTCGCTTGATAACTATTGTTATAGGCGAATTCCGCTAGTGGTAGGTACTCCTCCCAACTACCACTAAAATCCAAGACACAGACCTCTTAACATGTCTTCTAAAATCAGTATCACCCTTTCCGATCGTCCGTCGATTTGTGGATGGAAAGCCGTCTTCAAATCTAACCGTGTACCCAAAGCTTGATGCAACGCTTTCCAAAACCTTGACGTGAATCGGGATCCCTATCCGAGATAATCGACATCGCACGCCATGCAACCTCACTATTTCACCCACATACGACTTTGCTAGCTTCGGAGAGTAATCCATTCTCACCGGCATGAAGTGAGCTGATTTAGTTAGGCGATCCACAATTACCCAGACTGCATCCTTCTTGGTGGGCGTGAGGGTAGCCCACTAACAAAATCCATGGTGATCCTCTCCCATTTCCATTGAGGATCTTTATCGGTTGAAGTAGTCCCGATGGTGACCGATGTTCAGCCTTAACCTGGCGACACGTCGACACACTCCCTACGAACTCCGTTATCTCACGCTTCAACCTGTGCCACGAATCAATGCTTTCCGCAAATCTCCATACATCTTGCTTCCCCAGGATGCATAGCGTATGGGTCGCTATGTGCATCTTGGAGAATTTTCGCCTTAATTACGGATCTTTTGGCATACATACTCGTCCTTGAAAACAAAGCGCTCCTCCACTAGACAGGCTGTATCCTTCCAAACCACCGTCTTGAACTTGTACCCTCTTAGAGCTCAAGCCTTCATCCACTAACTGCTTTTCTTTAATCTCCTCAATCCATGTCGGCTTAACTTGAAGTTCTGCCAAAAGACTCTATCATCATACGCACTTAACCGAGCGAACATTGCTCTTAAGTCCGTTACCGCCTTCCGGCTCAATGCGTCAGCTACCACATTAGCCTTTCCCGGATGGTACTCGATTGAACAATCATAGTCCTTTAGTAGTTCAATCCACCGACGCTGTCTCAGATTCAGATCCTTCTGAGTCAGGAGATACCTCAAGCTTTTGTGATCCGTGTAGACCATCGACTTCTCTCCATACAGGTAATGTCTCCATATCTTCAGTGCAAAGACGACCGCTGCTAACTCCAAGTCGTGCGTTGGGTAGTTAACCTCATGCGATCTTAACTGACGGGATGCATAGGCTACTACCTTCCCATCCTGCATCAACACACATCCCAAACCGGTGTGAGATGCATCACAATAAACTGTGAATAACTTTCCTGCTTCAGTTGTACCAAAACCGAGCTTCCACAAAATCTTCCTTAGCTTATCAAAGCTTTCTTGCTGCTTTTCCGTCCATACAAACGGGACACCTTTCCTTAGCAACTTAGTTAACGGCGCTGCTATTAGAGAGAATCCTTCCACGAATCTCCGATAGTATCCTGCTAAACCCAGAAAACTTCGTATTTCAGCCACCGTCCTAGGTGGTTTCCACTCCAATACTGCTTCAATCTTGCGAGGGTCTACCCTAATTCCTTCAGCTGATACTACATGACCTAAGAAAGCCACCTCCCTAAGCCAAAATTCACACTTACTGAATTTGGCATATAACTGCTTCCCCCTCAATACTTGCAGAACTATCCGTAAATGCTTGTCATGCTCTTCTTCTGTCTTTGAGTAAACCAATATGTCGTCTATGAACACCACGACGAACTGGTCCAAGTACTGCTGGAATACTCTATTCATCAAGTCCATGAATGCCGCCGGCGCATTAGTCAACCCGAATGGCATCACCAAGAACTCGAAATGCCCATACCGAGTTCGGAATGCCGTTTTGTGAACATCAGCCTCCTTCACCCTTAATTGGTGATAACCCGACCTAAGGTCTATCTTTGAAAACACCGAGGCACCCTTCAGTTGATCAAACAAGTCGTCAATCCGAGGCAACGGATACTTGTTCTTGATCGTTAACTTATTTAACTGACGGTAGTCGATGCACATCCGCATAGAACCGTCCTTCTTCTTGACAAACAACACAGGTGCTCCCCACGGAGATATACTTGGTCGTATAAACCCTCTATCCAAGAGCTCCTGAATTTGAGCCTTTAGCTCCACCAATTCCTTTGGTGCCATTCGGTACGGTGCTATGGACACAGGTGCCGTTCCAGGTAGCAAGTCTATACCGAATTCGACTTCTCGATCCGGAGGCAAACCCGGAAGTTCTTCTGGGAATACATCAACAAATTCCTCAACCGTTCGGACCTTTTCAATTACTAACCCCTTAGCTTCCAAAGCACAGATTTGAACCAGATACGCCTCACAACCCTTCTTGACCATCTTTTCAGCCTTCAAGGCAGTCACTACATTGGATAGATAATTCCTTCGATCTCCTATCATAACCACTTCATCACCTTCGCCGCTTTAAGAACCATGCGCTTAGCGCGCAATCCAAACTCGCTTGGTACTTAACCAACCAATCCATACCAAGGATCAAATCGAACTCCCAAACGGTAGTTCCATTAGATCACCTACAAATACTACCCCTTGAAGTTCTGAAGTACGCCTCTATAGAGTTTATCTACGACTACGGAGTGACCTAAGGGGCTAACTACAGGTCATCTCCCTAGAAGCGGTTTGATTTTAGGTCCATAGTTCCTACCACACTACAAGCAATGTACGAAAGTGCGTCGAGCCCACATCAATCAATGCAACATAAGGAAAACTGAAAATTAGAAACGCGTCTGCGGTTATTACATCCGGTGCGTCACCTTCTTCGCGACACCTCGGCTGCGTAAACTAAGCCAGTCGCCTAGCCTCTGTGTTGCCTGAACCTCTGCCTTGAGTTCCACGACCTCGGTTAGGGCCGTTGTTTCCCCTACCATTACCACGACCCCTCTGTGGTCCTACGTTTCTATCCTGAGCACGGTTCTGTCCTTCTGGCTGCTTCTTTGCTAGTTTCTGGGGACAATCTCTGACGCGATGCTCCAAAGACCCACACTCAAAACATCCTTTATCACCGGTCCAACATCCTCCCCAATGGGTCTTTCCACAGCGATTGCACTGAGTCGGCCTCTTGATTAGCAGTCGTGGGCCTTGCTGCCTGATTGGGCCCACTTGGCCTAGCCTTTTTCTGAGCACTCCCGCTTGATCCAAAATGACCCAAAACTTCTCTTACGATTGTTCTTACTATAGTTACGCCTCACACGGACCTCCTTTGATTCCTTCTGGCTACCTTAGCCTTCTCCACTAGAGATGAGAACTCACGAACTTTCTTTGTGGGGCAATCAAGAACCTTAAATCATCTCGAGTCCGTCCTCAAAGCGGACACAATACGCTCATGTTCAGAGCCACGATGCCTCTCGCATATCTACTCAAATTTAGAAATTCCGCCTCATATTCGACACGGACTTAGTTCCTTGAACTAATCCCGAAAAAGCCTTTCTCTGCGGCGTCGGTGTAGCTAATGCCCACATACTTTTTCGATAGGCGGTTCAAAATACTCCCAAGTCAAATCATCTGCTGTAGCCCCATCTCGAACCGTTAGCCACCACCGATACGCTTCATCCTTTAGAAGACGACCGCCTTTTCAGCTTTCTCTTCCTCAGTCAGGTCAAGGTCATCCATAATTCTTTCAGTTGACTCCAGCCAATATTCCGCTGCACTGGGTGCCACTCCTGACACACCTCGGAATACCTCCGCTCCGTTAGATCGAGTCGCCGGGACAGATTTCGAGCTCCAACATTTCCACCGCCCCACCACCATCTCCAAGACTCGCAACACAGCTTGCGATACCGACTCGCCACCGGTCTGCTCCGGCTCCTCAGCTCTAAAAGTAGGAGGTGGTGGTGGCAGTGGTACCTCATTTTCCGAACCTTGTCCTGACCTGACGGGTTCAGATACCGTCATCCTACCCTACCACGTCCACGGCGCGCCCACGTCCTCTAGAACTCATTCTATCTAACGCGCTTTTAATCTGATTAAGAAAAATTTTATGCGTTAGCATTTGTTTCACTTTATTACTCGCGAAGAAATTTTATGGATAAGGTTTAATCGTGAGATTCTTTCGAGCAAACAATGTTTCAGATTTCCTATCCTAGTTCACACAAAGAAGTCCATGCATCCATTCCTTAATACTTTCCATACCTATTCACTCATCGGACATTTACGCCATTTCTAACCCAGGGGTATTTTCTGTCTTTTTCCTCTGAGGGTATTTTCGTAATTTTCCGAGAACAAAATATTTTGCTGATGATTTCCAAAGCTAAGTTATTGAATATTTGTAAAATAGCTAAATTTTTGGGCAAAACCGTCGAATCAATACTTTATGGATCAGGGGCATTTTGGAAATTTTACTCCTAAGGGTATTTCTGTAATTTTCCACAAATCAAGTTTTCCGAGAAAACATTGTATACTAAGTGTTCTAGGGTTTGAGAGGGTTATTGGATAAGTTTTGAAAACATTAGGGCTGTTTATTCATTCCTTTCAAAAACAAGGCTAATTCCCTTCTCGGGTTTAATCATTGTTTTTAGCCTATGACCGAGCCTTCTGGTCGTAGTGAACCAAAGCTACGCACTGCAGCGTAATTCAAGTGAAGAGGAGGTGGGTCACGCGGACCGCTTAAATACCAAGCTCTCACCAACCTTTCTAGACATGCGCACAGAGGTTACCACACCACCGAGCCTTACGAGTTAGGGTGAACTGGAAGCTACGCACTGGTAGGATACCTGCGAAGAGGAGGTGAGTCACGAGGACTGCTTAAATACCAAGCTCTTCCGGATCCAATCCTAGACATGCGTACAGGGGTTACCACACCCTAGCTCATTGACTAAGTCATAGGTTGGTTTAGTTCTTTAAGTCTTATGCTTCGTTGTGTTTGAGTAATCTAGCCTTAGGGTCCAAGTCCTATAAGTCTATTTACGTTCCATGCTTCCTACCCTTCTCTGAGAATATAATTCACAGAAAGGTTTAGATGTACTTACCTGGGCGGATCGGTGCCGGAGACTCGGGCCATGCTGCTTAAAATCCAAAAATCATTTCATGAGGCCTACCAAAACATTTTTGGGCCTTGGGCCCCCACAGCCGAGCTTTGAACTGGGCTCGATATACCAGTCAGTAACAACCCAAACCCGCCCAAACACTACGACCGAATTTGATTTGTTACGAAGTAAAACTTGTGAACACCATTTCGAGAAACATTTAATTTCCATTGAAAACTCCCCAATTTTGGTTGTCTTGTCAAAGCTACACTGAGATTTAATTTGAAAATTTTAATTAAGTCCGTTTGTTATACCAGTTTCATGTGTGCCCGATGGCACGAATAAACTTTTTCGTGTTACTAAAGAAAACATGTGATTTAATTCAATTTAATAGTATAGTCTAAGCAAATATCCAACATAAAAGAAAATAACACAAATATAGTTTATGGAGGCCTTATTACAACCAAAGTAAAAATAAGCAAATATAAAGTTCTATAAATTTAAAACCACTGCATGGCCACCTCGAGTCCAACCGGCCTCCTCCACCGCCATCTACGAGTCACTGAAAAATGTTAAAGGAGAAGGTGAGTCACCAAGACTCGATATGTAACCCTTCCCTGGTTAATACAACGTTTCATACACAACATATAACGATTAATTATGCATAGTATCGTGTACCCAACCTAGCCAACCAAACACCTTTGCCTACCCCATGTGGTACCAAACCACTTTGGTGACCGTAGTCACGATGTGTTACCAAAACACCGGTGGTGCCAAACCACCGGTGACATATAGTCACAATGTGCTACCAAAGCACTGTGTCCGTAGACACAAATCGGGTGATGGGGCCAACCCATCGTGTGATACCAAATCACCGCGCATTTCCATCCCATATCTCAAGTGGGGCCAACCCACGGTGGTGTTAACTACGAGGGACAAGTCGCTATGAGGTACCAAACCTCCGGAGGTACCAAACCTCTGGTGACATATAGTCACAGCAGTGCTACCAAAGCACTTTGGTGCTCGTCGAAGACGCTATCAACGCCCCCTCCTCATCAACCCATGTCAAGCGATTAACAACAGGACATACATATATCACATGTATCAAATAATCCATGCTCCCCAAAAGCATTATTATCAATCTCATACAAATAGAGACTTACCAGGATCCTTGCTTGTACCATTAAGGCACTACTGCCATATCTACATAGAGCAGATTTACACATAACATACACTTAATACACTTTATTAACTATTATAAGTGTGTATGTACACACCGATTTAAATGCTAACTCCAAATCCCAAAGAGTCAATCGCCACCTCCTCCTTTCTTGTTCCTATATTCGCCAAACTCAAAGGTTTAGTGTCCTTTGTCCATTCGGCCAAACTACCATATCCAAAGGGTTAATTATTGAATCCCAAAAACCTTACCTAATACCTTCGGTGCTAGACTTAGTACACTTTTTACACCTCCGTTTCCACCCTACAATCGGCAACCATTAATAGCCACTCAATAGCCTTCGGCTTATAACACTTAAAGAAATTAAACTATTAACACATCCTTACCACGACTTACCAACCAATCGCTCGAAGGTGACGGCTTCACTAGATCAACACCTCGAAGGCCCTACAACAACCGATTCCGAATCAGATGATTCATACTTGCAATCTAATGCCGAGATCGGCTCTTACCCTTGTTGATAGTCGATAGAGAAAAGAATGTGGGAGAAGAGTTTCGGCATACTTACCTTCTTCTATGATTGGAAAAACTAAAAAGGGATTACCCTTGCTTGATATTCGGCCAAAACTTCACAAAATAAGGAGAAAAGAATTCGGCTAAAGTGGAAAGAAAATAGTGAGAAAAGGGAGATAGGGATTCGGTTTTGAGAAGAAAGAAAAGAAACAGAGAGGAAAGAGAGTTTTCTGTACACCACTAGAGCATATTCGGCCAAGGGGAAAGAAAATAATAGGGGAGGAAGGTGGTAGAAGATTCGGCTTTGAGAGCTTGAGAGAATGGTGAAAACGCAAGAGCAAAAGAGGGCTAGGGAATTCGGCTAATAGGAAAAGAAGTAAAAGAAAACTTGGGCACTCTTCTCCCCCTATACTCAGTCTCCTAGCCGTCCACTCCTCTTCACCAAGGAGTCCCACATTCGGCCATCACCTAGTTTTTCTCTAGGCCACCCACTTGATTTAATTCAAACACTTTCGAATTAATAAAAATAATCTCCTAGTAAACCTCATTTATCTCCCATTATCCTTGAGATTAAACAATTAAAAATCTAATTCCAATGCTCATATTATCTCTTATTAATACTATTTAATAAAAGAGTTTGAAGGGAGAAAACTCTCCCCCTTGTGCCGTCAAATAAAAACCAAAAGGGGATTTCCGTGATTCGAACACAAGCTCTCCCTTGCTCCTTGGTGGCGTCTCATGTAGCTCTTAAGTGGGCTTCTTTTGCCACTTTACCAAGGCCTAATTAGTGTTAATAATACCCACATTTATTCTTATAACACCACTTACCAAGGCTCCCTTCTTTTAAAAGTTAAAAACTAAAATTTCCTACCAAATCGAGCCAACACAAAGCCTTAAATTGATCATTATTATTCCATAAATAATGACTCAGCAGTTCATACATAAGAAAAATAATTTATTTCCAAATAGCCCCGTTTTTGGGATGTTACATTATCAACCTATTAAGTTTTTCCCGTATAAATGCCAAAACTATGTTTTTAAAACAAAACAAAACGCGACATGTTTTATAAAGTCTTCTTAGTGACATGCCAGATCCGGTCGTGGTGTTTGGGCCGGGTTTGGGGTGTTACAAATTGGTATCAGAGCCTGGTTCAAAACTCGGCTTTGGGGTTTTGGGCTCAAAACGTTTTCTAAAGTTGGGTTTTTGAAAACATGCATGTTTATAAATAACACATGAGGGTTTTCCCGGCATGGCACCTGCGTCTCCGGCCCAAGTCCGCCAGGTAAGTATTCTGAACTCGTTGTGTGTTATATATGTATGTGGGCTTGATGGGCTTTAAGGGACGTAGATTATTTTAATTAGAGCTTGATTGACCTTAGGCCTAGTTAAACAACTCTCAATTGCATAAGACTTAATCCAACCGAACAAACCTGTAGACAAGTCGCAAGACTAGGGTGTGGCAACAACAGCATGCGCATGTCTAGGATTGGATCCTAAGAGCACAGTACTTAAGCAAATCCTAGTGACTCACCTCCTCTTCGCTGGAATCCTACCTGGTGCGTAGTGTCTGTTCACCCTAGCCACGAAGATTTGTTGACGGGCCAAAATCTATAACTAAAACCCGAAAGGGACCAGCCACCTGATTTTTACAAAATTAATGAGATGTCCCTAGTTTAAAAAAAAAATTCGAAACACCCCAGTTGGAAAAATTACCAAAATACCCTTCTCTCACAAAATCACCAAGGAACCCTATTTTGGAAAATTACGAAAATACCCCTGTAGGATAAATTACGAAAATACCCCTGGGTAGTGAAACGACAAAAATACCCTTAGGTGATGAATGTAGGTTCGTGGATGCTACTTGTATGTTGATGTATGATGGTTGAATGTATGTGCTTCCTAGAACTAGAAGATGCAGACTTGAGACTGAATTGTAGATATAATTGCGAATCCGAAAGAACTACTCTTAAAACTACTATTCATAAGACCGTTCATGGTTAATCAGTGGAAGAAAACTAATAATTCATAAAATTTCTAATCAGATAAACGCGAATCGGTAGAATGAGTACAATGGGACGAGGACGCTCCAGATGCGAGTACTGGTCAAGTACTTCTATCATATTATCCTAAGTGTTTCTTTTGGCTTTAGAATTAGAGTTCGCAGCGGAAGCATAGTGGTGAGACTTAGGTGGTATGATTAATAGTTAGTTGGAAATTTCGAGGACGAAATTTCTTTAAGGGGGTAGAACTGTAACATCCTGAATTTTTAGGCCTGTGCATTTATTGGGTGGATACGTTTAATGTGTTAATTTAAGAGTTAGGGGTTCAGATTGGGCTCGGGAATGGGCCGAGGTCTTGGCTAAATATTCTGTCTAGTCACCATAGGGTTTAAAGTTAGGTATCTGTGTTTAAAATGTCAAATTGGGCTTGTGGCCCAAAGTTAGGTGGCGCTACAAAGGGGCAGAGGGTGGCGTCACTAGTGGATGGAGAGGGCCCAAATTTTGGCTGCTTGGAGCCCAAGTTTTTGGGCCAAATTTGGCACTTAAAGAGGAGCTAGGGGGGACGGCAACAAGGCTAAAATTTAGGGACTTTTAATGTTTAAAATGTGTGGATATTGTGCTGATAAAGGAGGGAGGAGTTGGAGCTAATTAAGTCTCTTTTGATAGGTGTTCTGATAAGGATAAGGGAAAGGATGAGGAGCTATCTAGGAGGATAGAGGTGGCCGAATATGGGACTGTGTGTGTGTAAAGGGGGGGGACGGCTAGATAGAGTTAGGCAAAGCCGAATTCTGTCAGTTTTTCCCTTTCTTCTTCTTTTCTCTGAAGCTCTCTCTCTTTTAGTTTTCTCTATTGCCGAAACTTTTCTATTCTTTTTCTTCTTCTGTCGAAATTACTTCCTAGACGAAATATCCAAGGCTCTTTTGTTTTCTTTCCCTAAGCTAAAAGCCGAAACTCCTCATTCAATTCTTCTAAAAAGCCGAAAAAACACATCTAGTTCATCTTTTCGGGATTTTTTTAAAAGCCGAAATTCCTAGATCTATACTCTTCTACGCTTCGATCTTCTTCTGGGATTGCCGAATCTTTCTGCAAGGGGGTAGCCAAAATCATCTGTAGAGGTAAATGTCGATATGTGTATTCTTTTCCGGCTTTTAAAGATCTTAGCCGAATGGCTATATGGTTAACTAATCGGGTGTTTTCTATCGTTTGCGGCATTCCGGGATTTGAAGGGGATTCAATTGCTTAGATTTCTAAGCCAGAGTTCAGTAGCCCTTGGATCGTATCACTTTCGGGATTTCAAGGTAAGAAGATCTGTTAATTTAAGCATATAATTCAGGTAAAACACTAACCCTTGGCCGAATATAGGAGAGGCCTTATCTTCGCGTTCTTCCGGCTTTTGAGCAAAGCTGTAGACAAAAGGCAGTAGATTCGATTGGCGAGGGTATCGACATAGAGGGTAGTCCTACGTATTAATCAGGTGTGTAACACTCTCACACCATTTAGATTGTTTGATTAGTATGCATACAAACCTGTTATATTCTGTATATTATGTTAAATGTCGAAATACCGGCATGGCTGTTGAAAACCCGAGAAGGGTAAAGGCGAATCACCAGGTTAGTGATCTCTGTCATTCTAAAGTGAATGTTTCTGCTGAGAAGATATGCTTTATATGTATGCCAATTTCTATGTATGCATGGGTTTGGGTGATTGATGAATGGGGAAGTGTTCTGTTGTAGTGGCTTTTGCCATGATATGTTGTAGTGGCTTTTGCCATGATCTATTGTAGTGGCTTTTGCCATGATCTGTTGTAGTGGCTATTGCCATGATCTGACGATGAGCAGCTATCTGCAGCATGACTGCCATCGATGGTGTGTAGCGGTGTGGGTTGATTGTAGAAATCCCCAATGGTGTGATTGGCAGGTAAGGGTGGTGTGTAGCGGATGGAAACCTAGGATTGGGTTGGGTTTTGCATATTCTCTGATATATTATACTCTGTTATCTGTTCTGTTGAGCTAAGGCCCAATCTGATGGTGCACGAGGGTTGCACACTGAGTCTCGCAACTCACCCTATTATTTAACATCTTTTAGGTAGCACCTAGTGCATCAGACCGGGTTGGAAAGAAGCGCAAGGTGGCCATGCGAGGGATTATTTTGATTCAGCAAAAGACTTTACTAGTTTAATTGTTTTTAATATTTTTAATTAGTTGGTTTATATTTTATTGTAATAAGGCCACCGGTTATTATAATTCTTTTATGTTTTCTTTTGGGTTTTCTGGTTTTTGGACATCTAAAATCCTACGTAAAAGGTTAAACTAAGGCATGTACTGAAATGATAAAAATCAAAGGAAAATTCCAGTTTTATATTCATTAAGGCATTAAATAAAATTTATTTCTTTTACAATTTATCAACCTATTAAGTTTTTCCCGTATAAACGCCAAAACTATGTTTTTAAAACAAAACAAAACGCGACATGTTTTATAAATTCTTCTTAGTAACATGCCAGATCCGGTCGTGGTGTTTGGGCCGGGTTTGGGGTGTTACAGGCAATGTTTTGGTATTTAGAAATTCGAGAAATAGTGCCCTAACGTACTGGGTTGCGATTTTCCGTTTGGCTAAATAACTAAATACCTTTTTAACAAGTTTTGTAAATCATGAGATGACTCTAATTACGAGGGTTTTAAAAAATGTTGTGTCCTAACATACTGGATGTGATGTTTATATTCCTTCGGAATAAAGAAATCTCAAGTTTTAAATAAAAAAAACCTATTCTTGGGAATTCAAAACATTGTGCCCTAACTTACTGGGTTCGACGTTTTGCGTCTCGAGGTAGGAATTTTCTAAAATAAAGACGAGCTTAATTTCAAAAGTCATGAGGTGCTATATCCTAACTTACTGGGTAAAGTACTTTATTTCTTTGTGATAAGTAAGTCCTGATTTTCTTTCTAATAAAAGGATCATATTTTGTAACACCCCAAACTCGGCCCAAACATCATGACCGGATTTGGCATGTCACTTAGGGAGATTTTAAAAGATGTAGTAATTTCAGAAAATATTTTTCTTGAGTTTAACACTTTATTCAAGAAAACTAAATGGTTGGATGATTTGTAAAAGATATGCATTTTATATTTATGCCTTAGTGGATTAAAAACCGAAATTTGATACATGCCTTAACTTAATTAAAACGTAAAATGTAAATGTCTAATAATAATAAAAGCCCAAAACAACCGAAAATATGAAGCTAGTGGCCCATGGCCTTATTACAATGAAATTTAAACCCACTAATTAAAAATATTAAAAATAAATAAACTAGTAAAGTCTTTTGCTGAATCAAAATAATCCCTCGCATGACCACCTTGCGCTCTTCTCCAACCCGGTCCGATGCACTAGGTGCTACCTGAAAGATGTTAAATAATGGGGTGAGTCGCGAGACTCGGTGTAACCCCTCGTGCACCATCAGATTGGGCCTTAGCCCCACGAATGATAACAGTATAATATATCGTAAAATATGCAAAGCCCAACCCAATCCTAGGTTTTCATCCGCTACACACCACCCTTACCTGCCAATCACACCATTGGGGATTTCTACAATCAACCCACACCGCTACACACCATCGATGGCAATCATGCTGCAGATAGCTGCTCATCGTCAGATCATGGCAATAGCCACTACAATGCATCATGGCAAAAGCCACTACAACAGATCATGGCAAAAGCCACTACAATGATCATGGCAAAAGCCACTACAACGAGATCATGGCAAAAGCCACTACAAGAGATCATGGCAAAACCCAAGTACAACGAGAACACTTCCCTTTCATCAATCACCCAACCCCATGCACACATAGAAATTGGCATACATATAAAGCATATCTTCTCAAAGAAACATTCACTTTAGAATGACAGAGATCACTAACTCGGTGATTCGCCTTTACCCTTCTCGGGTTTTCAACGACCATGCTTAGATATTTCGGCATTTAACAGAATATACAGAATATAACAGGTTTGTATGCATACTAATCAAGCAATCTAAATGGTGTGAGAGTGTTACACACCTGATTGATGTGTAAGACTACCCTCTATGTCGATACCCTCGCTAATCGGATCTACTGCCCTCTGTCTACAACTTTGCTCAAAAGCCGGAAGAAAGCGAAGATAAGGCCTCTCTTATATTCGGCCAAGGGTTAGTGTTTTCTCGCATTTATACTTTTAAATTAACAGATCTCCTTACCTTGAAATCCCGGAAGTAATACGATCCAAGGGCTACTGAACTCTGGCTTAGAAATCTAAGCGATTGAATCCCCTTCAAATCCCGGAATGCCGCAAACGATAGAAAACACCCGATTAGTTAACCATATAGCCATTCGGCTAAGATCTCTAAAAGCCGGAAAAGAATACACATATCGACATTTACCTCTACAGATGATTTCAGCTACCCCCTTGCAGAAAGATTCGACAATCCCAGAAGAAGATCGAAGCGTAGAAGAGTATAGATCTAGGAATTTCGGCTTTTAAGAAAATCCTGAAAAGATGAACTAGATGTGTTTTTTCGACTTTTTAGAAGAATTGAATGAGGAGTTTCGGCTTTTAGTGAATGGGAGAAGAATAACAATGGGGATCAGAAGATTCGGCTAAAAGGAAGTTTCAAAGAAAAAGAAAGAAAAGGTGAGGGAGGTGGTGATTTTTGGCTTTTGAAAGAGAAAAGATGAGAAAAGAAAACAAGTGAGATGGCCTTCAAATTTCGGCACACCCACCTAAAGCCAAAATCGAATGCCCCTTTCCTTTCCAACTCTTCAAAATTTTGGCTAACACTAATCTTCTAAAGATAGCTCCCATCTTTTCCTTATCTTTATCAAAACACCTACCCAAAAGTGTCCTACATCACACCACTTCCTCCCTCCTTTTATCAGCTTATTATCCACAAATTAAAACATTAAAAATCCCTATTTAATAGCCTTGTGCCATCCCCCCTTTTACTCCCATTTAAGTGCCGAATTTGGTCCAACTTTATGGGCTCCAATTGGCCACAAATTGGGCCTCTCCCCTTGCCTATTGACGCCACCTATAACTCCCTTCTTCTGCGCCCCTTGCTGCTGGGCCACAACCCAATATGTCATTTAAACTACCATGACGTCATTTTAAGCCCTAAAGTGACTAAACAGAATATTTAATCAAGGCCTCAGCCCAAACCTGAACCCAATTTGCACCTCAAATTCTCAAATTAATCATATTAAACGTACATCACATAAAATGCACATACCCAATATTTCAGGATGTTACATATTTTCTAATGTTCTTTATTTTCAACATTCGGACATGATTTTATCGATTAGGTACCAATTTTAGGCGTTATGAGGGTGTTAACCCTTCCTCATACGTAATCGACTCCCGAACCCGTTTTCTTGTTTTTGTAGACCAAAATTGAATGTTTTTTTGAAATAAAACGTTTTGCAAGGTGATCCAATCACACCTAAGTAAAAAAAGATTGGTGGCGACTCCCATTTTGTTTTCAAAAAGTCAATCCCCATTTTTTTAAACAGATTTTAAAATGGTTTCTACAGCTTGGCGACTCCGCTGGGGACCAAGAGAGTCAGGCCGTAAAATTGATAATTTCATGTCCTTTTGTTTGAATTTAAAATTCTGATTTTAAAAATATGATCCTTTTATTGCATGTTGTTTTAAATATATTGCTCTGCATTGCACTGCATGACCGTCGTGGTCACACCCTTAAGTGGGAGTGAGAAGCTACTCCTTCGTGAGGTTTTCACCTCTGTGCAGGATAGTGAATCGCTTTATATACATCCGTACCTATGTCTTCGTGAGGTTTTCACCTCCGTGCGACCATAGGAAATGTATTCCCACACCAGAACTCGGTCCATATGAGCCTATAATGGGTGAGGATCGAGGAATCTGCTGGTTCGGGTACCTCAACTTTAGAGCTAAACCACACGTAGAGAACATAGGAACCCACCCTAGGTAGAACTATGCTAAACCTTAATAGTCACCCAATAGTAGTCACCTAAAATTGGACAAGCATAACTTCCAATTTAGGGCCTTGGATTAGAATCTGATTTCACCAAAACTCATTAGGGACCTTCTATTTCCTATCCCTACCAAAAATTCATGAAAATTTTACATTTTATTCAATTTGGTCCCTAATGTACGAAACTAACAATTAAGTTTTACAATTTAGTCTTTTTCATATACTAAGCTTAATCTTTAACAATTTCACACCAATTTCATTCAATTCTCAATAATTTTTAACAATTTTAGAAATTGGTACATGGGTTAGCTAGATCAAGCTCACATAACCTTAAATCTACAAAAATTACAAGTAAAAGGACTTTATTGTACTTAAGGTTTTCTTCTTTCTTTTTATTTGGTTTCGACAGTGGAAGAAGATGAATTAATGTTCATCTTTCTTTTCACTAAGCTATATATATTAAGCAATTTATTTATTTAATCTAGTTTATTAGGTCGAATTATAATAATTTTAATTAATAATCATATTTAATGAAAAACCAATATCACTGTCCGGTAATATTTGGTTAAGAATGGTTTATTAACCATTTTGACCCCTTTATATAATTGTAATTTAGGTCCTCAAGTGTTTTTCAAATTAAAAAAATTATAGGCATTGGACTTTTACAACTTAATCCCTGGGCCTTAATTAACCATAATTTCGGCTAAATTGACTATTCAAATTACAATTCATCTATACTTTAACTCCATAAATACTCTTCTTAAATATTCACGAACTTGATTTATGGAAACGAGATCCCAAAACCGTTTTTCCGATATTACTAAAAATTGGATCATTACAAACCCAGAGTTGAGTTTAAATCTATCCAAATTCATGTAATCTGTGTTCAATGCTCTAATATTCTTAAACAGATTTATTTCATGTAACCATTTAAAAAAAAATAGCATATCTAATTGTAACATCCCAAAATAGGGGTTATTTGTGATTGAATTATTTTCTTGTATTTGAATTTCTGTGATATTATTCGTGTTGATATAAGGCTTAATTAGGGGTCTTGAGTGAGCTCGGTTGAGTAGAATAATTCTTAGTATGGCTTATTTAAAGAAGAGGATTAAATGAGCTTAGCACTTAAGTTAATTTAAGTAGCAATAAGTGACAAGATGAGTGCATGGCAAGTTGGTAATGGCGCATGGAGTTTAGCTTGAGGGGAGAGGTTCGAATCCCTTAAATAGTATTGGGACAACTTTTATTTTTGCTTTGGTATGGTAAGTGTCGGCCAAGGATAATTAAGGTAAGGGTTGACCATGTTAATTTTTTTGGTTAGTAGACTATAGGTTTAAGGCAAGTATTAACTTATGGAAGGGAATCAAGTAATTAAGGAAAATATGGAGACATGGGGCTAGTATCAAGGATTATGTTTTGGAAACAAAATCATGGCCTTTATGCCATGAACTTGGACGGCATTGTGGCTAAGGAGGAGTTTTGGCCGAATATGCTAGTGTTGGTAAGGCTTAGGAAGATTTTTGGTCATTTCTTTCATTAGGTGCAAAAATTGCAAAACAATTCTCTCTCAAACTCTTTTCTTTCTAGCCGAATTTTACCATTTGCTAAGCATAATACTTTTTGACCATTTGGTCATTTTTGGCTCATTTTCTATTTCTCCTTTTCATTCTCTCAAAACCGAAAGTTGAGTATTTTCTTCAACCATTGCCAAACACTTATCTCTTTTGTCCATTTTCTTCTTTCTTTCTTAGCCGAATCTCCTATACCATAATATTCTATCTATTTCTTTCTTTTCTCTTCTCAAAAGCACTTAGCCGAAACTATTAGTTCACTTTCTTACTTCATCTTTTTCCATACAAGTTGAACCTTGGTTGATTGTGTTGAACAAATCATAGCCGAATCCACTCTCTTGGGTATACCGAATTTTCTTCTCCTATCTTGATCAACTTTGGCCGAATATTGAAGGTAAGATAGTTATCATCGGGACTTCTCTAGAAATTGGTTTTGGGTAAGGTGGTAAGGTTTATTTCAAAGGATTATTATTTTAAGTTTCGTTTTAAGCCGAAGGCTAATAAACCTTTTGATGATGGTTGATTGTAGGGAAGTGAGGCCGATTCTTTTAGGAGTGTGTTGGATAAGTGTTCAAGGCTTTGGGTAAGATTTTAGGTTCACAAGGAACCTTTCTCAATTATTTTGGTTTGGCCGAATAGGCCATGGTTCTAATATTCATTTTTGGCCGAATATAGGGGCAAGAATACTTGTGTGGCCGATTTGTCTATTCGGGATTTAGAACTCTTTTTGGTGCAGTGTGTATACATACACATCTTATAACTTTTAATATGCTAAGTGTTATTTTATGCCTAAACGTTTTGTGTAGACATGGATGAAATACCTTCATGGTATTAACAAGGATTTGGGTAAGTTCTTATTACTATGTGATTATTATTTGATGCTTTTGGGAAGCATGACACATTTGGTATGTGTATTATTTGATATATGGCTTATGATAAATCGATTGGATGTTGTTAAATAAATCTATCAACATGATTTGTGGTACATGCATATAAATGATTGTTATGGGTTGATGAGAGGAGGGGGCAAAGGATATTCGTGTCGACGGACACCGGTGTTTTGGTAACACATCGTGACTACGGTCACCGAGGTTTGGTACCTCCAGAGGTTTGGCACCTCATAGCGACTTGTCCTCGTGGTTAATACCACCGTGGGTTGGCCCCACTTTGAGATATGGGATTGTCTCGCCAGGTGATTTGGTATCACACGATGGGTTGGCCCCATCATCTATTTGTGACTTCGGTCACCAAAGTGTTTTAGTAACACAATTGTGTCTTCTGACACCGTAGATTTGGTATCTCCAAAGTGATTTGGTATCACATTTGTGACTATACGTCACGGTGGTTTGGCACCACCACCAGTGGTTTGGTACCACAAGGGGTAGAAAAAGGCGTATGGATGGTTAGGTTGGGTGCATTTAAACTTATGCATGTTAATTGGTTATAATTTGTGTATGTTATTGCATTAAATCGGGAAGGGTTACACATTGAGTCTTGGTGACTCACCTTCTCCTTTAATTTTTCAGTGATTCGTAGATCATGCGGGTGAGGAGCCGATGGACTCGAGGTGGCCATGCAAAGGAGACTTTTAATAAATGAATTTTGGATTTTATTTATCTTTCTTTTAGGTTTATGTTGCTTATTTGTAATAAGGCCTCCTAGTATGATTTTATTATTGCTGCGTGTTTGAATGTTTGGTTTAAATTACTTGATGATGTTAAAGCGGTTGCACATGTTTTCTCAAATTAAACGAAAAATGTTTTAAAGTACCATCGGTACATTCAAATTTGTAAACAACTCGACTCAAGAAAATATATTAAGTTTGGTTTTTAACAAAGAAAATTTAAATTGAAAGGCATTTCGACTAATTTCAAAATCGGTTTTAAAATGGTTTTCAAAATCTTTTCTCTGTAGCAAACCAAATTCGGTCATATTGTTTGGGCCGGGTTTGGGGTGTTACAAAATTGGTATCAGAGCCCAGTTCAAAGCTCGGCTGTGGGGGCCCAAGGCCCAAAAATGTTTTGTAGGCCTTTTTGAAAAATTTTGGTTTTAATAAGCATGGCACCGAGTCTCCTGCACCAACCTTGCCCAAGTAAGTATCTCTCGACTTTTGTATGAATTATATTCTGTAGAAGGGTAGGAAGCATGGGACGTAGATAGTGATAGTATTTTAAACTTTAGGACTAGTTTACCCCAAATAAAGACATAAGACTTTAAAAGCCTAATTAAACCAACCTACGACCAAGTCGCCGAGTTAGGGTGTGGTAACCTTGGTGCGCATGTCTAGGATTGGATCCGGAAGAGCTTGGTACTTAAGCAGTCCTCGTGACTCACCTCCTCTTCGCGGGATTCCTACCTGGTGCGTAGCTTCGGTTCACCCTAACCAAGAGGACTCGGTCATAGGCAAAATCCTAAATAAAACCCGAAAGGGATTAACCATGTTTTAAGGAAAACTTCGGTTTTAAAATCATTAAATTATTTTTTTTAGATGGTAGGACAAATTTATTTTCGAAAATTTTCAAAATATTCTTGATTGACAAAATTACAAAAATACCCTTTAGGAAAAAAAAATGATGACGAAAATACCCCTGGGTTAGAAACGGACAGTAATGCCCGAAGAGTGCATAGGTATGAAAGGTATAGGAAATGGATGTATTATTCTGTGTAAACCAAGATAGAAGACTTAAAACCTTGTTTGATCGAAAGAATCTCTATTAAACTCTTTTCATAAAATTTCTTCGCGGATAATCAAGTGAAACATGTACTAATTCATAAAAATTTCCTAATCGAGTTAAAGCGCGATAGTTAGAATGAGCTTTAGAGGACGTGGCCGCCGTGGGCGTGGAAGGGTAGGATGGCCGTGTCGTCGAGAACTTGTCGGGTCGGGTCAAGGATCCGAGAATGAGATACACCACCACCCCCAACCTTTGGAGTCAAGAGCGAGATCGGGCGGGTGACGACGCTGTGTCACAAGCGATGCTACGGGTTCGGAAAGGGTAGCCGGAATTGGTGGAGGTGGAGGAGCTCGGAAGTCGGTTCTGAGAGACTTCGAGCTAACGGAGCTGAATTTTTCCGAGGTGTGTGCAGTGTAGCGCCCAATACTACCGAGTATTGGCGGAATCGACCGAAAGAATCATGGATGAGATAGATTTGACAAATGAGGAGAAACCAAAGGAGCGGTGTCGCTTCTCAAGGATGAGTCATATCGATGGTGGCTCACGGTCCGAGATGGTGCTACGGCGAGATGATCTCACTTGGGAGTACTTCAAAGTCAGATACCGTAAGAAGTATGTTGGATCAAGCTACATTGACGCCAAAGGAAAGCTTTTAAAGGGTTAGTGCAAGGGAATAAGTCCGTCTCGGAGTATGAAGCGGAATTCCTAAGGTGAGTCGTTATGCTCGGGGAATAGTGGCATCGGAACATGATCGTTGTGTTCGTTTTGAAGACGGACTTAGAGACGAGTTAAGGTCGCTGATTGCTCCACGTTAAGAACGTGAGTTTGCTGTCTTGGTGGAGAAGGCCAAGGTAGCCAAGGAATCAAGGAGTCCGCGAGGCAAAGTTATGATAGGAGCAAGTCAAGAGAGGCTTTGGATCGTCTGGGTCGTGGTAAATGTTCGTAAAAGATTTAGGCAAAGTGGGTCAAATCAGCAGAGAGGTCCACAAATGCTAATCAAAGACCGGCCCATAGATAACCGTTGTGGAAAGTTTCATTGGGGTGAATGTTGGACCGAGGGAAAGGATGTTTCGAGTGTGGTTCGCTAGAACATCGTGTGAGGGATCTGTCCGCGTAAGCAAGCTAGGAATCGATCCAAGGTCAAGGTCGTGCCTGATTCGAGAAAGGAGGGACCAGCACCGCGAGAGGTCGTGGTTATGGTAGAGGTGGTTATGGCCCTAGTGGAGGTCGCGAGCAGCGGGCAGAGGTATTGGCAACACGGAGGCTAGGCGGCTGGTTTGGTGTATCTTTGCGGCGTCGTGAGGAAGGAGACGACCGGATGTCATAACCGAATGCGTTTTTAATTTTTGGTGTTCCATATCTTTGCCTTGATAGATGTGGGTTCGACGCACTCTTACGTTGCTAGTAGTATAGTTGAGACCATGAGTTTAGTTCCCGAGGATCTTTTAAGAGGATGACTGTACTTAGTCCTTTAGGTCACTCAGAGAAGTAGATAAGTCAGATAGAGATATACCCCTAGAACTCCAAGGGGGTAGTGTTTGTAGCCGATCCGATGGAACTGCCGTTTGAGGAGTTCGATCTGATTCTTGGGATGGACTGGTTGGTCAAGTACCAAGCAAGTTTGGATTGTGCCGCTAAGCGCATGGTTTTGAAGACGGTTGAAGGTGAAGAAGTGGTCATGATAGGTAATAGGAGAGATTATCTATCCAACGTGGTATCTGCGTTGAAAGCGATAAACGATGGTCGGGAAGGGGCGTGAGGCGTTCGTAGTTCATGTGTGTGCTTTGGAAGCTAAGGAGTCTTCTCGTGGGAAATGTTCAAACCGTAAAGGAATTTGGCCGACGTATTTCTGAAGAACTTCCGGATTGCCTCCGGATCGTGAAGTCGAATTTGGTATAGATCTGTTACCTGGAACGGCGCCAGTGTCTATAGCTCCATATAGGATGACACCGAAGGAATTGATGGAATTGAAGGCTCAGATACAAGAGTTGTTGGATCGAGGTTTCATTCGACCAAGTGTTTCACCTTGGGGAGCGCCGGTACTTTTTGTCAAGAAGAAGGATGGTACGATGCGGATGTGTATAGACTACCGCCAGTTGAATAAGCTGACGATTAAAAACAAATATCCTTTGCCGAGGATAGATGACTTGTTTGATCAGCTGAAAGGGGCTGCGGTTTTCTCTAAGATTGATTTAAGGTCTGGATATCATCAACTGAAGGTGAAAGAGGCTGATATCCATAAGACGGCATTTCGTACTCGGTATGGACACTACGAGTTCCTGGTGATGCCGTTTGGTTTGACTAATGCACCAGCAGCTTTCATGGACATGATGAATAGGGTATTTCAACAGTTTTTGGATCAGTTTGTTGTGGTCTTTATAGATGATATTTTGGTGTATTCGAAGTCAGAAGAGGAGCATGATGCGCATTTGCGAGTGGTGTTGCAGATTCGAGGAAAAGCAAACAGATGCGAAATTTAGTAAGTGCGACTCGCTTAAGGAGGTGACTTTCTTGGGTCATGTTGTTTCACCGAGGGGATTAGAGTGGATCCTCGAAAGATTGAGGCGATGTTAGATTGGAAGCCGCCTAAATCATGGCTGAAATTCGGAGTTTTCTAGGTCTCAGCGGGGTATTACCGAAGATTTGTGGAAGGATTTTCTTTGATTGCCGCACCGATGACCAAGTTGTTGAGGAAAGGAGTTCCATTTGTGTGGACCGAGGAGCAGCAAGAAAGTTTCGACAAATTGAAGAAGATTCTGACTGAAGCTCCGGTTTTGATTCAACCTGAGGCAGGCAAGGAATTCACGGTTTATTGTGATGCATCACATATTGGTTTGGGATGCGTGCTGATGCAAGAAGGGAAGGTAGTGGCTTATGCATCTCGGCAGTTGAGACCACATGAGGCTAATTATCCGACTCATGACTTGGAGTTAGCGGTTTGTAGTCTTCGCTTTGAAGATATGGAGGCACTATTTGTACGGAGAGAGAAGTCGATAGTTTATACGGATCACAAGAGTCTTAAGTATCTCTTGACTCGTAGGATTTGAATTTGAGGCGTAGATGGATTGAGCTGTTGAAGGATTACGACTGCTCGATCGAGTATCATCCTGGTAAGGCTAACGTGGTGGCGACGCGTTGAGTCGTAAGGTTGTATCGGATTTAAGATCGATGTTTGCTCGACTTAGTCCGTTCGATGATGGAAGTCTTTTGGCGAAATTACAAATCAAGTCGACTTGGTTAGATCAGTTAAGGAGAAGCGATTAGAGGATGATGGTTTGAATGATCGGAGGTTGCAAGTCCGAAATGGTGGATTAGAGGATTTTAGTCCGTCCCGATGATGGAGTTTTGTGCTTTAAAGGAAGAGCTTGTATGCCGAAGGATGTGGAGTTGAGACAAAGGATTCTTCGGGACGCACATAGCAGCCCCATATGCTATGCATCCCGGAGGTAGCAAGATGTATCGGGATTTGAGAGAGCAATTTTGGTGGCCAGTGCGAAACGGGAAGTAACGAGTTCGTGGGTAAGTGTCCGACGTGTCAACAAGTCAAGGCTGAACATCGGTTGCCATCCGGTTTACTTCACCGGTGAAGATTCCTCGATGGAAGTGGGAGAGGATCACCATGGACTTTGTCGCTGGATTACCTCTTACGCCTAGCAAGAAGAATTCGATTTGGGTGATTGTGGATCGTCGACTAAATCGGCGCATTTCATACCCAGTAAGGGTAGATTATTCGCCTGAGGTTAGCTAAGTTATATGTAGCCGAGATAGTGAGATTGCATGGTGTGCCAAGATGTCGATTATCTCGGATAGGGATCCGAGGTTTACATCGAGGTTTTGGAGAGCGTTGCATCAAGCTTTGGGTACGAGATTGGACTTCAAAGACACACTTTTCATCCGCAATCCGGCAGACAATCGGAGAGAGTGATTCAGATCTTAGAAGATATGCTCGAGAGGTTGTGTTCGGACTTGATGGCGATTGGGAGGAGTATCTACCGTTGGCGGAATTCGCTTATAACAATAGTTATCAGCGAGTATCCAAATGGCTCCATATGAAGCATCAGATGGACGAAAATGCCGTACTCCTACGTGTTGGACGGAACTAGGTGAACGACATGTCTTGGGTCCGCACTGGTGACGGAAACCGAGGACAAAGTTAAGGTAATTCGGGCTCGTCTCAAGGAAGCATCGGATAGGCAAAAGTCTTACGCCGATCTCAAGCGCAAGGAGATGGAATACGAGGTAGGAGATAAAGTCTTTCCGAAGGTGTCGCCTTGGAAAAAGGTGTTGCGCTTTGGGCAAAAAGGGAAATTAAGTCCAAGGTTCATCGGCCCGTATAATCGTGTTGAAGCGAGTAGGACCGTAGCTTATCACCTCGATCGCCAGCAGAGTTGAGTCAGATTCACGATGTCTTCCATGTGTCGATGCTTAGACGGTATAGGTCAGATCCATCGCACATCGTGCCAGTAGCAGAGATTGAGGTTAACTCCGACTTATCATTCGAGGAGGAACCGGTTCATTTTTAGATCGTGATGTCAAGGTGTTGCGTAGAAAGTCGGTACCCTTTAGTGAAAGTGCTATGGCGAAACCATGGTACGGAGGAAGCGACGTGGGAACTCGAAGGGGTGATGCGGCAAAGAATACCTCTCACTTTTTCTCGATCAGGTAATTTCGAGGTCGAAATTATTTTAAGGGGGGTAGAACTGTAACATCCCAAAATAGGGGTTATTTGTGATTGAATTATTTTCTTGTATTTGAATTTCTGTGATATTATTCGTGTTGATATAAGGCTTAATTAGGGGTCTTGAGTGAGCTCGGTTGAGTAGAATAATTCTTAGTATGGCTTATTTAAAGAAGAGGATTAAATGAGCTTAGCACTTAAGTTAATTTAAGTAGCAATAAGTGACAAGATGAATGCATGGCAAGTTGGTAATGGCGCATGGAGTTTAGCTTGAGGGGAGAGGTTCGAATCCCTTAAATAGCATTGGGACAACTTTTATTTTTGCTTTGGTATGGTAAGTGTCGGCCAAGGATAATTAAGGTAAGGGTTGACCATGTTAATTTTTTTGGTTAGTAGACTATAGGTTTAAGGCAAGTATTAACTTATGGAAGGGAATCAAGTAATTAAGGAAAATATGGAGACATGGGGCTAGTATCAAGGATTATGTTTTGGAAACAAAATCATGGCCTTTATGCCATGAACTTGGACGGCATTGTGGCTAAGGAGGGGAGTTTTGGCCGAATATGCTAGTGTTGGTAAGGCTTAGGAAGATTTTTGGTCATTTCTTTCATTAGGTGCAAAAATTGCAAAACAATTCTCTCTCAAACTCTTTTCTTTCTAGCCGAATTTTACCATTTGCTAAGCATAATACTTTTTGACCATTTGGTCATTTTTGGCTCATTTTCTATTTCTCCTTTTCATTCTCTCAAAACCGAAACTTGAGTATTTTCTTCAACCATTGCCGAAACACTTATCTCTTTTGTCCATTTTCTTCTTTCTTTCTTAGCCGAATCTCCTATACCATAATATTCTATCTATTTCTTTCTTTTCTCTTCTCAAAAGCACTTAGCCGAAACTATTAGTTCACTTTCTTACTTCATCTTTTTCCATACAAGTTGAACCTTGGTTGATTGTGTTGAACAAATCATAGCCGAATCCACTCTCTTGGGTATACCGAATTTTCTTCTCCTATCTTGATCAACTTTGGCCGAATATTGAAGGTAAGATAGTTATCATCGGGACTTCTCTAGAAATTGGTTTTGGGTAAGGTGGTAAGGTTTATTTCAAAGGATTATTATTTTAAGTTTCGTTTAAGCCGAAGGCTAATAAACCTTTTTGATGATGGTTGATTGTAGGGAAGTGAGGCCGATTCTTTTAGGAGTGTGTTGGATAAGTGTTCGAAGGCTTTGGGTAAGATTTTAGGTTCACAAGGAACCTTTCTCAATTATTTTGGTTTGGCCGAATAGGCCATGGTTCTAATATTCATTTTTGGCCGAATATAGGGGCAAGAATACTTGTGTGGCCGATTTGTCTATTCGGGATTTAGAACTCTTTTTGGTGCCAGGTGTGTATACATACACATCTTATAACTTTTTAATATGCTAAGTGTTATTTTATGCCTAAACGTTTTGTGTAGACATGGATGAAATACCTTCATGGTATTAACAAGGATTTGGGTAAGTTCTTATTACTATGTGATTATTATTTGATGCTTTTGGGAAGCATGACACATTTGGTATGTGTATTATTTGATATATGGCTTATGATAAATCGATTGGATGTTGTTAAATAAATCTATCAACATGATTTGTGGTACATGCATATAAATGATTGTTATGGGTTGATGAGAGGAGGGGGCAGTGATATTCGTGTCGACGGACACCAGTGTTTTGGTAACACATCGTGACTACGGTCACCAGAGGTTTGGTACCTCCAGAGGTTTGGCACCTCATAGCGACTTGTCCCTGTGGTTAATACCACCGTGGGTTGGCCCCACTTTGAGATATGGGATTGTCTGCCAGTGATTTGGTATCACACGATGGGTTGGCCCCATCATCTATTTGTGACTTCGGTCACCAGTGTTTTGGTAACACAATTGTGTCTTCGGACACCAGAGATTTGGTATCTCCAGTGATTTGGTATCACATTTGTGACTATACGTCACCAGTGGTTTGGCACCACCAGTGGTTTGGTACCACAAGGGGTAGAAAAAGGCGTATGGATGGTTAGGTTGGGTGCATTTAAACTTATGCATGTTAATTGGTTATAATTTGTGTATGTTATTGCATTAAATCGGGGAAGGGTTACACATTGAGTCTTGGTGACTCACCTTCTCCTTTAATTTTTCAGGTGATTCGTAGACCGCGGGTGAGGAGCCGGATGGACTCGAGGTGGCCATGCAGTGGAGACTTTTAATAAATGAATTTTGGATTTTATTTATCTTTCTTTTAGGTTTATGTTGCTTATTTGTAATAAGGCCTCCTAGTATGATTTTATTATTGCTGCGTGTTTGAATGTTTGGTTTAAATTACTTGATGATGTTAAAACGGTTGCACATGTTTTCTCAAATTAAACGAAAAATGTTTTAAAGTACCATCGGGTACATTCGAAATTTGTAAACAACTCGACTCAGCAAATATATTAAGTTTGGTTTTTAACAAAGAAAATTTAAATTGAAAGGCATTTCGACTAATTTCAAAATCGGTTTTAAAATAGTTTTCAAAATCTTTTCTCTGTAGCAAACCAAATTCGGTCATATTGTTTGGGCCGGGTTTGGGGTGTTACACTAATTATTTTTTCTTCTTAAGATTAATACCTTTATATAAATTTGATGTGAAACTGAAAGTTTGAAAATTAAAATTCGAAAAGTTTAAACTCAAAATAAAGTAAGCTTAACTATATATATATATATATTAGTTCATCACTTTTCAACAATAAATATTAATTATTTATCACAGGAAAACAATTTTGAATAAAATTTTCTCAATCCAAAAGATTAAAAGATTAATGAACTTACAATATAATTTCTTTGACGTGAGATCTGAGAAAAAAATTATGGAGAGAACAATAATGGCTTGAGTTTATAGAGATGTATTAGTTAAGTAAAATATTTTTTTTTGGGTTAAAGTATCATTCCTTCTTATCAGTGTTTTTTTATTATTGATTTTTTATTTTATAAAAGTTAATTTAAAAAAAGGCTTAAAAGTGTAAAAAGTTCTCAAACTTTTTTTAAAAAAAGGTAGTTAAATTCCTGCATTTTTTTTACTCAATTAGGTACTTAAACTTTCAAAATGCAGCAAAAAGGCCCTCAAACTTTTTCAAAAAAAGTAATTAAGCCCCTACTTTTTTTTTTGCACTCAATTGGATACTTGAACTGCCAAAATGCATAAAAAGACCCTCAAACTTAAAAAAAAAAAAACAATTAAGCCCCTGCTTTTTTGGAACTCAATTGGGGTACTTGAACTACCAAAATGCATCAAAAAGGCCATCAAACTTAAAAAAAAAAGAACAAAAACAAAAAAGAAGCAATTAAGCCATTGCCTCTTTTTTGCACTCAATTCAGTACTTGAACTGCAAAAAAGCATAAAAAAGGCCAGGGTCGAATGGCAGGGGCCTTAACCCCCCTAAAAAAAAGTTTCCATTTAGGCTCTTTATAAATTATAAAATTTTAAACTAGAAATGGTAAATTTGCACTTTGGCCCCACAAAATATAAAAATTTGATTTAATCCTCTAAAAATTATAAAGATATATGTTATTAAAATGGTGAAATTGCATTTTTACTATCATAAAAATATATAATTTAATTCTGCCACCCAAAAAAAATTCTGACTTCGCCCCTGCCCCCCAAGTCGTATTTCTCGATCCGTCACTGAAAAGACCCTTTGACCGTTAACTTTAACAATTGACTGTTAAAGTTAACCGCCTGATTTGCCGTAATTCGATGTAACGGATTAAACTAGTTTTTGCACTTTGGAGCTTGAATAGAAGCATTTTCATTATGTTCTAGTTATGTTTTTGTAGTTTAGTTTGAATTCAATAAAAAGTGTAATTTGAGTCTTTTATTGACCTTAGAGGCCGAATGAGGCCTAAAGGTGAGCTAATCTACTTAGTAAGTGTGCAAGAGACCATCCAAGGGCATAAAACTCAATAATGGTCGCTGTGTTGCAACACGGGGAGTTTGATGTCGCAACATAGGGAGCAGAATGCAAGAATTTCAAGACTGCCTTTGGTTTCGCAATATAGACAAGGGATGTCGTGACACACCCCTAAAGCCACCTTGAATATGAGCATATTGTCTTCGATGTCGCGACACAGGCACTAGGGTGTCGTGACATCAGCCCTGTACGAGAAGCACTTACGAGTCAAGGGCATTTTGGTCCGCACAATCAAAAGTTAAACACGAGAGCGTTAGCTGACCTAAGGTTGAGGATGATGGAAATCCTAACTCTATAAATAGGCTCTTAAAACACTCATTGGGGGACAACTATCATATTCCAATTTTTTCCCAATTTAGATTTCTTTTTAGTTTTGCTCGGTTTGCGTTCTTCGGAGAACTTGCATTGTAAACACAATCAAACGTTTGAGGATTATTGGACTTCATTAATCGAATACAAACATGATTCTCCAAACTCTAATCTTGATTTATTCTTTACGCCTATCTTTATTGTCAAGTTTATGATGTTTATAGATTCCATGAGGAACTAATCCTCTTATTGGGGATTAGCGAGTGGGGGTGTGATTAACTAATCGTTATGTAGGGTTTTCTTAGCAGATCAGCTGTTTGGGAAAGAAAGAACTTAAACCCTAGGCTTGACGACCCTAGAAAGTCATTTATGTTGGTATTAACCCAAAATTGGTATGGCCTATCCATGAACACCTTAGCCTTGAACCGGTCTAGACTGTGAGGTCGAGAGATAAGTAGTTCTTGCTGACTCGTTAGTTTAGTGGAAGATCGAGAGATCCTGCTAGGTGTAATCAGCCCATTTTGCCCGGGCTTGTAATAAACCAAAACAAAAAATAAAAATAATGTCCAGTGTTTTTTTTTCACAGAGCCCAGTTCATTACTAAAACCCAACCGAGCCCAAAACAGATGGCCCACTAACCAAATACCTGAACTGACCTAGACCCAAACTAAACCAACCTCCTAAACGGACCTGACCCAATACCCAAAGACCTGGACCCAGCAGACCCAGACTCAGACAGGCCCAAAATGGCCCAACTCCTAAACTGAACTCAGAGACCTAGGGTTTCTGGGGAAACCCTAGGCGCTGCAACAGAATCCTTGCACCCAGGCCACCAACAGTCGCGCCGAAAATGCCGCATCCGTCAGCCCTCGGTCGTACCACCATCAACACGCACGAGCCCCACATCATCGCCAGATCTACCGCCAGCCACCTGCAAAAAAAGGAAAGAAGAGCAGCAAAAATAGCAAGAGAAACGACAAGATCTTGTATTTCCTTTTTCATTTTCTTTTTTCTTTCGGGTTATATAAACCCAAAAATAATCTGTAACAAAGGGGGGATAGATACCGAAATATACAGACAAGAATACAGAAAATAAAAGCAAAAAAATTGTTGAAACAGAATATATAGTTTTTTCTACAGAGGTGATTTCCTATATTATTCGCGTTATTTTTTTTTTCTTGTGTGCATATTTTATATAAAATAGTACAAAAATAAAGAAGGGGTGAGAAAACTACCTTCGAAACGGAGGTTTTAGGCCTCCGGCCACCGTTGACGGAGGCGCGTGGGGGCGGTAGCCCAGAGGTCCGATGACCGGAGCCAGATGAGGGGATAGGGGGTCTGAGAAGATTTTCTGATTTTTTTTTTAAAAACATATGGTTTAAATATTTTTTTTTGTTAAAAATTCAACTTTTATAGGGCTCTGGAACGGTGTCGTTTTGCACCAGGCCCATAAGCATCAAAACGACGCCGTATCGCCCCTGGCCCGATCCGATCCGACCCGCTCCGGCCTAGGATCCGCGCGTTTTTTATGGGAAGGGCTAATTGCGCTTTTAGCCCTTCCGTTTTTTTTGGTTTTATAATTAAGTTTTTTTTTTATTTTTAATTCGGCCCCGAAAGTTTGTTTTCGTTTCAATTTAGCCCTTCAGGCTATTCCAAGGCAGGAGATCGAACGACGTCGTATAGGAGACGAGGTTTAATTGCCTAATCAGTCCCTACATTATGACATGCGCTCAAATCTGGTCCTTTTACACTTTTACCCTGATTTTTTTATTTTCTTTCGATTTAATTCTTTAATCTTTTTTTTATTTCTTTGCATTTTCATTTTTTATTATTTAGTATTATATATATATATCAGATTATTATTATTTATTATTATTTATTATACTAAATCATTTTTATTTATTATTTTATTATTATTAATCTTATTTTTATTTTTTATATTATTTAGTGTTTGAATATTATATATATTATTGTATTATATATTTTCGATTATTTTATATATTATATTATATGTATAATCCAAATCATTTTATGTTTTATAAATTTTGTATATTATATAATATATATTGTTTATATTATTAGTATATAATATATGTTGTTTATATTATTAGTATTAAATATATATAGTTTTGTATTATATTATTTAAATTTATTTATTTATTTCAAAACGTATCTAATTTTATATATATATATATATATTCTAATTTTTATTTTTATTTTTGCGATAATTTATTTATTATTTGATATATGTATTTGCATGAAAGGTTTAATATTGTATGTGAAATTTTCATGTTTATTTAGTTTTGTTATTTTGACATTTATTGTTTTATATATTTTTTATATACTCTATCATTTATTTATAATTGTCTTAATGTAGTTATTTTTTAGTCGTTATTTTATATTTTTATTGTTTGTATTAATATGATATTTTCATAAAATCATCGTTTTAAAATGCATTTTGCAAAATTACTATATTTTATCTAAAGGTTTTTAAAATAAGGCAATGTTTTGTATTTAGAAATTCGGGAAATAGTGCCCAATCGTGCTGGGTTGCGATTTTCCGTTTGGCTAAATAACTAAATATCCTTTTAACAAGTTTTGTAAATCATGAGATGATTTTGATTACGGAGGATTTAAAATATTGTGTCCAATCGTGCTGGATGTGATGTTTATATTCCTTCGGAACAAAGAAATTTCAAATTTTAACTCAAATTGCTCGAAGTTTTTAAGAAATCATATTTTTAAATACTTTTAAATTTCAAACATTTGGACATGATTCTATCGATTAGGTACCAATTTTTGGGCGTTATGAGGGTGCTAACCCTTCCTCATAATGTCGACTCCGAATCCGTTTTCTCGTTTTTTGTAGACCAAAATCAAATGTTTTAAAATAAAACGTTTTACAAGGTGATCCAATCACACCTAAGTAAAAAGGGATTGGTGGCGACTCGCATTTTTGTTTTTAAACGTCGATCCTCCGTTTTTAAATCAAACTTTTAAAATGGTTTCGACAGCTTGGCGACTCCGCTGGGGATCTAAGAGAGTCAAGCCGTAAAATTGATAATTTCATGTCCTTTTGTCTGAATTTAAAATTTTGGTTGTTTAAAAAACATGATCTTTTTATTGCATGTGATTCTAAATATATCTCTCTGCATTGCACTGCATGACCATCGTGGTCGTACCCTTAAGTGGGAGCGAGAAGTTATGCCTTCGTGAGGTTTTCACCTCCGCATGGGCTAGTGGATTGCTTCCGGAACACATCTGTACCTATGTCTTCGTGAAGTTTTCACTTTCGCATGGCCATAGGGAAATATATTCCCCTGAACCGAACTCGGTCTGTATGAGCCTATAATGGGTAAAGATCGAGGAATCTGCTGGTTCGGGTACCTCAACTTTAGAGCTGAACCACACGTAGAAAATCTAGGGACTTACCCTAAGTAGAACTATGTCAAACCTTAGTGGTCACCCAAATAGGTGTTTGTTTATTTTACTTGCTTTATATTCCATGGTACTAACTTGTTGTGTTTTATTCTTTTGTGCATATCATTTCATACTTTAAGAGGTATCGATTCACGGTCAGTTTCTAAGTTAGAAAGCTGGTTATGGAGAACGAATTCCTTGATAAAGTGGAAGACAATGCAGTCTTTAGTATATGGTTAGAACAAAAGCAATTAGAGAAAGAAGGGTATGGATTCGTTTGAGCAAGAGGAAATGAGGCAAATACTGAATCCTCCTCCTCCTCACCACTGTGCCTCCTGATGTTGTTCCAATCAAAGCAGAATCGGATACGAAGAAGATTTTACGACACCCTATGGAAAGGCGTGGTAACTATACTCACCAATCACTTTAAAGTGAGCGTGTGGAGAACGGATGGACACTTCTACCAAATAACAAGCTGGAGTTTACTGTTGTACTTGAGGATGGTGCACCTACCAGAAACAATGGAAATGCAAGCCCTGATGGCCAGGATAGCCCAAATGGGCGTGAAAAAAAGAGATTAAGAAGATCGTATCATTCAAGAAATTAGTGGAGCCATCTAGTATTGAAAGGTGGGCTGTTGTGAACTTCTCGGCTCCTCGTTGTGACCCAAACAACATTGTAAGGGATTTGATTCGTTGTGGAGAAATGAAATGAATTCGTATTGATCCCCATTTGATATATTCAATGAGATGAACCAGAATAGATGTCTTTTACTTGTGGTTAGAGTTGAAAAAATGTTTAAACAGATACAATCTAAACTTTCTGGAGCTCCGCAGTTCCTTCTTTGTCCGCACCCTGATAGGAAAAATTCTGATCTTTATGGGCCATGAAAGCGGAAGAATCTTTCTGAGTATGGCATTGTGACTCAGTGTATGGCACCAGCTAGGGTGTATGATCAATACTTTACAAATCTTCTTCTGAAGATCAATGCTAAGCTTGGACGGTCTCTTCATCACCATCGAAGCCATAATTCCGAGTTAAAGTCTAGCCTGAACAAGATCAAGGAAATGAAGGGCAAGATTGAAGAATTAGAGTCAGTTTTGCACAACTGTGAACTCCGAATTAAGTTTCTTGAAACAAGAGAGGGGTTTTTGAAGGAAGAGCTCCACCATTCGCATGATCAAGTTAAAAGTTGAGATTACCTCATGGGTGAAGCAATAGTTTAGATTCGAGAGGTAGCTGATCATCTACAGACTTTAGCATCACAGGCTGATACGTTGAGCATGAAGTATGAGCTGCAGTCTGATCGTAGTCAAGAGCTAGCTTCCTTTCTTGGGAAAATCAAAACCTTAGGACTTAGGGCGAAAGCATATTTGTAGTCTGTTTTATGTAAAGGATTTTGTTTTCTAATAAAGTTTTCTAAAATGAAGTTGAATCAGAATCGATGCCTTTTTGCATTCATGCGTTTACATTACATTGCATCATTTGCATTAGACTTTTACAAAGTGACCCTAATTAGGTAAAAATATTTCAGTTAACTTGGAAAACATGGAACAAAGGTTGGAGAGAATAGAACAAATGTAAATACAGATGCAGGGGAAATTGACCAAGATCCAACAAGAGATGCAGGAACAAATGCTGGAATTTCAAAGGAACATGATTGGCCAGTTAACCCAGTTACTAGCCGAAAGATTTGAAAAAGGAGGCCCTGGTTATCGATGAGTGTGGATGATGAGGAAGACATCGTTTATTCCCCAATAGGTATCCTAACTCAGTCAGACACGCATTCGCATGGGGTACCCGTCATTATTGAACCCCATTGTCAAACTAATACTTCGGCCCTGTTAAAGTTCCCAATGGGTTCAGGTTTTAACCCGAATGATGATCAATCCAAACCGTTTGTTCTGGTGGAAACAAAGGAAAGGGGAGAATGGACTTCTAAGGCCCTGAAGAAGAAGGAAAAGAAAGTGAATAGTACCAATAGTTATAATAAGAGCCATTCAGAACCGATTATAGTAAACCAGCCAAGGACGGTAACCACCAGCAATCAGGTCTCCCCAAGGCAAAACTCTGAAAAGCTCCAATTTACACCAATACCGATGACGTATAAGGAGCTATATCAAAGTTTATTTGACACACATATGGTGTCTCCATTTTATCTGAAGCCGTTACAGCCCCCATATCCTAAATAGTATGACTCGAACGCTCAATGCGACTATCATGCGGGAATAACGGGTCACTCAATCGAAAACTGTACTACGTTTAAAAAGTTGGTCAAAAGGTTCATTAAAATGGGAATTGTGAAGTTCGACAATTCATCAAAACCTGATCACTTTGACAAGGCAGTAAATGCGATAATTGAAGGAGGAGACAAGAAAGTTGCGATCCTTTGAAGAAATCGAAAGCGAAGAGGGAATCAAAGAGCGAAGTTTCCAAGCCCTTGCGTACTTGGGAGTGTCTTGAATAATAGGATTGTGGAAGAGATCCTTGCATTTTTAGAGCTGATCTATAGTAATGTGCAAAACATGCTTGTTGCCTTAAGCCTAGAGGCAATAAGAACTCTTTTGTGAAATAGGTTTATGTCCGAAACTTTATTTCAATAAAATGCATTTTTAAGCAAATATTCTTTTATTCTTTCCATTTCATATTGTACATTCTTTTGTTTTACAATATTCTTTCATTCTTTATTCATGACCATACAAATAACTGTTCTTTGAATCATTTATTCTTTTGAAATATTCTTTTGAACCTATACTAGGTCTCCAGATATCAACGACATGAGCGACGTTGTTACTGACTCCCTTTTTGAATGAGATATGGGTCTAGGGGATCTCAGGACTTTGAAGATGACAGAGATTGTAACATACATTCTGATTTGTTAAGAATGGTCCAACAAGATGAAAAACAGACCTTATTCAACAAAGGGTCAATGGATATTATGAGCCTAGAAAAGGGATGAAGATCGAAGCCCAGCTCACCATAGAAATAATGCGAGACATCATTGAGTTATTTTCAAGAATTCAAAGATGTTTTGCACAATCATATCAAGACATGCTTGGGCTACTAAGATGCGGGCTACACATGAGGATCGAGCACTGTTGATCTACATAGAAAGGGATGGTATCAGCTATGCCGTATTTAAGGAGACAAGATTCATGTGCCTTCTCCAGTTCTTTGCAAATTTTCCATATGTGGGACATGGATGTGATGGGTTCAATCTCGTTAGAAGTTTTTAGCTAATATTGATTCATCATCATGGTCGTCGTTTACTTCACTAAGAGGGTGGAAGTAGCTTCATATGCCAATGTTACACAGTCGAAATTCATCAAATTTCAAAAAAAAAAGGAATCAAATGTCAGCAAAGAATGCCATAAAGGATCACATTTAATAACGCATAACTGTACAAAGTCAAAGTTTACAGTTTGTCCAAAGATCAGGCAGCATATCACAGTGCAGCAAAGGTTGCCAAACAAAAAAAAAGGAAAAACAAAAAAAAATAGGAAAGGTGACTAAGACTTGTAACGATTGGCATAAGAAGCTATCATTTACTCTCTATCTTATCAAGTGTCGACCAGGACTTTCGCTGGGGTAATACTTTTCCCATTGGTTTATGAAGTGGTTTTGCCCATGAAAATCGAGATTCCTTTGCTCCAAGCTTCGATTGAGTCAGGAATTGGATGAAGAAGAATGTCTCCAGTGAACTTGGATGAAGAAAAGGGTTTGAAAGTATTCATCATGGTAAAATGTACTAAAATTGATGATTTATGACGGAAATGGTTCACCCAAAGAAATTTCATGACGGGCACCTGATATTGAAAAATTCAAAAGAAAGCAGGTCTCAAATTGAGAAGGACCTTATGTTGTAAAGAAGGCCTTTTCTCAAGGAGCATTGATATTGACCGAGATGGATGCTAAAGACTCACTCAATCCGGTGAATTCAGGGTCAATCAAGAAGGATTTTACCTGAAAGAGGAAAGACTAAGGTGAAAACCCGCAAAGGGCGCCTCGAAATCAAAAAAAAAAGAAGAAAGAAAGATAGAAAGAAAGAAAGAAAGAAAGAAAGAAAAAGGAGAGGCCAAGGCGAAAACCTGCAAAGGGTGCTTTGAGACCATAGGGGATTTGAGTTGAAAACCCGAAAAGGGCGGCTCAAATTTTGACCAAAAAGTGGGGCATACAGTAGTCTTGCTACGTCTGAATTAACAATGAGGAAGTATGTTACGTCTTGGGGCATCAACAAAGTACTCTGGATCCCCTAAACACATATCGAACTTAAAATGGTCCTCAAGAAGTTTGAACAGAGAAGCTCAAGCTGCGATATCTGGGGCACCTTGTAACACCCCAAACCCGGCTTATGCGTTAAGGCCAGATTTGACATGTTACACAAAATAAATATACTTTGATTCCCTTTTAAGTGAAACATATTTCAAAGTTTTGACGAAGTATTTATCGGGTAAAAGATTTGATTGATAAATCAGCAATTTGAGATGTAAAATCTTATATATCGAAGTTTTGAAAATAGCGTTAACAGTTCGAGAAAATTTTAAAAGAAATAAAAATGTATTTTTTTGAAAAGAATCGATGAAAATCTTGAGAGTAATTTTCCGGTTTAAAATATGAAAAATTATTATGAAATCCTTTTTAAATATTCATTTTAAAATAAATCATTTATTTAAGTTTTTAGAAAAATAATATTATAATTTGAAATACTTTAAACAGTTTATAAAATTCTTCACACAATAAACAAAACAAAAATTAATCCAGAGGCCTTATTACAACCTTAATTCAAAATAGTAAAGTAATTAAAAATACTAAAAGAAATCCAAAATCCAAATTTAACCGTTTACGAAGTATGGCCTCCACCTAGTCATCCACGGCCCAAATCTCCATCACTGATCATTACCTGAAAGAGATAAGGAAAATGGGGGTGAGTTACTAGAACTCAGTGTGTAACCCACTTACCATTGTCCACTGGGCCAAAATTCCAATTAAACTTTCAATTGGGCCAAAACCCATTTACAATTATATAAAAAATAATATCATATATAATATGCATATGATATGCAATTCCCAAACCAAACCTAATTTCCATCCGCTACACACCACCCGTACCAACCAGCACACCTGTGGGGAGCTTTAGTCACCCACCCCGCCAACACACCAAAAGTAGGCATTAAGCCGTATATATCAAGTTTGTGGACAAGCCACCAGATTAACAGAATTTACATGGCATTGCCATTTTTCATATTTGTGGCAGAGCCACCAGAATTACGTAGCAAAGCTACCAGAACTTCTCTTCATCAATATCCCATCCCATGCAAATCATGTATATAATGCATAGCCATTCACAACAATTTATTCAGATATTTCTTACAAACATTATGGCCCATTATAACAATTTATAACATAACGGCCCATATAGCAAATATCAAATGGCCCATATAACAAATATCAAATGGCCCATATAGCAATTATTTCAATTTGGCCCATATAGCAAATATCTCAATCTGGCCCATATAACAATTATTTCAATTTGGCCCATATAGCAAATATCTCAATCTGGCCCATATAGCAATTATTTTAATCTGGCCCATATAGCAAATATCAAATGGCCCTTTAAGGGTATTTTCGAAATTTTCACAGTCTTAATACCGCTTTCATAGTCTTTACCAAAATAGTGATAACTATGCCATTTTACCTAATTTCACCAAAATGTGATTTAATCAAGCGATTTACCACTAACACGTTTTAAATATCTAACCCATGAAATACGGTGTGAGATTACACACCTGATTACAGTAAGCACTACGCTTTTCTGATCGTCGATACCTAAAATATTATAACGCTCGATTAGACATTGCTTACTATTTAATAAATCTACTCTAAAACAAACGATCTAAGATTTTACCCTTGGGATCGCGAACAACTACGATTTGTCGGTTTTCCTCGGTTGATGGTCCACAACCCGGTGGAAAGTCCCGAATCGCTGATGCCTCACAATTGCGAACAACCTCGAATAGTTGATTCTCACCGGATGAGGGTTCACAACCCGGAGGAAAGTCTCGAATCGCCAAAAGCGACCCTTCGCTTGAATTTAGGAGTAGGGATCGCTAACCCGCTCCTTTTGAGATCTCCACTCGGCTTCCTTTTGAATCGTTACCACAAGCCTCCATCGATTAGTATTATGATAAGTACGGATTTGTCAAAAAGGGTGAAGATCGGCTTACCACTAATCCCGAATGATCAACAATTGGATGGATCAAACGATTTATTCCCTAATACATAAAGTCAACAATTTATTACTCCTTAGATCATGAATCGGCTTATTGGTTACTATCAATAATCCATAACGATTTCTTACCGCATTTATTATTGAATCCGATGTTCGCCGTTCGACTTAAGACTTAGAGTGATGTTCGGCCTCCCACTAGGATTCTACCAAAAGGAAAAATGATCATGTTGTGAGAGAGAAAAGGGAATGATGATTCCGATTAATAGAATCATCCCAAGAGAAAAACATACATTCGGCCATAGAGAAGAAATTGAGAAGAAAATATTACTTACCGATTTGTCAAAAATAATGTTCAAACATGAAGGAAAAAGAAGAAATAGTGGAGGTTAATTTGCTATTAGATTCGGTTATGGAGGAAATGAATGAAAGAAAAGTTTTGATCAAGATGGAGTTTTATTTTTAAGAAATGGAAGAAGAATTGAAAGGTGATTAAAAGAAGAGAAAAGGAGAGAAAAGGTGCAAACTAGTTTCGGTTTCTCCAAAAGATGATAAGAAAAGATGATTTGGTCACAAAGGTTGGATACTTTCTAAGAACAAGAAGAAAGGAGGAAGAAAATATGTTCTTTAGTGGCTTGTAATTTCGGCACAAGGTAGAAAGAAATTTGGAGAATACCAAATAGTGCAAAGAGAAAGGTTTTGGCCTAACAAGCACCAAAAATTCAATCAAAAGGCAAAGGAGAATTCGGCTATCAAGGAAGGTGGAAAGAAAATGAGTATGTGACCAAACAAAAGAGAAAAACAATGCACTATTGTGCTAATATGTTTCGGCAAAGAGGGTTGCAAATTGGGAGAAATGACACAAAGTTGCCAAAGGGAATTTTTGCCAAAACACTACTAAGTCTTTACCAAATGCCAACTAAAAATTCAGCTACCTATTCTCCCCAAAACTGTCCACATGCATCCCCCCCTAGGATAAGAGTTTGGCCACCCAAGCTTTCCAAAACATCACCCACGAAATAAGCCTCATATCCCCTTTTCTTCCCTATTTCCCTTGATTCCTTTCCCCAACTTCAACCTTGCCTTATTCATATAGCCACCTTACCAAAAATAATAAAGTCAAACTTGCCATAAATACTCCTTGGCCGACACTTTAAGGAAGGAATACAAAAATAAAAGTCAAATATGCACACAAAGGGATTCGAACCTCTTCCCTCAAGGTACTACATATGGCGCCATATCCTTCTTATCAATTGTTCATTTATGCTAGCTACTTACTCAATTATTTCCATATGCTTTAAGGTCACTTACTCTATCTCCTTAAAGTGCTAAATTTCAAAAATTTCACTAGGTCCAAATAAATCCTGAGCCTTCTCAGGACCTCCTAAACATACACAATTAATAATTTAACAAGCTTAACACCAAAAACAATGCAACACATAAAATTCCAAATTTTAGGATGTTACAATTCTACCACCCTTAAAGAAAATTTCGTCCTCGAAATTTACCTGATTAAAAGAGGTAAGGATATTGTTGTCGAATCGCGTCCTCAGGCTCCCATGTAGCTTTCTCCGATCCGTGATTATGCCATAGAACTTTTGACTAATGATGCATCGACTTCCTTCTCAAAGACCTTAACATCTCGATCTAAAATTTGCACTGCTCCTCCTCAAACGACAAGTCGACCTTATCTCAACTTCCTCTACCGGTACTATATGAGACGGATCGATCGGTAACGCCTTAACATTGATACATGGAAAACACTATGTATCCGACTCAACTCTGCAGGTAACTCAAGCCGATAAGCCACTTTGGTCCTACACGCTTCAACACACGGTATGGTCCGATAAACCTAGGGCTCAACTTGCCCTTCCTTCCAAACTCAAGATCTTCTTCCAAGGTGATACCTTTAGAAAGACTTGATCTCCTACCGCAAACTCAATATCCTTACGCTTGGATCCGCATACGATTTTTGTCTATCCGAGGCTTCCTTTAACCGCGTCTAATTACCTTTACCTTTTCCTCCATCTCGATATCATTTCGGGACCCAATAACCGCTGTTCCCCAATTCACCCAACAAGTAGGAGTACGACACCTACGACCATACAATGCCTCGTAAGGTGCCATCCGAATCTTTGGATTGATAGCTATTGTTATACGCAAACTCGCCAATGGTAGGAAATCTTCCCAACTACCCCGAAGTCTATCACACAACCCTTAGCATGTATTCCGTATCTGGATTACTCTCTCCGATCGACCATCTACCCGAGGATGAAATGCCGTCTTTGAAATTCAACTTGGTTCCTAAAGCTTCATGTAAAGCTTTCCAAAACCGTGATGTAAACCTAGGGTCCCCGCTGCGATATAATAGACACTGGTACCCCATGTAACCTCACGATCTCGCTACATACAACTTGGCCAACTTCGCAATGAGTAATCCGTTGCGCACAGTAGAAAATGGACACTTCACAACCGATCCACTATTACCCGCAGACGAGTCTTTCTTAGTAGGCGATAAGGGTAGCCCACTAACGAAGTCCATCGTTATCCGTTCCCATTTCCATAAGGGAATCTTCACCGGTTGCAGCAGTCCTGACGGCAATTGATGTTCCGCCTTTACTTGTTGACATGTTAAGCAATAAATTTTTCCGCGGAAACACAATACTCTATCATTATTCATTCCGAAATCCCCTTTCACTCCACTTTCCACTTGTTGAAGTAAGGAACCCAACTTTTCATCTTATAACTGCTTTTCCTTAATCTGACCTAACCACATAGGCTTCACCTGAAGTTCGGCTAGCAGACTACCATCTTCATACAAGCTGAGATGAGCAAACATCGCTCTCAAATCCGATATCACCTTACGACTCAATGCGTCTGCCACCACGTTAGCCTTTCCCGGATGATACTCGATTGAGAAGTCATAATCCTTCAACAGTTCTATCCACCTCCGCTGTCTTAAGTTCAACTCCTTTTGGGTAAGGAGGTACTTTAGACTCTTATGATCCGTATAAATGATCGACTTCTCACCGTACAGGTAGTGTCTCCAAATCTTCAAAGCAAACACCACTGCAGCCAACTCCAAATCATGGGTAGGATAATTTACTTCGTGCGGTCTTAACTGGCGAGATGCATAATCCACCACTTTTCCACCTTGCATCAACACACATCCTAAACCCGTGTGTGACGCATCACAGTAAACAATAAATTCTTTTCCAGCCATAGGTTGAATCAATACTGGCGCTTTCGTCAGAATCTTCTTCAATTTCTCGAAACTTTCTTGCTGTTGATCTGACCACACAAATGGTACTCCCTTGCGCAACAGTTTAGTTAGGGGTGCAGCAATCAACGAAAACCCCTCAACAAAACGCCGATAATAACCAGCCAATCCTAGGAAACTCCAAATTTCGGCCACTGACTTCGGTGGTTTCCAATCCAACACAGCCTCTACTTTCCGAGGATCAACTCTAATTCCTTCGGCTGACATAACATGTCCCAAGAAAGTTACTTCCTTCAGCCAAAATTCACACTTACTGAATTTGGCATAGAGTTACTTTTTCAGTAATATTTTCAATACTATTCGTAGATGTGAATCATGCTCTTCTTCATTCTTCGAGTATACCAAGATGTCATCTATGAACACCACCACAAACCGGTCTAAATAGGGTTGAAAGACTCGGTTCATCATGTCCATAAATGCAGCTGGTGCATTGGTCAATACAAACGGCATCACCAAGGACTCATAATGTCCATAACAAGTTCGAAATGCCGTCTTATGAATATCCGCCTCCTTAACCTTGAGTTGGTGATAACCCGATCTCAGATCTATCTTGGAGAAAACTGAAGCTCCTCGCAATTGATCAAACAGATCATTGATTCTCGGCAACGGATACCTATTCTTGATCGTCAACTTATTCAACTGCCTATAATCGATGCACATACGCATCGACCCATCTTTCTTCTTGACGAACAAGACCGGTGCTCCCCACGGTGACACACTCTGTCGAATGAATCCCCGATCCAACAACTCCTGAATTTGAGCTTTAAGCTCCGCTAACTCTTTCGGCGCCATTCTATAAGGAGCAATAGACACCGGAGCCGTTCTGGGCAATAGCTCAATGCCAAACTCTACCTCTCGGTCCGGAGGCAAACCCGGAAGTTCCTCGAGAAAGACGTCCAAAAATTCTTTCATCGTTCTAACACCTTCCACCGATAATTGCTTGGCATCCAACGCACTAATGAAGGCTAGGAATGCTCCACACCCTTTTCGCACCAACTTTTCTGCCTTTAAAGCAGATACCACATTTGATAGATAGTTTCTCCTATCACCTATCATCACTACTTCTTTCTCTTCCGAAGTTCTTATTGTCATCCGCTTTGCAGCACAATCCAAGTTTGCACGGTGCTTCACCAACCAGTCCATGCCCAAAATAAGGTCGAATTCGCCGAAAGGCAATTCCATCAAGTCCGCCAAAAATGTTTCTCCTTGAACTTCTAAGGGTACATCTTTAAACAATTTATTTACTATCACAGATTATCCTAAAGGACTAATTACTGTCATCTCCCTAGCAGTAATCTCAGATCTAATGTTCAGATTTCCAGATATAGCACTAGCAACATACGAATGGGTAGATCCGATATCTATAAAAGCAAGAATGTGTACATCGATATGAAGAACGTGCGGTTATCACGCCGTGCATCGCCATCTTCTCGCGCTAACCGCATAAACTAACCTCGCCGCCTCGCTTCGCGTACCCTCGAAGCCATTACCTCTACCCGGTGAACCTTGACCTCTCGACTGCGCCATTACCACCTCGACCGGTCCACGGCCCCCGGTGGGCTCTTTGGCGAGCGCCTAGCCGGTCAGTGCATCATGGTTATGAGCTTCCCGAGCCTGAGCAATCCGTCGAGAGGATAATTCTTAAGCCGATGCTCCTTAGAACCACATTTGAAACAACCACCGGTTCTCTTCCAAAGATTCACCAGAGTGTCGTATTCCACAACAAGACATGGTTGTATCTCGATTGGTAGCGGTGGTGCTCTAGCTTGAGCTGCTCATCATTCCCGGGCCTCTTCGAAACCTTCTAGCAGACCCGAGTACTTAAAGTCCCTATTGCTCTTGCCTCTATCTCTTTCTCGGTTTTGCGCTCTCGAGTGCTTAGCCTCTTCGGCTATCTTCGCTTTCTCCACCAAAGGTGGCAAAATTCCTTTCTTGTTGTGGGGCTATCGGTGACCGCAACTCATCACTCAACCCGCCTTCAAACGCGCGCACGCTCGCGTTAAGTAGTCGGGCTTGGCACAATACCTCGCATAACGACTCGACGCAGAAATTCTCGCTTTGAAGCCGCCACGGTCTTACTTCCTTGAACCAGATTAAGGAATTCCTTCCTTCGGGCATCCACATAGCTAGCCCCGACATACTTTCCTTGGAATGCAGTTTTGAAGAAATCCCAAGTAACGCGATCGGCCTGAGTGCCCTCCCGAACAGTAAGCCACCATTGATATGCCTCGTCCCTCAACAAGGACACAGCTCCTCTCAGTTTCTGCTCGGTGGTGCACTCCAAATCATCCATAATCCGTTCCACTGCCTTGAGCCAATACTCTGCTACATTTGGGGTTACACCCGAGATACCCCTAAAAACCTCAGCACCATTTGATCTGAGTCGCTTCGATATTGACCCACGAGCTACTGGCCCCGATCTAGCCCCAGCAACCCTTTCCAAGACTCGTAACATTGCTTGGGACAGAGCAATGTCTTCTCTCATATGATCATGTGATCCATTTTCCGACACAGGTGACGCCGGTGCGTCCATTTCCGACACATGTCCCGATGCCTCAGACACAACTCTAGCACCTCGGCCTCTACCACGGCCACGTCTACCACGTCCACGTCCTCTAGTGCTCATATTGAATATTTCGATTTAATCTGATTAAAAGGTTTATGAATCAGTATACTATTTCGATATTTATTAAACAATATCTTATGAGGTATAAGAAGTAAGGTCGTTTTCGTAAATGCATCCTATAGTCTCAATCTCTATAGTTTCAACATCTAAAACTAAAAGTTCTAGAGTGTTCCTATAGTCATATCACAATAATCATAATTATTCATTAGTAACATGTACTTACTTGACATGGTGCCGGATACCTATGATGTCATACTTCCTTTAAAACATATATCGAAAATTTAAAGCAACTTAAAAAAAAATATTTTTGAACCCAAACCACAGCCGAGTTTTGAATCGGGCTCTGATACCATAAAATGTAACACCCCAAACCCGACCTATGCGTTAAGGCCAGATTTGACATGTTACACAAAATAAATATACTTTGATTCCTTTTTAAGTGAAACAAATTTCAAAGTTTTGACGAAGTATTTATCGGGTAAAAGATTTGATTGATAAATCAGCAATTTGAGATGTAAGATCTTATATATCGAAGTTTTGAAAATAGCGTTAACAGTTCGAGAAAATTTTAAAAGAAATAAAAATGTATTTTTTTGAAAGAATCGATGAAAATCTTGAGAGTAATTTTTCGGTTTAAAATATGAAAAATTATTATGAAATCCTTTCTAAATATTCATTTTAAAATAAATCATTTATTTAAGTTCTTAGAAAAATAATATTATAATTTGAAATACTTTAAGCAGTTTATAAAATTCTTCACACAATAAACAAAACAAAAATTAATCCAGAGGCCTTATTACAACCTTAATTCAAAATAGTAAAGTAATTAAAAATACTAAAAGAAATCCAAAATCCAAATTTAACCGTTTACAAAGTATGGCCTCCACCGAGTCATCCACGGCCCAAGTCTCCATCACTGATCATTACCTGAAAGGGATAAGGAAAATGGGGGTGAGTTACTAGAACTCGAGTGTAACCCACTTACCATTGTCCATCACAAAATTCCAATTGAACTTTCAATTGGGCCAAAACCCATTTACAATTATATAAAAAAATAATATCATATATAATATGCATATGATATGCAATTCCCAAACCAAACCTAATTTCCATCCGCTACACACCACCCGTACCAACCAGCACACCTGTGGGGAGCTTTAGTCACCCACCCCGCCAACACACCAAAAGTAGGCATTAAGCCGTATATATCAAGTTTGTGGACAAGCTACCAGATTAATAGAATTTACATGGCATTGCCATTTTTCATATTTGTGGCAGAGCCACCAGAATTACGTAGCAAAGCTACCAGAACTTCTCTTCATCAATATCCCATCCCATGCAAATCATGTATATAATGCATAGCCATTCACAACAATTTATTCAGATATTTCTTACAAACATTATGGCCCATTAGAACAATTTATAACATATCGGCCCATATAGCAAATATCAAATGGCCCATATAACAAATATCAAATGGCCCATATAGCAATTATTTCAATTTGGCCCATATAGCAAATATCTCAATCTGGCCCATATAGCAATTATTTCAATTTGGCCCATATAGCAAATATCTCAGTCTGGCCCATATAGCAATTATTTCAATCTGGCCCATATAGCAAATATCAAATGGCCCTTTAAGGGTATTTTCGAAATTTTCACAGTCTTAATACCGCTTTCATAGTCTTTACCAAAATAGTGATAACTATGCCATTTTACCTAATTTCACCAAAATGTGATTTAATCAAGCGATTTACCACTAACGCGTTTTAAATATCTAACCCATGAAATACGGTGTGAGATTACACACCTGATTACAGTAAGCACTACGCTTTCCTGATCGTCGATACCTAAAATATTATAACGCTCGATTAGACATTGCTTACTATTTAATAAATCTACTCTAAAACAAACGATCTAAGATTTTACCCTCGGGATCGCGAACAACTACGATTTGTCAGTTTTCCTCGGTTGACGGTCCACAACCCGGTGGAAAGTCCCGAATCGCTGATGCCTCACAATTGCGAACAACCTCGAATAGTTGATTCTCACCAGATGAGGGTCCACAACCCGGAAGAAAGTCTCGAATCGCCAAACAAATTTCTTCGCTTGAATTTAGGAGTAGGATCGCTAACCCGCTCCTTTTGAGATCTCCACTCAGCTTTACTTTTGAATCGTTACCACAAGCCTCCATCGATTAGTATTATGATAAGTACGGATTTGTTAAAAAGGGTGAAGATCGGCTTACCACTAATCCCGAATGATCAACAATTGGATGGATCAAACGATTTATTCCTAATACATAAAGTCAACAACTTATTACTCCTTAGATCATCAATCGAAACTTATTGGTTACTATCAATAATCCATAACGATTTCTTCTTGCATGCGATATTGAATCCGATGTTCGCTGCTTCGACTTAAGACTTAGAGTGATGTTCGGCCTCCCGCTAGGATTCTACCAAAAGGAAAAATGATTATGTTGTGAGAGAGAAAAGGGAATGATGATTTCGATTAATAGAATCATCCCAAGACAAAAACATACATTCGGCCATAGAGAAGAAATTGAGAAGAAAATATTACTTACCGATTTGTCAAAAGATAATGTTCAAACATGAAGGAAAAAGAAGAAATAGTGGAGGGTTAATTTGCTATTAGATTCGGTTATGGAGGAAATGAATGAAAGAAAAAGTTTTGATCAAGATGGAGTTTTATTTTTAAGAAATGGAAGAAGAACTGAAAGGTGATTAAAAGAAGAGAAAAGGGAGAGAAAAGGTGCACACTAGTTTCGGTTTCTCCAAAAGATGATAAGAAAAGATGATTTGGTCACAAAGGTTGGATACTTTCGGCAACAAGAAGAAAGGAGGAAGAAAATATGTTCTTTAGTGGCTTGTAATTTCGGCACAAGGTAGAAAGAAATTTGGAGAATACCAAATAGTGCAAAGAGAAAGGTTTTGGCCTAACAAGCACCAAAAATTCAATCAAAAGGCAAAGGAGAATTCGGCTATCAAGGAAGGTGGAAAGAAAATGAGTATGTGACCAAACAAAAGAGAAAAACAATGCACTATTGTGCTAATATGTTTCGGCAAGGAGGGTTGCAAATTGGGAGAAATAACACAAAGTTGCCAAAGGGAATTTTTGCCAAAACACTACTAAGTCTTTACCAAATGCCAACTAAAAATTCAGCTACCTATTCTCCTCAAAACCGTCCACATGCATCCCCCCTAGGATAAGAGTTTGGCCACCCAAGCTTTCCAAAACATCACCCACGAAATAAGCCTCATGTCCCCCTTTCTTTCCTATTTCCCTTGATTCCTTTCCCCAACTTCAACCTTGTCTTATTCATATAGCCACCTTACCAAAAATAATGAAGTCAAACTTGCCATAAATACTCCTTGGCCGACACTTTAAGGAAGGAATGCAAAAATAAAAGTCAAATATGCACACAAAGGGATTCGAACCTCTTCCCTCAAGGTACTACATATGGCGCCATATCCTTCTTATCAATTGTTCATTTATGCTAGCTACTTACTCAATTATTTCCATATGCTTTAAGGTTACTTACTCTATCTCCTTAAAGTGCTAAATTTCAAAAATTTCACTAGGTCCAAATAAATCTCGAGCCTTCTCAGGACCTCCTAAACATACACAATTAATAATTTAACAAGCTTAACACCAAAAACAATGCAACACATAAAATTCCAAATTTTAGGATGTTACACACCTAGCTTCTATCTTACCCATTTTTGAATTTGTTATTCTTGATCGCTTTATTCTTTTTGAGATACACCCAGATCAATTTTCTTTTATTGCCCTGGGTGATCTTTGATTAACTTATTTGTTTCGAGCCATGCTCCTGATTAATTTCTTTCTCGTCTATTGTTGTGATCTTTTTCAAGAATTTTATATTGAAATAAAGATTAATGGACTAATAATACTTTCATAAAAGGAGTTTCATATATTATTCTGGAGGCCTTTAAATAATATGAGAATCTGAAACAGGACTATTGTTCAGAACTCACCAAGCCTAAGGGTTGGAAACATTGAAAAATGATTATCTCTTCGGATTCTTATTGGATAAGATAATTTCGTTGGTGATACTATATCGAAAAATGAAGAATAAGGCCAATCCATGTGTAAAAAAGGATCATTGTCGGGATACCCTGCATTCATATAAATTTTAGACTCATACATCTGGTTATTACACCCAGGGAATGGTGTAACAGGTTAAATTGATGGAAAATTATACAAGTTTTATACATCTGAGTGGTAACAGATTGGATGGAAGAAACTAAATGTTATTGCAGTAGGATGGTACAAGCCTTATGTTCTCAAGATCCAAGAGGAGTTGACTCTGAAATTACATTGGGGCAAGCTTGTTGAGCAGAACATGATTGATGAACAAAGATGAAGAACAAATGAGTGATAACACCTAGAGTAGGAATCATACTCATAACATTTTTGCATCATAGCAAATCTCATTAGGAGCATTTGATTCATTCCAATCATTGCATCCTAATCCTTTAAAAGAAATCATTTTCATGACATGTTACATTCGTATCACTCATAACACATGTAGCTAGAAGCATTTGATTCATTCTGATCATAGCATTTTAGTCATGTGTCATAAACATATGGAACCGAGTCTACAAGACATGTCTTTCAGTAGACAGTGTAGCAATATCAGTGAATTTGAAGATCTTATCTTCCTGAAGTTGTAGGAAGCAGATCAAAGACAGAAGATCTTATCTTTCTGAAGTTGTAGGAAGTAGATTAAAGACAGAAGATCTTATCTTCCTGAAGTTGTAGAAAGTAGATCAAAGAAAGAAGATCTTATCTTCCTGAAGTTGTAGGAAGAAGATCAAAGACAGAAGATCTTATCTTCCTGTCTTCCTGAAGTTGTAGGAAGTAGATCAAAGACAGAAGATCTTATCTTCCTGAAGTTGTAGGAAGCATATCAAAGACAGAAGATCTTATCTTTCTGAAGTTGTAGGAAGCAGATCAAAGACGAGTAAGATCTTATCTTCCCGGTTGTAGGAAGCAGATCAAAGATAGAAGATCTTATCTTCCCGAAGTTGTAGGAAGTAGATCAAAGATGTAAGATCTTATCTTCCCGAAGTTGTAGGAAGCGAGATCAAAGATGTAAGATCTCATCTTCCTGAAGTTGTAGGAAGCAGATCAAACACATTTTCAACCTTATCTCCCTGAAGTTGCAGGAAGTAGATTTGTAACATCCTGGAAAGGGCCTATGCATTTTCGGTTTAGTTGTACGAAGTGACATGTTTTATGTACTAAGAATAAATTTTGAACATTTTTGGAAACCCGGAAATGAATGGAAATGTTAAGTTTAAAAGAGGAAAGTGAACATTTTTAGAACCTTGGAAATGTAAGGAAATGTCTTGTAAGGAAATGTCATGGAAATGTAAGGAAATGTCTTGTAAGGAAATGTCTTGGAAATGTAAGGAAATGTCTTGTAAGGAAATGTCATGGAAATGTAAGGAAATGTCAAGTTTACAGAGCCGATCGAAAATTTTTGGAAACTTAGAAATGACCTAGAAATGACGAGTTTTAAGGTTTAAAAGGGAAAATTAAGGCAAGGTGGCCTTAAAAGAAAAAGTTTGTGAAATTTGACACACAAACAGGCTTGGAAAAGTGGTCTGAAGATGCCACTTAGGGCCTATGGAAATGGCGCCATATGCAAGAGGAATGGGCCTAAGTTCGAGTCACATGGGAAGCAAATAAAAGAAATTTTATTTTGCTACAAGGAGCTTAAAGGTGGCCATGCATAGCAAGAAATTTATGATTTGGACTTTCAACCCATTTTAAGTATTTTAAGTTTTACTTTGGGATCATTGATATAATAAGGCCATTGTGGTTTACTTTATTTTTCTTTTATTTATTATGTTTATGGATTTTTATCAATTAAAGTTTAAGTAAATTCCTTTTTAAAATTAACTCTAAATGTTTTGTCACCTTAAATAAATGGGTTTTAACATAAGATAAATTTGTTTTCAACTCAAGCCCAACCCAAACAATATTTTTTAAAAATCATACAAGTTTTTCCTAAGTAACAAAAGAATTTTGAACCGGTTTACTTGAGGAACATACCAAATCTGGTCAAAGCTCGTGGGCCGGGTTTGGGGTGTTTCAGCTTGGTATCAGAGCCCAGTTTAAACTCTCGGCCTGTGGGCTCAGGCCCAAAACATTTTGAATTCGAGCCCAAATGATTTTCTTTGAACATAAGCAGGTTTTATGGCATGGCACCTAAGTCTCCGACCCGCAGTCCACCAGGTAAGTAACCCTATCTATTATGTGATTTATATTATGATTTGTAGAAGGGTAGAAGTGGAATGGAACGTAGAATAGCATGATAGGTACTTGAACCCTAGGACTAGTCTACCCCAACTATTGCATAAGACTTAAGGACCATTAAACAAACCTATGACTAAGTCGCCGAGTTAGGGTGTGGCAACCATTGTGCGCATGTCTAGGATTGGATCCGGAAGAGCCTGGTATTTAAGCAGTCCTAGTGACTCACCTCCTCTTCAGAATCCTACCTGGTGCGTAGCTTCGGTTCACCCTAACCAAGAGGACTTATTCATAGGCTAAACCCCTAACTAAAACCCGAAAGGGAACTAGCCGTATTTTCAAAAAAAAAAACCTAGTTTTAAAACTCTTAAAATTATCCTTTTGAATTGCAAACATGATTCTATAAAATTTTCTCAAAGTATTCTTGATTTATAAAAATTACTAAAATACCCCTATTTGCAAAATTACTAAATTGCCCTTGGTTTATGAAATTTCCAAAATACCCACAGTTCTTATCAAAAAATTCATTACTTTATAAAATGTTCAAAAACCCTAATTTGCAAAATATCAAAATACCTTGATTTTGGAAAATTACAAAAGCGCCTTCTAACTTACAAAATTACCAAAATGACCCTAATTTCCAAATTTTTGCAACATCACCGCTTTTGGAAAGTACAATTCTCAAAAAGAACCCTCAAAGTTTTGCAAAATTTGGAAATACCCGAAAATATTAAACTCTACAAATTTACCATGGTTTATTACCAAAATACCCCCGAGCTCCAAAATTACCGAAATACCCCCGGAAATGCAAACTTACCAAAATACCCCATAGGGCAAATGACGAAGTTACCCCTGGGTTGGGAAAGGATAAGACGGCCATGGTAGCATGGTGGATGTTGTGAAGGAATGAATGTGGCTTCATTAAGAAATGAAGGTGTTTCTATTGATGAATGTGAATGTGATTCTCTAGAATAGAATAGTGAACTTTAAGATCAGTGCCTAGAAGGTAAGATAGTTTTATTAAGATCGAGTGCAGCAGCATAAGCGTAGTGCGGTGAGTTAAGATGTACGATTATTCGTTAGTAAGTAATTTCGAGGACGAAATTATTTTTAAGGAGGGTAGAACTGTAACATCCTGGAAAGGGCCTATGCATTTTCGGTTTAGTTGTACGAAGTGACATGTTTTATGTACTAAGAATAAATTTTGAACATTTTTGGAAACTCGGAAATGAATGGAAATGTTGAGTTTAAAAGAGGAAAGTGAACATTTTTAGAACCTTGGAAATGTAAGGAAATGTCTTGTAAGGAAATGTCATGGAAATGTAAGGAAATGTCTTGTAAGGAAATGTCTTGGAAATGTAAGGAAATGTCTTGTAAGGAAATGTCATGGAAATGTAAGGAAATGTCAAGTTTACAGAGCCGATCGAAAATTTTTGGAAACTTAGAAATGACCTAGAAATGACGAGTTTTAAGGTTTAAAAGGGGAAATTAAGGCAAGGTGGCCTTAAAAGAAAAAGTTTGTGAAATTTGACACACAAAAAGCTTGGAAAAGTGGTCCAAAGATGCCACTTAGGGCCTATGGAAATGGCGCCATATGCAAGAGGAATGGGCCTAAGTTCGAGTCACATGGGAAGCAAATAAAAGAAATTTTATTTTGCTACAAGGAGCTTAAAGGTGGCCATGCATAGCAAGAAATTCATGATTTGGACTTTCAACCCATTTTAAGTATTTTAAGTTTTACTTTGGGATCATTGATATAATAAGGCCATTGTGGTTTACTTTATTTTTCTTTTATTTATTATGTTTATGGATTTTTATCAATTAAAGTTTAAGTAAATTCCTTTTTAAAATTAACTCTAAATGTTTTGTCACCTTAAATAAATGGGTTTTAACATAAGATAAATTTGTTTTCAACTCAAGCCCAACCCAAACAATTTTTTTTTAAAAATCATACAAGTTTTTCCTAAGTAACAAAAGAATTTTGAACCGGTTTACTTGAGGAACATACCAAATCTGGTCAAAGCTCGTGGGCCGGGTTTGGGGTGTTTCAAGATTAAAATAGCAGATCTGGCAATTCTTGAAGTTATAGGAAGTAGATCGAAGACATTAGTCTGGCAATCCCTGAAGTTGTATGGAGCAGATTAAAATTACAGATCTGGAAATTCCTAAAGTTGTAGGAAGCAGATCGAAGACATTAGTCTGATCTCCCTGAAGTTGTAGTGGAGCAGATTAAAAGATAGTGGATATCGCCTTCCTGAAGTCGCAGTGAAGCAGATTGAAGCTATCAAACTTACTGAAATCAAGATAAAGTTTCAAGTACCCCTGAAGATTGCAGTGGAGTTGGAAACCATTTAAAGAAAACGAGGACCAAGAAGTCGGGGCTCGGCCAAGACTGGGCAAAATTGGTCCCTTTATTGTCTTTGCTCTATTCTCGTTACACAACAATGAGCAAAGAGGGGCAGCTGTAATCAGCTCATTTTGCCCGGGCTTGTAATAAACCAAAACAAAAAATAAAAATAATGTCCAGTGTTTTTTTTTTACAGAGCCCAGTTCATTACTCAAACCCAACCGAGCCCAAAACAGATGGCCCACTAACCAAATACCTGAACTGACCTAGACCCAAACTAAACAAACCTCCTAAACGGACCTGACCCAATACCAAAAGACCTGGACCCAGCAGACCCAGACTCAGACAAGCCCAAAATGGCCCAACTCCTAAACTGAACTCAGAGACCTAGGGTTTCTGGGGAAACCCTAGGCGCCGCAACAGAATCCTTGCACCCAGGCCACCAACAGTCGCGCCGCAAATGCCGCATTCGTCAGCCCTCGGTCGCGCCACCATCAACACGCACGAGCCCCGCATCATCGTCGGATCTACCGCCAGCCACCTGCAAAAAAAGGAAAGAAGAGCAGCAAAAATAGCAAGAGAAACGACAAGATCTTGTATTTCCTTTTTCATTTTCTTTTTTTTTTTCGGGTTATAAAACCCAAAAATAATCTGTAACAAAGGGGGGGATAGATATCAAAATATACAGACAAGAATACAGAAAATAAAAGCAAAAAAATTGTTGAAACAGAATATATAGTTTTTTCTATAGAGGTGATTTCCTATATTATTCGCGTTATTTTTTTTTCTTGTGTGCATATTTTATTTAAAATAGTACAAAAATAAAGAAGGGGTGAGAAAACTACCTTCGAAACGGAGGTTTTAGGCCTCAGGCCGCCGTTGACGGAGGCGCGTGAGGCGCGTGGGGGCGGTAGCCCAGAGGTCCGATGACCGGAGCCAGACGAGGGGATAGGGGGTCTAAGAAGATTTTTCGATTTTTTTTTAAAAACATATGGTTTAAATGTTTTTTTTTTGGTTAAAAATTCAACTTTTATAGGGCTCTGGAACGGTGCCGTTTTGCACCAGGCCCTTAAGCGTCAAAACGACGCCGTATCGCCCCTGGCCCAATCCGATCCGACCCGCTCCGGCCTAGGATCCGCGCGTTTTTTATGGGAAGGGCTAATTGCGCTTTTAGCCCTTCCGTTTTTTTTTGTTTTATAATTAAGTTTTTTTTATTTTTAATTCGGCCCCGAAAGTTTGTTTTCGTTTCAATTTAGCCCTTCAGGCTATTCCAAGGCAGGAGATCGAACGACGTCGTATAGGAGACGAGGTTTAATTGCCTAATCAGTCCCTACATTATGACATGCGTTCAAATCTGGTCCTTTTACACTTTTACCCTGATTTTTTTATTTTCTTTCGATTTAATTCTTTAATCTTTTTTTTATTTCTTTGCATTTTCATTTTTTATTATTTAGTATTATATATATCAGATTATTATTATTTATTATACTAAATCATTTTTATTTATTATTTTATTATTATTAATCTTATTTTTATTTTTTATATTATTTAGTGTTTGAATATTATATATATTATTGTATTATATATTTTTGATTATTTTATATATTATATTATATGTATAATCCAAATCATTTTATGTTTTATAAATTTTGTATATTATATAATATATATTGTTTATATTATTAGTATTAAATATATATAGTTTTGTATTATATTATTTAAATTTTTATTTATTTATTTCAAAACGTATCTAATTTTTTATATATATATATTCTAATTTTTATTTTTATTTTTGCGATAATTTATTTATTATTTGATATATGTATTTGCATGAAAGGTTTAATATTGTATGTGAAATTTTCATGTTTATTTAGTTTTGTTATTTTGACATTTATTGTTTTATATATTTTTTTATATACTCTATCATTTATTTATAATTGTCTTAATGTAGTTATTTTTTAGTCGTTATTTTATATTTTTATTGTCTTTATTAATATGATATTTTCATAAAATCATCGTTTTAAAATGCATTTTGCAAAATTACTATATTTTATCTAAAGGTTTTTAAAATAAGGCAATATTTTGTATTTAGAAATTCGGGAAATAGTGCCCAATCGTGCTGGGTTGCGATTTTCCGTTTGGCTAAATAACTAAATATCCTTTTAACAAGTTTTGTAAATCATGGGATGATTTTGATTACGGAGGATTTAAAATATTGTGTCCAATCGTGCTGGATGTGATGTTTATATTCCTTCGGAACAAAGAAATTTCAAATTTTAACTCAAATTGCTCGAAGTTTTTAAGAAATCATATTTTTAAATACTTTTAAATTTCAAACATTTGGACATGATTCTATCGATTAGGTACCAATTTTTGGGCATTATGAGGGTGCTAACCCTTCCTCATACGTAATCGACTCCCGAATCCGTTTTCTCATTTTTCGTAGACCAAAATCAAATGTTTTAAAATAAAACGTTTTACAAGGTGATCCAATCACACCTAAGTAAAAAGGGATTGGTGGCGACTCCCATTTTTGTTTTTAAACGTCGATCCTCTGTTTTTAAATCAAACTTTTAAAATGGTTTCGACACTAGGGTAACAACTAGTTGATTAAATAGAAACCTAAAAAAAGAATTAGTTATAATCACCAAAGCGAGCTAATCACCCATGTCTAGATTTGATTAATTTTATAAATTAAGTTTTCCAAAATCTACTTTTTTTTATGCATCTTTTATTTCTTCATTTATAAAAATTCAAAAAAAATTCTTTATGTTTCATCGTACTATAATTTATTTAAACTACTAAATAATTTTATTTGCGTTTAGGTTATCATTAATTTAGTACTAGCCTCTCTTGGTTACGATCCTCGGAGTACTTACCTACTTCGTTGTAAAAACTATATTACAACCTGACCCGTATACTTGTGGACACCATCTCAAATCTTTATCTTTTATTGCAGTATTCATACTCTAGATGTTAGTACGTTCGGAAGCGATCACCGCCCTTAATTTTTTTTAAGTTAAAGCCACCACATGTCACAACCACAACATGACATATGGCAAAAAAGATAAAAAAAAAAGATAAAATTTATAAAATTATTAAATTTTAATAAAAATTATAAAAATCGTAAAAATTATAAAAAATTTATAAAATATATAGAAATATAGAAAAAAATTATAAAAATTTATAAAATCGTAAGAAAATTATAAAAAATGTAAATAAATATTGAATTCGTAAAAAAAATTATAAAAATTATCGTACCAAAAAATTTTATAATTTTTTCCATAACTTTGATGGTCAAATGTTAAAATTAACAGTCAAAGGACCTTTTTCAATGGTGGATCTAGAAATATGACTTAAGGAGGTAGGGGAGAAGTCAAAAAAAAAATTTTGGGGGGAGGTGGAATTAAATTATATATTTTATGATAGTAAAAATGCAATTTCATCATTTTAATAGTCTATATCTTTATAATTTTTAGAGGACTAAATTAAAATTTTCTCATTTTTAAGGGTCCAAAGTACAATTTTACCATTACTAAATTAAAATTTTATAATTTATGAAGGGCCTAAATGGAAAATTTTCTATTTTAGGAGTAGTGCCCTTGCTTGCCCCTCTAGATCCGCCCTTAGCCTTTTTTTATACATTATAACAATTCAAGTACCCAATTGAGTAAAAATAAAAAATCTAAATACCTCTTTATTTATTTTGCATTTCAGTTTCAACATTCTTCTATTTTAATTTGTAGCTTATCATTATTTTGTAGATAGTTTAGACGCAGAGTTTCATACATTTTAAAATAAACAATGTTTTAAAAATATTCATTGTTTTGAATATACAATACTTAAATACAATATTGTAATCAAATTATTGCAAAATTTATTATTAAAAGTATACATTCTGTTAATGTTTAATATAGTTTATGAACATATTTTTTTCTATAGAATTTCAATATGAAACTTTAGTAATATATTTTTCTCTGTTTTTTGACACGCTCTTCTCTCTGTCTTTTGACAGGCTTTTCTGCTTGTTAGCATGTTTTTTTTTTAATCTTGCTTCTTTCTTCTTTTCCCAATTTTTATGATCACATTCTCTTCAATAGTCTTAAAAAATGGAGGATTCAATAGCAAGCTTATCTTTAGAAGATGCAGAGGAAGAATCTATTTAGCTAGGGTTGAAGCTGCGAATAATGTCACATCCTATGCGCACTGTTTGGTGGGAACTTTTCTCACTTCAAGTGTAGTGCATTTCCAAGCAATGAGGTTGACTCTGGCAAAAGTTTGGCATCCTGTTGGTAGAGTATCCATATCAGATCTGGAAAAAGGGAGATTCCTTTTTTGATTTTATTTCGAAGTAGATGTGGTTCGAGCTTTGAAGAATGGATCGTGGAATTTTAATTCCCATCTGCTAATATTGCACCAATTGGAGAAGGGGGAAATCCTCTATTCATTTATCGTCGGTTGATTTTTGGGTTCTTATAAATGACCTTCCTCATGGTTTTATGTCAAAAATAGTTGCAAGACAGTTTGGGAATTTTATTGGGGTCTTTTTGGAGTATGATACCTCGGCTGTCCAAATGGAATACAAAGGAAAAATGCGAGTACGAGTTCGAGAAAGAAGAGACTTACACTCCCTAATGGTACATCGGTTTATGTCAATTTTACTTATGAAAAATTAACTTTTTTATGCTTTCTATATGGCAAATTAGGATATGGAGAAAGCTACCGCCCGATTCAAGCCCTTAATCCCTAACAGGAGTTTATTTTTCAGCGGGATATATCCCTTCAAGCACAAACAAGAAGGAGTGTGGCGTGGAAGAGCAGGTGGTTGGTGGAGGACTGTGGTGGAAAAAATTCTAGTTATGGAAATCCCAAAGATAGGCATGAGATGAGGAATATAAGGGAATCTCAATCTGGATGTTGTCGGTAATCTGTCTACCTGGAACAAAAGCGCATTGATTCTCATCAATACAAAAGTCCAACACCCTTATGAACCTGTTTACCAACACTTTGGAGATTATTTTATAAATCACATTGCAGAGTCTTATCGGACGAAACTAGCCCATATTGTTTGTTGAATTAATTTTGAGGATTAACAAAATATTGGTGCCATTGATATCTTTTAAGTCCCTCTTTCCTTTTAGCGCATCAAGGCAGTATCGAGTAACGTCGTCTCCTATTACGTGCCAATACTTTTGATAGAATAAGGTTGGAAAACCATCCTTTCCTAAAGCTTTTAATGGCGCCATCGGTTTAACTGATTCAACGACCTCTTCTTTTTGAAAATCAGGTGTTAACTCCTCATTCGTCCTATCCGAAATACAGGTTGGATGCTTTCAAAAATACTTTCACATTCACCTACAGTATTTGACGTAAACAAATCTTGAAAGTAATAGGAGGAAATTTCAATAAGTTCATTATCTCATTCAACCCATCTTTCATTCTCGTCATTTAAACCGCGTATTGTATTCCTCCTCTTTTGACCACATGCAGCCTTATGAAAAAATGACGTATTTTGATCCCCCAGCTTAAGCCAGTTCACCCTTGCTCTCTGTTCCCAAAAAATCTCTTCTTTATCTGCTTCCAAGTTTAGTGCTAGTTTTAAGTCGGTTATTTCTGCTAAAACGTCATCATTAGCTTCCTTTTTCGATAATTATTTTAGTTTAGAGTGTAGGCTTTGCTTTTTACCTTCTCTCACTCTCTCACTAAATTGTTCATGCTAGCCCACCTACTTAGTTTTGATCCAAACATTATTAATTTTTCTGGAACATTTCCCCTACTCGACCCTCAACTTTCTATTACTGGTTCATCAAAGTTATCCTCCAGTACCAGTTTGCATTGAAATGAAAGCAAAACAGTCTTGCCAATGTTCTACCTTCAATTCTTCCTACCGTATTTAGCATAATCGGGCAGTGATCTGACATGCTATGCTGTAGATGTTCAAAAGAGTAGCCTGGAAAAATCTCTCACCACCTAGAATTTGAAACTCCTCTATCAAGTCTTTCCCTTATATTATTACCCGGTAACCTCCCCATTTCCCATGTAAACCATTGTCCTGAAAACCATAAATCACTTAAGTCACAGTCCCTTAACACATCTCAAAAAGCACTCATTTTCCTCTCTTCTCGTATACACCCTCTTTTCTTTTCGAAAGAAAATATTACCTCATTGAAATCACCCATCACTACTCATGGCAGGTTACACTCTCTTTCTAACTGTCGTAAGAGGTTCCAAGAATCCTTCCTTAATCCCTCCACTGGTGCTCCATAAAATCTGGTAAACCTCCAAATAATTACTTCATTCTGTTCTTTAATCATCACATCAATATGAGAATTAGAAAAACTTCATAGCGTTAAATCAATCCCCTCCTTCCAACCTAAAGACAAGCCTCCTTTTAATCCATTTACACTGACATCAATCCCGTACATGAAACCGTAAATTCTCCTAATTTTCTCCATTTTTCTTGTATCAACTTTTGTTTCGATTAGAAACAAAAGTTGGGGCCGACAATGTCTGAGACAATTTTTGAGACGACGAACCGCTCGCAGTTGCCCCAATCCGCGGATATTCCAACTTAGAGTTTTCATTGTTACCGACTGGTCTGCTTTATGGCAGCCGACACAATTTTATTATTCTCATTCAAACTCATTGCTTTTGCTTGATTCAAGACTTCTTACCCCTCACTTTGTGTTCTTTGCCTCTTTTGACCATCCATGTAAACAATGGGTTTGTCCTCAATTTCCTGCACCACCTCTTTACCTTTGAATAAACCTCTTTCATCAATAAGCGCATTAAAATAACTAGCCCTAGAATGTACTGTACCCATACCATATTGTGCATGATATCCCCCCATTATTCCTCCATTGAATCTATTATATTTTTTCGAATGGTTGTGTTCTGCCGTTCCTTCATTACACTTTCTTCCCATCCTCTCTCATATTCTAATTTCTTCTCTCGAACCATCTCGTAACCATGGACTAGTAGTTTGCGTCATTCTTTGTGGTGCCCTTAAGGAGACATCTCATAGAAATTCCACCAGCTGATCTTCTAATGTTAAATGAATAGGTCAAAACCCTTTCCATAACCTAGCCTCCCACATAAAAAATAGAACATTGTAATCTTCTCATATTGCAATCACTACAACAAAAATAGCCCTACGGCGACACTTTTTTTGGCCTAAGACGACGCAAAAAAAGTTGGCATAGGTTTCGCGACGCTTTGTCCGACGCTTCCAAAATAGTCGTCTATAGTACAGTTGGCATATGCATGGCGACGCTTTTACAAAAGCGTCGCCATAAGTCAACATAAGCCGACCCTTATTGAAGGGTTGTGAAAAGCTTAGTCAATGCCGACTTTTAAAAAGAGTTGGGAAAGACCTAGTCAAGGCCAACTTTTGAAAAATGTTGTGATAGGCATGTCTAAGGCAACCTTAAAAAGGTTGGGATAGACTAGTCTAAGCTAACCTTTTTAAAAAGTTGAGATAGACCTTATCTAAGGCAACGTTTTAAAAAAGTTGCGATAAACCTTGTCTAAGGCAACTCTTAAAAAGGGTTGGTATAGACTCGTTAAAAGCAACCTTAAAATGGTTGGGATAGACCTTGTTTAAGGCAACCATAAAAAAAAGTCGGGATAGAAATTATCTAAGGCAACGTTTTAAAAAAAGTTGGGATAGATCTTGTCTAAGACAACCTTTAAAAAAGGTTGGGATAGACAAGTCTAAGGCAACTTTTTAAAAATGTTAGGATAGACCTTGTATAAAGCAACTTTAAAAAAAGGTTGGGATAGACTTGTCTAAAGCAACCTTAAAAAGGTTGGGATAGATTTGTCTAAAATAACCGTAAAAAGGTTGGGATAGATCTTATCAAAGGCAACTTTTAAAAATAGTTGGGATTGACTTGTCTAAGACAACGTTAAAAATATTGATATAGACTCGTTTATAACAACCCTAAAAAGGTTGGGATAGACCTTTTCTACGGCAACTTAAAAAAAGTTGGGATAAACCCGTCTAAAGCAACTTTATAAAAGTCAGGCTAAACCCATCGAAGGCAAATGTAAAAAGGTCAGGATAGATTTTTGTCTCATGTCCAATATTTTTTTACGACGTTTTCCCTAATTTTTAATGGCATATTTTGGTGAAATATGAGCAAATTTATATGTATTGAGTTTAGAAAAGTTTGTGTGAATATAAATTGAACAATTAATTTACATAAAATGATAATATAAATACAAAATTATCATTAAATAATGCAGTTAGTAATTTATATACAAAATCCTAATAGTAGTAGTCAACAAGTTGCAAATATGTTGTCAACCTATTTCACATGACATCAAAAAATTATACAAAATCCTAATAGAAGCAGTAAACATTTGCAAACATGTTGTCAACTTAATTCCTATGATATCAAAAAATTATACAAAATCCTAATAGAAGCAGTCAACATGTTGCAAACATGTGGTCAACATGATTCCTATGACACCAAAAAATTATGGGACTACTGCATTCATTAACCACTATAACATATATATATAATACATAATATGCAGTAAGCGTCATTCATCATCATCCGAACTGAAGGCTTTATCATCAAGTCCGCTAGTCTGAAAGTCAACTGCAAAAATAGCAATGTACATTTTCTATTTATACAAGTTAGATGAGAAACAACATGAACACATGAGAAGAATATTTTAATATTAAGCAAATAACCATAAATTGAAGCTAAATAAAGAATTTTCAGCAGTACATCAACTAAATATTAGTTGAGCAAGCAACGAAGACATCAAATAAGAACCTAGCATTCAATTACAATAATCAATGTCTATTAAACCATTAACAAACTTATTGACAATCTAGTTATAAAATAGTCACCTTACTATGCTTTCTATGAAAAACCTAGAACTTACTTGACATTCCCTTTGCCATACACTCATTGATGAGAGCCTTATACTTTTTCTCACGAGCATCCATCATCTCCATGAACTTTGCCTCTCGAATTTCAGTTAATTTCATAAATCTTTCTTCTGCTCTCAGCTATCAAACGAGCTTCGTTCTGGGCCTCCGTTACGGAATCGAGATTCTGCTTCCTCAAGCAGAGTTTTCTCTCGAATTGCTTGTTCGGCTTGAATTGTTTGTATTTGCTCAACATGTTTAGCGCTCATCTCTTCAATCAATGTACTAATGGCCGATGTAGATTGGCTTCCTCGGGTGACTGACCCATAGCCAAACAACTTGGATTTGGTCATCCCACGTCCATATCCCATCATTTTTCCATCCTTGTCAGGGCCAAACAATTGTGTATAGACGTCATTTTCTAATGCAATGTTATCTTGAGGTGTGAAAGAACTGTCAGGTGTTGGCATAGACTCTTTAACAATCTTGCATGCTTCATCCTATAGTTCTCTTTAATTAGAAAAATATATTTTGAAAAAAAAATAGATGTCAAAGTAAATATAAATAAAAATATAATACCCATTTATTTCTTACATAAACTTGTTCTGCTGCCTCACTGCTGAATTTGTCACTCCCATCTTTGCGCAAATATTGAAATCTAAATTGCTCCAAACGCGAAGGTTCACGGCCTTCCCTGTCAACCTATTATACAACAACAACAAAAAAAGTTGTTAACAATATTCACCAATGAGCGCAGAATAATGAATATAATATAAGTTACATATTGATCAATATGTAATACTTACAAACTGTGCATTGAGGGTTGCATATCCTACTACAAGCAGTGTGTGCAAAACGCACTTTTGTTCGGGATTCTTTCGCCTTTTCTGATTGTGCCTATTGTTTAAAGTAATGAGAAAAAATATGAGAGTAATAGGAAAACTAAGTTTATTATGCCTCATTCAACAAATCATGCATTTATGCACCCCTACTTTGATCATACCGTATGTGGGATCAAGAAAAATAGGACATTTACTTTAATAAAAGTGCTTACCGCAGCTTGTGGTGTTCCCCATCGCTCCACTAGCCACTTCCATTGATCATGATGCACACCAGAGGATTGTTTTCAGATATTTCTTCAATCTACGACCCTCTTGGACCATCTCTTTGTAGTATCTAGTTTTCAAAGTAAATTTAAACTCCTTCTGGAGTTTTCCAATATGTGAGAGGATGTCAGAGTCCTCCACCTTGCCTTGGAGATCAAACTTTTCCTACACATATAACAAAATAATGTAACAAGTACTCATTACATACAATTTCAAATAATGCAAAATTATTGCAATACTTTAAATTACAAAATGAATATGTACTACATACATGAACGATTCTCAATATGTTTTCCAACACATATTTAGGAAGATGTTTCCAATGTTTTGTATTCAAAGGATAGATAGAACCAGTCCTTGCAATTGTACCGAGAAATTCACCCAATTTGGACGCTTCCTTCCCAATAGGTGCCCATATTGGTTGGCATCTACTACTATACGAGTTCCAAAGTTGAAGATTCCATATATCTTTCATGTTTGTAGGCCCTCGGTTTCTCTTAGTACCCTTAGTAGCCTCTCACAAAAGTAACAATTATATTTTAGATATGAAAACTCAAAAAATAATAAAGTATCTTGCTTTGAAATATTTAATAAAAAAAAGCGATTTTTTTCAACAATAACAAAACTCCTTTCTCGCTTTGTTCAAACAACAAAAAATTTATAGCTAAAAACAAAGTGAACTCTAATTAATAAAAAGATTCGAGAAAAATATCGATTCTTTTGAACCCTTTGAAAAATCTTACAATTAATAATATGTCTCTTTCTTTAACAATGTCTCAAAATTGCTCCAGTTTACAACAAGGTTAATAGCACATGATAAATAATATAAATAATCCACTAGGATTGAAAGTGATCACACCTCGACGCACTTAATAAGCTTTCACCACTAACGCCAATAATCCATTGCATCTTGAGACGAAAACTCTTAGGAAGAGATTTAAAAGAAAAAAAGAACATAGTTAAATAACTTCAACTAAACTAATGGCCAAGATACATTACTTGCTCTTCTTGACTGGTTTCAACGATATCCATAGCTCTCCTAGTTGCAAGATACTTATATATTTTTTGCTCTTGGTGGAATAATTAAGTTTTTTTTAATAATCCATCTGATGCCTAGTTATGGTCCTTATTTTGCCTCTGGCTAGATAAACCAAGGTACTTAAAGACAAAGGGCATGCTATTAAGTTTCAGATACGTCAAAATATGGGTTAAACCAAATACTGCATACTTTTTTTTCATGGTCTTATTAAGTATAGCAGCAAACCAGAATGTCTATACTTAGATAATCAAAATATAAAATATCTTCAATAATTATGAGTTCAAAAATTAAGAGAAATGTATAACAGTTAAATACTTGTTAAACTAAAAGTCAATTACTATCAACCTTTCCATCAAAATTGTAAGATAATCAAAATATAAAATATCTTCAATAAATTTAGGATAAAATTTTAATTCTTCAAAATATGTTATTAATTAAAAAACAAGATTTTAAATCTATTGAAGAACAAAGAGAAATGTAAAAACCCATCAAATTTAACAAACAAAATAAATTGTCCGAAAGTTATGAAAAAGTCAAGTGTAGCAGAAGACGAAGAGGAATCTATGAAGGAAAGAAAACAAAACAAAAAATTAACATAGAATGGAGTGGAAAAAGAGGAGCAGTGACAAAATGGTAACAAATAGAAAGATCAGTCGGGCCAAAAACCAAACACAAAGTATAAAGTAGCAGAGAAAGAATAAGTATCAGGGAAAGAATAAATACTAGCAGAAGGTAATAAAGTAGTTTGAAACCAGGGAAAAATAAGTGAGGACACAATGGAGGTACCAGCCGGAGTTGCAGGTACATCTTCTGCTGATTGAGTTGGAGTTTCATCTCCCGTGCTTAGACTATCGGTAGCAGCACTTCCCAATGTATTCGAACCTGTCGAAGAACCCCTTGAAGAGAATCGTACACCTTTTAATGTTCGCCTATTGCCAATCATTTTCCTAGAAAACAAATCGGTAATGGTTAACGATGAAGCACCCAAAGAGAGCATCGAAAATTTCTTGGTTTTGAGGAGGAAAACCGAGAAAATATGATTTTTCAACTTACTATTGCCGTGAAACTTGAAACCCACTGTAATTTTGGAGTAAGGTTTGCTTCTTTATGCACCTAGGGTTTGGCCGACAATTGCAATGGAATGTCCATTCAATTGGTTTTATATACTTGCTTTAAAATAATGACCATTTTATTAATGACTAGGCCAAACAAACCCAAAAAAACCAAAACCAAGCAAAAAAAAAAAAAAACCAAATCAAGCCCAAAAAACAAAACAAAAAAATACAGCCCAATAAAATAGAACAAAAACTTTAAAACATTAGCTCAATAATATATTTAAACCATAAATATCCTAATAAAAGATTAAATAAATAATTAATTAATATAGGAATTAGTTCAAACAAGTCACTATAATATAGGCGTAAATTAAGAAAATTAAGGGAGACACAATATTTCCATGGATGAGGACAGATTTTCTACTATATTAACGTGTAAAATATGTTAATAAAATTTTTATAATTACAAAGGAAGGTAGTTTTCTGGAGACATTTTTGGCAACATTTCCATATTTTACATCAACTAAATGATTGTTGTTTAGCATTTTGGTGGTATAATTAAACCCATATTTTGATAGCTGTAGCTAATCTGTATTCCAAACTTCATAAGCAATATGATTGATTTAGAAATAAAGAGATTCCCATAAAGTACGACTGAAGAGTAAGTTACTTCCCACCTAGAGACCTACATCTTTTTGTTATTACAAATTACTTAGATAGGAAATGAGTCATACAAGCTATTTGTGCACGTAACCTCTAACTCTACATCTCCTACTTCCCTTAACCATGTTTGAAATTTGACTCAATAACTTGTGGGCAACCATTTCATTGCATAATATGAAAAGAATCTCAATTCCTTTGGGACAACAGATGTTGATGCAATTTCTATTTACCACTTACCTTTCATGTTTCTATATTAAGGCATCCCTATGTAGTTAACTACTTCAATGGCCCACATTATCAGTTTCACCTTTAACTACAATTTATGTTTTCACCTAAATTTAATTAACACTTGCCTTAACTAATTAATTCCTTTTTCATTTTTTTACAGTCTTTCAATCATTACATTTCATAACATATCACCCAAACATACATTTCATTTTCATCCAACCAGCATATATTATATCACAAAAAAAATCATTTTAATCATACTAATGTCTAACATTCAAACATTTAGTCATTCATGCAACCTTGCAAACATACCTTTTAATTAGAGCTCGAAACGAACCTAAATCGACCTCTTTAAAGTCACTTACTATAAAAATCATGAACCTTTTCATTCAAGGACGAAGTAGAAATCATGACTGACCAGTCTTCCAGGATGGAAAAGAATTTCAGGTCCACCAGTGACCTCAACAGCGACGACGCCGACAAGATACAAGAGAGTCCAAACTATAAAAATCGGTCAAAACCGCTGAAAACAAACATAAAATGCTTAAACCTGAAAGAAAACACATACACATTAGATTTTAAAAAATTACAAATTAAATACCTGATAAAAGTCAGCGCAAGAGATGATAGGAAACTGCTCTTTGATCGGCGAGAGAAGATTGATGGCAATATCGAGACCGGTGTTAGCCTTGTGTGCAAGCTCAGCGGCATGCTCCACGGTACCAAACGGACCTCCTGTATTGGTCTTCAAATCTAAAGTTCCAGCTAAGTGCCACTTGTCCATAACCATTACCTCCATTTATACGAACATCACATTCAAATTAACGGGGAAAAAATCAAAAACAAAAATCAACAAGGTATGAAACTTTTTCTAAAATGAAGCAATGCAGAGTGCAAGCAAATGAACCAGTTGATACGAGCTGAGCACGCAAGCAGCGTGACAAAAACCTGTTGCTTATAACATGTTAACAAGGTAATCATGTCAACAAGGCATAAAACATATTCACACATGGAAAAGAAAATAATCCCAATCTGATCGAGAATGAAGCTTATATATCTTTGAATAAGACTATATTTGTGGCTTCCAACAGTATATAATTTCATAATTCCTATAACCCAAAATGACTTCAAATATATAAATGAACATATATAGATTTTAATATAATATAAATGTCAAATACACTAAATCTTTGCACTTCAAAACATCGTTCTTGTTCAAAATAAAACTAAAATACAAGAAATACTAGCCAAATTATACAATTTAGTATTATAGAGAAGTTATATAAAGCTCTCCACCATTTTCAATACAACTTATTCAGTATTTTCTATGTCAAAATTTATGTCTATTTCTTTTAACAATATTGTATCTAAGAATCAGGCCTTCATTCTCTTTGATAAATAATATGTCTTACTGCTAATCTCAACATTTTGATAGTAACTATGTAAAAAGTTATAACTTTAATGCTTCATTTAGAAAAAGAAAACTATGGAAATCCAGACCCCTGTATATTGTGTATTCGCCTAAGATGGTAATGAATGTCTTAAAACAACCATTATATCGAATTTGGATACTGTTGTTATGGACGCTTTCTTTAATTTCAACTTATAGTAGTCCGTAACAAAGTTATTACATGCTACGAATTGGAGTCGGAAAACAATAATTATCCATTTTCATGTCCCAATACAAGCTTAAAGCTTCAAATTATATACTTGGTGAATGCATTTTTTTTCTTTCTGTTGTTTCATTGTTCTTGCTTCTCATTCTTACTTGATAAAATTGACTCAACCAAAGATTGGCCATTTTTCAATCAAGGCAAAATCTAAAGGCATCATATCATAATTTTCATGGAAAGGAAATAGAAGCACAACTTACTTTTGTGTCCGCACATTCAATTCATAATTTGGTTCTCAAACCGATAGTCTCAAAAGTATCCATGCCCAAACTAAATCCTGCAACATTATGCCACAAGGCCAAAAAAATTAAAAGAAGGCTTTATATGAGACTAAATCGTGTAGCTTAGGATGAGAAGAACAAAGGGTATAACTCGACCTTACCTCCGACAATTAATAGATATACGTGGAGAGGCAACTTAGAATGTCAATTCTTTCTAATTTGGAGAGGCTTCGCATAACATCTACAGGAGGCAGGTACATGAGCTTATTGCATAAATGGATTCTCAGATGCTTTAGAGAAGAGAGATTTCCCGACCACTCTGGAAAGGCTTTTATTCCTCGAAACCCTTCTATCGTCAATTTTTCAAGGGCAGAGAAGAACCAAAGTTTGTGAGGATTCTCTATCGATGGAACCTCAATTCACACTGTCAATTCCTGCATTATTCACAAACTTGCATTAGTTTTTCAATTTGGCCATTTTGGAACCACAACTTCAACCCACAGAGAAAAAAAGTCGAAACTGATTACCATGACAGACCAGTAGCTGGAGCAAGTGGTGGACGGCAGATGTACCAGTGGCTGGAGCAGGTGGTCGACGGCAAATGAACCACTGCCTGGTGTAGGTGGTGGACGGCAGATGCTTGGTCTTCTTTGGCCAACAGAGTTTGGAGTGAGAATAAGTGGTTTTTTTGGGTAAGAATCAAGGTAAGTTTAGCAATTGACCGATAATCCTTTGCCATGTCACCGTTTCAGTCTTTTTTTATTAATTATTTACTAATAATCAAAATTACTATAAAAATCTTCATATTTTCTAATAATAAAATAACTATCAGCTTAATCTGATTCTAGCTTAAATAAATAAAAAATTTAAAATATAATTTTAAAAATATATGTCTAAATAATTATAATTAAAATTATGAACTAAATATATAAATATATGAAATTTTATATACAAATAAATTTGAATATAGCTCACGTTATTGAATTTAAACCTATGATATTCATGCAAAAAAAAAAATTGTTAATCGAGTTTATCTATAGTCACTAAAAAACCTTCAACTGTTGCATTTAAATCATGAATGTTACAAAAATAATATATTATTTTACTCGTTTTTCTAACATATAACATACATCTATCTATTTGTTGGTAAAAGTACCTCCAAGACCTTACATTAAAATCAGATTGTAGATTACTCTTTTCACCATGTAACAAAACAAAAACAAAAAAAAAAAAATTCTAAAATATGATGTCTTGTACAAAAAATCCCTATTTTGTTTTTTAAATTTGATGTCTTGTACAATATAATATTATTTTATAACGCCCAGTTCATTTTATTCAAAAATAAAATTAAAATAAAAAAATTCTTCACACTCTCTTTAACTTATGCTCACACAGACATTGTAGTTCTAAGCAATCCTACCCATTTTTTAAAATGGCGCCGTTTTGATTAAACCAGAATAATTTGTTGCGGCGTTTTTACACTATAGTGGCACTACAGCCCAATACTTCTATTAGTCAATAATTTCATAATCCAAAAAAATTGAAAATCTAGCCAATAATTTAATAATAACATTAGACAAAACCGACTTATTGAAAGATCTAAGCTAAATATAAATCTCAATATTTGTACAAAATGAGAGGCTTAAATCTAAGCACTCTGTCCCCGACATCAATTTTTATCAAGAATGCTTAGTGATATGTATTTTAATTTGGACGTGATTGTGTGGTTGATTTTTAGGTTTTTTTCCCTTAAATATCTAAATTGAATAACTAAACAAACCAACACTAATGTTTTTTAAACCAACCAGTTCAGCCACCAATTCACCAATCCGACCGGTTCGATTAAAAAATCGTTACAAATTCAAAAATAAAAACCCCAATTCAACTGTCAATTTAATCAGTCCATGCCAGTTACTGGTCTAACCGAATCAAAGCCATTCTTCAGACTAGTAACCGCGGCTAGCTGCCAATCCGACCAGCCAATATTGTCCGGTACAAACATCATTGACCAACATTTAAATAGTAAATTGATTTCTAGAATGGTATCATTATCCAGCCTAACAATGAATGAGAAACCAAAAAACCTGGTCAAACCGAACTGATTAATTCTAATTAGATTAGTTTGATTTCTAACATGAGCACGAACATATGACATTTTAAGAACCCTGCAAATAAGGGTGAAAAAGGCTTGATTAAAAATAGCTCAGTTTCGATTGACATCGGTTAACTGATTTACAGACCAAACCGTTCTTTAGTAGCATTGATCTCTCCATCACCCAAGTCTTCATTTGATCTACCCTAAACCCTAATCCTTATAATTCTAAATCCTAAATTCTAAAACACTCACTCTAAACCATAAACCATAAATCTTAAATATTGGAACCCTAAACTCAAAACCATATCCCATGAACTACAAACACCTAAACCCTTAACTACAAACCTTAAACCCTAAATTAATGAGATAAAATTTTAATATTATATATTCTTTCAATATTTTAGGAAATTTAAATAACATTTTCAATTTACTAATTAAATTTGTTTCTCTAGAGATGCATGGGTTACCAATTTTTTAAATTTTAATATATATAAAGTTTATCTATTATTTCTTAAATAATTTAAACTATAATTATAATTTTAATATATTCATATTAATGTTATCCCTAAACCCTAAACTCATAATCAGAAAATCCTAAAATCTTAAACCCCAAACCTATAAACACAAAACCCTAAAACATTAAACAATAAATTATAATCCTTAAACCATGCACCCTAAACTCAAAACACTAAACCGTAAACCCTAAACTAAATTGATTTTTTGCGGCATTTTTATTAAAAACCTTATTCACACTCAAAGCTATTAAGTTATTTTTAACTTGAATATATATAATTATTCACAAAACTGATTATGATGTAAAATTTTAATAATATTCATATTTTAAATCCAATTTTTTGGTGCTACACATTCAAAAAAAGCCAGAATTAAGGAAATTTGGGACGTTACACCTTTATACAAAGAGTTAGCCAGAGCGTATGTTTACAAGTCTGTCCAAACACTTAGGAAAGCGTCACCCTAAAACTGTCGTCTTAGGACTAGACAAAAGCCAACTCTTATTCAAGCGTTGCCTTATGCATACATATCCCAACCCTTATAAAAAGAGTTGGCTAAAGCGTAGTCTATCGCAACACTTAGGAAAGTGTCGCCGCAATAGTGTCATCTTAGGACTAGACATAAGCCAACTCTTATTCAAGCGTTGCCTTAGGCATACATATCCCAACCCTTATACAAAGAGTTGGCTAAAGCGTAGTCTATCGCAACACTTAGGAAAGTGTCGCCCTAAAATTGTCGTCTTAGGACTACACAAAAGCCAACTCTTATTCAAGCGTTGCCTTAGGCATACATATCCCAACCCTTATACAAAGAGTTGGCCAAAGCGTTGTCTATCGCAACACTTAGGAAAGTGTCGCCACAATAGTGTCATCTTAGGACTAGACAAAAGCCAACTCTTATTCAAGCGTTGCCTTAGGCATACATATCCCAACCCTTATACAAAGAGTTGGCTAAAGCGTAGTCTATCGCAACACTTAGAAAAGTGTCGCCACAAAAGTGTCGTCTTAAGACTACACAAAAGCCAACTCTTATTCGAGCGTCGCCTTAGGCTTACATATCTCAACCCTTATACAAAGAGTTGGCCAAAGAGTAGTCTATCCCAACACTTAGGAAAGTGTTGCCACAAAAGTGACGTCTTAGGACTACGCAAAAGCCAACTCTTACTCAAGCGTCGCCTTAGGCTTACATATCCCAACCGTTGTACAAAGAGTTGCCTAAAGCGTATGTTGGCAAGTCTATCCCAACACTTAGGAAAGTGTCGCCCCAAAAATGTCGCCTTAGGACTAGACAAAGCCAACTCTTATTTAAGCGTTGTCTTAGGCATGCATATCCCAACCCTTATAAAAGAGTTGGGCAAAGCATATGTTGGCCAGTCTATCCCAACACTTAAGAAAGTGTCGCCCCATAAGTGTCGTCGTAGGGCTATTTTGTTGTAGTGAATTGGGCATATATTGAATTGTTTTGGTCAAGAATAACTTTTTTCTTTCCTTTCAAAGGAATTCTAACATCCAATTTTACCTTAATTTGCATGAATTTTCTCACCCCCTTTATGACTAGCATCGCATCATATTCTACAAATTGACCTAGAAAGTTTCCAAATTGTTGTGCCATCCCCTTCGACAAAAACCCTAAAGGCAGATTATGAATTTGAACCCAAAACAAGGCATAAAACAATAGGACCTGTATTGGATCCTCCCCATTTTCCATTTTATGGAAAATTATAAGATGCCTATTAAAGAACCATCGCATCCCATCCATCACCTGCTTCAAATCAATCATTTAATAGAATTTGAACAACACCCTTTTTTCACCTATATCCGTTATCAAAATTCCCCCCAAAGGATGCCATAGGTTAGCCAACGAGTTCCTCAGCGATAGAAAGTGCACAACACTTTCCGTTAATACTCGTCCCACGAAACATAAGTTGTAGTCTTCATCAAACCCTACTTCCTTTTCGACAGATCTGACTAGTATGTCTTCGATTTCATCAATATTGAGATTAGCTAACTTTTCTTCCATCTAACATCCACCAATTATGCTGTAGGTTTTCTCAACAGAATCAATCATCGCCAAGAAGATCTTAAGAGAAGGAAGAAAACAAAACAATCGTGCAAGAAATTACAGACTAAGATAAACGTGTTGTGTTTATTTTTGTTGTTTTTCGATTTTATTTGACTGTGTTTAGTAATCATATCTAATATAATATTAAAAAAATTATTATTAATTGATTTTATTGACTAAATTACATAATGTTTCTCATAATATCATAATTTTGTAATTGTCAATTAAGGATTATATCATTACATATATTTTTTGTTAAATATTACAAAAGTTTCCATAAATAAAATTTCCAAACCACTATAAATAGGAAGCATACTATAACACCCCTTACCGGACCCAATCGTCGGGTCCGAGCAACTAGATACCACATTTGTTGTCGGAGCAACTACTGACAAATTCACAGTAAAATAATCATTTCACATCATCAATCTTGAAATCTACAATAATACAACATTGAATAACATGAACATTCTTTCTTGAGTCTTATGACCGCCTCTCTCCGTCCTCGCGAACGTAGAGAGATAAATCAACATTGGGAATAAAACGAATATAAATATTGTGGCTTTACTGCAAGTGTGATAGGTCAGTTGTAATATTTATAGTGCTACAATAGAACACTGGAGTATTCCAAGGATCGAACCCAAGAGAATCGTGGACTGAACAATTTCTAAATAATGTGCGTGCGAAATAAAGAGTCTAACTAACTAATCGCGAAATTATATTACGGAAAATCATAAAGTCAAGAGAAATTAAACTAATCTATGACCTAGCTAACAATGACTAAATTTTAAAACGTGTGAAATTAAAAAATTAAAAAATAACTAAAAAACGGTGGTTGATTGATCTTGAGGTGGTTCCTAATCTTTGAATGAGGGATACAAATCACTTAAACTCCAAAAATGACTTCATTTTACCTCTCGATCTCAATTTTACCGAGTTAGAAAAATTAATCCGAATTATCTTTCGATCTTACTGGTCAACCTGGGACTTGTAACACCCTAAAATTCAAGTATCGATTTATTGCATGTTTTGGTGTTTAGATTATGAAGGAAAATTTTCTTATTTCTTTTCGTGCCTATTATAGTCATGAAGAAGAGTATAGAATTATTCGGGTAGGGAATAATTTTTAGTTTGAGAATTTATTGAAGTGGAGCAAGTGGCATTGACACTTAAGTTAAATTAAGTGTTAAAAAGTAGCATAAGATGAGTAAATGGCAAGGTGGTGTTGGCGCATGAGATATTGCATGAGGGGAGTGGTTCGAATCCCTTGTATAGCATTTAGACAAATTTTATTTTGCTCTTCTATGGTAAGTGTCGGCCAAGCTATAGATATGGTAAGGTTGGACTTTTCATTTTTGGTAAGTAGACTAAAGGAATAAGGAAATAGCTAACTTATAGTATGGAATCAAGAAAATTTGGAAAGATAAGGGGACATAAGGCATGTATCAAGGAAAAGGTTTTGGAAACTAATTCATGGCCATTTGACCATGAATTTGGACGGCAATGTGGTCTAGGGGGGGTTGGCCGAATATGCTAGTAGTTGGCTAGGATTAGGAGTTTGTTTTGGTCATTCCTAGCAACTTTTGTGCAAAGTTTTGTAATTCTTTCTCAACCTTTCTCCCTTGGCCGAAATTGAGCTTTTGGTAAACCTAAATCTTTTGACCATTTGGTCATTTTTGCATATCACACTAGTACTCTTTTGTTTGCTTTGTCATAGTGCCGAAATTGCTAACACCAAAAAGACCATTCTTTTTCCTTCTCTTTTTCCCATTGCCGAATGTACTTTGCTCCTAAGCACATCTTTTTCTTTCTCTTTTCTCCTCTTTGAAAACCAAAACATCATCATCATCTCTTCTCTTATATTTTATTTATTTTCACTCATACCTTCTCCATTAATTTTCTCATGGCCGAATGTTAGTGAGCCATTGCCGAACCATTTTCTCTTTTCTTTGGTTAATCATAGCCGAATCTTTCTCTATTCATAAACATCTTTCTCAATCGTCTCTTTTCAACCGTGGACAATAGGTAAGAATTCTTTTTAGTTCATGTTAGTTAATAGTTGTCATGGCCGAATCTTGATAGTGGTATAAAGGCTTTCTTAGATCGAAATAAACGTTCACTCTATTAACGTTTTTATTTGTTATACTTTAGTGCGATAGTGGAAGACCGGAACTCAAGTGTTCGTGAGTATCATAGAACGATTTGCTCGATTCTCATTTTTGGAACAAGGATCTTTGTGGTAAGCAAATTTCACCCTTAAACCCTTAGTCATATTTCGATGTAATATTAGATTGGATTAACGATCTTTTGTCTTTGAAGACAATCAAAATAGGGAAGAAAAGGGCGGTGAATAGTGTTCGGAAGAGGGGTGGTTCCGTTATTCCCCCTAAGTATAAACAAAGGATCGCTTTCAAAGAATCCGGATTTCCCACCGGGTTGTGGGCGTTCATCCGAGGAGAATCAATTGTTTGAAGTAGTTCGTACTCCCGAACCATTATTTGTTCGTGGATTTGATTCGGTTAACGAACCATCAATCGGGGAGAAACCGCAAGTGGAAGTAGTTCAAAAATCCGAGGGTAAAAGTTAGATCGTTAATTTCTAAGATTGATTTCGTTAATAAAATATAGTGATTCTAATTTATCGTGATACGTATAGGTGTTGACGAGCGGAAAGTCTAGTTCTCACTATAACCGTGTGTGTAACTTCACACTTATCTTTCGGGTTAGATACTAAACCGTAAGAAATTTGATAAATCGTAAAAATGGCCAAATCGGAAATGTTGTAGTAATTAGTACTATTGTGTAAATGCATGAAAACGGCTAAACCGAGAAATTTACATAAAACTGCTAGATCGATAAATTGGGCCATAAAACTGCTAGATCGATAAATTGGGCCATAAAACTGCTAGATCGATAAATTGGGCCATAAAAACTGCTAGATCGATAAAATGGGCCAAAAACCTTCTAGTTCGAAATATGGGTCAAAGTTCACTGGATTGCCTTACGGGCTAAATACTATTTTGTTTAATAGGCCCAAATGAAAAGTTTGATTAAAAACTCATTTGTATTATGGGTTACTTGATAAATTATTTATGATTAAAGTTTGTTATTCATACATAATTGCATGGGATGGGATACATGATGAAGAGAAGTAAGGCTGTGGGCCATGAATCTAGTTCGGTGGCTCTGCCACAAAATTTGGCTTAATGCCTCTAGTTCGTGACTATGTCACAATCTAGTTCGATAGTGCACTAAAATATTATTTAAAAGGCTAAATGCCTACGATTGGTGTGTTTGGCGGGGTGGGTTGACTTGATCCCCACAGTGTCTTTGGTTGGTACGGGGTGTGTAGCGGATGGAAATTTAGGCTTGGTTGGGAAATTCATTTTACATGCATTTTATATATTTTATTTCATTTTATATTGTTAAAATTTGTAATTAGGCTCAAGCCCAAATTAATGCCTTGATGGTCCGGCCCAATAATGGTGGTAAGTGAGTTACACATCGAGTTCTTTGTAACTCACCCGCTTTATTATCCATCTCGGGTAATGGAAATTGATGTGGACTTGGGCCTGGGGATGACTTGGTGGAGGCCATACTACGAGCTTGGGTTTTATAAACTATGAACTTTATTTAAGTTACTTATTTTAATTACTATTTTGGGTATGATGTAATAAGGCCTCTAATTATGTTTTTATGGATTTTTATGTGTGGGTGGATTTAATTTTATTTTAAGACTCTTAATATGGGCTTATGTTAAATCTATAAAGTTTTCTTAAAAATATTGTGTTTTATAACAATTTTGGACACCTAAATTACTTTTCAATTTCTTTCAAATTCTTTTAAAACTACGTTAAGGTTTTGACTAATATATATATAAGATTTCAAACAAGTATTTTTCTTAATTCATAATCATTGTACTTAGTTTTTATTAAACCTTATTTCTAAAGGTTTTGCATTATCGCTTTTTACTTAAATCAATAGAGAATTTTGGATGTTCGTTCGGTGACAAACCAAATCTCGCCTTAACGCATAGACCTGGTTTGGGGTGTTACATTTAATGGTATCAGAGCCAAGTTCAAAACTCGGCTGTGGTTTGGGTTCAACAAAGATAATTGTTTGAGAAACAACTCAAATTTCTAGACTTTTTGATTTAAAGGTAGTATGGCACCATGAGCATCCCGCGCCAAGTCAAGTAAGTATCTCAGATATTGATTGTTTATTTTCATTGTGATATGATCATAAGAAACACTCTAGAACTTCTAGTTTTAGGTGTTGAAAATCGTAGAGATTGAGACAATAGGATATGGTTGCGGAAACAACTCTATCTCTTTTATATCATAAAACATCGTTAATAAACACTGAAATAGTATCCTGATTCATAAAACTCTTAATCGATTAAATCAGGTCACTATGAGCACTAGAGGACGTGCTCGTGGACGCGGTAGACGTGGCCGTGGTAGAGGACGAGGTGTTAGAGGTGCAACTGAAGCGCCGGATCATATGCCGGAAATGGATGCACCTGCGTCACTCGGAAGTGAGACGGGATCACATGATCATATGGAAGAAGATAATACGGTGACGCGAGCAATGCTGCGAGTCCTTGAAAGGGTCATTTGGAGCTAGAACTAGGCCAACAACTCGTGGGTCGATATCGGAATGATTGAAATCAAGTGGTGCTGAGGTTTTCAGAGGTGTCTCAGGTGTAGCTCCAAATGTCGCTGAATATTGGCTTGAGGCGATGGAGCAAATTATGGACGATCTTGAGTGTACGGTGGAACAAAAACTAAGGGAGCGGTGTCCTTGTTAAGGGATGAAGCATACCAATGGTGGCTTATCATCCGAGAAGGCAATCAAGCCGCATTAGTTAATTGGGAATTCTTTAAAGTTTCCTTCCAAGGGAAATATGTAGGAACGAAGTTATGTTGATGCCGTAAGGAAGGAATTCCTAAATCTGGTCCAAGGAATAAGACAAAGTGGCGATATGAAGTCGAAGTTTTTGCGTTTGAGTCGCTATGCTCGAACAATAGTGGCAACGGATCATGAGCGCTTGTGTACGCTTTGAGGATGGCTTGAACGATGAATTACGAGTTTTGATAGCCCCACAACAAGTTAGAACTTTTGCCACGCTTGTGGAAAAGGCCAAGATAGCCGAAGAGGCTAAGAACTCGAACGCCGAGAATCGGGAACGAGCTAGAGGCAAGAGAGATATGAAGTATTCGGGTTCTTCAAAAGGTTTCAAGAGGCCTCGGAATGATGAACCACTCAAGGTAGAACACCAGAATCGTGGAATCGTAGTCGAGATTGTGCCGATTGTGGGAAAAGGCATTCTGGAGAGTCTTTGGAAGAAAACGGGTGCTTGCTATAAATGCGGTCGATGGATCATTAATATAGGAATTGCCCTCGTCGAATGGATACAACTCGGGAAGCTCGTAATGCACCGATGCACCACCAACAAGAGGAATTCAAAGAACCACCGAGAGGTCGTGGACCAGTCGTGGTGGTAATGGGGCCGGGCGTGGTCAAGGTGCGCGGTCGAGGCAATGGTCCTAGAGGCAACGCAGATGCAAGACAACCAGGATTGGTATATGCGATTAGACGCCGTGAGGATGGCAATGCACTGATGTGATAATCGCACGTTCTTCATCTTTGATGTACTGTTATTGCTTTGATAGATATTGGTTCTACCCATTCGTATGTTGCTAGCACCATATCCGAAACTTGAATTTAGACTCAAATTTCGATAGTGAGATGAAGGTAATTAGTCCTTTAGGACAATCGGTGTTGGTAAATAAACTGCTTAGAGATGTGCCCTTAGAAATTCAAGGAGAAATATTTTTGGCGAATTTGATGGAATTGCCTTTCGCGAGTTTGATATCATTTTGGGCATGGATTGGTTGGTTAAGCACCGCGAAATTGGATTGTCTTTGAAAAGCGGATGTCAATAAGGACGGTGGAGGATAAAGAAATGGTTATGATAGGCGAACGAAGGAATTACTTGGCAAATGTGGTATCTGCGTTAAAGCGCGTAAAAGTTGATGCGGAAGGGTATGGAGCATTTCTAGCTTTTATTAGTGCTTTAGATGCCAAAGAGTTGTCGATGGAAGATGTGAGAACAAAGTGAAGGAATTTCCGGATGTATTTCTGAAGAACTTCCCGCATACCTTTAGATCGGGAAGTGGAATTTGGTATTGAGCTCTTGCCCGAACAGCTCCAAAGTCCATTGCTCCTTATAGAATGGCACCAAGGAGTTATGCGGAGCTTAAAGCTCAAATTCAAGAATTGTTGGATCGGGGTTTTATTCGACCGAGTGTGTCTCCGTGGGAGCACCGGTTTTGTTTGTTAAGAAGAAAGATGGGTCAATGCGTATGTGTATTGACTACAGTGCAATTAAATAAATTAACGATCAAGAATAAGTACCTCTCGCCAAGAATTGATGACTGTTTGATCAATTGAAGGGAGCTTCGCTTTCTCCAAAATTGATTTGAGATCGAGTTATCACCACTTAAGGTGAAAGAAGCGGATATTCACAAGACGGCTTTCCGAACTCGTTATGGACATTATGAGTTTTTGGTGATGCCGCTTGGGTTGACCAATGCACCACCGTGCATTTATGGATATGATGAACCGGGTCTTTCAACCATATTTAGACCGGTTTGTGGTGGTATTCATAGATGACATTCTCGTATATTCAAGGAATGAAGAGGAGCATGACTCGCATTTGCAAATTGTATTGCGCTTACTTGAAATAATCAATCGTATGCCAAATTCAAGAAATGTGAATTACGTTAAGGAAGTGACTTTCTTGGGTCATGTGGTATCGATCGAAGGAATAAGGGTGGATCCTCGGAAGATTGAGGTCAGTATTGGATTGGAAACCACCAAAGTCGATGGCGAGATTCGGAGTTTCTTGGGTTTGGTTGGTTACTATAGACGCTTTGTTGAGGGGTTTTCGTTGATTGCCGCACCCTAACTAAGCTATTGCGGAAGGGAGTACCATATATATGGACCGATAAACAAAAAGAAAGTTTCGAGAAATTGAAGAAGATTTTAACTAAGCGCCAAGATCGATTCAACTTTGAGGTCGGAAAGGAGTTTATAGTTTCTTCGCGATGTGTCACACACGGGCTTAGGATGTGTATTGATGCAAAGTGGGAAAGTGGTGGCTTATGCTTCTCGTCACCGAGACCGCACGGCAAGTAAACTACCCTACTCATGACTTGGAGTTAGGCTGCAGTAGTGTTTGCTCTAAAGATTTGGAGGCATTACCTCTACGGTGAAAAGTCTATCATCTATACGGATCACAAGAGTCTTAAGTATCTTCTTACTCGTAAGGAATTAAACTTGAGACAACGAAGATGGGTGGAGTGTTAAAGGACTATGATTTCTCAATCGAGTATCATCCCGGAAAAGCTAATGTGGTAGCAGACGCGTTAAGTCGTAAGGTGGTATCTCGATTTGAGAACAATGTTTGCCCATTTGAGTTTGTACGAGGATGGTAGTCCGATAGCGGAACTTCGGTGAAGCCTCCGTGGTTAGAGCAAATCAAGGAAAAACAGATATCGATAAAGAAGTTGGGACTTTTAATTCAACAAGTTGAAAATGGTGGAATAGAGGATTTTGGCATAAACGCGGAGGTGTGTTATGTTTTCGTGGGAGAGTTTGTATGCTTAAGGACTCGGATCTCGAGACAAATGATTCTACGGGAGGCGCATAGTAGCCCTTATACTATGCACCCGGAGGAAATAAGATGTATCGGGATCTTCGTGAACAATATTGGTGGCCGTGGTTGAAGCGTGAGATTTACGAATTTGTGGGAAAATGTTTAACTTGTCGCAAGTGAAGGCAGAGCATCAATTGCCGTCGATTATTACAACCGGTAAAAGATTCCTCTTTGGAAATGGGAGCGGATAACAATGGATTTTGTTAGTGGTTACCTTTAACACCTACTAAGAAAAATTCCGTTTGGGTAATTGTTGATCGCTTGACGAAGACCGCTCATTTTCTACCGGTTAGACGGGATTACTCGTTACGTGGTTGGCTAACTCGCACGTATCCGAAATCGTGAGGTTGCATGGGGTACCGTGTGTCTATTATATCGATAGGGATCCTAGGTTTACGCCACGGTTTTGGAAAGCTTTGCATGAAGCCTTGGGAACAAAGCTAAACTTCATGACGGCTTTTCATCCTCGATCGATGGTCAATCGAAAAGAGTAATTCGGATTCGGAAGACATGTTAAGGGATGTGTAATCGACTTCAAAGGTAGTTGGGAGGATTTTCTACCGCTGGCGTAATTTGCTTACAACAATAGCTATCGATCTAGCATTCGGATGGCACCCTACGAGGCATTATATGGTCGTAAGTGTCGTTCTCCTAGTTGTTGGACCGAATTGACGAACGATGATGTTAGGTCCCGAAATGATCTCTCGAAATGGAAGAAAAAGTAAAAGCTATTCGAGCACGGTTAAAGGAAGCTTCGGATAGACAAAAGTCGATATCAGATCCGAGCGTAGAAGTATCGAGTATCTTGTGGGGATCAAGTTTTCTTGAAGGTCTCACCTTGGAAGAAGATTTTCGTGTTTGGGAAGAAGGGCAAATTGAGTCCTAGATACATTGGACCATATCGTGTGGTGAAGCGTGTTGGTCCAGTGGCCTATCGATCGAATTACCTCCGAGTTGAGCCAAATTCATAATGTTTTTCATGTTTCCATCTTTGAGGCGCTTATAGATCGGATCCTTCGCACACATAGTGCCGGTAGAAGAAGTGGAGTTGAAGTCAGACTTGTCTTTTGAGGAAGAACCAGTGGAAATCTTAGACCGAGATGTTAAGGTGCTAAGAAAGAAAATCGTGCCGTTGGTCAAAGTTTTATGGCGTAATCACGGAGCGGAGGAAGCTACGTGGGAGCCTGAGGATGCAATTCGGCAACAATACCCTCACCTCTTTCAACTAGGTAAATTTCGAGGACGAAATTTTCTTTAAGGAGGGTAGAGTTGTAACACCCTAAAATTCAAGTATCGATTTATTGCATGTTTTGGTGTTTAGATTATGAAGGAAAATTTTCTTATTTCTTTTCGTGCCTATTATAGTCATGAAGAAGAGTATAGAATTATTCGGGTATGGAATAATTTTTAGTTTGAGAATTTATTGAAGTGGAGCAAGTGGCATTGACACTTAAGTTAAATTAAGTGTTAAAAAGTAGCATAAGATGAGTAAATGGCAAGGTGGTGTTGGCGCATGAGATATTGCATGAGGGGAGTGGTTCGAATCCCTTGTATAGCATTTAGACAACTTTTATTTTGCTCTTCTATGGTAAGTGTCGGCCAAGCTATAGATATGGTAAGGTTGGACTTTTCATTTTTGGTAAGTAGACTAAAGGAATAAGGAAATAGCTAACTTATAGTATGGAATCAAGAAAATTTGGAAAGATAAGGGGACATAAGGCATGTATCAAGGAAAAGGTTTTGGAAACTAATTCATGGCCATTTGACCATGAATTTGGACTGACAATGTGGTCTAGGGGTTGGCCAATATGCTAGTAGTTGGCTAGGATTAGGAGTTTGTTTTGGTCATTCCTAGCAACTTTTGTGCAAAGTTTTGTAATTCTTTCTCAACCTTTCTCCCTTGGCCGAAATTGAGCTTTTGGTAAACCTAAATCTTTTGACCATTTGGTCATTTTTACATATCACACTAGTACTCTTTTGTTTGCTTTGTCATAGTGCCGAAATTGCTAACACCAAAAAGACCATTCTTTTTCCTTCTCTTTTTCCCATTGCCGAATGTACTTTGCTCCTAAGCACATCTTTTTCTTTCTCTTTTCTCCTCTTTGAAAATCGAAACATCATCATCATCTCTTCTCTTATATTTTATTTCTTTTCACTCATACCTTCTCCATTAATTTTCTCATGGCCGAATGTTAGTGAGCCATAGCCGAACCATTTTCTCTTTTCTTTGGTTAATCATAGCCGAATCTTTCTCTATTCATAAACATCTTTCTCAATCGTCTCTTTTCAACCGTGGACAATAGGTAAGAATTCTTTTTAGTTCATGTTAGTTAATAGTTGTCATGGCCGAATCTTGATAGTGGTATAAAGGCTTTCTTAGATCGAAATAAACGTTCACTCTATTAACGTTTTTATTTGTTATACTTTAGTGCGATAGTGGAAGACCGAAACTCAAGTGTTCGTGAGTATCATAGAACGATTTGCTCGATTCTCATTTTTGGAACAAGGATCTTTGTGGTAAGCAAATTTCACCCTTAAACCCTTAGTCATATTTCGATGTAATATTAGATTGGATTAACGATCTTTTGTCTTTGAAGTCAATCAAAATAGGGAAGAAAAGGGCGGTGAATAGTGTTCGGAAGGGGGTGGTTCCGTTATTCCCCTAAGTATAAACAAAGGATCATTTCAAAGAATCCGGGATTTCCCACCGGGTTGTGGGCGTTCATCCGAGGAGAATCAATTGTTTGAAGTAGTTCGTACTCCAACCATTATTTGTTCGTGGATTTGATTCGGTTAACGAACCATCAATCGGGGAGAAACCGCAAGTGGAAGTAGTTCAAAAATCCGAGGGTAAAAGTTAGATCGTTAATTTCTAAGATTGATTTCGTTAATAAAATATAGTGATTCTAATTTATCGTGATACGTATAGGTGTTGACGAGCGGGAAAGTCTAGTTCTCACTATAACCAGGTGTGTAACTTCACACTTATCTTTCGAGTTAGATACTAAACCGTAAGAAATTTGATAAATAGTAAAAATGGCAAAATCGGAAATGTTGTAGTAATTAGTACTATTGTGTAAATGCATGAAAACGGCTAAACCGAGAAATTTACATAAAACTGCTAGATCGATAAATTGGGCCATAAAACTGCTAGATCGATAAATTGGGCCATAAAACCGCTAGATCGATAAATTGGGCCATAAAATCGCTAGATCGATAAATTGGGCCATAAACCGCTAGATCGATAAATTGGGCCATAAAAGCGCTAGATCGATAAAATGGGCCAAAAACCTTCTAGTTCAAATATGGGTCAAAGTTCATTTGGATTGCCTTACAAGCTAAATACTATTTTGTTTAATAGGCCCAAATTAAAAGTTTGATTAAAAACTCATTTGTATTATGGGTTACTTGATAAATTATTTATGATTAAAGTTTGTTATTCATACATAATTGCATGGGATGGGATACATGATGAAGAGAAGTAAGGCTGTGGCCATGAATCTAGTTCGGTGGCTCTGCCACAAAATTTGGCTTAATGCCTCTAGTTCGGTGACTATGTCACAATCTAGTTCGATGAGTGCACTACAATATTATTTAAAAGGCTAAATGCCTACGATTGGTGTGTTTGGCGGGGTGGGTTGACTTGATCCCCACAGGTGTCTTTGGTTGAGTGCGGGGTGTGTAGCGGATGGAAATTTAGGCTTGGTTGGGAAATTCATTTTACATGCATTTTATATATTTTATTTCATTTTATATTGTTAAAATTTGTAATTGGGCTCAAGCCCAAATTAATGCCTTGATGGTCCGGCCCAATAATGGTGGTAAGTGAGTTACACACTTGAGTTCTTTGTAACTCACCCCGTTTTATTATCCATCTCGGTAATGGAAATTGATGTGGACTTGGGTCGGGGATGACTTGGTGGAGGCCATACTACGAGCTTGGGTTTTATAAACTATGAACTTTATTTAAGTTACTTATTTTAATTACTATTTTGGGTATGATGTAATAAGGCCTCTAATTATGTTTTTATGGATTTTTATGTGTGGATGGATTTAATTTTATTTTAAGACTCTTAATATGGGCTTATGTTAAATCTATAAAGTTTTCTTAAAAATATTGTGTTTTATAACAATTTTGGACACCTAAATTACTTTTCAATTTCTTTCAAATTCTTTTAAAACTACGTTAAGGTTTTGACTAATATATATATAAGATTTCAAACAAGTATTTTTCTTAATTCATAATCATTGTACTTAGTTTTTATTAAACCTTATTTCTAAAGGTTTTGCATTACTGTTTTACTTAAATCAATAGAGAATTTTGGATGTTCGTTCGGTGTGACAAACCAAATCTCGTCTTAACGCATAGACCTGGTTTGGGGTGTTACAGGACTAATGAATTGGTGCCCAACAAGTTCTCCTCTTGATCTCACTTGCCTAGATATTCTTTTAGGGTCATCAATTCTAAGTTTTTAAGCTCATCCAAAAATCAGCTCACCACATCTCCATCAACCATCCCCTTAAAAGGTTTAGTTAGTTATGCTGAAAATAAAGCTAATAAACATGAAAAATGTAAAACATGGAAGCCATTAAAGAAAAACTTCAGAGAAAGGTAAAAGTTGGGATTATATGCAAGAAAACTTAAAAGACATGTAAAAAAGTATTCACCAAGAAAATCTAAAGCAAGAAAAATAAAAACAACAACAAAATTTAATAGATTTAAAGTAAAGGAAACTAAAATGCATTAAACTAAAGCTAAAAATGTCATTACAACCAAGGTACAGGGACTGAAAGTGCAATTAAACCTAAGCTATAGTGATAACTAACTACAGGAATACTAAGAACAAGAAGAAAGTGCAGTAAAATAAACTGTAAAACTAAGAAATAAGAAGATAAAATGTAAACCCTAGAAAAAATGCAGAAAAATAAAGAGAACCTAGAAAAAAAAACAAAGGCTAAACTAAGCTAATGTGGCCTCATTTTCACTCAGCCAAATTTTGGTTGATATAAGCAACTATTCTGACTCTCTTTTGTTGCCCAAAATACCTTTGAACATGCCTTCAATGATTGGTGCTTCAGTTGGACAAAGACTACCCTTTGTGTTATTTTTTTTGTCCCCTCAAGATGTTGGTATCGCGATACCTTGGACAGTCTTGAACTTGGGGTGCTTTTTGGCAGGTGGATATCACGATACCTAAAGTGGATATTGCGGTACCATTGAAGGGTGGTCTCCATTCTTGGGTTTGTTGGAGGTATCGTGATATCAAGGTTTGGGTATCACAATACCCTCTCCTTTGGTGTCGTTCTTGCTCATTTATCCTCTAACGCATCCCTACAACACTCAATCACATGTTAGGTCCCCCCAATGGCACTTTTGGTCAATTTGGGTGAAACACCCCAAACCCGGCCCACGAGCTTTGACCAGATTTGGTATGTTCCTCAAGTAAACCGGTTCAAAATTCTTTTGTTCTTAGGAAAACTTGTGTGATTTTAAGAAAAATATTGTTTTGGGTTGGGCTTGTGTTGAAAACAGGTTCGTTTTATATTGAAATCCCTTTTATCTTAAGTGACAAAATATTTAGGGTTTAGTTTAAAAGAAATTTTAATTAAATTTTAATAGATAAAATTCATAATCATAATAAATAATAATAAGTGTAAAGTAATTCAACTATGGCCTTATGGCCTATTACATCAAATAATTCCCAAAATAATTCAAAGTACTAAAATAAATTCAAGAGTCCTCAAAAATATAAACTTCATGTTGAGCATGGCCACCACAAGTTCTGCCGTCCCGGTCCATCACTGTTCATCACCTGAAAAATGTTCCCCAACAGGTGAGTCAAACAGACTCAATGTGTACACGACACTAAATCATAATAGAATCAGGCATATCACATATTACACATTCAAAACATAGAATACAGGTTATGATGCATTCCCAAACCCAAACCTAGTTGTCCATCCGCTACACACCCCGCACTGCGGTCACCGTGGGGACTACTAAGTCGACCCTCCATCCGCTACACACCATCGAAGCGTCATTTGCGATCGACGTGCTCATCGCCCATATAAAATTTGTGGCATAGCCACCGAATAATTATGTCATGAGACACCACATTCGAGATAATGTAACCGGTTACCACATTCGGATAATGTGACCGAAGTAACCACATTCGGATAGTGAGACCGTAGTCATCACATTCACTTCCCTTTTTCATATATCCCGAATGACCCATATTATTCATATCATGCATATCATACTTAAATTCACATTCTTATAAATTTTCACATGTTATAAATAACATATTTCATAATCCTAGTGGAAGTAGGAAACGTGCACGAGTACTTTGTACCA